>CM019064.1:383829048-384516548 GCA_009667805.1 Leptobrachium leishanense | reverse complement strand
GTGCTGTATTCCCCATATGCAGCAAGGATATATATATATATATATATATATATATATATATACACACAACACACCAAGGTGAGAGCACTCCATTACACAGATCACACCATCTTCATGATCACATATAGGATGCACTCCAGGGTCTTTGTTAAAATCTTCAAAAACTTTATTTAAAACATATTTAAAAATTGGATCAATGTTTCGGCCCTTGGCACGTTGAAAGAGGCTGCCAAGGGACAAAACTTAGATCTATTTTTTAAATATGTTACCAGTAAATGTTGATGATTTTAGTGTGACCTTCATATGATGTAGATATACAGGGCTGCCATCAGGAATCCTGGGACCACCTCACTAAACCATAGATTTTGACCCCTTTTTCCTCAGCTGCCCATTTCCATACGCTAATTAAAAATACAACGTTTTGCCTCCTCCTCTGGTTACCTTACTGTACAGGGAGTGGGCTAAACATTGGTGGTACAGCAATGGAATAAATAGTGGTCCCTGGCACGAAAGTGTTCATTCCACATCTCTGTCTGGTGAAGGCCATAATAATTGCTCTCTCAGTGAAGAGTTAGAGTGTTCTTACCAGCACCTAATGCCACGGCACATCGGGATATTTTTTGGTAACTTGGCAAACCAGTCCATGGTGGAATGGAAGGACACATACAGTTGTGTTCAAAATTATTCAACCCCCAATGCTGTAAAGGGTTTTAGGGAATTTAGTGTACATTTGTAATTGTATTCAGAATGAAATCCTACAAGGACTTTTTAAAGAACCATATGCAACTAAAATGACATCAATTGGTTTTGTAATACAGTAGTAAATGTTTCTTTTGTGAATTCTTCATTGACACAATTATTCAACCCCTTAAAGACTACCACTCTGAAGAACAGAGGTTCATTCAAGTGTTTTCAATCAGGTATTGAAAACACCTGTGGATGTCACGGAGCAGCAATAAAGCATAATAAGCACCAATTAGGCAGCTTTAAAATGACTGTGATACTCAGCTCCTTCAAGACATTAACTGGTGTGGTTACAAACATGGTGAAGTCAAGAGAATGGTCCAGGAAGACAAGAGAAGAGGTGATTACTCTTCACAGGAAGGGCAATAGCTATAAGAAGATTGCAAAGATGTTAAACATACCAAGAGAGACCATAGCAAGCATCATTCGCAAATTCAAGGCAAAGGGCACTGTTGAAACGCTACCTGGTCGTGGCAGAAAGAAGATGCTGACTTCGACTGCTGTGCGATACCTGAAGCGTAGAGTGGAGAAAAGTCCCCGTGTGACTGCTGAGGAACTGAGAAAAGATTTGTCAGATGTGGGTACTGAAGTTTCAGCTCAGACAATACGGCGCACACTGCGTAATGAAGGCCTCCATGCCAGAACTCCCAGGCACACCCCCTTGCTGTCTCCAAAGAATAAGAAGAGTCGACTGCAGTATGCCAAAAGTCATGTGGACAAACCACAGAAGTTTTGGGATAGTGTTCTGTGGACTGATGAAACAAAATTAGAACTGTTTGGGCCCATGAATCAACGCTATGTTGGAGGAGGAAGAACAAGGCCTATGAAGAAAAGAACACCTTGCCTACTGTGAAGCATGGCGGGGTCAATCATGCTTTGGGGCTGTTTTGCTTCTGCAGGTACAGGGAAGCTTCAGCGTGTGCAAGGTACCATGAATTCTCTTCAGTACCAGGAGATATTGGATGACAATGTGATGCAGTCCGTCACAAACCTGAGGCTTGGGAGACATTGGACCTTTCAACAGGACAATGATCCCAAGCATACCTCCAAGTCCACTAGAGCATGGTTGCAGATTAAAGGCTGGAACATTTTGGAGTGGCCATCGCAGTCACCTGACTTAAATCCGATTGAGAACCTCTGGTGGGACTTAAAGAAAGCAGTTGCAGTGCGCAAGCCTAAGAATGTGACTGAACTGGAGGCTTTTGCCCATGACGAATGGGCGAAGATACCCGTAGATCACTGCAAGACACTTGTGTCAAGCTATGCTTCACGTTTAAAAGCTGTTATAACTGTAAAAGGATGTTGTACTAAGTACTAAGATTGAATGTCACTTGGGGGTTGAATAAAACTGATAATGATGTGAGCACAGAAAAGACATTTGTGGTTATTTCATTATAAATGTTATGTTATATTTGTCTGACCTACACGTGCCTCTTTGATTTAATTGTAAGCAAGATGACTGAATGATCAAAATCAATGTCAAACTGGCCAAAACACTCAATTTCAGTGGGGGTTGAATAATTTTGAACACAACTGTACGTCTGTGGCACAAACAAACCACAGGATTTAGAAAGGGCCAGGGCCCCTAGGAGCTGCTGGGCCCCTGAACATATCATGGGTTATCCCCCCCCGATAGCAGCCATGTAGATATATATATATAAATACACACCATCTTATGCAGATGCTGGTATAGATACTGTGTTTATTATAGTTGATAATAGTTAGACAAGGTTTAGGCCCATTATGGCTTTTAATAATAAATATACACTTCCTGGCCAAAAAGGAAGTCATCTCCTGGATTTAACTAGCACATATGTGTGAGTCTCCCATTGGATAATAACTGCAGTGATTAATGTCTTTCAACTGCAAAAAATGAGCTCAGCTGACTCCCTGAATATACGGAATGAGCAGGTTTGAGAATCTTTGGGATAATGTGCTGGAGAAGACTTTACGCAGCGTCTGACTCTCCCATCATCAATAAAATATGTTGGCCAAAAATGAATGCCACTCTGGATACAAATAAATGCTGTGACATTACATAAGCTTATTGAAATGATGCCACGGCGAATGCGTGCCACATTGTGGTACAATGAAATAATGTGTGACTCTTTGGTGTAGATAGAGAGACCCTACAATAATCGATATTTCATTGATTAGTCACTACACTGGAGTTGCCAGGCAATCAAGATTATTTTCTTAAATAGGCAACAGAACGGAGGATTTGAATCTATGAGTTACTCTTCCCTGGTCATTGCCCACCAGTTTCCTGGCATAGTAAACAAGGTTGTCTTTAACACAGGGCAAAAGGGGTAGTTGCCCTGGGCCCAGTCATTGTTGTGTGGTCTAATGCAGCTGCCCATTGAGTCCGCAAAAGCAACAGGCTGCTCCACGGCTCAGTGCCCATCTGGCCCTGATCTCAGACTTCTTCCGCGGAGGCTTACATCTTGAATGTCAGCCCGCTGTGTGACATAACCCTGTCCACTGGCACGGCACGATTACATCAGAAATGGGACCACCCCATGGCTGGGCAGGGAAATCCCTATGGAGGAGATAAAGGGATAATTTGAACCCCCGTATCGCAAGAAGCTAGCAGGGTTATTCAGAGAGAGGTGAAAAGCAGGAGAATGACTGGAGAAGTGAAAATTCTAGGTCAAAATAGCCGATTTGGAAAGTGAGATAAATGGGAGAATTTTCTGGTTTGGCTATTTTGACCTAGAATTTTCACTTCCCCAGTCATTCTCCTGCTTTTCATCTCTCTCTGAATAACCCTGATAGACTTTAGAGGGTCATGCAAGTAATTGTTGGAAAGGCCAGAGAACGGCCTTTCCAATGATACCAAACATGACCAGGTTTTATGTAACAATTAAAAAAAGAAAATCCTTTTTTTTATTATAACACCGCACTATTGTTCTCATTCCAATTATAAAGTGAGCAATGATGCTGCACTATCTCACCATATCACTTCACATGTCGCCAACAAGTCTGGAGGATATGTCACAATGTGTTATTATGCATTTTTCCACCAAAAACCTAAAACACCGCATTGAATTGAGGAGCGCTGGGGTCCAATGGAACCCTGCGTTTTCTAATCTTTACACTGCACAAGGTCAAGTGATGGGTCATTGGAAAGGTCAGAGTCTGGCCTTTCCATTTATATTAAATATGACCATGCAATGGGTAAAAATAGAAAAATGAACAAAAAAACTAGTGCAAAATTTACTTTTTATCTCTATTCTAAGGCATTATGTGTTTTTACTTATAAAGCAAACACTGTCACTGCACTAACTCATCTTCTCATTTCCCACACCGGGAGCAAATATGGAGGTGATGGTGCAATATGTTATTATGCATTCGTCCATCTGAAACACAAGCCAGCGCACCACTGCGAGGAGAACGAGAGTGCGTTGGACCCCTGTAAATCCATTCTTTTCATCCCACAAGTTCAGGTTAGGTGTGATCGGACAGGTCAGAGTCTGTCCTTTCTAATGATACCAAACATGACCATGTAAAATCTAAAGGAAAAAAAAATACACAAACAAAAAAGTATTTTTTATTTTAAGGTTTTTTTTGGGGGGGGGGGTGATGGGGTGGAGAGCAAAATTGAATGGGGGGGGGGTATTAGTAAGTAGTCTAACTATGTTTTGTTCTGTAACCAGGAAATTGGCGTTCATTTACTGGGGAAATGTCAAATACAGGTATTAGGTGTAAACTGCTAAAATGGGTATAAACTCATGTTCTGCTATTTTTCCAGCTCAGATACTTTAGTCTTTTCTTAATAGAAATTTTCTGGTCAATTCCCACCACATGCCGGTTTAATGAATTACCCCAATAACGCTCTGCCAAAGGTGCTGCTATTTTACATATTTGTTGCTTTCACGTGGTGCCCTGGGGTGGCAAAACTCCATCTCTTACCACTTCTATCACCATTCCTACATTGTAAGCATCTCTAACCCCGAAACCAACCCTGTGGTCACCTAACCACATCGCAGCATCACTCGCCATTTCCCAATAACCCCCACCCCTTCTCGCCATCACTCTCTGGAGGTACCACACGCACATAAAAAAAAATCACAGAGCCGCAGTCAGACACCGCTCCAGGGGGTAAGAGGCGGAACTGGAAAGGGTGCTGTTTTTATTACCCTGCTGCCAACCCCTCCTATGAGTTCACCTCGTCTCACCTCCCTTCCCCCCCCAGCACCCCTTCTCCCTCCTCCTCCCCCCATTAAATAATATTAAACCATGAGCTATAATGATGAATGGGAGTGGCGGCTCCTGCTGGTAGACATGGGAAGTGCACCCTAATGGGGCTTTAATTGAATTATTGCCCTTTGCTACTGACTTTTAAAACTGTTAGCATCAAAATATTGATTCTAATGTGCTAGGCGGGCTTGTTATTAGAATTTTGATCTTTATTTGTTCTGGTAAAATAGACCTTTCTTCATTCAGAAGACAGGAGATTGGCTAAAATAAGTCATTTCGAATGATTAATCCCTAACGCCTTCTATTCTGTTACTTAAAATAAGATTCAGTAATCATTTCACCGCTTAATTTATATATTAACACTCCTGACGGCGGAAATATAAAAGCACCAGTGTTGAGACATGCACCGGAGACGTGATCTATTAAAACTATACCCTTCATCTGGCTGAGAAAAATTAACACCGTCACGACCAAGACAGTCTGTGCCATCATAGCAATCCGTTTTTAAAAGGATCCTAAGTCAAAATGGGATGACCTCTTCATTTAATAACTGCCAGACCTCAGCGATCTGGGTGTTCCATGAGTTTTTCTCAGATCAAATTGTAGTAATATAAAATTGAAACGGTCACCAAAGGGTTAAGTTTGTCAGCTCATTGGTTTCGCCTGCTAGGCCTTTTAGATTGTAAGCTCCGGAGCAGGGTCCTCTCTCCTACTGTTCTGTGTGTTTAACTTGTATGTATATTTGTTATTCTGTCTCACCCATTGTACAGCGCTACAGAACTAGTTGGCGCTTTATAAGTCCTTGTAACTGTGTGCTGTAATAAGGATGAATCTCCATTGCGGCCAGAATGTTGCTCATGCCCGAAGGCATCACCCGACTTGATTTATTTCAGGGCTCAGGTTCCCAAAGACACGCAAAATAGCCGACAAGTTTCTTAAATATTATTTTAGGGGAAAAGGGTTAAAATGATGAAAAAAAAAACAGGATCTTTGAACAGATAAACTAAAAGCTTCTGTACTAAAAGCAGACGAAAGGCTTAAAAACTGCAACTTTAAGCCACCTTTCTGCTGCATGCAGCGCAGGAGCATTTAGGCAGTGACGGGGTTAAAAGGTATCAGGCGTTTCCGTGTAATTGAGACAGTGAGTTTAAGTGTTCAAGGAAAATAAAGCCAGATACTGAAGAGGAAAGTGACGAGGAGAGGATGGGGGTGTCCCTGCGAGTTCCCTATTATCCTGGCGATGAAAGAGTCAAGGATTCGAGTTTGATCAGGATTGTGTTTTACAGTCAGCACAACTTACTGATCTAGAGTTGCAGCGGGCGAGCGAGCCGCTGCTTGCACAGATCAGAGGAGGCGCGTTTAAGTCATATAAGGGAGGTGGCACACGAGCATACTGTACTGCGTACGTTACGGACGCACTTTTCACGGGAGATATTGTGAGTACTTAGTAAAGTGTGTCCGTAACGTCTGACGTCTCCACGCCCTAGGAATACATGGCAGCGTTGTTTCTGCGTCCTTTTAGCTTTTTCACGTCGATGTTATTTTTGCGTCCGTGGCTTTATGCTTTGCCCGTCCGTGAACAAGTGCGCAGGTGCTTCGTGTGGTGTGTTTAATTGACTCCTTTATAAAGCTACGACGGACGTCAAACAGTGCGGTCAGACGGACGCAAAATGTTTGCTCGTGCGCCGCCTCCCTAAAAGGGATACGCTGCGCACAATTACAATTATTCATAAAGCTCCAACATATTCTGCAGCGCTGTTCAATGGGTAGGACAAAACAAACATAAAATGAAAACACAATCTTGACACACAGAGAACGGTAGAAAAAGAGGACCCCATTTGTCTTAAGTGGCGTTGGCAGAGCCACCATTTTTTCCTGGAATCATTGCCTTCCAGCACGTTGGTGGGCAAGAAGTATGCAGGATTCATATGCTGCAGGGAGGAACTCGATTCATTTATCAAAGAGGACTGATCCCTTGGGTAACTTCTATATTTATCGTCTCGTTATAGTAGCCACAAAACCGCAGAATGAAGACATGATAGGTCCGCAGGAGTCTTGGCTTATCTGACAAGCCTGGCAAAAAGTTAAATAGGTGCCACCGTCCATGCCAAGGAGTAAGAGGTCCATGGCATCCACGACACTGCTAGGCAACACGCGTAGAGGAGAAGTGGAACAAAGCAAACACAAAAAGAAAACAACGCCTAAAGTAACAACAAACAACAATACAAATGGCTAAAGAAGCTCAGAACGCTGAAAAGAAAAAGAGAAAGTGAACAAAAAAATGGATAAGGAAGAACTGGAGAAAAAACATCAAGAAGAAGAAGAAAAACAACAAAAAGAGGGAATGTACAAAAGATAAGCTGAGAATCAAATACAGAATAAAAAAATACCATAAAACAAAATAACAAATATAATAAAGGGCAAATCAGAAACAGCCGCCAGGCGTGTAATCATAGATCCAACCACTTGCAATTCAGGACGTCGTGATTTAATTATCGTTCTGGCCATGAAAGTGTTAACAAGCAAACAAGAAGAGTGGGTCACAAAGAAAGAAAGAAACAGTCATCAAGGAGACATAGTGAGATGACAGCCGTGACCTCTGCCCTTCCTCAGCCAAAACAAAAAGGCAAACGTGTCAAGAGAGGTTCTGCCCTAACCCCAGACCCTGGCGAGCAGAAATGACCAGAGGGACAGAAGACTAGAAAGAGAAGGACCTGGAAAGGGCACCAGCCGTGTTCAATTAAAGAAGAAAAAGAAGAAGAAAAAAAAAAAAAATCTCTAACTTCCTGAGATGAGAAATCTTTCTCTCCTCCCTCTAAAATAGCCTTACGAAAAATTACTAAAAAGGAGTTCCCCCACTTTCCACCACTTTAACGCAAAAGAGTCACCGGACACTCACCTTGTCCTCCAGCAGTGGCTCCTGGACAGTAGATCACCAAGTGCACCACCTGGCCGTCTGCATGTGAGCGTCTGTGTCCTCCGTCACACAGCACAGACAGCGTGCGTGTATGTGTGTGTGTATGTGTTAGTATGTGTGTGTATGAGTGCTCTCGCCTCCTCTCCTACTTACACTACCAACTCATTACAATCTGCTATTCATAACCCGGGTCATGTGACTCCACTCACAAAATATAAAGCACATTTCTCTCCCTTCCCTCTCTCCTCGCAAAAAACCACAGAAGTGAATTTCAGTGGGAAAACTTCAGAAAATGTATTTTCGCCTCTCGTCTGCTCGTGCCATTCCAGGAAATGTAAATTACATATTTATCCTGCCACAGAGCGGCTCATTCCTGCGGGGACGTGCAGCTCACTAAAAGGGCGAAAAACTAAAATACTCAATACCTCTACCTTATAAACCAATAGATTGTAAGCTCCCGATGCCTTCAGCTGTGGTTTCAGGGTAGATTTTGTGGTTGCAACCGAGCAGGGCATTGGTTGGCGCTTCATAAAAGAAGAAAAAAAAAACGTTCGAAAGTCACCGTTTCAGAGTATTTACGCTTTTTTCTGCTTGATTATCGTACGCGTATGGAAGTATAAAATGGTGTAGGAAAAATACAAAAAAAGACGAAGCAAATGCTTTCAAAAATCTCGACCAGCATTGAAAGGAGTAGAAAAAATATTCAGAGTTCAGGCGACAATAAACATTAACCCCTTCACTACCGGGATGAAACAACTATTTAATTACAACGATTAATCGACAACTAATAATGAGAATTGTTGACAACTATTTTCATAATCGATTAATGGGTCGGCTGATTAATCAGTCTGTATACAGCACACAATGTTTAGAGTCAGACCGAGTTAAACGTTAATAGCCTCATACGCTGCTTCAGAGCTGATTGGAGAAGACCTGCCGCTGCTTTACTCTGTATGTTTTAGTTCTAGGATTATCTCAGACATAACCAGCTTGTTTTTATTTAGATTACAACAATAGCAGAACTATAGCACAGAGCTTGAGGTGCTGCCACTGGGTGGAGGAACAGCCCCACCGTTGTTTTATTATTACTTGATACAGGAGTCCTGTGCCAACACCCTTCCCTCCCTGCCTCGCTCTCTTGGGTCCAGAGCCGTCATCCCTTCCTTTGGTCCAGTCCCTTCCCCTAAACTCCCTCCCACACTCGGGTCTGGTCTCTTTTTTTTAATTTTTTTTAAACATATTCAGCTTTATTAAAAGTCAGTTGGTACAACAAGGCATAGGCAAATGCAATATGAGTGAAAACATAAGCAACTCGTGTATCCAGCATACAAGTTGAACAAAACAATAAGGTAGTGAAAGTAGGCAACATGGAATCATACATCCGCCAATTGGGGCTCAAGATAGTACTTCAAACAATCGCAGGTATATTCTCGAGGAAAAAAGAGGTACAGGTGGGTCTGGTCTCTTCAAACTCATTCCCACCTCCAGTCCCCCCCACCACTCAGTTTGTTCATGAAATTATTTTAAAAGGGACACTCTGGGCACTTAATAAACTAAAGAGGTCAGGTTGTGAGGCGTGCCCACTCTTCTCATCCCGCTTTTGCGTTGGTATCATTATCAGGGTTATTCAGAGAAAGGTGAAAACCAGGAGAACTGGCAGGAGAAGAAAACAATCTAGACCAAATAGCCGATTTGGAAAGTGAGATAAATGACTATGTTTTGACCTAGAATTTTCACTTCTCCAGTCATTCTCCTGTGTTTCACCTTTCTTTGAATAGACTTGTTTATCTATCTGAGTGCACGTAGCATCGTTCACTAGAGGGAGAAAGCAAACATGGGCTTGAGCCGCACGTGCAACATCAACCCATCACTCTGTCTAGGCGCTTGCGTACCTTGTGTACAAAAAGTATGTGAGTTACGCAATTTGCCTATGTACGGATGAGAGTTACGTAAGCTCCGCAAATTTTGTAAGGATAAAAGCAGGGAGGGGATGATTTTTACATAGAGCGTTCATGAAAGTTGAAGCTTTCTGGACGTCCTAGAGAGATCCTTTGGTGATTTAAGTGTAGTTAGGCACTGATATGCGCATAATTATATGTCCTTTGTAAGCGAATTTACAGATATTGTCTTTTAAATTTTTCTGTGGTCTGCATCATAGTATTGTTTATTTGTTTTTACAGGTATATCAATTCCATAATTATATTTTTTACACTTTAAGTAAACAAAAAAAGTTTGTTTTATTTATCTGATTAATCGATTAATCGAAAAAAATAGTCTGCCAACTAATCGGTTATGAAAATAATTGTTTGTTGCAGCCCTACTTCACTACCATAATCTTTTATTTGTTTTAAACACACTATAGTATTTTTTATTTTTGTTTAACAAAATGAAATACAGTCTGAGAAACAAGACATGGCATCAAATCACACGAATGACAATATGTGTGTAAAAGGGGTATAATCAAACCGGAGGGCAGAAGGAGCTGGGGTCCACTTGTCACATACCAAACAGAACTATTTCAATGTAAGCAGCAAAGATCACAGAGAGAAAGAAAGAAAAGAACAGAGAAAAATAAGAAAGTTGGATGAAACGTTGGATTATTAGTAGCCGGAGTCAAGTCAAGGCGGAACGCTTGGGAATGCAGATCCTCCACTATTTTTGCAAAGGGAACTGAGTTCCTATTGGTCCCTCACACTTTACCGCTTGTATTTAGGTTTACAATCATATCTTTCCTAATAAAGTAAAATTTTAACTTGTATTTCGGTGGATTGTGTTTTATGAATTACATGTCTAGGTTTAAAGCGCTGAACTCGATCCTGGGGTGGGAAATGAGCTGAGAAATAACATTGCCCGCTTTTAACATATAAAGCAAACGATGAGGATTTTTTTTTCTCTCTTTTGCTCATTTTTACCTGATCGTGTTTGGTCTTATTGGAATGGCCCAGCTCTGACCTGTCCACTGACACCTAACTTAACATTGCGGAGTGTAAAGAAAGGAGATACAGGTCCATAGGACCCCCGCCTCTCCCTGCACCAGTATAGTGGCTTTTGTTTTAGAAGAAACAATGTGTAATAACGCAGACTCTGGCCTTTCTACTGATGCCCCATATGATCCTGTAGAACTTACGGTACCAAAGATACAGAGGTTCAAAGGACACCTGTATCTCCAGTAAAGGGATTTCCCAGCTGGGGGGGGGAGTGGGAGAGACTCTGACATCCTCATGTTAGATGTTTATATCAGGGTCCAGGGGTAGTCCTACAGCGAGGGAAAGATGTCAGCCTGCTGTGGAAGAAGAAAGAAATGACACTGAGCTGTAGGACTTTAACCACTTGGCTGCTAAGGAAGCGCTCAGCGCGTCCTGCCACGTGCACCTCCTGTGCTATGGACGCGCTGAGCGCATCCTAGCACAGGAGGCAGCAATCGTCCGGGATTCCGGCCGATTGCTGAGCCCCCCCGGTGCGTGCTGACATCTTAGATATCAGCCCGGCACTCCGGGACCCCGGCGGGGCCAATAGATGTCATCACGCTGGCGCGATGACATCTATATCAGGTGACCCCCCCGCGAGTACGGAGGAGGTGCCTGGAAGGGAGGGGGGAGATCCTTCGGACCTCTCTCCCTCCCGATCGCCGGGGGCCAGCGGTTAAAGTCAGGCACCAATAGGAAGGGCACAGCCTGCCCTTCCAAACGGTGACTGGCTTTAACCCCTTGGGGCCGGATCACGATTCGGCGCCGAAAAGCGCCGGATCGTGATCCTCTTCCGGAGCTGGCCGACATCTTGGATGTCGGCCAAGCTTCCGGGATCTCCCCCTAACGACTGGTGTCATCGTGCATAGCGCGATGACGTCAGTCCTGAAGTTAACCCCTAGCTGCCACCAATGGTGGAGATAAGGGGTTCCAATGAACCCCCTATCTCTCGATCCGTGGCAGCTAGGGGTTAAGGTTTGGTATCGTTGGATCGGTCAGAGCATGGCCTTTCCAACGATATCAAACATGGCCATGTAAAAGGTAATAATAAAATTAAAAAAAAAAATTAAAAAATTTATAATAATATAAACAAGTTTTTTTTTGTTTTGTTAATGCAGCAATATTGTTCCCTTTTCAAATATAATGTGAACAATGATGCTGCACTAATAATTTTTGTATGGGGTGCACGTTACAAATTGTGTAATTTTCCCCCAAAAAAATGTAACGAGACCCCATTTCTAATTTTTTTAACAAGTGCAACCCAAAGGAAATATAACTGCAAATGCTCGCATGTTAAAATGTGAAAAAAAACACTTTACACATTGTAAATTATTGAAAATTCTAATTTTATTGCATTTTTTGTTATAATATACAGATAGGACATGACGTATACATATAATAATGATATATTATGAATCTGCCGAGTCTGCCAGAAAGAACGATATATAATATGCCTGGATCATATAATAATATAATTCAAAACACGGTTAAACATGATGAGCGAAACCAGTAAAAATGAGCTCAGCAGTCAGCACACAGGCGTGAAATGCCTCAGCAGCGAAAGGGTTAACGACGTGCCAAGTACATCCTCTACACACAAACATGAAACCAGAGAACCAGAGGATGTGCTCAGCATGTCATCAACAGCAAAGAGGTTAAAGGGAAAAAAGTTGGTAAAATTTGAGTGGAGTGCCCATTTAACCTCTTGCAGCCCCGAACCAATATTAAGTCTCCTACGTGTACCTCACAATGCTGCCAAGGCGCACACTGTCATTCTTACTTTTTGGAGTGCAGGCAGCAGATATTGTGGCGATTCTACAAACAATACCAGGCTATTGGGTGCAGGGCAAAGGGACACTGCCGGACTACGACAAGGACACAGGCGCAGAATTTTACACACAGCAGCCTGTTTAAAGACAAATACATGCACAATTATACACAGCCATACGTTTACATATATAACAATATATCCCTACACCCCGGGGGTATGTAGCAATAAAACTCACAGTAATGCGCGGTGCCTGTGAGCATATCACAAAGCTCCAGAGCAATAAAACTGACAATAATGCGCAGTGTGTATGAGCATAATACAGAGCACCTCAGCAATAACACTCACAGTAATGTGCGGTGTGTATGAGCTTATCAAAGAAGTCCACAACAATAAAACTCACAGCAATATGCAGTGTGTATGAGCATATCACAGAGCTCCACTGCAATAAAACTCACTGTATTGTGCGGTGCATATAAACACTTTAAACATACTAGATAATTAAAAATATTTTAATATATAAAAGTTGCGCCATCTTCTGCTTACCTTTTTTATTTGCAGGTAGGGGGTTTGAATACAAATCAGTGGTGGTCCAGTGGCAGAGAAGGGGGGGTCGAGGAGGGGAAACCTGGCCTGCCACATCCCATGGATAGCAGCCAGGACCCTTTACCGCTGCATTGCTGGTGGCAGCCGCTGCATCCCTGGAAGTCCGTGTGGTTGTGGGGTGCTGCACTGTGATTTGTGTTTAGCGCACAGACCGCAGAGCACGTCCCACGCTGGACACGAGCGCCGGCGATCGCTGATGACCTGTCATCTGATCGCCGGCGCTCTCTGTCACCATTCTCGACGTGGGATGAGAGGTGAATATCTGTTTTATTGCAAAAACTGAATCATTTAGCACCAGCTTTTAGGACACAATAAAAATTTTGTTAACCCATCGGTACGGTCGCTGGCGCTAGGATTTTGTAATACCGTACTTATCATAATGCTAATTACTGATTGCGCGCCCCATGTTAAGCATAGGATGCGCAAGCTAGCGCAATCACCGATGCGCTAACGGATTTTTACCCTGATTAGCATTAGGAAGGTAATATGGGGGCGCGTTCAAATCACTTATCCTGACGTTAACATATTTTACGCTACAGTTAGCATTCAGTATGTAATCTAGCCCATTGTTTCTGTTGTACAAATAAATTGTTTTACAATAAAAAAAATTTAGTTAGACTTAAATTCCTCTCTGCTGATTATAAATACATTTGTATTTCCTGTGCTTTAAATTCAACACTGAGAGTTTTCTTCGGGGAAAAGTGTTTTTGAGCATAACAAACAATATATCATTTATAAAAATTACTTAACATGATTACAAATTTAAGCAGAATCTGTATTTTGGCACGTTTTAGTTTTATTATTCATTGTGTCATTAATTTGACACATTGAAATGTCATTATGATTAAATTTAAACTGTTACTTACTCAATCTGACCTCTTTCTAAACTGAGCCTTTACTTATGTGACACTTTGACCTTACGCAGTCAATTTGTTCATTATGCGATGAGGCAAATTGTTTGTTTGTTTGCAAAGTATTTTACCAGGAAGGATACATTGAGACTTTTCTCGTTTTCAAGTATGTCCTGTGTTGAACAGGTTATGTCTTAGCACCTACAGGGAAGAGTATCGATATCACTGTCTTACTGTTTCAAAATGTTCATGGCACTCGTTTCTTTCTATATTCCATCCCTCATTTCCCGACTTTTTGGAAATTCCACCACGTCAGGCGTTTCTGTATCTACCTAGATTTTCGTTATGTTTGCACTTTGGTCATTTTGTTTTTATTTTTGTATTATTTTTCCTCTTTTCCCCCTGGGGGGATCAGACGATCTGTACCTTAGTTTGGCCATGAAGGAGCAGAATCAGAGCTGCAGTCCGAAAGCCTTACAGTTTTGACTTATGGCTAAAGCATTAAACATACAGGGTTATATAGAGGGAGGTGAAAAGCAGGAGAATGGCTGGAGAATGGAAAATTCTAGGTCAAAATTAGAGATGTGCATTCATTTAAAAAAAGATCGGAATTTGTAACAAAATTTGATAATTCGTAGGTCGGAAGCACTTCCGAATAACGAATCGATACGAATTCGAAGCGAAACGGTATATAACAAATTTATTTCGTTTTACACTGTCATCGTCATAAAAGAAAAATTAGAATAATTGATATCAAATATCGAATTTGAAATGAACTATCAATTTGACATCAACTATCGAATTGATCTTAACTTACAATACAAGTAATAGTCAGCAAAGGACTTTATGAAACAAATTAATTTTGTTTCACTGTTTAAATTGATTCAAATACTAAATCTGTGACACAGCTTAATATTTAACCCTAGCTTTTCTTTTAACAGCAAAATTTGATTAATTGCGATTTTATTTAGTGATCTAAAATTCGAATTGATATCAACTATCGAATTGATATATGAAATTCGAAATGATTTGAAATTTCCAATCGATTGGAAAATTTTCAATCGATCCGAAACGAAATACGAAACAAAATTAGTTACGAAATTTTAAAAATGAAATTATTTAAAAACGTAACGAAACGAAACTAAACGAAACAAATTTTTTTTCAGCCATGCACGTCCCTAGTCAAAATAGCCGATTTGGAAAGTGAGATAAATGGGAGAATTTTTCTGGTTTGGCTATTTTGACCTAGAAGTTTGCATTCTCCAGCCATTCTCCTGATTTTAGCCTCTCTCTGAATAACCCTAGTACTCTTTAAATGTGGCAGGGCTGGACGATGAAGCGTAGTCTACTATAGGGAGATATTTACAGAGATAAAGTGAAAAATAAAAGTGAATCCAATGCTTTATGCATTTATCTGGGCAAATTATTTTATCTACTTTGAGGAATATTCATTTAGTTGAACCAATTGTGTAACAATTACTGTAAGTTTAACTACAAAAGTATGTTGTGTTTCTATTTGTTATATGTTTTTCATAAAATATTTTCAGGTGCATAAGCATGTTTGGTAGTAAAAAAAATCCTTAATTGTTTGCCTAAACCCCATACATACAAGGTATGCCATTTAAAAGGGGTACAGGCTGGAAGGGTGAACAACGAATGAATAAAACTGCAAACTCTGCAAGAAAGCCAGAAAGTCACTGTGCACCACCATTTTTCCCCTGAAACAACAGCAACATATTTAAAACTGTCTCTCCCTCTGCAAGAAAGCTAGAAAAGTATACTTCAATCAACTCATTTTTTGTCATATTGTTACTGCTGCTAGTTTATAAAAAAAAATTTCCTTCCCTCCTTTTTTGATAGTTTAATTCTGTGCTGATTCTCAGTCTGCCATGCTCCTCTCTGTTGAAATACTTTGCATGAACAAATGGCGACCCCCTCTAAACTTTGTCAGGGTTGTTCAAAAAGCTCCTAATTACTGGCGAAAGGTAACCAAACGCTGAAATTCAGCGTTCGGTTACCTTTCCTAGCCATTCTGCTATCCAGAGAGCAGGCAGTTCGCCAAATGTTGGCGAATTGCCTGCACATACGGTGCCTGTTCGGTGCCTGTTTGAGGGCAGTGAAATCCCCATAGCTTCGTCTATTCAGAGAACAAAAACCAGCAGGGAAAAGTTGCCGAAATGCCCTGCCATTCGGTTGCTTCATTCGACAGGTTTATTCAGGCGAATCCTATAGGCTTCAATGTTAAAAATATTCCTGTTTTAATCCACTATCTAATAAACTGTTTATTATAATATTCTGCAGTAAAAAGTCTCTTTATTTATAGATTTTTTAGCATCTTTTAAGCATTTTTTGGGATATTTTTGCAAAAAAAATCAGATTTTTTTTTAAACATTTTTTCTTTTTTCTGTAACAGCCCTTTTTATATCATTCATTGGATCTTATATGTAAATTTCAGACATTTTCGCTCAGTAGTTTGTTTGCAAACAGCGTTTCACTTTTCAAACATTCAAGCGTACTGTTTTTTTTTTCCACTCCAATCGTCTGTGGTGTTGGGTTTTTCCAGGGGCTGCTCTGCGCTCTGATCGGCTCCTGCTCGGGTTTCTCCCTTCGTCTTCGGCGGGGTTCTTCCAGATGTTTTTGCGGGTTTCGTGTGCATTTGCCTGGGTTTTGCAGTGAGTGTTCGGCAGGTTTTCGGCGGCTTTTCCCTGCACTAGGACGGCCCTCTGGTGCTTGCTGAACACACCGTAGGGTCGCTGAAACGGGATCGCCGAATTGAAGAGAACGAAATGTCACCGAACGTGCAGTGACTTTTCGATTCTCTTTGAATAACCCTGTGCATTTCTTTTATCCATAGTCACTCTTCATCACCATTTTTTTCCCTCTGCTCCGCAAAAAACATGCCGAACACGCCGGAAAAAGCCAAGAAGGCACTGATCACAGCGCAGACCAGCTGCTGGAAAAAGCCGACAAGCTGACAGAGTAAAAAAAAGTAAGCTTGAAAGATTCAAAATTGAAACGCTGTTTGCAAAAAGCTACTACTGAAGGAACATGCCTGGAATTTACATATAAGGTCCTATGAATGATAATAAAAAGGTCTGTTACAGAAAATAGAAAAAATGCTTTTAAAAAATAGCGGAAAAAATGTTGCTGAAAAAAATCTCTAAAAACACCTAAAAGATCCTAAATAAAATCTATAAATAAAGAGACTTTTTACTGCAGATTAAAATAGTAAACAGTTTATTAGATATTGAATTGAAACGGGAATATTTTTAACATTGAAGCCTATGGGGTTTGCCTAAATAAACCTGCCGAATGAAACCACCGAACAGCAGAGCATTTCGGCAAGTTTTCACTGCTGTTCAGTGTTCTCTGAATAGATTAACCATTGCTTCCCTATGGGGGATTTCACTGCCCTTAAACAGCACCGTGCTTGCTGGCAGTTCACCTGCCTTGTCTCTAAATCGCCGAATGGCCCCGAAATGTCACCGTACAGGGAAATTCCCTGTTCTCTCTCTGAATAACCCCTATTTGTGTACCACTCTGAGTTAATTGTGGCTAAGAATATGAGTTCAGGGACTCCTTCTACAGCAGGGGGGAAAAATATCTAATATACCAAAGCAATAAAATGTCTAATGCAAAAGTCTGAAACCCTGCCCCCAACCCCCACAACCCCCCACAATCTCTGGCTGTCAGGATTCCTCCCTTACCGGCGGTATAAATCCTGTAGCGGTGCCTCCTGCGGGTCCCCGAGAGGTGACTGTGCGGTATGGCGAGGCGTTGGCGCTGCCACGTGTCGACGCGCAGGCCGGAGTCTCCTTCGTCGCCGGAGAAGACCTTCCGCGCATGCATATGGAAGGAGCTGAACCCGATGACTAGAGATTGTATCTTTCAATCCCATCTACTTGATTATTTTCTCATATCCTCACATTGTGGTTACTGCTGTTGTGATAGGCTTGATCAGTTGATCAGATCAGGCAAAACTAAAACTGGATGTAGGTGGTGCCTACTTCTTTGTGACCTTATTCAGGTTATGCACGATCATTTATTGTGAAACATTTTTTTAAATCTTTGAGATCGTTGAAATGATTTGGTGAGTGGGTATACGAAGAAGGAATTTTGAAACCCTCTCTTCTGCTTCCAGAAAAAAAAATATTAACTTGATATCTGTTTGCAAGTCAAAACTATAAAATCTTTCTCCAAACAGGTTTAATTAGAAATATTTTTTTTAATACAAGATAGCAATCTAAGGACTATATTCCATAGTTGTCTATAAGCTAACTATAGCTATCGTTACAAATGGCGTCTCTTGTGGTTAGTAGAGGTGTGAATTTGTTTTGTAACGAATCGCAATTCATTTGAAAATTCATTAATTCGTATTTCGGAAGTACTTCCAAAATAAAGAATTGATTTCATCCGAATTGAAACGAAAACTAAACAGTATATAACGAAATTGATTTGTTAGATTGTTCACAAGAGAATCATTGATTAAATGGTTTGATTTATTTGATTTATTGGAGTTTTATTTAGTGATCCAAAATCCGACTCGATATCAAATATTGACTCGATCTCAACTTACAGAACAAGTCAGTACTAAAGCAAATGACATTATGAAACAAATCAGTTTCGTTTGACTATTTCACAAAGCACCCCATCATTGTAAATTGGTCTGTGGTGCTGAATCTGTATTCAGAACCACAGGCCAATGGACAGCTCAATATTTAACCCTAGCTTGCCTTTTACCAGCAGGATTTGATTCATTGGAGTTTTATTTAGTGATCCAAAATTCAAATCGATATCAAATATCGAATCGATCCCAACTTACAATGGGTTTTATAGTGATCCGATATACCAAACTAAACGAAATTACAAAACAAAATAACGAAAACAAAATAATTTTGAAACAAAACTAAATGAATTTTCCGGACGTGCACACCTCTAGTAGTTAGTTTATTGAGAGGAAACGCTATTCCATTTCTGCTCAGCCTGCAACTCGGATTTAGTGTTTCTCTGCGCGAGGTTACTGAACATTAACGTCTCCTATACTTATTATGGGAGACTAGTTGTTAAGCCTGCCCGGAGGGCAGTTTATTGTTGTTCTTGCCAGCTCAGAATCCGTGTCCACATATTTGCTTTTCAATGCATTTGAAATGCGTCCGTCACCATCCTGTCCGCAACGGGAGAGCCGAGTGAGCAGCTGTGACGGGTGTGCACGCAGCTGACAGCGCATTACAAAGGCATTTATATATTAGAGAGGGCTCTTCTTTTCCCTCTTAGATTGTAAACTCACGGGAGCGGCTCCTCTTCCCTCTTAGATTGTAAACTCATGGGAGCGCCTCCTCTTCCCTCTTAGATTGTAAACTCATGGGAGCGCCTCCTCTTTTCCCTCTTAGATTGTAAACTCATGGGAGTGGGCTCCTCTTCCCTTTTAGATTGTAAACTCACGGAGCAGCTCCTTTTTTCCCTCTTAGATTGTAAACTCACGGGAGAGGCTCCTCTTTCCCTCTTAGATTGTAAACTCACGGGAGCGGCTCCTCTTTCCCTCTTAGGTTGTAAGCTCACGGGAACGGGCATCTCTTTTCCCTTTTAGATTGTAAACTCATGGGACCAGGACCCCTTAGATTAGATTGTAAGCTCTTGGGATCAGGCCCCTTTAGATTTTAAGGTCACGGAATCAGGCCCCCTTTAGATTGTAAACTCACGGGATCAGGCCCCCTTAGATTGTAAATTCACGGGATCAGGCCCCTTTAGATTGTGAGGTCACCGGATCAGGCCCCCTTAGATTGTAAGCTCACGGGATCAGGCCCCCTTAGATTGTAAGCTCATGGGATCAGGCCCCCTTAGATTGTAAACTTACGGGATCAGGCCCCCTTAGATTGTAAGCTCACGGGATCAGGCCCCCTTAGATTGTAAGCTCATGGGATCAGGCCCCCTTAGATTGTAAACTTACGGGATCAGGCCCCCTTAGATTGTAAGCTCTCGTGATCAGGCCCCTATAGATTGTAAGCTCTTGTGATCAGGCCCCTATAGATTGGAAGCTCACAGGATCAGGCCCCCTTTAGATTGGAAGCTCGCGGGATCAGGCACTCTTTAGATTGGAAGCTCGTGGGATCAGGCACCCTTTAGATTGTAAGCTCACGGGAACAGAATGTACACAGACCACGTGTCACCCCATGAATGCACAATGGGAGGCTCCACCCCGGTTTGTGGCCCCTGGCTCTCCATTAGTGCTGATGATTATGATTATGATGATTATGATATCCTGAGGACGTGCACTGCCCGCTCCTGCTTGTGGTCCCTGAGCAGAGCCTGGATGTCTGCGTTCAGGATCAGGGATGAGAAGGCAAAGTCTCTGCGGGATGCTGTTATGTCGGGGCGCAGGAGCTGCTCTGCCTGCTGCCCATCCTCTGCCTGTCTACACGCCCTTGCCCTGGCCCGCACACAGAATCCAGCCGCCCGACGGGGACCAGTGCTGAAGAGCTGCCTTCGGGTCCCGGTTCGGTGTAAGGGAGAGGCGCTTTCTGCGCACCTCTCCAACGGATCGGCTTCTTTTTTTTTTTCTTGGCCCTTGTGAAAGCCGGCAGTTTTCTCCCATCACGCATGCGCAATGCGCAAGTAACCTTGCAAACGGTTTTATTGTTATAGATGTTAATGTGCACCTAATGCCTGGAAGCTCAGGCTATTCTAAAGAAATACAGACTCCTAAAAGATGGTGTTAAATGTTTTTGCAATTGCGGAATCATATAACACGCTGAGGAAACCCTCCCCATTAAATCCTATACTCCCCTCTCATCCTGTGGTGAAAAGGGCAGTGCGATCTACAGCGTCTCCTCGCAGGGAACAGATTGAGACTAAGAACAAATAGTTCCTAGGTGCAGATTCTCCTGCTTACTTTCTCCTTTTTACCGTCAACTACAGAATAGGGCCCAAAGTCTGTTAAATCAAAGTATTGTGAATCCTAATTTTTTTTTTTTGCTATTCAAAATTTTATTGTGAACAGAAATACAATACAAAGAGAAAAGGTTACAGATCAAAGAACAAACTGAGCATGTCAAAGTCTTATATACGTTATCCAATGTGATGAACAATCCAAGACTAGGGCTCCAGGAGTGCAAAGGACGGTGCAGAGGTCAAGGATCAAGCTCAGGTCCTTCGACCACGAGGACCCGGCATTGTATAGCGGTCAACTAAGAGTAACTAAAGAAGAGAAGAGCTAAGCACAAAGAGAAGAAAGAGGGACACCAAAGGGAAGTGAAGAAAGTAAGATGGTGGAAGAGAAGGGAAGGGGGAAGGGTACAGGTCATCCGCACTTGGACTGGTCCACCCCAGCAGCAGCAAAAACCTCAGGCAACCTCCAGCGCACGACGCGTAATCGCCGTATAGCCATCCCAGTGGAACCACTTCAGCCCCATGTCCGCCTCCACCCCCCGAGTCGCAGCCTCCAAGAGGTCTACCGAGCGCAAGGTCTCGACCTTGTTTATCCGGGACAGAAGAGATGGTACCTCCGATGAACGCAGTGCACCAGGATCAGGGCCCGAGCACCCAACAGCATAAGAAGCACCACCGATCTCTTCAAAGTCCCGATGGGGAGGGGGATATGAAAAAGCAAAAAGCATTCTGGGGTGAGTGGAAGATCAATATCTATTACCTGGTGTATTGGCGAACAAATTAGTTTCCAAAACCCAAGCACGCGGGGGCCAAGCCACCAGACATGAAGATAAGTACCCACGTCAGCGTCACAACGCCGGC
Source organism: Leptobrachium leishanense (assembly GCA_009667805.1). NCBI lineage: Eukaryota > Metazoa > Chordata > Amphibia > Anura > Megophryidae > Leptobrachium > Leptobrachium leishanense. The sequence continues at coordinate 384,494,750 of CM019064.1, read as the reverse complement.
AGGTGGGAGAGGACTCTGGGTTAGGGCTGTGCAATTAATTGCAATCGCAATCGAATTGCGATTTCCGACCATGCAATTTCTAAATCGCATAAGGCTGCAATTTTCGGCTCCCTGTTAACTTCCGGCGGCATGGTGCTTTGGGCGCTCGCAGGGGGAACCACGTGACGAGCCACGTTCTCGCGGCTCATCACATGGTTCCCCCAGGCGAGCGCCCAAGCTCCATGCCGCCAGAAGTTAACAGGGAGCCGAACACGTGGCGCACAGAGGTGAGCTGGGGCAGTATCCACGTGCTGGGGCAGTATATCCATGAGCTGGGGCAGTATATCCATGTGCTGGGGCAGTATATCCATGTGCTGGGGCAGTATTTCCATGTGCTGGGGCAGTATTTCCATGTGCTGGGGCAGCATTTCCATGTGCTGGGGCAGCATTTCCATGTGCTGGGGCAGTATATCCATGTGCTGGGGCAGTATATCCATGTGCTGGGGCAGTATATCCATGTGCTGGGGCAGTATATCCATGTGCTGGGGCAGTATATCCATGTGCTGGGGCAGTATATCCATGAGCTGGGGCAGTATCCATGTGCTGAATACTGAATACATTTAGAATGTATGTAGCATGTTTGAAAAAGCAAAAACAATTGGCTAAATCGCAAATAAAATCGCAATCGCAATATTCATTCAAGAAATCGCAATATGATTATTTTGTCAATATTGCACAGCCCTACTCTGGGTAGATGCGATGTAGGAGCGAGGGAGTTCTGTAACAAAAAGTCAATATTTTATAAGAAGTCTCCTGAGATCTCGAGGTGCAGAACCCCTTATGCACTAAGGCATAGGTCATAGCCCATTGTGCAGCTGTGATTCCAATTTCGAGATCTGTCTCCCATCTAGAGGTAAAAGGGGGATCAGTCGTATTCGACATCTGAATCAGGTTACACAGAGTAGACACGCCATGATCAAGCGCGAGGCCCATATGACAGAAGCGTTCAAACGGAGTAAGCTGCCGATGTAAGCTGTAGCCACAGTTGAGATCACGAAGAAAGCTTTGGATCTGAAAATAGTTAAACCTCTCCAAGGGCGACGGGGGGGTCCCCCTCTCGAAAACAGAGAGGATCTCTCACGTCCTCATCACGGGGAAAGTCCAGGGCCCGCAGTCTTCCCGACCCGATAGTCGTATGCATAGGGAAGGTAGAACCCCTGCCGGCAGATTTGGGTTATGGCTCAAAGGTAAGAGAGGAGAGATCGAAGTACAAAAGCCATGAATCAATTTACATCTGTGCCAAATACGTAAAGTAACGGTGACCACATCCGGGTCCGAGGAGACACCATATCGAGCAACAGGAGGAAACGATGGCACCGCCCACAAGGGAGAGCCGGAGAGGATACGCTCTAAGTCAAGCCATCTCTTATCTGAGTCGGCAGCTGACCATTCAACGATTCGAAGCAGGTGGCACGCGGTATAGTACTGCTTCACATCGGGGAGGGCCAATCTGCCTCAGGAGTTCGGTCTGCACAACACCGCAAACCCAACCCGGGGTCGGCCCTTCGGCCATATAAAGTTCAGAAGCTCCTTCTGGAGCGCTAGAAAAAAGGAAGCTGGGATTGCTATAGGGAGAGTATGAGAAAGATATAGCAGACGCAGGAGCAAATTCATCTTCAGCACCACCACGCGGCCAGCAGGATATAAATTTACTCGTCGAGTTGGCTAAATCCGAGTGGAACGTGCACAATATACTATTAAAGTTCAGATAAAAAAGCCGGCTAGAGGAAGTCGCCAGCCAGGTACCGAGGTATCGGAGAGATATAGGGCAATGGCGGAACGGATAGGTGGTGCGAATGGACTCCAAAGCAACGGACTCCAGGGAGACACTGAGGAATTCCGACTTGTCCTGGTTGATTTTGAGACCTGCGACAGAACCATAAAAATCCAGTTCAGACATTAAGGCCGGGAGGGAGAAGTCAACGTTCGTGAGAAAAAAGAGCAGATTGTCCACATATGCTGAGACCTTGTGTTCAGAAGCATGGCCCCTAATCCCCGTTATATCCGAATTAAGACGAACTGCCACCAAAAGCGGCTTGAGAGTTAGGGCGAAAAGCAGGTGTGATAGGGGACATCCCTGTCGAGTACCATTTCTCACTACCAGCGGGGGTGACAAAGCCCCGTTGACCCTGATATGCGCCGTAGGGTTATCATAAAGGGCCGTCAACCATTGCAGAAAAAAGGGTCCAACCCCTAAGCCTCTCAACACCGAGAACATAAACTCCCAACGCACTCTATCAAAGGCCTTCTCTGCGTCCGTGGAAAGCAGGAGAAGGCCTTCACCGGTCCTCTTCGCTACCCCGATAGCCCCCAAAGCGCAGGTGGTGGCATCACGGGCCTCCTGACCCGGCACAAATCCCACCTGGGTGAACCCTACTTTTACTTAAGGAGCTTAGGTCAGTAATCTTGAACCTTACTTGCAGTACCACAATACATAAAGAAAGTGGCTCGATCCTCATTTTCCTACCGAGCACCGCAGTTATGGAATAACCTCCCAGACGCCATCAAATCTTCACCCAGTCTTAAGTCACTCAAGAGCTCCCTATTAACATACCTCAATACAGAATGCACCTGTAAACATGTAACATAATGACTATCAGGGTAATTCAAAGAGAATCGAAAAGTCACCGCACGTTCGGTGACTTTTCGTTCTCCTCAATTCGGTGCGATTTGGCAATCCCATTTCGGCGACCCTGTGGTGTATTCAGCAAGCACCACAGGGCCGTCGTAGTGCAGGGAAAAGCCGCCGCAAACCCGCCGAACACTCAGTGCAAAACCTGTCGAACGCACAGCGAAACCCGCGAAAACATCTGGATTAAGCGCGCCGAACACGCCGGAGAAACCCGAGCAGCCGCCGATCACAGCGCAGAGCAGCCGCTGGAAAAAGCCGACACCGCAGACGAATGGAGTGAAAAAAAAAAACAGTACGCTTGAATGTTTGAAAAGTGAAACGCTGGTTACAAAGAAACTACCCGAGCGAAAATGTCTGAAATTTACATATAAGATCCAATGAATGATAATAAAAAGGGCTGTTACAGAAAAAATAAAAAACGATTTTTAAAAAACAAAAAAAGAAAAATGTTTGCAAAAAAATCATTAAAAATGCCTAAAAGATCCTAAAAAAAATCTATAGAGACTTTTTACTGCAGAATATTATAACCAACATTTATTAGATATTGAATTAAAACGGGAATATTTTTAGCATTGAAGCCTATGGGATTCTCCTGAATAACCCTCGAACAGGCAACGAACAGGCGACGTATGTGCAGGCAATTCGCCAGGATTTGGCGTATTGCCTGCTCTCTGGATAGCCGAATGGCCAAGAAAGATAACCGAACGCTGATTTTCAGCATTCGGTTACCTTTCTCCAGCCATTCGGATCTCTTTGAATAACCCTGATAATGTCACGCTGTGCCCTGGCACATTATACATACGCTCTGTGCACACATTTACATTTTGATACTGATGAACTCAGAGGGTTAATATTATTCACAGTCAGGGAAAGGTTTTGATTTACTGTCTTGGGTTCACTTCACTGTAATTTGTCTATTAATGGTCTGGAGCATTAAAAGTCACATGTCACTGTTTGCACTGATACAAAATTAGGAAAAGTAAATGCAATCAGAACAGTGTGTTACTTCTCAAAGACAGAGATTGTGCAAAGGTGAAAGAAAACAACCAGGGACTTTATTTTAAATGGCTTTGAGTTGTTGATATCAATAAATAATACAAATTAGTATACTTTATGTATAAAGCGTCAGCACATTCCACAGCGCTGTATAAAGGTACAATGGGTAACTACAAGACGATTCTACATTACCCCAAGACGGCAAGTCAATAATTCAACTGCAGATACAGGAGAAATTGAAGGTCCTATTCCCGGGGGAACTCACAATCTGGATGGGTGAAGGGGTGAAAAACAGGAGGGGAGGACTGCAATAATGAGGGTTATGTTAATTCAGAGAGCGATGGAGACAGTTATCGGGTGGGATGTTTTGTTACAGGGATAGGTGGTAGGCTTCCCTAAATAGAAGTGTCTTTAGGGAGCGTTTAAAAGAAATGGAAAGCAAATTTAGTCAAGCTATTTACACTGTATATTTGTGATATTCTAATGCTACATTCAAGAAAAGGAATGTATTACTCTTTGTAATAGGTACTGTATACAGAGATGCTAGAAAAATGCATTTACTGACAAGAGAGGAAGACCCTATCGATGGGATATGATGGCATTACACACATATGCATGCCAGTGATCAGTGATATGCAAGACACAGTTGACCTGTTTAATTATTAACAAGATTGTATAAATCAGTGTTTCCCAAACCTGTCATCAGGACCCTCTAACAGGCCAGATTTTGCAGATCCCCTTGGGGAAATGCAGACTGAATCCTGCAATCACTGAGCAGCAAATCATAGCACCTGTGCTGTGCTTCAGATATCTGCAAACCTGGCCTGTTAGTGGGACCTGAGCAGGGCTGGATTAAGAGTACACTGGGCCTGGTGCTGAGGATTTTGGAGGGCCTTTTTATAGATAATGAGGCAACAATTGGTCAGCGCTGCTTTCTCGTTTAGAGGGTTGGGTGGCGCATTGTGTGTATCATGCTATGACAACATCAGATTGACTGGGAAACCTGGCTGGTGACTCTGATGTGCGATGATGCACAGCAGGACGTACAGTGCGCCAGGCCCCTCCTCCAGCCCGCCTATACAACTGACGTGCAGTGCGTTTCATTGGCTGCAGGGGACAGCTTGAGTTCAAGCCGCAAGCCGTCCCGCGTCAGCAAATGACACGCCAACAGACGCGGCCCATAGACACTGGCGGGGCTTGCTATGCCGTCCTGCGTTGTTTAGACCCACCCACCGTGGGACGGCATAGTACACCCCCGGTGTTAAGAGATTTAGAAAACATATAAAAATAAGCTTAAACTAAACAAATAATACTCAGTGAAAGCCCTGTGTATGAACATATCACAGAGCTCCACAGCACTAAAACTCACTGTAATGTGCCCTGTGTATGAGTGTATCACAGAGCTCCACAGCACTAAAACTCACAGTAATATGGGGGTGTGTATAAGCGTATCACAGAGCTCCACTGCAATACAGCTCACGCTCATACACACCGCACATTACTGGGAGTTTTATTGCTGTGGAGCTCTGTGATACGCTCATACACACTGCACATTACTGTATCACAGAGCTCCACAGCAATACAACTCACAAAAAATTATACACTAAAATAAACCATCATTAAAATTACAAAAAATCCAGGAATTCCACACATAAAGTAAAAAATAAATACTTGCTTTTACGCTGCTACTGCTGGGAGTAAACATAAAACACATGTTGGATATACAGCACCATGCAGACTCAATAAGAGAGCAAACATATCTATAATCCATAGCCATACTTTCGGCAGTTCAGTCCCTCAGGACTTTTTTCAAAATTCCGAGACTGAACCGTTGACAGTATGGCTATGGATTATAGATATTTGTGCTCTCTTTATTATTATTATTATTATTATTAATTTATAAAGCGCCAGCATATTCCGCAGCGCTGTACAATAAGCACAGTACAGACAGGGTTACAATACATTGAACAACATTTGACAAACAGTACAGGAGGAAGATGAGGGCCTATTCCGTAGGAACTCACAATCTAGGAGGGTTGGGGTTGGAAACAGGAGGAGAGGACTGTAAGGTGAGAGTGATTGATGGTTGCGTCAGTGAGTTGGGTGGTAGGCTTCCCTAAATAGCAATGTTTTCAGGGAGCGTTTGAAGGAAGAGAAGTTAGGGGAAAGTCTGACAGCACGAGGGAGAGCGTTCCAGAGAGTGGGGGCTGCGCGTGAGAAATCCTGCAGTCTATCATGGGAAGAGGTGATGCGGGGAGAAGCTAGGCGCAGGTCACTGTTTGACCTTAGGGAGCGGGCTGGGGTGTATTTGGTGATTAGTGAGGACAGGTAGTGGGGCGCTGAGTTAGTGAGGGTTTTGTAGGTAAGGATAAGGATTTTGAACTTAATTCTGCAGTGGATGGGGAGCCAGTGAAGGGACTCGCAGAGGGGAGCGGCAGAGACAGAGCGGCGGGTGAGGTGAATTAGCCTGGCGGAGGCGTTCAGGATGGATTGTAGGGGGGAGAGGCGGGACAGAGGGAGGCCAGATAAGAGATTATTGCAATAGTCGAGTCGGGAGATTACCAGGGCGTGTATGAGTTGTTTTGTGGTGACAGCGGTAAGAAATGGCCGAATTCTGGAAATATTACGCAGTTGGTATCGGCAGGAGGAGGAAAGAGACTTGATGTGGGGGATGAAGGAAAGAGCAGAGTCCAGTGTAACTCCAAGACAGCGAACTTGGTTTGATGGGGAGATGGTGATACCCTCCACCGTGATAGAGAAGTCAGGAGGTGGGGAGGCATTAGAGGGAGGAATAAGTAGGAGCTCAGTCTTTGACATGTTGATCTTTAGGTGGTGGGAGGCCATCCAGGAGGAGATGCCAGATAAACAGTCACTGACTTTTGAAAGGACAGGGGGAGAGAGATCAGGGGTAGAGAGGTAGATCTGAGTGTCATCAGCGTAGAGGTGGTAATTAAAGCCAAAGCTGTTGATGATTTTGCCCAGGGAGGAGGTGTAGATGGAAAAGAGCAGAGGACCAAGGACAGAGCCTTGAGGTACACCAACAGATAGAGGCAATGAAGAGGAGGAGTTACCAGCAAAGGACACACAGAAGGACCTGTTGGATAAATAGGAGTCAACCCAAGCAAGTGCAGTGTCACCGAGACCCAGAGAGTTGAGGGTCTGTAGAAGGAGGGGGTGGTCAACAGTGTCAAAAGCAGCCGAGAGGTCAAGCAGGATGAGAATAGAATAGTGGCCGTGTTTTTTAGCAGTTAGGAGGTCGTTGGTGACTTTGGTGAGGGCAGTTTCAGTTGAGTGTAGCGGACGGAAGCCAGATTGCAGGGGGTCAAGTAGGGAATTGGAGGACAGGAAGAGGGAGAGGCGGTTGAAGACTAGTTTTTCTAAGAGCTTTGATGTGAAGGGAAGCAGGGATACAGGGCGGTAGTTGGATGGAGAGTTGGTGTCTAGGGATGGTTTCTTTAGTAAAGGGGTAACTAGCGCGTGTTTGAAGGCGGATGGAAAGGAGCCAGTGGAGAGAGATAGGTTGAAGATGTGTGTGAGAGCAGGGGTGAGGGAGGAGGAGAGGGGAGGAATTAGATGTGAGGGAATGGGGTCGAGCGGGCACGTGGTGAGATGTGAGGAGGACAATAAGGAATTGACTTCCTCCTCAGTGGTTGGGAGGAAGCGGCAGAGGGTGGCAGAGGGGACCTGTGGGAGTGGAGGTGGCAGATAACTATCTTGTGTAGGGATGTTGCTTCTGATAGTTAGAGTTTTACTGAGGAAGTAGTCTGCCAGGTCTTGAGCGCTGAAGGCAGCTGAGGGGGGAGGTGCAGGTGGGTGGAGGAGGGTGTTGAAGGTGGACCAGAGCCGTTTAGGGTTGGAGGACAGCGTAGATATAAGAGATGAGAAGAAGGATTGTTTGGCCAAGTGGAGGGCAGAGGTGTATGACCGGAGAATAAACTTGAAGTGAACAAAATCAGCTTCAGAGCGGGATTTCCTCCAGGCACGCTCTGCAGTGCGGGAGCATCTTTGCAGGTAGCGAGTTTGGAGGGTGTGCCAGGGCTGAAGCTGGCGGCGTGGGGCCTTGCAGAGTCGAAGAGGAGCAAGAGTGTCTAGAGCAGAGATAAGCGTAGTGTTGTAGTGATTAGTGGCAGCATCAGGGCAGGTGAAGGATGAGGTATGAGGGAGGTGGTGAAGTAGGTTGGAGAATTGATGGGGGTCCACAGCATGTAGATTTCTGCGAGTGTGTGTGCGGGGTGGGGGAGCAGGGTGTTTAGGAAGTCCAGATAGGTTGAAAGAGAGAAGGTGGTGGTCAGAGATGGGGAAAGGGCGACATTTGAACTCAGAAATGGAGCAGAGGTTGGAAAAGACCAGGTCAATAACGTGACCATCGCGGTGGGTAGGGAGGAGGGAGGATTGTGTGAGTCCAAGGGAGGACGTGAGTGAAAGAAGTTTGGAGGCAGCAGGAGCGGAAGGATCGTCAATGGGAATGTTGAAGTCCCCGAGAATTAGGCATGGAAGATTAGAAGACAGGAAGTGAGAAAGCCAGGTAGCAAAGTGGTCAAAGAACTGGGAGGTTGGTCCCGGTGGGCGTAGATGACTGCCACCCTGAGAGCCAGAGGAGAGAACAGGCGGATGCAGTGTGTCTCGAAGGAGGAGAAGGAGAGGGATGGGGGTGGAGGGAGATGCTGGTAGGTGCAGGTGGGAGAGAGCAGGAGCCCGACCCCGCCACCATTTCTCTCACCCGGTCTGGGGGTATGGCTCAAGTGTAGACCGCCATGTGAGAGAGCAGCAACGGAGGCCGTGTCAGAGGGAGTTAGCCAGGTTTCAGTTAAAGCTAGGAGGTTGAAGGAGTTTGAAAGGAAGAGGTCATGGACGGCTGTGAGTTTGTTGCACACAGAGCGAGCGTTCCAGAGGGCGCAGGAGAAAGAGGACAGGCGCTGAGGGATGATGGGAATGAGGTTGCTGGGCTTGCAGGGAGGTGATTTATGTGCGATGGAGATAGGATGAGAGGGAAGTATTGGATGTGTTGTGGGGCCAGGGTTAGGGGATATGTCACCTGAATAGAGTAACAGCAGGAGGGTGAGAAAGAGAAGGTGGGAATGGGATTTGTGGGCGTGGGAGTGATTGGCAGCACGAGAGTTAGAGGGAGACCATGTTCTGAGGAACAAAGGAGCTCATGTGAGGCCATCATGTGGGACGAGAGGAGGGAGGGAGAGATGCAGATAGTGTAGGGGTCGGTGGTAGAGGGGCAGGAGTTCCATTTAAGGAGAAAGGTAGAAGTAAAGAGGAGAAGCGTGAGAGAAAGCATGAAATAGACTTGCGTTTACCCAGAGTAAAATTGGGCCTTGCAGTTCCTTCCTCCAGTCCCGCAACTCCAGGAATCAACTCTAAGCGTCCACTTAAGACTGTTACTTGTGAATGTCACAAGAGCCTTATTAGCCTTATTAGCTATACGACTCTCCGGTGTGCTATGACTGACATGCGTTTATATTACAGTTTATTTTAATACAGAATAATATTTTAGTAAAATTAACTACAAATAAAAATGCTATATTAAAGATTAAGATTATTGATATTATGTATTCAAAACAAGCATTATTAAAATATTTATATAAAAAAAATAAAAAAATTTAACTATACATGTTGCCCACTCTCTGATTTGCATTTTTTTTTGCAGAGAGGGGGTTAATTCTCTGGGGACCAAGTGGGAACAGAGCTGTCAGTTTTGCATGGAGGGAAGGGGGTTAAATCCTAAGGGACCCAATGAGAACAGCTACCAGCTCTGCAGGGAGGGATGAATTGGAGAAGGAGTTAAATACACCCAGCTCTGCAGACAGCAGTTAAATTCTTCCAATCCATCTCTACAGTGAGGAGGAGGATTGGAGAGGGGGTTAAATCCCCCCCCCACTTACAGTGAGGAGGAGGATTGGAGAGGGGGTTAAATCCCCCCCCCACTTACAGTGAGGAGGAGGATTGGAGAGGGGGTTAAATTCCCCCCCCCACTTACAGTGAGGAGGAGGATTGGAGAGGGGGTTAAATCCCCCCCACTTACAGTGAGGAGGAGGATTGGAGAGGGGGTTAAATCCCCCCCACTTACAGTGAGGAGGAGGATTGGAGAGGGGGTTAAATCCCACCCCCACTTACAGTGAGGAGGATTGGAGAGAGGGTTAAATCCCCCCCCCCACTTACAGTGAGGAGGAGGATTGGAGAGGGGGTTAAATCCCCCCCCCACTTACAGTGAGGAGGAGGATTGGAGAGGGGGTTAAATCCCCCCCCCACTTACAGTGAGGAGGAGGATTGGAGAGGGGGTTAAATCCCCCCACTTACAGTGAGGAGGAGGATTGGAGAGGGGGTTAAATCCCCCCCCCACTTACAGTGAGGAGGAGGATTGGAGAGGGGGTTAAATCCCCCCCCACTTACAGTGAGGAGGAGGATTGGAGAGGGGGTTAAATCCCCCCCACTTACAGTGAGGAGGAGGATTGGAGAGGGGGTTAAATCCCCCCCCACTTACAGTGAGGAGGAGGATTGGAGAGGGGGTTAAATCCCCCCATTTACAGTGAGGAGGAGGATTGGAGAGGGGGTTAAACCCCCCCCCCACACATTTACAGTGAGGAGGATTGGAGAGGGGGTTAAACCCCCCCCCCACACACATTTACAGTGAGGAGGAGGATTGGAGAGGGGGTTAAATCCCCCCACCCAGCTCTACAGTGAGGAGGAATGGAGAGGGGGGTTAAATCCCCCAGCTGTACATTGAGGAGGATTGGAGAGGGGATTAAGTTAACCCCCTCTCCAATCCTCCTCACTGTAGAGCTGGGGGTTTTGACCCCCCTCTCCATTCCTCCTCACTGTAGAGCTGGGGGGGGGATTTAACACCCTCTCCAATCCTCCTCCTCACTGTAACCCGGTTAACTGCCTCCAACCCCCCCCCCCAGCTCTTCAGGAAGTGAGGGTTGGAAGAGTGGGTTAACCCTCCCCCCCAGCTATACAGGGAAGGGAGGGTTGAGGAGGTGGTTAAATCCCCCAGCTCTGCAAGGAGGGGCTGCAGGGAGGGGAGGATTGATGAAGGGGTTAAATTTTCCCTTTTCTGCAGGGGGAGGAATGTGGCTGCTGGCTCACTCACCCACTGCTCCTGCTTGGCCTCCATCTGTCTGCGTTCGCCTCTCTCCTGCCTTCACACACAGCAGCATGCTTTAGGAGGCGGAGCCGCCTCTCTCCTGCCTTCACACACACAGCAGCATGCTTTAGGAGGCGGAGCCGCCTCTCTCCTGCCTTCACACACACAGCAGCATGCTTTCGGAGGCGGAGCCACCTCTCTCCTGCCTTCACACACAGCAGCATGCTTTAGGAGGCGGAGCTGCCTCTCTGCAGCCTGCTGGTAGAAGAAGGCAGGGTAGGATGTGGCAGCCCCCCTCCCCCCTCACATCATGTGAGACACAGCCGACATGCTGGTGATTTTGACAATTTTGTCAGAACACCAGCCTGCAGCTCTTCCTCTGGGCTGTGGGCCTATTTTCAAGTAGGGGCCTGGAGCGGCTGCTCCATCCGCCTCTACCTTACTCCGGCCCTGAGGACAGGTTTGGGAAATACTGGTAAAGGATGGAAGATTTTCTAATGACATGTGAGCTGTAATTTATTTATTAACCTTTAACCATCCTGGATAGTTAAAGGTTAAACCTTATAAGTTTTTTTTACAAACTGAGTCGCTGAACATTGTACTGGTTCAATCATTTTTTTTATTTTCTTTAGAGAAAGGATTTTACCAGGAAGGATACATTGAGATTTCTCTCGTTTTCAAGTATGTCCTGGGTGGCGAGTATGTACCGTTAGTTGTCTTGCCAAGGACACTTACTGGAGAGGTGCGCTTGCCGGGATCGAACCTGTGTCTCCACAGGCTCTCTCCATGCAGAGCAGTGATGTTACCTCTACTCCACCCAGCCGGACATTGTAAGTATTAATTAAGACTTGATAGAGCCAAAATACCTGAAGGTCAAGGAATCATAATCTGGAATAATAATACTACGTATAAACGTCTTTATTCTGAATATTGGTAATTAGGGATGTGCATGGCTGAAAAATTTGTTTAGTTTAGTTTTTAAATCATTTCGTTTTTGGAATTTCGTAACTAATTTAGTTTCGTATTTTGTTTCGTTTCGGATTGATTTGAAATTTAGAATCGATTTGAATTTCATATATCAATTCGATAGTTGATATCAATTCAAATTTTGGATCATTAGATAAAACAACAATTAAATTTTGCTGTTAAAATAAAAGCTAGGGTTGAATTTTAAGCTGTGTCACAGATTTAGTATTTGAGTCAAATTAAACAGCGTTGAGCAAAATGTTCCTATAAAAAAAATTGCATTACAGAGCCTTTCTACCAGGGGGTCAGTGACCTTAGCTCTCCAGGAAGATGTAGTTCCAAACATTTAGGGTCATATTTCCTATTTCGCGCTAACATGGGGACGCTAATGGGGAAAATCTGTGCCTTCAGATGCTACTTTTTTTATTATTATTAGTCTTTATTCATAAAGCGCCAGCATATTCCGCAGCGCTGTACAATAGGCACAGTATAGACAGGGTTACAATACATTGAACAACGTTTGACAAACAGTACAGGAGGAGATGAGGGCCCTATTCCCGTAGGAACTCACAATCTAGGAGGGTTGGGGTTGGAAACAGGAGGAGAGGACTGTAAGGTGAGAGAGATTGATGGTTGTGTCAGTGAGTTGGGTGGTAGGCTTCCCTAAATAGGAACGTTTTAAGGGAGCGTTTGAAGGAAGAGAAGTTAGGGGAAAGTCTGACAGTACGAGGGAGAGCGTTCCAGAGAGTGGGGGCTGCGCGTGAGAAATCCTGCAGTCTATCATGGGAAGAGGTGATGCGGGGAGAAGCTAGGCACAGGTCACTGTTTGACCTTAGGGAGTGGGCTGGGGTGTATTTGGTGATTAGTGAGGACAGGTAGTGGGGAGCTGAGTTAGTGAGGGTTTTGTAGGTAAGGATAAGGATTTTGAACTTAATTCTGCAGTGGATGGGGAGCCATGAAGGGACTCGCAGAGGGGAGCGGCAGAGACAGAGCGGCGGGTGAGGTGAATTAGCCTGGCGGAGGTGTTCAGGATGGATTGTAGGAGGGAGAGGCGGGACAGAGGGAGGCCAGATAAGAGATTATTGCAATAGTCGAGTCGGGAGATTACCAGGGTGTGTATGAGTTGTTTTGTGGTGACAGCGGTGAGAAATGGTCGAATTCTGGAAATATTACGCAGTTGGTATCGGCAGGAGGAGGAAAGAGACTTGATGTGGGGGATGAAGGAAAGAGCAGAGTCCAGTGTAACTCCAAGACAGCGAACTTGGTTTGATGGGGAGATGGTGATACCCTCCACCGTGATAGAGAAGTCAGGAGGTGGGGAGGCATTGGAGGGAGGAATAAGTAGGAGTTCAGTCTTTGACATGTTGATCTTTAGGTGGTGGGAGGCCATCCAGGAGGAGATGCCAGATAAACAGTCACTGACTTTTGAAAGGACAGGGGGAGAGATATCAGGGGGAGATACTGAGATATTGCGGGGCAGGCTTTACCTCAGCACCTTGACCTGAACGCAGCACTAGGGATACTCGTAATAGTGGTTCTGCGCCACCACTAGTATCCCCTCCTGGAGTCCTATGGACTCCAAGGAGGGTTGTGCTTCTGGGCCGTGGGTTTAGGGGGCGCTACATGATTTTGCAAATGCAGAATCATGTAGCGCCAGATTTTAGAAGGTGTTAACATTTGGCTCTCTGCATCCCTGTGGGAATTAGCGCTAGCACTTTGTAATACCTTACTTATCGTAATGCTAATGTACGTTTGCGCTCCCCCATGTTAGTAAAGGATGTGCAAAGTACAGTAAGCTCGCACAAGCTAGTGCGAAAACGATGCGCTAACGGGTTACTAACGGAGGTAGCGTCAGTAATGTAATATGGGTGGCATGCGTTAAACACACTTATCCTGGCACTAACGCTTATATATCGAGATGCCGACGTTACCGCCAGCTAGGGAATAGAGCCGTGAGAGGGCCAAGACTGCCGACACCAACAAAACACACATCCCTTACACATTAGGTTTTGAGAAATTAGATGTTGTAATTGAATAACCCACAATTCTCACAGTTTAGCTTTTTTTTTATATTTTTTGACAAGTGATAGCTTGGTTTTATCTCTAGTTTTGGCTGTGAGTGAAAAGGACACTTCACGTACCCAGACAGTATAGATGCGTATTATACCTCTTGGCACGATGACAAACTCTACTCTCATATGCTCCATCATCAGGAAAAAAAGAAAACAAGAGATACAACATAACAGCGCTAGACACGCAGTGTCCAGCCAGAGATGTGCACGCAGTTTTCTTTATATTTTTCCAGTGAAATTAATTACTATGGGAAATGATGACACATTAAGGAGCAGCTTACATGGAAACACTTCCATAGCAGGGAAAATCAGAGGAGGTGGAAAAACTCTAAAGAGGAACATCATGATGTCATTTTTTGATGTTTTTAACCAATCCATGGGGAATCGACTGCCTTTCTGCCAATGGTTGCCAGTGGCAGTACTTGGTATCCCACGTGCATTATACACTGTATTTGAGGTGGACACTGTTTGAGAACGGGCAGCATCCACATCCTGACACGGGAACAATAACATACTATAGTATCTAGCAGCGCAGACAACAAACTTTCAATAAATTACCAACACCCCCTAACTCCATCCTTCCACCCTAATGAATGACCTGGGGAAACAATCTGATTATTTTACCGAGCAATTTGCAAAAAGCTCCCAAAGAGTAATAAGAGCAAATTGGAAGAAGAGAGGTTTCTCTTGCCTCCTGGTGACAGCAAACTGTAGAAATACAGGTTATGCAGTTTATGATTAATAATTAACCCCTCTGTACTGCCCGCTTTTAGATTTTTAGAGTACCCCTTACAAAGCTAAGATTAGTAGGCTTGTGCACCGATTTTTTTTTCGGTTCGATTCGGTTCGATTTGTTCGGATGTTTAAAATTTTCGATTCGGCTCGTTTCGACCGATTTCTGTTTCGATTCGGTTCGGTTCGGTTCGTTTTTCGTGTACATTTTTTTTTCGGAATATCGACCATTTTTCGTGTTTTCGGGTCACTTTGCTCGTTTTTTGTATCGACTTTTCGTAATTTCGGAAATTTTCGTTTTTTCGGAACGTCTGTTCTCCTCGTTTCAAAGTGTCTAACTCTATTCGTTTTGACGTAAACTACTATGGTTTACTTTTTTTATACTTTATATATTTTTTTATAATAAATTTTTGGTTTGTTTTTCGGATCCGATAATTCATTCTGTCGATACGATAATTCTGGCGATTCTATCGTGTTTTTTTTTTATTAAATAAAGATCCTTTTTTTCTTATGAATATACATTTCACAACTTTATTTAATCATATTAAAAAATGGTATGAAAGCCAAGGAACAAAAAAATGAAACAACGATTTAAAAAATGCTAAACTGAAACAAGTGATACGCATTTACAAATACAAAATTTACAGAATCAGCGATATAACCGATAATAGTTAAATATACGATGTCCAGAATTACCGAAATGGAACCGAAATCACGAATGGAACCGAAATCATGAATAGAGCAAAAATAAATTTTGATTAAGTTTCGGAAAACTTTTCGGATCTGTCGGTTTTCGGGTCCGATCCGATTCGGAAATTCGGCCGAATCCGAAGACACGAATCGGGAAATTTCGTGAAAATTCCGAAACCCGAAACGCACATCCCTAAAGATTAGCCGTTATGCATAAAAATGATGCCATGTGACAGGCGCAGATTACTCTTCGGGCTGTGGTATCCTTAGGACTGCAAGAAGCTGCATCACCATCAGTGTTTGGGTGACCAGCACACTGTCAGCATATGGTTGCTGTATATACTTTGTATATTATGGGAGTCATGCGAGTGTTGTATACATTTTGGGCCCTATTCCATAATTGATGGCAAAATGGAGATGGTAAGCAGGTAAATCAGTTCTGCACCTGCAGATTTTCCTTACCGCCTCCATTTTACCGTTCGTATTCTGGAGTAGGCTTTTTATTAATTAAGAGCGAGGCTGTCCGATACCGTCAGAGACGCAGCGCTCCGCCGTGTGTATCGGCTTATGGACTCTATTGGAGCCTTGCTTTCCAGCTGCGAGCTCACTTTTGCAAGACCACACAGCGCTGCAGATGTATCGCAGAGGGAGACTAGGAACTATTTGTTCCCAGTCTCACAATGCACGCGATGAGAGGAAACAGCAGATCGTGCCTCTCTCTTCACTGCGGGATGAGAGTGAGTATGGGATGTAATGGGGAGGGGGTTTAGAGCATGTTATGTGATTTTGCAAATGCAAAATTACTTAGATAGGTAGATAGATAAACAGAAATATAGATAAATAAACAGGTAGCGGTAGAGAGATGGATATATACTGTAGATAGATAGGTAGATAGATAGATAGATAGATAGATAGATAGAGATAGATGGATAGAGATAGATAGTCAGATAGTTAGATAGATAGATAGATAGATAGATAGATAGATAGATAGATAGATAGATAGATAGATAGATAGTCAGATAGACAGATAGACAGATAGATAGATAGATAGATAGATAGATAGATAGATAGATAGATAGATAGTCAGATAGACAGATAGATAGATAGAGGTATTGAGATAGATAGAGATAGATAGATAGAGAGAAAGAGAGATAGATAGTGAGATAGATAGATAGAAGATAGATAGATAGATAGAGAGAGAGATAGATATAGATAGAGAGAGATAGATAGATAGATAGATAGATAGAGGTATTGAGATAGATAGAGAGAGAGAGATAGATAGTGAGATAGATAGATAGATAGAAGATAGATAGATAGATAGATAGATAGATAGAAGATAGATAGATAGATAG
This sequence comes from Leptobrachium leishanense, assembly GCA_009667805.1. Taxonomy (NCBI): domain Eukaryota; kingdom Metazoa; phylum Chordata; class Amphibia; order Anura; family Megophryidae; genus Leptobrachium; species Leptobrachium leishanense. The sequence continues at coordinate 384,478,178 of CM019064.1, read as the reverse complement.
ATAGATAGATAGATAGATATAGATAGATAGAAGATAGATAGATAGATATAGAGAGATAGATAGATATAGATAGATAGATAGATAGATAGATAGATAGATAGATAGATAGATAGATAGACAGATAGATAGATAGATAGATAGATAGATAGATATAGAGAGATAGATAGATATAGAGAGATAGATAGATAGATAGATAGGAGGATAGATAGATAGATAGATAGATAGATAGATAGATAGATAGATAGATAGATAGATAGATAGATAGATAGATACAGAGATAGATAGATAAGTAGATAGGTAGGTAGATAAGTGTTTTGTGCACACAGAGCATTTTAAGACATATAGAAAGAGTGAGGTGAAGTAAGCAGCTGCTGTAGGAAGACTTGAGAAATACAGGTAAACAGCCCCAGGTCTATAAACAGGTTTGACCGGTGTGCGTAGCAGAGAGACTAAGAGAGGGTGAGGCCAGGTATTACCAGCATGCTTGCATGACATGCGTGTGCATGTGTAAATGTTAGCGAGACCGCAAAGACTGCACATCTGGAGAGGAGAAACCTTGACATCAAAAGCCGGAAAGGTTTAAGTGTGAAAACTGCTTCTGATTAGAAAGCCGCACAGATTGTGAATCTGAGACACTGAGCTCTAGACACTCACCCAACTGTGCACATATAACATTGCAGAGTAATCCAACAAAAACTATTCCCATAAGGCTCAGCCAAGCCAGCCACACTTACAGGCTACAGGCTGCGCATCACTAGCGTTTACACCAACTGCTGTTGGAGAGCAGTGATTCCCAACGCTGCTCCTCAAATTCCCCTAACAGGCCAGGTTTTAAGGATTGCCTTGGGGAAATGCAGACTGAATCCTGCAATCACTGAGCAGTAAATCATATCACCTGTGCTGTGCTTCACATATCTGGCAAACCTGACCTGGTAGGTGGACCTGAGGACAGGTTTGGGAACCATTGTATATAGGCTTGGTTAAGTTGTAACAGGCCTTGCAATAGGACTTTTATTTCTAAACACTTTCTGAGATGTCAGGTTTGAAACGTTAGTGTGCGTTATTATATGGCATACAGAACATAAAGGTAAAAGAATGAGACTTTCAAAGACTGTCCATAGCCATATTTGTGGACGGTGTAAAATGAAGATGAGAAAAGTAAATGTGAATAGAAAGATTAAAACACTGATGTAATTAAATAGAGCAAACACTAACAGCAGCTTTAATGCTTTGCAGGCCTACAGCACGTTGCACCGCATTATCCTCACTAAGGGCAGTATTACAAAGCTGGTGCTAACTTAACCAGAGCAGTTGTAAACTTACCAGAGCCATTATAGGGCCCTATTACATACTAAACGCTAATGTTAGCAGTCAGCTGTGTGAGAGTTAACATTAGGTTAAGTCAGGTGCGGCCCGACGATGGAGCAGTGTGGAGCACTTGCTCCAGGCGGTGGAATTTGACAGCGGAGCTGCGGCCGCTGCAGTGCACTATTTTTTGATGCGCCGCATCACCGTCACGAGTGCCACCGCTGAACGCGCCCACCCTGACCCACACGCATGTGTCTAGTCCAGACGGCCAGCGCGGGATCAAGACGCCGCAGCGTGTCGTGTGGGTGGGCAGGCAGAGGGATCCTCGCCTCGGTCCTCCAGTTCCCACCGGGCCCTGCTGCTGGACTCAATAGAAGGCTCTGCTGGGTACGTGACATTCTGGGCTCTGCTGGGTATGTGACATTCTGGGCCCTGCTGGGTATGTCAAATTCTGGGCTCTGCTGGGTATGTGAAATTCTGGGCTCTGCTGGGTATGTAAAATTCTGGGCTCTGCTGGGTATGAGAAATTCTGGGCTCTGCTGGGTATGTAAAATTCTGGGCTCTGCTGGGTATGTAAAATTCTGGGCTCTGCTGGGTATGAGAAATTCTGGGCTCTGCTGGGTATGTAAAATTCTGGGCTCTGCTGGGTATGAGAAATTCTGGGCTCTGCTGGGTATGTAAAATTCTGGGCTCTGCTGGGTATGTAAAATTCTGGGCTCTGCTGGGTATGAGAAATTCTGGGCTCTGCTGAGTATGTAAAATTCTGGGCTCTGCTGGGTATGTGACATTCTGGGCTCTGCTGGGTATGTGACATTCTGGGCTCTGCTGACTGCTGGTGCATAAAATTCTGTGTGTTTAACTTACTATTAGCAGTACAAGTATGAGTATAAAAATTAAAATCTAACACTATGCAGCACTGTTATACGCTCATACACACTGCACATTACTGTATCACAGAGCGCCACAGCAATAAAATTTTAATGTACGGTGTGTATGAATTTTATTGCTGTGGCGCACTGTGATACGCTCATACACACTGCGTGTTTTTTTTTGTTGTTTGTTTTTTTGGGGGGGCAGCATTTCATCCTTCGCACAATGTCCTGGGTTAAGTGATCCTAGCGCAGGACGACCATGTTACGTTCCGAACGCTAACCAGTTAAAAAAACCTGTTAGCGATATGGAGCTTGCACTTTTCAGCACGAGCTTACTGTACGCTCTCTATGCTTAACATGGGGAGCGGAAAGAGTTAATTAGCGTTAGGATTACAAAGTCCTGACACTAATTATGCCAAGCTGCGGTTAACTGAAAAGTTACCCACAGTTAGGACCAGGAAAAACAAAATATTCCAGGCGCACCTTAACAGTGTTTAGTACATTATTAGCATACACTCTGTATAACAGCGATTTGCACAACGAATATGAATACGTATTAGGTGATTTAGCACCAAGGAAAGCACTCCAAAAAAATGAAATGAATACTTATATTTCAAGTACAGTAGTTTGCGGGTTCTTATTCCTCCTTCTTAGTAGTGGATTCCTCTGGTAGAAGTACTGGGTCACTGCATAGGTTAGGTCCCCGGGTAGGGAGGAGTTAATCCTAATATATATAATACTCAAAGCAAAATAAGTCTTTTAAAATAAGCAGCAAGACAAATTTCTAATAATATAAATTGTAATTTATTCATATAAAATAACAAGCCATTATGGTAAAGCAATAAAAAAAGTGCATAAAAAGCATGTAAAATAGTGAACACCCTTAAGTAAGGATCACTAGAACGCGTTTTCGTCTACCGGCTTCCTCAGTAAGTGTCCTTAACAATAGGGTAGTCTCTAGTAAGAAAAAATCAATGAAAACAGCTAGGACCTGGTGCTAACGGATACCGCTTCTGTGGAATCAGTCAGCACCAGCTGATGAAAACCCCAAAAATCGCCTACTCACCTCCATCCCACGGCAAGAATGGCGGCTTGATCTGCTGCTTCTTGCCGCTGGGAGCAGAAGGAGACTGAAGGAAAAAAGTCCCCAGTCTCTCTCCGCAATCACTCCGCCGACCTACCGGATCTCGCGAGAGGCGTGATCCTGCAGGTCATGTGGCCAGCAGTCGAATGCTCAATGGAGTCCTATAGACTCCATGGATGGGATGCTTGCGGCGGCGCTTAACGCTGCCTCGAGCATCCTGAGGCTTAGCGCTGCATTACGGGTAGGCTGCTGGATTTGCACCATAATATCACTAAAACGGGGACGCCATGGAGAATGCTGCAGGCGCATGTTTTCCACCTTATCGTCCCTTAGTGGGCACTTTGTAATCCTGCCCATAGTCTATGGAGTTGCTAAATTTACAGCAGCTCTGGCTAAGTTAGCACCAGCTTTGTAATACGGCCCTAAGTGTGAGAGGCGGATAACAAAAGATGCGCAGAAAAAGTGAAACCGGTCTAAAAAAGCGATACACAGTGAATATGACACAGAAAATGTAAAAAATAATGTCACCCTGCCATTGATTGAATTTCTAAGTTTATGGTGTGTGATAAAGAAGATTCTCATTATGTAGACAGCTCTCAGTGGCTTATTCTGGGCTAGAAAGCTACTCGTAAGAACATAAGTATGAAAAACGTCAAAATGTGGGTTACAGAACACGAAAAGGCAGCATGAAGTAGAAATCCTGGGAAACGTGTTTTCCAACGGGATGATTTTGCTGCAAAACCAGACCATGACAGATCCACCTCAAAAATCATTGACTACATCAACCATGAGGGCCACCGCGCAGGAGGAGGGAAAGCTTTGACATGTGTCGGAGCGAGTTCATACAAATAGCTTTTTGAGACTGAAGCCAATCATTGACACCATCCAAACTCTTTTTAAGTTAATATTTTAGATATTTTAAAGCAAATCTATAAAAAAAAGCAGGACACTTTAATAGCATAGTCAGTGGCGTCGTAACGTGGGGGCGGTGGGTGCGGCCCGCACCAGGTGACACCCGCCTTTAGGGTGACACCGTCACCCTAAGGGCGGGTGTCTCACCCACCGCCCGCCACCGCCGCGTATTCGCTCCGTGCGAGCGTCCGAAGCATGCAGCTTCGGCGCTCGCCTGGAGGAAATACGTCACCAGCCAATCGCGGCTGGTCACGTGGCTCCCCCAGACGAGCGCCCAAGCTGCGTGCCGCCGGACGCTCAGAAGGAGCGAAAAACGCGGCGGAGAGGTGCTGCCTGGGCCGCTATCCATGTGCTGGGACCAGGACCAGGAGGTGAGCTGGGGCAAATCCATGAGCTGCTGGGGCAAATCCATGGGGGCCTGGGGCAAATCCATAACCTGCTGGGGCAAATCCATGAGCTGCTGGGGCATATCCATGAGGAGCTGGGGCAAATCCATGAGGAGCTGGGGCATATCCATGAGGAGCTGGGGCATATCCATGAGGAGCTGGGGCATATCCATGAGGAGCTGGGGCAAATCCATAAGCTGCTGGGGCAAATCCATGAGGAGCTGGGGCATATCCATGAGGAGCTGGGGCATGTCCATGAGGAGCTGGGGCAAATCCATAAGCTGCTGGGGCAAATCCATGAGCTGCTGGGGCAAATCCATAAGCTGCTGGGGCAAATCCATGAGCTGCTGGGGCAAATCCATAAGCTGCTGGGGCAAATCCATGAGGAGCTGGGGCAAATCCATGAGGAGCTGGGGCAAATCCATAAACTGCTGGGGCAAATCCATAAGCTGCTGGGGCAAATCCATGGGGGCCTGGGGCAAATCCATAACCTGCTGGGGCATATCCATGAGGAGCTGGGGCAAATCCATGAGGTGCTGGGGCATATCCATGAGCTGCTGGGGCATATCCATGAGGAGCTGGGGCAAATCCATAACCTGCTGGGGCAAATCCATGAGCTGCTGGGGCATATCCATGAGGAGCTGGGGCAAATCCATAAGCTGCTGGGGCAAATCCATGAGCTGCTGGGGCAAATCCATAAGCTGCTGGGGCAAATCCATGAGGAGCTGGGGCAAATCCATGAGGAGCTGGGGCAAATCCATAAGCTGCTGGGGCAAATCCATAAGCTGCTGGGGCAAATCCATGAGGTGCTGGGGCATATCCATGAGGAGCTGGGGCATATCCATGAGGAGCTGGGGCAAATCTATGAGGAGCTGGGGCAAATCCATGAGCTGCTGGGGCAAATCCATGAGGAGCTGGGGCAAATCCATGAGCTGCTGGGGCAAATCCATGAGCTGCTGGGGCAAATCCATGGGGGCCTGGGGCATATCCATGAGGAGCTGGGGCAAATCCATGAGGTGCTGGGGCAAATCCATGAGGTGCTGGGGCATATCCATGAGGTGCTGGGGCATATCCATGAGGAGCTGGGGGCATATCCATGAGGAGCTGGGGGCATATCAATGAGCTGGGGCATATCCATGAGCTGCTGGGGCATATCCATGAGCTGCTGGGGCATATCCATGAGCTGCTGGGGCAGTATATCCATGAGCTGCTGGGGCAGTATATCCATGAGCTGCTGGGGCAGTATATCCATGAGCTGGGGCAAATCCATGAGAGCAGCTGGAGCATTATCAATGAGAGCAGCTGGGGCAGTATATACATGAGAGGAGCTGGGGCAATATCCATGAGAGGAGCTGGGGCATATCCATGTGTGCTGGGGGCAATATCCATGAGAGCTGGGGCAATATCCATGTGTGAGCTGGTCTGGGGCAATATATCCATGTGTGAGCTGGTCTGGGGCAATATATCCATGTGTGAGCTGGTCTGGGGCAATATATCCATGTGTGAGCTGGTCTGGGGCAATATATCCATGTGTGAGCTGGTCTGGGGCAATATATCCATGTGTGAGCTGAGGCGCAATATATCCATATGTGAGCTGAGGCGCAATATATCCATATGTGAGCTGGTCTGGGGCAATATATCCATGTGTGAGCTGAGGCGCAATATATCCATATGTGAGCTGAGGCGCAATATATCCATATGTGAACTGGGGCAATATATATCCATGGGTGAGCTGCTGGGGGCAATATATATCCATGTGTGCTTTCACTGCCTTCGAACAGGCAACGTACTTGCTGGCAGTTGGCAAAAAGTTGTGTGAGCATATGAGAGAGCTCCACAGCAATAAACCTCACAGTAATGTGCGCTGTGTGTATGAGCATTCAGTGTTATATGGGAGTACTGATTTAGGAGTAAGAGTAGTTAAAAAAAAATCTGAAAAACTCGGGGGGGGGGGGGGTGACACCATAAATTACCGCACCGGGTGACACCGACCCTAGTGACGCCACTGAGCATAGTATTATTAGATGTTTAGTTGTCACTAATACAGGATTTAATCAGTAGGAGAATGATGATAGTTGTGTAGTTAGAATGTGTAGTTGTCCGCAACCCCTGTATGCTAGCGGCAGCGGCACAGAGGGCAATTTCCCCCCTGTCCCACCTATAGCCCTCCCTTTAAGGCAGGGATTTTGAATATGGAAACCGTAGCCGTTCGACGTCCACAGAGCCTCAGGCTGTTGAACCGTGTAATGAGGGACATCTTTCAATTCTTTTCTTTAGAAAAAGAAGACAGAAAGACAGATGCAGGAGACAAAACCAAGGCCTCAGCCAAGGTACTTTCTGTTCTGGCTCTGAGACTGAAGGGTGGTGCTTCCAACAGGAGGACAGGTAGTTCTCAGTGCGTCTTTCAACACTTCTTCTGATCATCAGGTTTTTAAATGGTAACTGTCTGCTTCTTGACATGGGTCGGACAAGCCCAGGCACACCTAGAGGCACTCACAGCTCGGCAGCAGACACACAGGATTCCCATTTGAGAACACACGTAGGTGAATCACAGTTTATTGTTTACGTGCATCTATGTACCCTGGGGGTCCAACCCTTGCTTAGCCTTTACGAGACCACGGGGCGCCCCACCTAGCACCTTAATTCATTTTAGAATTCTTATAGGTACAGTCACAGGTGAGACGAGTATGTCTGTACAGTCGGGGGATTATCAATCCCGTCAAGTCCTATTCCACAGATTTGCCAGCGACATCTTATGCTTTAGACCTTGTTCATTGTTGCTGGGAAGATCCATTGAATGTGGGTTGATGAACAGTGTTTTAAATAAAGTGCCATCTTAGGCTAGGGTCAGACGAACGCATTTTTCACGTCTACCGTCAAAAAGTGCGTTGATGCGTCGGAACGCATTTTTTCACGGAAGACACGATAGCGCTCATACGATAAGCAATTTTGGAGGTGATTTTTTACGGATCCAAACCAGGAAACTTTGGGTGTCTGGACGTTATGCGAGCCGTACATGAGCAGCGTCTGACGTCTCCTAATCATGCACACCCGCCGCTATGCGGACGCAGCGAACTCTGTACATCAGTACTAGCGGTTCGGCAATCTTGCAAAAATGCGTTTGTTTGCCGCTTGCGTTGCGCAGCCGAACCTTCGGGCGTCCGTACTTCGTGTGTGGGCCTGCGTTGGACGTCATTTGCTGCTACCACGGCCGTAATAAAGTGCGGCTAAACGCAGATTCACACTGCGTTCGTCTGACCCCAGCCTTACAGTAACTCCTACATATTGGATACATGACTACAACCTTCCACAAACATTTCTAGTCTTCTGAAAAAAACCTACAAAATAGAGGTGACATTGAAAACGTCAATTCAGCAATCACAACAGAAAACTGAACGTGTCATACAGTGCTGAGCTAATGTGTGTGCAGATATGTATATGTAGTGTGCTTTTTAACATTAATTGCCTGTATATTTGTAGCTAGTGCTTTCCATTCCAGCATATTATAAATATGCACAGGGATCATTCACTAAACCAGAAAGAATGGAAAATTGAAAAGGGGAATAATTGATTTTAAGCCTAAATAGCCGAGGCAGGAATATAGCTGAAATGGAGATTTCCTTAATCCACTATTTTCGTCTAAAATGTGGAATTACTTGCGTCAGGTGCACACAAGTCCTTCATTTATTAGTAGCTGGGTGGAGCAGAGGTAACATTGCTGCTCTATAACTGTGGAGACACAGGTTCGAATCAGTGACGTGCGGTGAGGTCAGTGGCTGGTGAGGCACTGACTAGTATCAGAGCCAGATATACACAGGTTACGTAGGTTCAGGTTCAGTGCTCCCCAGGAACTGGCTGCTGTCAGTGCTCCCCAGGAACTGGCTGCTGTCAGTGCTCCCCAGGAACTGGCCGCTGTCAGTGCTCCCCAGGAGGTGGCCGCTGTCAGTGCTCCCCAGGATCTTGCTGCTGTCAGTGCTCCCCAGGAACTGGCTGCCGTCAGTGCTCCCCAGGAACTGGCTGCTGTCAGTGCTCCCCAGGACCTGGCTTCTGTCAGTGCTCCCCAGGATCTGGCTGCTGTCATTGCTCCCCTGGAAATGGCTGCTGTCAGGGATCCCCAGGATCTGGATGCTGTCAGTGCTCACCTAGAACTGGCTGCTGTCAGTGCTCCCCAGGAACTGGCTGCTGTCTGTGCTCCCCAGGAACTGGTTGCTGTCAGTGCACCCCAGGAACTGGCTACTGTCAGTGCACCCCAGGGACTGGCTGCTCTCTCAGGGCTCCCCAGGATCTTGCTGCTGGCAGGGCTCCCCAGGATCTTTTGCTGCTCTCATGGCTCCCCATGATCTTTTGCTGCTCTCAGGGCTCACCAGGATTGTTTTGCTGCTCTCAGAGCATCCCAGGATCTTTTACTGCTCTCCAGGATGTTCCTTCGGGTACACAGCCCGGCGGCACGCCCCCATGACTGACTAGGACAATCACATGACTGTCCTGGGTCAATCAAAGCATGGGAGGCATGCCTCCCATGGAGGCATTTTTTTGAATTGCTTGAGATCAATGGTGCTTTCCCATTGGTCCATGCAATTCCATTGCTCTCAGGGCCTCTCTGAGGCACTGAAGAGCATAGATTCAAGAATTAGGCGGCGCCAGACGTGCGCTGTAGACTTCAATGAATCTATTAGCCAGCTTGAGCTACGCAAATTGCATAGGCTCAGAGCAGGCTGCCACTGCTGTGTGATGATTCATATCACATAGCAGCCGGTGAACTAAAAAAAAAGCGAAGGAGCAGAGACAGATGGCGGGGGAGCATGGTGAGTATGTGAACTTTTTGAAAATACGTTTTGTTTTAAAAATTTACAGTCCCCACTTAATGGAATTATGGCAGGTGAGGCCCTGCCTCACCTGACTGCAAGCCCTTGGTTTGAATTCCAACAAGAGCACCTCTCCAGTAAGTGTCCTTGGGCAAGACACTTAAAGGTACATACTCGCCACCCAGGACATACTTGAAAACGAGAGAGATCTCAAATGTATCCTTCCTGGTAAAATACTGTCTCAAAACAAATTGTACCCAGACAGAAAGTCATGTCCCATTGTATTACTGCTGACAAATCTGAGTTACTCCCAACTTTCCCTACTCACTCTCTACAAACCAGAGTTACATATCCACTCGCATTTAAATCCTCACCACTTTCTGCTGCCACGTTGTAACTCCATGGATTCCCACAGACTCCAGGAGCCGTTACCAGTGGTGGCGCACAACACCACTGCTCATATTTTCATGCGGCTCTGAAATATTACGTCTTGAGCCACGAATACATCGCCTGGGTTGCTTGTTAACAGGGAGCTGGTTAAAATCGGACCCTCTGTAGGCTCTGTATTTATTTGGTTTAACATAGACTGACTGTCCAGTCCACATGACCGCTATAAAAAACTGCACTCATCAGGCCGCTCTTGGAGTGTCCTACCAAAAATACACAACAATATACAGAAACAGTAAGTTGAAAAACAATCAATCAGTGCCATTCTATATAGGATATTTAATGAACGATGAACGTTTGATTGCCGGGGCCTATCTGGTCCAGAGTGAACACTACACCTGCACTACAGAAAAATTGTAAACTCTTGGTGTTGACGACAGCATTTTGGCCAGTGTTATCAGAAGGATTTTTGAGTTTATGTAATACAAGGTTATTCAAAAATAATGAACCGATTTCTTTACGCAATATTTTATTAAGGAAAAGTAATACAAAACTCCAGCCAAGTCACGAGTATTATACTCACAATCAGCTTTTATTTCCAGTCTTACAAGTGTTCAATGTGAGCACCTTGTACAGCACGGGCAACATCAATGCGAGAAGAGAATTCCTCCCAGGTGCGTATCAGCATATCACCATCCACTGAGTTGATCACTGTTGTTATTTGATGTTTAAGGTTATTGAGGTTAGAGGGTAGCGGTGGAACATAAACGTGATCTTTTACATATCCCCACAAGAAAAAAAAAAAAACCACACACGTGAGGTCTGGGGATCTCGCAGGCCAAGCACAAAGAGCAAGGTCATTGGCCCCCTTCCAACCAATCCATCACTGGGGCACTTATTTAAAAAAGCTCGAACCTTTAGATGCCAATGGGGCGGTGCTCCATATTGTTGAAAAATGAATCAGCACAGTCAATCGTCACAGTGTGTATATTTGCACCCACATGAAACAGTTGAGCAGGAAAGAGATTCCCCAAAGGTGAACGTCTTCTGTGCTGTGTCTCAGAACAAGGTTTATGGTCCCGTTTTCTTTGAAGGAAGCACCATTACAGGACTGGATATGCTCCAAAACGTGCTCTTTACTTCACTGGAAGCAGATTCACATGACTTAATTTATCAACGAGATGGAGCACTGCCCCATTGGCACCTAATGGTTCTAGCTTTTTTAAATGAAAAAGTGCCCCAGCGATGGATTGGTTGGAAGGGGGCCAATGACCTTGCTCTTTGTGCTTGGCCTGCGAGATCCCCAGACCTCAACGTGTGTTTTTTTTTCTTGTGGGGATATGTAAAAGATCGCGTTTATGTTCCACCGCTACCCTCTAACCATCGAATAAAAACAGCGATCAACTCAGCGGATCGTGATATGCTGATACGCACCTGGGAGGAATTCTCTTCTCGCATTGATGTTGCCCGTGCTGCACAAGGTGCTCACATTGAACACTTGTAAGACTGGAAATAAAAGCTGATTGTGAGTATAATACTCGTGACTTGGCTGGAGTTTTGTATTACTTTTCCTTAATAAAATATTGTGTAAAGAAATCGGTTCATTCTTTTTGAATAACCCTGTATAACATGTGGAGGTTTTGGTTTTAAATATATAGAAATGCTTTACTTGCATAAAAGCATACACTCTAATTAATGACACACATACACACAAATGTTGTTGGTAGACATATACTGTATATTACAAATATGCATATATATATATACGAAATTGATGTTTTGGCCTTCTAGTCATATAAATATATATATACAAAACTCCAACCACTCTTGGCTAGTCTTAAAAGCATTCCTTGCTCTCTTATTCAATTTATGACAGACGCAACATTTCAGTAACACCTTTCGTCAGGACATGTGTCCACTGGCAGGCGGGGAAACTCAAAATTTGATGAACTTGATGGATCTTTCCTTTACGACACATTGTAGATTTATGTATGTGTGTCTCAAAACCTTTTGTTCTCAGCCCCAACCCTAAGTTCACACCACAGCGTAGCGCTGCGTCGCGCAATGCGCGCGTTTTTTACGCGCGTTCGCGCATACAAAAAAACGCGCGAACGTGCGTTGCAGCGCGTTCGCGGCTATGATATGGCCGCGAACGCGCGGCTATATGCCGAAAAGAAGCTCCCGGACTTCTTTTTGCGTCGGCCGTTTTAAAGCGCGTTCCTGCGCGCTTTAAAACGCTTAGGTGTGACATGCCCACATAGGCAATCATGGGATTTCATGTTTAAGCGGTTTACACCGCGCAGGAGCGCGCTGTAAAACGTTTAGGTGTGAACCCAGCCTTATTGCCACTTGTTTTTTTTTTCTTACATTTATTATCATTTTCTAAGTCAGTGCAGCTGAAGATGACAGCAGTACCGTCACAGGCACAGGAGGAACCTGTGTCACAAGAATCTAGATGATTGTGTCATATGACAAGTTAGGCGGTGTTTGACGCAAGTAAAACCACTGTTTGGTGAGTTTTTTGTATTATGTGTGACTTCTGTCCATAATGTTACACAGGTTGTTTGGTCATAGAGATTAACAGGACAAAGAGACTACAGAGGATAAAATGTTGTCAATTAAATAAATCAAGGTCCCTTTTTTAACATTTATCCCCTTTTATTCATTGTTTATAGTCCATATGTATGCTTCTAGCAAACATGGGGCGTAAATCCTTCCAAATTTTAAACTAATGGTTTGAGCCGCTATTCCAGCTGGGCTACACAGTTCGCTTGCAACTCAGATTTTGTGGCCTATACTTTGTATACTTTCAGGGTTAGTCAAAGAGCACCGAAATTCCTCCAAAGAGCGCCGAAAAGTCTTTCATTCCCCGCACTTCGGGGAGTCAAATTCGCCGACCCTGAGGTGAATTCAGCATTCACTACAGGGTCACCGAAATGCAGAGAAAAGCCGCCGAACGGTTTCGAAAAACTGCCAAATCGAACTGAAAAAAGTCAATGAGCCGCCAAACAGAGCACTGATCAGCCGCCGGAAAAATAAATAAATAAAGCGAATTTTTGCTGCAAATTAAAAGAATAACCGGTTTAATACATATTTGAAAAAAACGGGGTGTATTTTTTACATTGAAACCTATGAGATTCGCCTGAATGAAACCACCAAAAATCAGGGCATTAACCTGACATTTCACTGCTGTTCGGTGTTCTGTGAATAGATTAACCATTACTGCTCTATGTTGATTTCATTCCCGCGAACAGCACCGTATTTCGCTGGCAATTCGCCAATATTTGGCGAACTGCCTGCTTTTTGAATAGCTGAATGGCCAAGAAATAGCACCGTACGGGGAAACTCACAGTTCGGTGCAATTCCAGAGCCAATTCAGCTCTCTGTGAATAACCCCTTTTGTGTAGGAGCTGTGACTTTGCGGCTACCCGAAAACTGCAAACTATTCCAGCATAACACATGACGTATGCAACCCTTACATACAGAAGGAAATCTGCAAACCCTACTGCATATTAGACTCGACTATTGCAATAATCTCTTATCTGGCCTCCCTCTGTCCCGCCTCTCCCCCTTACAATCCATCCTGAACGCCTCCGCCAGGCTAATTCACCTCACCCGCCGCTCTGTCTCTGCCGCTCCCCTCTGCGAGTCCCTTCACTGGCTCCCCATCCACTGCAGAATGAAGTTCAAAATCCTTATCCTTACCTACAAAACCCTCACTAACTCAGCGCCCCACTACCTGTCCTCACTAATCACCAGATACACCCCAGCCCACTCCCTAAGGTCAAACAGTGACCTGCGCCTAGCTTCTCCCCGCATCACCTCTTCCCATGATAGACTGCAGGATTTCTCACGCGCAGCCCCCACTCTCTGGAACGCTCTCCCTCGTGCTGTCAGACTTTCCCCTAACTTCTCTTCCTTCAAACGCTACCTTAAAACATTCCTATTTAGGGAAGCCTACCAACCAACTCACTGACGCAACCATCAATCACTCTCACCTTACAGTCCTCTCCTCCTGTTTCCAATCCCAACCCTCCCAGATTGTGAGTTCCTACGGGAATAGGGCCCTCATCTCCTCCTGTACTGTTTGTCAAATGTTGTTCAATGTATTGTAACCCTGTCTATACTGTGTTTATTGTACAGCGCTGCGAAATATGCTGGCGCTTTATAAATAAAGAATAATAATAATAATAATTCCAGGACATATGCTATCTGCATGTCACTTGAGAGTAAATAGATCTACAGGGTTATTCAAAGAGATCCGAATGGCTGCCGAAAGGGAACCAAACGCTGAAAATCAGCATTCAGTTACTTTTCTTGGCCATTCGGCTATCCAGAGAGAGAGAGCAGACAATTCGCGAAATCCTGGCGAATTGCCTGCACATACGTTGCCTGTTCGGTGCCTGTTCGAGGGCAGTGAAATCCCCATAGAGAAGCAATGCTTTGTGTATTCAGAGAACAAAAACCAGGAGTGAAAAGTTGCCGAATTGCCCTGCCATTCGGTGGTTTCATTCGGCAGATTTATTCAGGCGAATCCCATAGGCTTCAATTTTAAAAATATTCCCGTTTTAATCCAATATCTAATAAACTGTTGATTATAATACTCTGCAGTAAAGAGTCTCTTTATTTATAGATTTTTTAGGATATTTTAAGCATTTTTCGGGACTTCTTTTTTTAAAAGAAAATGTCCGATTTTTTAAAAAAAATTTAACTTCTTTTTTCTGTAACAGCCCTTTTTATTATCATTCCCTGGACCTCATATGTAAATTTCAGACATTTTCGCTCAGTAGTTTCTTTGCAAACAGCGTTTCACTTTTCAAACATTCAGGCAAACAGTTTTCTTAATTTATTCACTCCATTCGTCTGCGGTCTCGGCTTTTCCCGGCAGCTGCGCTGAATGTGATCGGCTCCTGTTCGGGTTTTTCCGGCGTTTTCGGCAGGTTAATCCAGATGTTTTTGCCCTCGTTTTGCAGTGAGTTTTCGGCAGGTTTGCGGCGACTTTTCCCTGCAATTCGGGGACCCTGTGGTGCTTGCTGAATACACCGCAGGGTTGTCGAAATGGGATCGGCAAAAGGAACCGAATTGAAGAGAACGAAAAGTCACCGAACGTGCGGTGACTTTTGGATTCTCTTTGAATAACCCTGATACTGTATATGCAGCCACCTTGTCCGCTTCCAGCAATCAGCATGTTGGTGGTAGAAGAATTTAGGTGAATGCAACATTTGTTTTAGCTGTCTTGCAATCCCACCTGCAGAAAAGCAGATTGGATGCACGCCGACCATAAGAGGATCTTGTCATGCACATATCTCGGGGATGACATATTCCCTTTATTTCAAACGCTGCGGTCTGTTTAGCTTTGAAGAAAAAGAAAACACCCATTATCTGATGTGAACACCCATGATATTTGAATTCTTTTAGTATAATATATTTTGCTTTTTGGTTACACCTGGATATCTGTGTCAATATGTGAATGGCAGATGTTTTGCACAGGGCTGGATATCGAGATCGAGCTGCTATGGGCTCCATTTATTTCTTTCAGACATTATTTTGGAAAAAATATCGTCAAGCATCAACAAAAATTTTTTTTTTAAATATTGGCTGCTTCAATTGAAGAAAATTTGACCACAGCCACAGCTGGTCTGAAAAAAAGGGGGCCAGGAAAACGCCCGAAAAAGCATATATCCAGCCAGCATCATGTAAATTGTTGCTATTATCCATGCCTATTGAAAAAAAATCCGAAGATAAAAAAATGTTTCAGTCTGATTTTCCCTGCATTAAAATACATTTTACAACTCATTTACTGCTTGAATTGTTTTTGAAATCGGCATACTGATATTTATTAAATATTTCCATTAGCAGGTAAAGGCGGAAGTGCTGATAACTGAGCCGATTTTTTTTTTAGGAGAATCAAAATGCAGGTATGCCCTTAATTAAATCCCCAAACCAAAAACTAACTGGAAAGTTGTTGATTTTGGCATCAGGGCGAATTAAATCGAGAAGCAAATGGTGAAGTGGAGAGCGCACACTCAGTCAGGGTTATTCAAAAAGAATCAAAAAGGCACCGTACGATCGGTGACTTTTTGTTCCGTGCATTTCGGGGTGATTCGGCGATCCCATTTCGCCAACCCTGCGGTGTATTCAGCAAGAACCGCAGGGCTCCCGTAGTGCAGGGAAAACCCGCCGCAAACCCGCCAAACACTCGCTGGAAATCTGCCGAACACTCACCGAACACTCACCGAAACCTGCAGAAACAGCTGGATTAACCACGTCGAACACACCGGAGAAACCCGACTAGCCACCGATCACAGCGCAGAGCAGCCGCCGGAGAAACCCGACACGCAGACGAATGAGGTGAAAAAAAAAACACAGTACGCTTGAACATAACAAGGAAAAAGAGTGTCATCTGCGCTCGTTTCTATGTGTTCCATGTACAACAAAAATGAGGTTTTTGTTTGTTTCAATGGCCATTGCAACGTAAGCCCACTCGCCACTTCAAGGCACCTCTTTAGAGTGGGTACCTAACAAATGTACCAAAAGGCCGCTCTACTGAGCAGCTCCAAGCCCCTCCAGCTGCTTTTCAGCCAAGGAGAGGCAAAGATCTTTGCCTCTCCTTGGCTGAAAAGCAGCTGGAGGGCTTGGAGCTGCTCAGTAGAGCGGCCTTTTGGTACATTTGTTAGGTACCCACTCTAAAGAGGTGCCTTGAAGGGGCGAGTGGGCTTACGTTACAATGGCCATTGAAACAAACAAAAACCTCATTTTTGTTGTACATGGAACACATAGAAACGAGCGCAGATGACACTCTTTTTCCTTGTTATGTTTTATACATTGACTGGGCTGTTACTCCTGGCAGTTGCTGCCGCTCCGGAGTATGGGCGCGACGCCATTTTTTCTACAGTACGCTTGAACGTTTGATATTTGAAATGCTGTTTGCAACAAAACTACTAAGATCCTATGAATGATAATAAAAAGGTCTGTTACAGTAAAAAGAAAAGACGATTTTAAAAAAAAAAAGGGAAAAAAATTTGCCAAAAAATGCCTAACAGATCCTAAAAATCTATAAAGAAACTTTTTACTGTAGAATATAATATTAAACAGCTTATTAGATATTGAATTAAAACGGGAATATTTTTAACATTGAAGCCTATGGGATTCCTAATAAACCTGTTGAATGAAACCACCGAATGGCAGGGCAATTCGACAACTTTTCACTGCTGGTTTTTGTTCTCTGAATAGACTAAGCATTGCTTCTCTATGGGGATTTTACTGCCCTCGAACAGGCACCGTATGTGCAGGCAATTCGCCAACATCCTCAATAGCCGAATGGCCAGGAAAGGTAACCGTACGCTGAATTTCACTGTTCGGTTACCTTTCGGCCACAATTCGGATCTCTTTGAATAACCCCCACTGGATCCAATCACTGTCACTAAGGCTGGGGTCAGACCAGCGCACTTTTAACGTGCGTTCTGGCGCACATAATTACGGCCGCACTAGCAGCAGATGACGGGCAATGACGGCCAATATACGATGTACGGCCGCACAAAAGTCCGGCCGTGCAACGCAAGTGGAATTCGAACGCATTTTTCTGAGAACGCTGAACCGCTAGTACTGACGTACTGAGTGCGCAGCTGCGGCATAGCGGCGTGTTTGCGTGATTAGGAGATGTCAGATGCTGCTAATGTCCGGCCTACATAACGTCCAGACGCAAAAAGAGTTTTATTGACGATCCGTACAAAATCACGACCGACAATGCGCGTCGTCTGACCGTTTTTGCGCATTCCGTGAAAAAATACGTCAATGCGTTCGGACGCACTTTTTCATGTTCGCGGGGAAAAATGCTTTCGTCTGACCCTAGCCTAAAAGTCACCTCAATGCAAACCCCCTAGCACCATAAATCCAACAACATAGAAAAAAATGAGTGACTCTGCGCACACGTGTGAAAAACTGATGTTGAAGAGTTTATCTTACACTGGCAGATGTATTATCTGAATACAGTTATGGTCAGTCACAGGTATCCGTCAATAAACAACCTATTGGGAACCTTTTATTTTGTTTTTATGTTATTTTGCAGTAAACCCTTACTTTTAATGGGTGGGTCTGTCTTATACCCGGCATATGGTCGACTTTACACTTTGGAGGTGACATCCAGTGTGGTGAAGAATTAAACCTTGTATGCTGTATCTACATCGCTGTTAACTTCAGTGTGAGTACTTGCTATTTTATATTTATATGTTACATACACTCATTTAATCACCTTGATACATTTGTATCTTGGAGGACCACTGGAAACCTCTGGGTGTCCTTTTCATGTATAAAATCAGGCTGATGGGTGAGCCTTTCAAGAACCCATAGGCCAGGGGTCAGCAACCTTGGCTCCCTGATGTTTTGGGAACTACATTTCCCATGTGCCTCAGTCAGCCTAATGGTTGACTGAGCCACATGGGAAATGTAGTTCCCAAAACATCAGGGAGCCAAGGTTGCTGCTGACCCCTGCCATAGGTGAATATCTGCGAGCCCTTAGGCTCTCCAAAGTGTGAGTGTGATCAATTGAATAACATCACTTTACATCTGTGTCACAGAACTTCACCATTCATGTGTGAATTAAATCGAGCCCTATGTTACGGGACAGGGGTTTGTGGTTCGGCTGGAATAAGACAACTTTTTATTTTATGCTTTTTATATTTTCATTTTTTTTTTAATATGTTCTCAAAAACATGCAACAAAACACAGAATGACTGAATTTTAAGAACAAATTATATGAGTAAAGAATTCCATCCTGCGATCCGTTTACATTTTTTTTCGTTCTGTCTGGAGAATTCGACGCCGACTGGGTATACATGTGCGATATAACCAACAATGAGTTACTTTTAAATGTTTAGCATTGTTTGAGTGATGCTGAAACGGTGCTACACGAGCACAGCATCATTACATTGTCTCATAGGAAAACTATTATAAACAATGGCAACAGGAACAAGGTTTAAGTTTAGGGCTGGAGGCTTAGATTTAGGTGATTTCACACTGACTGACATTTCTGCCTAGTAGGGGAGGATAAGGATTGTAGCTCTAGGCATACTGAAAACAAGAAGTCTCCCATAAACCTAAATTCCTCCATTCCCTGTGTCCCCTTTAACCCAAACCCACTTGTAAACTGTAAATCCTCTAATCCCACGGTATAATATGACTGGTAGATAGTCAGATCTTCTATGTTGCGTTTTCTTTTACCTCACGCCAGTACATTTTAGAAGAACAGACAAGCTTCAAGCTTAAAGGCATTTTTCATATAACACAATGGTTACAAGATGGCAGAATAAATCTGTGCAGCTGACAAGTTCATCCTTTGCTTGGTACACCCTTGCAATAATCAACATGCCAAAAAAATGCCAGCAAAAATCTAAATTTAGACCATCCAAAATACTAAAGGGTCTTTTCAAAGAAAGGTGAAACTCAGGAGAATGACTGGAGAAGTGAAAATTCTAGGTCAAAATAGCCAAACCAGAAAAACTCTCCCATTTATCTCACTTTCCAAATCAGGCTATTTGGTCTAGATTGTTCTCTTCTCCTGACAATTCTTCTGAGTTTCACCCTTCTCTGAATAACCCTGTAAGAGAAGCTCGTGATTGGATGCCTAAGTTGTGAGATGAATTTCAGAGATGTAGCTGCAAAATATTTTCGGACGGACTAGATTAACAGTCCTATGAATTTCGAGGGACCGAAAATTCTATTTCTTTTTTTCAATAAGATAATTTTTATTGAGAATATATCAGAATGACATATATTTGAAGAGTCTACATCTTCAGGATGTGATAGTAATGCCTATGAACAGGGGTTAAGCCCAGGGTGAACGTGTGGGGACGCAGTTCCTGCACTATTTTTGCAGAGGGAACTGAGTTCCCTTTGGTCCCACACACTATAAAGCTTGAATGCAGGTGTTCAATCATATGTTTCCCTGTCAAATCATATATTTATTGTGACTTATGCATTTTAAAGTTTATATATACGCACATAAATATATCAGATTTGAGTGTGTTTTCTCTAAGTGCGGGATGATAATTGCTAATTGGAGGACAGAAATCTTGGTGAGTTCCCACCCTTCGGGCTCTATTCCATTTTTCGCGCAAACGTTAACGCGTGCGCAAAAATGCATTAATGCGAGGGGCAAAACCCTTTGCGCAGAACGTCGTATTACATTGTCCGCGCAAAAAATGCACGTTAACGTCTACCGCGGGTGAACCTGTGTAAGTGCGAGTGTGAACCTGCGAGTGTAATGTGCTGCGCGCATCCTATACTTAACATTGTGAGCCCAAACGCGTTTGTGCGCTGGTACTTGGATGGTATTACAATCTATGCGCAAAATTTAACGGACAGCGTTTGCGCGCATAATTTTAACGTCTTTGAAAAGCTGGTGGTAACGGCAAATCTGAACGTCCTGGCCGAAACCAAATACACCACCCCAAAAAAAAATACAGCACAGTATAGTTACACATTCTACACATACCCAAGCAATAAAACTGAGAAGTTGTGTGTGTTTTTATTATTGCTGTAGCATATATACTCAGATTGATTTTGACAGGTGCAAAAACTGAACGGGAGACAATTGTGGTTCTTAATTCTGATTGGCTCAATCTCGTTAAAAAACAGTCCGCACACCGATTTCTGCGTGCAACGTTAAAGCGCGCTAGTTTTTGCGCGTCTTTTTTACGCGCGTTATTTTTTGACGGATGAAAAAATGCGCGTGGATTGTAATACCAGCATTAATTTACGCGCGTTAACGTTAAAAATAGCGCTGCGCGTGCGCTTTGGCGCAAAGCAGTTAATAGAGCCCTTCATTTTTAGGACTTGATCCCTGCATGAGAAGTAAGCAAGGTAAAAGTGCAAGAGTAGGTACAGGCCGCATTCTCTCTTACAACATTTTGAATATTCAAAAGTACAACTTAATGTACAAATACACAATAAAAGAAAGAAAACGTAATAGGACTCTATAAAATGGAAACAAAGCAGAATCCTGGACACATCAAACTTCGGAACAGTATTGTCGTTGTTTGTAGGTGGTGTGCAGTGAGATTTTTTTTTTTTGGAAAGGATTTTACCAGGAAGGATACATTGAGATTTCTCTCGTTTTCAAGTATGTCCTGGGTGGCGAGTATGTACCGTTAGGTGTCTTGCCAAGGACACTTACTGGAGAGGTGCTCGCGGGATCAAGCCCATGACTCCACAGGCTCTCTCCATGCAGGGCAGTGACATTACCTCTACTCCACCCAGCCGGTACATTAAGATTAAGTGAGGGGTAATCAGGAAGGGGGTTCCAAGGAACAAAACACATTCTAAATAAGAATGCATATCACCCTGTAAGCATTGAGATTGTCAGCATCCCATCCTCACTTTATTGTAAGTCAACCCCAGCTCACAGCGCCTGAATCACTTCTTTATAAGGGTAATGTTTCCATAACAGCTGGCTAGAGTCTGAAAGGGTTAATAGACGTCCCCAACAGATGACTTAAATGGGTAAAACGCATAATATGTAAAGAATGTTAATGAAAAAAAAATCAAGCAGTTTAAACACATCGTTGCAGTGAATGCAGTCTAAGTAACTGTATTTTGATGACATCACAGTAAATTGTTCCCAGGTGTCAGAATGTGCCAGTTAGAGACTCAGAAAGCACAGGGAACATATTGTAAGCGAATGAAGCTCTCGCTCTATATTCTTTCTCAGAAGGTGACACAGAGGGGTCTGTGAGGAAACATATACAGAGACATTCTGGGGCAAAAATTCAAACACTGGGACATTTAGCAGGAATATTTTGTTACGTGCCATGGTGATTGTTCAGCTGTAGATGTTCGTCAATTCTCTTTGTACCCACCCTTGACATCGAGAGTTGGCAAAAACTGGACACAGGGCTAGATAATAAGGCGCTAGACCCATTAATTCCCTCCTGGCAAAGAGATATGAAGGGAGATATGAAGATTCATTAGTCATCCTGTCATGGATCACACAACTTTGCATAATTTTTTAAGGGATTAAACAAAAAGGCAAATATCCTGAAAATTTATAGATTAAAAAAAAAATCTGATCAAATAATCTCTTCCTCACACCAATTGCTCAGTTCTTATTCCTTTGTTTAGCCGCTACATTGCACATAAAGGTAAGGCACCTGAATGCTCACTCCTATCCTACACATCCACTCAGCATGCTATTGTATGACACGACCAACTCCGCTCTCACTCCCATTCCACACATTCACTCATAAAAGCTTGCACAGCACTCAGCCCTCCCCACACCAACTCTCATGCCTCACAGTCAGAGGGATCAGAGTCTGTAGAGGCTTTTAAAGAATGACTGGATGATTTCCAGCAAAAATATAATAGTAAGGGTTATAATATTTAATATGTGCGTACAAGCTGCTGCATCCAAGGGAAAATCTGACTGCCATGTGGGGTCAAGAAGGACCTTTGTCCCATTATGTTGCATATTCGGCGAGTGCTTCAGACTGGCCTACTGTTGAATCAACAGCAGTAGGTGTTGTGTGATAGGCTGAACTTGATGGACGCACGTCTTTTTTTCAGCCTATGTAACTATGTAATAGTCAACCTTACACTCTCTTCCATCCAGTGCAGACACCCATATTCATCCTCTTGCTATACAGCCACTCACACTCACTCCCATCTCACGCATCCACCTACCAATTCAATCATAGCACTCACTCAGCCAACACCACACTGACTCTCTGTCAGGAACCAAACCGCAAACTGTCCCGTGCTCACACCTGATGGCAGTCTCCCTCCTGTATTGTCCATATTCCAGTCCAAGTGTTGGATTAGCCTGGAACTCCCATCCCAGATCTCAGCTCAACCAGCGTGTTAACGTTTAACGCTTGGTGCACAAATTCAAGCGTTGCGCAAGCATTTTTGCGTGAAGAATGTAATAGGGCCCTATGTCTTCCAGCAACATAATATACATAATAAAAAACCTATGAATCCTAGTCAATTAAAAATGTATTTCTGATGATGGTCAGTGGTCCACCAGTTGTTGTGGTTTTCATTTCCCCAAATCAAGACAGTTCTCTTTATCACTGTACCATCTGTACACATGCTGGGATTACATTATTTCATTAAAAAAATCTAAAACATGTGAATATCTAATAAATGTGAAAAAGGTGGAGAGAATGAAGTCCTAAAAACAAAATACACTGTCTGGCCAGAAAAAAAGTCACCGTCTGGATTTAAGCAAATAGGAAAGAGCCTTCCATTGGATAATTACTACAGTGGTTAATATGTTTCAGCTGGCAAAAAATGAGGTCATGTGACTCCCTGAATATACTGAATGAGAAGTTTTTTTCCATCAATGGGTTTTTCTTTTCCTCATGGCGCAGGCATATCCCAAGATGACAATCCCAGGATTCATTGGGCTCAAATTGTGCAAGAGTGCTTCAGCCGGCGCTAAAGTAAGGCAGCACAGGCGGCCGCCTAAGGGTGCTGGCCTGCTGCCAGAGCAAGGGGGGTGCAAAAATCCAGATCCCCGGTCATTGGCCGGGAATACGGATTTTATAACAAACCTGAAAGCTGGTGCTGCACTACTGCTATCTTGGTCTCCACGATGATGGCAGAGAGTTGGTTGGCCCCCATCAATGACGTCACCGGGACGCGACCCTCCCCCTACACAAGACCACATTTATCAGGAGATCCAGAGTGTGCCAGGCACCCTGCCCTGCACACACAGCCCAGCTCCTGAATCCCTGAATTACCTGGACTTTCTAAAGATACCATTATTATCATCATATGCCTGTCATACTCTGTATCTGCAAGTAGAGGGAGCAGAGGGAGCTGCCATTGCTTGTCATACTCTGTATCTGCCACTAGAGGGAGCTGCCTGTGACACATACCATATCATTGATATGCCCCTTCCTGTCCAATGAGAGGCCAGCCTCCCATGCAGGCATTTTTTTGATTGGCTTGGACCAATGGTGCTTTCCCATTGGTCCAAGCTATTCCATTGCTCTCACAGAGCCCCTCTCTAAAAAGCAGGAAGTAGGCAGCGTTCATCTGTTCCTATTTCATCAGACGCGTGCTGCAGACTTCCTTAGCAGCTTACGCGATTAGCGTAGCGGGAAAGCGTACCACTATGCAAATTGCGTAGGCTTTGAAAAGAATGTGCGCAGAGGCAGAGGACGGAGCTGACTGTGGGGGAGCGCGGAGCCAGTGAGTTTATTTTCTTTTCCTTTATTAATTTATCGCTTAATGGCAGGTGAGGCAGAGCCTCCCCTGACAGTAAGTCCCTGCTGGACACAGAAGGACAGATTGCACAGCCAGCAACTACACACACTGCCTGTGTCTCCCCCAGGGCCGGTGCTAGACTTTTGCGCCCAAGGCAAGACCAGCTACTTGCGCCCCCCAAAAAAATTAAAGCAACACAACATGAAACTATAATAAATTCACTGTGTTAAAACAAATATAAATTTAACCCCTTGGGACCACGGATGTACGTAGTACGTCCGTGAAAAAAATCCTCTTAACGATCAGACATAAATAGTGCCGATCGCGTGTTTAATATGTCTGCCGACATGCTTCAGTGTCTGAAGCATGCCGGCAGATTAAAATACCGGCACCTACTGCATATTTAATACATGTATACCCAGACATCAGACCCCAAGATACATGCATACCCAGACATCAGAGGGTAACACGTAATAAAGAATTTCTCTTAATCAGCTGACTGAAGAGGGATAACATATTTATACCCCAAGGATAATAAAATATCTCAACTAGATGTGAGGACTGGAGGACACACAGCGGGGCATGGGGGGAACAGATAAATAAGTATAACCTAGTCATGTCATATACCATTATTATAGATACACAATATGTATAGTAATTGAAATAAAGCATTTTTATAGATGCAGCCAGATATGTAGTGTATCTATCGTAATGCATAGAATATATATATATATGTTATGGGTAAAGCCAGAAGTGCGGTTAATCCTAGGAGTACCCGGGTAATCCTGACATTACCCAGGCTCCATTAGCAAAAGTCCGAAGTGAAATGAAATTTCGGACTTCACCCGGGTAATCTGCAAAGTATCCAGAGGCCTCTGGGTACCCTGCTTCTCTGCTGTATTTTAACCGGGTAATTCGCACATTACCCTAGTGTTGTTGGATAAAGTGTCATGTGCAACGAAACATCAAACTTTATCCGGGTAATCTGCAAAGTATCCAAACGCCTCTGGGTACTCCGCTTTGTTGGGTTTTCAGCAGGTTACAGTTAACTGAATTCCGAGGATTATCCGGATAAAGCTGCAAACTGTTATCTGACTGATAACAAAATAGTGTTTTTGGTTATTTTTAATGAAATTGTAACCACAGTCACAAACCACACTAAATAACCATAAGTTTACTCTGTGCATTAATTGTCAGAAAATTAATTTATGAAGATAAAGATATTATATAAAGAGTAACCTGATGATTATTATGTTTTATAAATGATATATAAGCACATATGACACATAATAATAGCAAAATTCACTTTTACCCAAGCGGGGTTGGATGCTCTGCAGATTACCCAGGTGAAGCTGTGGATAGTCCTCAGATTACTCGGCTGAAGCTTCAGACTTGCACATTTTCCGGGTAAAGTGTGAATTTTTCAGCTCTTCCAGACTGTTACCCAAGGGCAGTTGGTTAGTCCTAAGATTACCCGGGTAAAGTCCAAAATTTTCCTTTTTTTGCAGCTTTACCCAGCGTTTTTGGGTAATGTCAGGATTACCCGGTGATCCTAGGATTAACCGCACTCCTGGCTTTACCCGTAACATATATACAGTTGTGTTCAAAATTATTCAACCCCCAATGCTGTAAAGGGTTTTAGGGAATTTAGTGTACATTTGTAATTGTATTCAGAATGAAATCCTACAAGTACTTTTTAAAGAACCATATGCAACTAAAATGACATCAATTGGTTTTGTAATACAGTAGTAAATGTTTCTTTTGTGAATTCTTCATTGACACAATTATTCAACCCCTTAAAGACTACCACTCTGAAGAACAGAGTGCCTACTGTGAAGCATGGCGGGGGGTCAATCATGCTTTGGGGCTGTTTTGCTTCTGCAGGTACAGGGAAGCTTCAGCGTGTGCAAGGTACCATGAATTCTCTTCAGTACCAGGAGATATTGGATGACAATGTGATGCAGTCTGTCACAAACCTAAGGCTTGGGAGACGTTGGACCTTTCAACAGGACAATGATCCCAAGCATACCTCCAAGTCCACTAGAGCAAGGTTGCAGATTAAAGGCTGGAACATTTTGGAGTGGCCATCGCAGTCACCTGACTTAAAGGGACACTCTACTCAAAAAATCACCCCCCCCCCTATTTTTTTTATCCTAACCTATCCCTATTCCCTTAATAAATCTTTCGTTTTTATTTATTTTTTTGTAACTGTAATACTTACCCTAAAATCCACTTCTTTCCAGCGGCGTCTTTTTTTTTTTTTTATACTCACCTCCCTCCTCTTCCGCTCCCATCCTTCTTCATGCTTCTTGGCTTCTGGTTTACGTGAGAAGCGCGCATGCGCGCCTCTCACTGTCACGTATGGTGCGGTGTGTATCACAGAGCTCCACAGCAATAAAACTCACAGTAATGTGCGGTGTGTATGCGTGTATCACAGAACTCCACAGTAATAAAAATCACATTAATGTGCCGTGTGTATGCGTGTATCACAGAGCTTCACAGCAATAAAACTCACAGTAATGTGCATTGAGTATGAGCGTATTACAGAGCTTCACAGCAATAAAACTCACAGTAATGTGCAGTGTGTATAACCGTATCACAGAGCGCCACAGCAATAAAACTCACAGTAATGTGCGGTATGTAGGAGTTGCCTGTGTGTGATGTGTGTGTGCCTGTGTGTGATGTGAGTTGCAATTCAACCTAAAAGATGAGGAAAAGGGGGGTGAAGGAGAGAGTGAGGGAAAGGGGGGGTGAAAGAGAGAGGGAAAGCGGGAGAGAGGGGGAAGTAAGGAGAGGAGAATGTAATAGTGAAAGATAGAAAGACAGAAAGGGAAAGACACAGAGAGAGATAATGGTGAATATCTCTCTCTATCGTATTCATATTCACCATTATCTCTCTCTTTATTGCTGTGGAGCTCTGTGATACACACCGCACCATACGTGACAGTGGAATGGGCTGACGTGGTCGGGGGGATCAAAATAGGTTTTCGGACTTTCCCTCTTTGCACCGGCCCTGAGTGCGTGACATTTTTTTGAGCTAGTCAGTGTATGTACAGTAGTATAGCAGGAGTGTAACAGTAGCAACGATGGTGTAACTACTAAAATGGATAAAACTCATCGGATAGTGAACTCAGTGACAAAAGCAATGTCTGACTAAATTTCTTTTGTTACATTCCACAAGAAAGCTATAGTGTATGGAGGATCGGTTCAGGGATGCCAATGAAGGTAGATGTTGTTAAATAAGCTCACAGAATATTGTGATGTTGTACAGCCAGAATAGGAGACAGATAATACTTAATAATGATAATAAATTATTTTTTTTTAAATTTAAGTGGGCAGGTCACAGGTGCCCGACCCGTAACTCTACATGACACAAAGGTCCCCCCCCCAACAGAAACAAAATTCTTCATGTGTGTGGATATCTCTATACCATTTCAGATAAATAATTACCCACATTATCTCATTATCAAGAATACACAAGGGTGGGTATTTCACGATTATAGTTTCAATGAGGAAAACTAGTTTTGTAAGTTGTGAATCTTGACCTGACAAAAAAAAGACTCACTGTTATTCACTGGTTCCTATATATTTCTGCTGTGTGCACAAAGTATATAAATTAAACGTACGGCAAGATGTTGGACGTGCTCTATTAACCCATTTAAGGTTTTCCTCTCGTTGCATGCCTGAGCTGGACGCATCTATATTTCATAGAGAACAATACCATTACAGCACAATCTGTTTGGGCTATGACTGATTGCCCATAACCGTTCAGCAACATTGTAGCATGTTTAATGTTGAGATGGATTTTTAATCTCATGATCCCCTTTATGTATTATATGAATTTTCTTGCTGAGGAATACACTTGTGGCTGGGAGATTGCTACTGCTTGCACTCTATTGTGATTTCTCGATCAGTGCATGCAAATTGCAGCTACCAGGTTCACTCCTTGTCTTTATATTTACCAGTTGTATTCCGTGACGTGGACCACTTATGTTTGCACCTCATCGTGACGCTTTTTGAGTGGTGCATGCTAACTACAATAACCAATTTGGTGGCACATGTCTTTAAGCATTTAAGTATACTCTAACGTGTGCATACTTTTCTGAGGGGATCCTTAGGCATCTCTTGCTTATTATTCATTTCAGGTGGTGGTTCTCAGTTTTTGACATACAATTGTTGTCACAGAGACCTCACCCTGCATTAGATGCCTTTTGTGATTGGTCACTGACCTTGAGTTATGGTCTCTAATTTATGACCTTTTTTGTGTGTTTTTTATACATTTTGTGGGTGTGTACGTTTTTTCTCAGAAGTCCAATGAAGGTTTAGAATTTTAATCATTTGTTCCCACCTTCCTTTTGGGTTCTTTGGAATTCCTCCTAAATTTCTTTTGTTACATTCCCCAAGAATGCCATACAGGGTTATCCAAAGAGATCCGAATTGCTTGAGAAAGGTAACCGAACGCTGAAAATCAGCGTTCGGTTGCCTTTCCTGGCCATTCGGCTATCCAGAGAGCAGGCAATTCGCCAAATCCTGGCGAATTGCCTGCACATACAGTGAAATCCCCATAAAAAAGCACTGCTTCAGCTATTCAGAGAACACAAACCAGCAGTGAAAGGTTCCCTAATGCCCTGCCATTCGGTGGTTTAATTCGGCAAGTTAATTCAGGAGAATCCCATAGACTTCAATGTTAAAAATATTCCCGATTTAATTCAATATCTAATAAACCATTCAATGTAAAATTCTGCAGCAAAAAGTCTCTTTATTTATAGATTTTTTAGGATACTTTAAGCATTTTTCAGAAATTTTGTTTTTTTTAAAAGTCCGATTTTTTTTCTTTTTTTATAAGTTTACTTATTTTTTATGTAACAGCCCTCTTTATTATCATTCCCTGGACCTCCTGTGTAAATTTCAGACATTTTCGCTCAGTAGTTTCTTTGCAAACAGCGTTTCATTTTCACTGAACCCGATGGACGCATGTCTTTTTTCAGCCTATATAACTATGTAACTATATAACTATGTAACTATGTAACAGATTCATACAAACGGTTTTGCTAATTTATTCACTGCCTCCTCTGCGTCTCAGCTGCTTCGGCTCTGTGTGATTCGGCTCCTGTTCGTCTGCTTCGCTGCGTGTGATCGGCTCCTGCTCGGGTTTTTCGAAGGTTAATCCAGATGATTTTGCTTGTTTTCGGCGTGCATTCGGTGGGTTTTGCGGTTAGTTTTCGGTGGGTTTACGGCAGCTTTTCCCTGCAATTCGGGGACCCTGTGGTGTTTGCTAAATACACCGCAGGGTCACCAAAATGCAATCGGCAAAAGGAACCGAATTGAAGAGAACGAAAAGTCACCGAACGTGCGGTGACTTTTCGAATCTCTTTGGATAACCCTGATAGTGTATGGAGGATTGGTTCAGGGATGCCATTAACGTAGATGTTGTTAAATAAACTCACAGAATATTGTGATGTTGTACCGCCAGAATAGGAGACAGACAATACTTAATAATGATAATAAATTTCTTTTTTTTAAATTTAAGTGGGCAGGTCACAGGTGCCCGACCCGTAACTCTATATGACACAAAGGTCCCCCCCCCCAACAGAAACAAAATTCTTCATGTGTGTGGATATCTCTATACCATTTCAGATAAATAATTACCCACATTATCTCATTATCAAGAATACACAAGGGTGGGTATTTCACGATTATAGTTTCAATGAGGAAAACTAGTTTTGTAAGTTGTGAATCTTGACCTGACAAAAAAAAGTCTCACTGTTATTCACTGGTTCCTATATATTTCTGCTGTGTGCACAAAGTATATAAATTAAACGTACGGCAAGATGCCGTACAAGTCGTGGCGCAACAAGAGATGACTTGGACTGGCGGGAAGCCGCTAGCAGTCATCAGTGGAGTCATTATATTTCATAACATAATAAATATGGTTCCTCGGGACATCTCCAAGTTATTGTGGTTTGAGTGCCTATTAATTTTGTTGAAAATTAAGCTCAGGAACTTAAATAAACCCGTCAAATTCAAGTTGGCAGTAGGCACCCATGACTTACTTGCGGGCATTCATTGTGGTTTCCTGCATACTTGTTGAGATCCAGGACAGTGAGGAATGCTGGCACGGCTTGTTCCTGAAGATGCTGTGCCATCTGCAATTTCAAATACGTTGTAGTCCAATGTTCATCGTAGGACAAAATCCAATGTGAGTTAAAATGTTTATTCCTATTATTGTGAAGACGTGGGCAATTATTTCTCAGAAATTAATTATGGTTAAAAAGGTTTAACTAATAACAGTTAAAAAAACCACATATTTACTGTATGTTCAGTTAGGGCCCTTGAAAATGTATGTGGGATACACAGGTTTATTTATTTATTTATTTATTTATAAAGGATTTTACCAGGAAGGATACATTGAGATTTCTCTCGTTTTCAAGTATGTCCTGGGTTCAAGAACATTGAAGTGTTACAGTTACAGAAATACAAAGTAATAAATGCAAGATATTAAAAAAAACAACACAAATATACAGATTAACAGAAAATAAATATGTAGGAAATATAGTCACTAGGTTACATGTTTACAGGTGCATTCTGTATTGAGGTATGTTAGTAAGGAGCTCTTGAGTGACATAAGACTGGAAGATTTGATGGTGTCTGGGAGGTTATTCCATAATTGTGGTGCTCTGTAGGAAAATGAGGACCGAGCCACTGTCTTTATGTATTGTGGTATTGCAAGTAAGGTGCAGGTCCTGGATCGGAGGTTATAGGATGAGGGAGCTGCTGGGGGAAGCAGTCTATTCAGGTAGGGTGGCAGCTTCCCAGAAATGCTCTTAAACACCAGGCTGGAAAGGTGAAGGGTGCGTCTGGATTCCAGCGATGGCCAGTTTAGCTCTTTTAACATGTCACAATGGTGGGTCATGTAGTTACATTGTAGCGCAAAGCAGCAGAATGATTTATACAATGTAGTAAGTTTATGAAGGTGTGTTTGCGGGGCGGCTGCATACACTACATCTCCGTAATCAATAGCCGGCATAAGCATTTGCTGTACAATCTGCTTTCTTACCGCGGGACTCAGGCAGGATTTGTTTCTGTACAGGGCACCTAGTTTGGTGTAAAGTTTAGATGAGAGTTTTTCGATGTGGGGGCCAAAGGATAGATTAGGGTCCAACCACATACCTAGATATTTGAGAGAAGTGACTGGTCAGCGTGCCATTTGATTTTGTCCCAACACATAGATGGGGATTTTGCAATTTGTGTAGTTTAGGTGCTGTTCCAAAGAGCAGCGTTACAGTTTTGTCAGCATTTAAAAAAAGTTTGTTGTTTTTGATCCACTTTTCTACCTCTGTGAATTGTTCTTGCAGCACGGCCTCCAGCTGCCGGAGATTTGGTTTGCTGCTATAGATTACAGTGTCGTCTGCGTACATATGTACAGTTGAGGCTTTGCAGACGTTGGGCAGATCATTTATGAATATTGTGAATAGCAGGGGGCCTAGTATTGAGCCTTGGGGTACACCGTACGTGACAGGGAGGCGGAGGGAGGAGCTGCCAGAAATTGACACATATTGTGATCGGTCTGATACATATGATTGAAACCAGGTTAGCGTGCGATCACCAATGCCAGAGTTTTTAAGTTTTTCTAACAAGATGCCATGGTCTACCGTGTCAAAGGCCTTGGCAAAATCAAGGAAGATGGCTCCAGTTAGGTTTCCTTGTTCCATCCCAGCTTGGATATGATTGCACACTTTTAAAAGGGCTGATGAATAAGGTACACAAATCCATTATTTAATTTAAAACGTTAATTGTTTTTAGTCTTTTTAAATACCTGGGGCCCTATTACATTCCTGACGGCGCTAAAGTTAGCGCACACCTGTGTGAGCGTTAACGATAGCATTGGTGGCCCTAGCGCGGGCCAACCATATTACAATCCAAACGCTAATGGGTTAAAAAACCCGTTAACGATTTGGATCTTACGCTTTTCAGCGCAAGCTTACTGGACTTTGCTCTCCCTATGCTTAACATGGGGAGTGCAAAGAGTTAAGTATAATACTAACGCTAATTACCTTCCGGCTGCGGTTAACCACAGCCAGGACCTGGTGCTAACGGATTCCGCTTCTGAGCTTGTCAGTCATGAGGTAGACTGGTGGGCTCCTATTTATGTCCTTCGATAGGACTCACCCTCACTAGAGGTGCCTTGACGTTGGCAGATGAGCTTGCACTCTTAATGGCCATCAATAGAAACCAAAGCCTCTAATTGTGTTTTGTTTCACATGGTGTAATGGGAATAAGCGCAGATGACATATTTTTTCTTATGTTTTATACATGTTGTTGGGCTGGATACATCTGGTGATTGCAGCCGCCCCATCGGGGAATAGGCAGGACCGCACCCCTCCTGTACTATGTATGTTTTATTGTACCTCCAGCCAGGTCACCATTGCAGCATGTTCCGCTCCGTGTCTTTGTTTTTTGATCCCAAGGTGGATTTGTTTCTGGGGGGCATAAATAGGAGCCCACCAGTCTACCTCATGACCGAAAAGCAGCGTGGGCAGTGATGGTTTGCTACACAGCAGACTGTGGCTTAATTTTTGGATAGGACTCACCCTCACTAGAGGTGCCTTGACGTTTGGCGGGTGAGCTTACTCTCTTAATGGCGATTAATAGAAACCAAAGCCTCTAATTGTGTATTGTTTCACATGGTATAATGGGAATAAGCTCAGATGACATATTTTTTTCTTATGTTTTATACATGTTGCTGGGCTGGATACATCTGGTGGTTGCAGCCACCCCATCGGGGAATAGGTGCGACCCCACCCCTCCTGTATTAAATGAGTATATGTATATACACAGTATATCTTTTTCAGCAGATTCAGCAGACTCAGCAGATTAAAAATGCACCGTTAGTGGCGGCATATGTCTTTGCAAGTTTTTCTGCTTTCTCCCCTTTTATGTTATCTTATGTTCTCCCTTTGTTGATTCTGTACCCCATTTATGTTGGAAAATAAAAACCTTGCATTATAAAATGCACCATTGCTATGTCGAAACATGTAAAAAAAAAAAGTGTACATTTTCTGTCAGGGTTCAATCTTGTACAGCATGTAGAATTAATTTTTTTACACTTTATCTTTCAAACATTTGTGGGTATATATTCTGTTTGGTCCTTTTTCTCCTTAGAATAATCAGAACATGTTTCCTAAGCAAATAATCAGTTTTATCCAAAAAATGAAATGTTTTGCCTGTATTTTTTCACATTGCGTTTCATGAATAAAATGAGCATGAATTAAACACCGAACATGGAATTGCCATTAAGTTTTAAAAAGTACACAAAATTCCAAAACCAAAGAGGAATTTATAACTTTTCTCTGTGTTATTTTCTATGCTGTAATCTGGTTTTAAACAAAACTATAGATTTACATTTTTTTTTATTTGTTCATTACATTTTACATACTCATGTTTGGGTCCATTGGTCAGACAGCTCATTTGACGTTGTAAGCCTTAGGAACAGGGGTCCGAAAGACCTCACTCAATTCAAAATACTCTCCAGCGCTGCTGGAGTTATGAGCAACTCAGGTGGAGGGCCCTTAAATTGCCCCTGATGCCAGGATGCAAGGAGGAATTTTTAGCTAGTGCAGGAGTTAGAGCAGGAAGTAGAGGGGCGGGGTTTTCAGGGGGAGATAAAAGGCACGTGCTCAGTTGCTCTGCGCGCCTTTTCTCCTGAGGTAACTGGAGAAACAAGATCCCCACCCTCCCTCCAATGTTCCCTCTAATTTTTGGGGGCCGTGAGCGCACCAGATTTTTCATGAGCAACAATATTTTCGTCATGAGCGCTTATTGACTATGGTAACCAATAGTTGGTTTTTTAAAAGTAGCGCAATTGATCGTACGTGTAAGTGAAAACTGTTCAAAGCTAAAACGAAGCAACCAGATGATTTGATAAAACTTATATCTGAATGAATGTATATTTATATTTTCTAACTCATGTGAGAAAAGAAAAGGAAAAACTTCCATCAATTAAGGTACATGAGACTTCTACAAATATCAGTCCTATCATTTATAAGAGTCTGATAACCTATATTTACCTAGATTTGTTCACGTCTGTCACCACTGGGATTTTTCCCTGCTTTTTTAGACAGCTAAACCAGATTTCCCTGCTTTTTTAGACAGCTAAACCAGAGATTTCCCTGCTTTTTTAGACAGTTAAACCACTGGGATTTTTCCCTGCTTTTTTAGACAGCTAAACCAGATTTCCCTGCTTTTTTAGACAGCTAAACCAGATTTCCCTGCTTTTTTAGACAGCTAAACCAGAGATTTCCCTGCTTTTTTAGACAGTTAAACCACTGGGATTTTTCCCTGCTTTTTTAGACAGTTAAACCACTGGGATTTTTCCCTGCTTTTTTAGACAGCTAAACCAGATTTCCCTGCTTTTTTAGACAGCTAAACCACTGAGATTTTTCCCTGCTTTTTTAGACAGCTAAGCCAGATTTCCCTGTTTTTAGACAGCTAAACCAGATTTCCCTGCTTTTTTAGACAGCTAAACCAGATTTCCCTGCTTTTTTAGACAGCTAAACCACTGAGATTTTTCCCTGCTTTTTTAGACAGCTAAACCAGATTTCCCTGCTTTTTTAGACAGCTAAACCAGATTTCCCTGCTTTTTTAGACAGCTAAACCAGATTTCCCTGCTTTTTTAGACAGCTAAACCACTGAGATTTTTCCCTGCTTTTTTAGACAGCTAAACCAGATTTCCCTGCTTTTTTAGACAGCTAAACCAGATTTCCCTGCTTTTTTAGACAGCTAAACCAGAGATTTCCCTGCTTTTTTAGACAGTTAAACCACTGGGATTTTTCCCTGCTTTTTTAGACAGCTAAACCAGATTTCCCTGCTTTTTTAGACAGCTAAACCACTGAGAGACAGCTAAGCCAGATTTCCCTGCTTTTTTAGACAGCTAAACCAGATTTCCCTGCTTTTTTAGACAGCTAAACCAGATTTCCCTGCTTTTTTAGACAGCTAAACCAGATTCCCTGCTTTTTTAGACAGCTAAACCAGATTTCCCTGCTTTTTTAGACAGCTAAACCACTGAGATTTTTCCCTGCTTTTTTAGACAGCTAAACCAGATTTCCCTGCTTTTTTAGACAGCTAAACCAGATTTCCCTGCTTTTTTAGACAGCTAAACCAGATTTCCCTGCTTTTTTAGACAGCTAAACCACTGAGATTTTTCCCCTGCTTTTTTAGACAGCTAAACCAGATTTCCCTGCTTTTTTAGACAGCTAAACCAGATTTCCCTGCTTTTTTAGACAGCTAAACCAGAGATTTCCCTGCTTTTTTAGACAGTTAAACCACTGGGATTTTTCCCTGCTTTTTTAGACAGCTAAACCAGATTTCCCTGCTTTTTTAGACAGCTAAACCACTGAGAGACAGCTAAGCCAGATTTCCCTGCTTTTTTAGACAGCTAAACCAGATTTCCCTGCTTTTTTAGACAGCTAAACCAGATTTCCCTGCTTTTTTAGACAGCTAAACCAGATTTCCCTGCTTTTTTAGACAGCTAAACCAGATTTCCCTGCTTTTTTAGACAGCTAAACCACTGAGATTTTTCCCTGCTTTTTTAGACAGCTAAACCAGATTTCCCTGCTTTTTTAGACAGCTAAACCAGATTTCCCTGCTTTTTTAGACAGCTAAACCAGATTTCCCTGCTTTTTTAGACAGCTAAACCACTGAGATTTTTCCCTGCTTTTTTAGACAGCTAAACCAGATTTCCCTGCTTTTTTAGACAGCTAAACCAGATTTCCCTGCTTTTTTAGACAGCTAAACCAGAGATTTCCCTGCTTTTTTAGACAGTTAAACCACTGGGATTTTTCCCTGCTTTTTTAGACAGTTAAACCACTGGGATTTTTCCCTGCTTTTTTAGACAGCTAAACCAGATTTCCCTGCTTTTTTAGACAGCTAAACCACTGAGATTTTTCCCTGCTTTTTTAGACAGCTAAGCCAGATTTCCCTGCTTTTTTAGACAGCTAAACCACTGAGATTTTCCCCTGCTTTTTTAGACAGCTAAACCATATTTCCCTGCTTTTTTAGACAGCTAAACCAGAGATTTCCCTGCTTTTTTAGACAGTTAAACCACTGGGATTTTTCCCTGCTTTTTTAGACAGCTAAACCACTGAGATTTTCCCCTGCTTTTTTAGACAGCTAAGCCAGAGATTTCCCTGCAGCGTTAGAGAAGCACAGCCGCGGTGAGATGCTGACAGCGCGGAAGAACGGGCGCGCGCAGAGTATTTATGCTCTGCCCCCTGTACGTGCGTTCCGGCGTGACGTCATCATCGCGCCGGAACGCAGGTACGTGTTCAGCTGCGCGACGAAGAGCTCCCCCCAGAACTTCGCCGTCGCGCAGCGCCTACAGCCTGTAAGTTACAGGCGCCGGACAGAGCGCTCTGTAACTTACAGCCTGAGCAGGATGTTCCGGCGCCCCCTTTCTACGCGGGTCGGCCACCCCTGGTATAGAGCCTCGCGGGTTGGCCACCCCTGCACTAATTTGTGCGCGCATAAATACACGTTGTGCGCGCTGTCATTGCATTCCGTGCGCGGGCGCGCACGTTAGAGGGAATCCATTGGATTTGCCCCAGCTCACAAATGGATTTGCCCCCAGCTCATGGATTTGCCCCAGCTCTCACATGGATTTGCCCCAACTCATGGATTTGCCCCCAGCTCATGGATTTGCCCCCCAACTCATGGATTTGCCCCCCAACTCATGGATTTGCCCCCCAACTCATGGATTTGCCCCCCAACTCATGGATTTGCCCCCCAGCTCATGGATTTGCCCCCCAGCTCATGGATTTGCCCCCCAGCTCGTGGATTTGCCCCCCAGCTCTTGGATTTGCCCCCCAGCTCGTGGATATGCCCAGCTCGTGGATTTAACCCCCCAGCTCGTGGATTTGCCCCCCAGCTCGTGGATTTGCCCCCCAGCTCATGGATTTGGCCCCCAGCTCGTGGATTTGGCCCCCAGCTCATGGATTTGGCCCCCAGCTCATGGATTTGGCCCCCAGCTCGTGGATTTGGCCCCCAGCTCGTGGATTTGGCCCCCAGATCATGGATTTGGCCCCCAGCTCTTGGATTTGCCCCCCAGCTCGTGGATATGCCCAGCTCGTGGATTTAACCCCCCAGCTCATGGATTTGCCCCCCAGCTCGTGGATTTGCCCCCCAGCTCATGGATTTGGCCCCCAGCTCATGGATTTGGCCCCCAGCTCATGGATTTGCCCCCCAGCTCGTGGATTTAACCCCCCAGCTCGTGGATTTGACCCCCAGCTCATACCTGGTTAGTTGCCCCAGCGGGGTTTGAGGGGACCCAGATGCGGGCAGCGCGGGAATGCCTGCCCGGTCCTGAAGAGTCCGTCCTGTTAAAGGGGATGGCTGCGTGGCGTGCGTGCGCAGGTCACGCGGTCCGGCCAGTCAGGTGGCCTGATTAGCCGGACCACGTGACCGGCTGCGCGCGCACGCACGCAGCCGCTTAGGACGGACTCTTCAGAACCGGGCAGGCACTCACGCGCTGCCCGGCTCTGGGTCCCCTCAAACCCCGCCGGTTGCCATGCGCGCATAACCACAAGTTGTGCGCGCTGGCACCGCGTTCCCTGCGCGCGCGCGCACGCGCGCACGTTGCAGGGAACACTGCCTCCCTCCTTTTAGATAGAGGTTTAAATTGGGGTTGGGTAGAATATCGGGTTTTTAATTTTTCCCCTTTGTCACAGCGGGGGTTGGTAGGCAGTGCTGAGGTAGGGTTTCTTGATTTAAGGTGGAATTTGGCTGATTAGAAGTATGGGCGATGGGAGCGGAGTTATGTTGGTTTGGTTTAGGAGAGGTATGGAGGAAGTGTGGAGTACCCTGTCAGCACTGTCTGTTATTTTACTGTTTATCTGTTACTTTATATTTGGAGGGGGTTGTAGCTGTGGCCGATAATAAATATATAATAATAATAATTCCACAGTACAAAGTAGTTGGAGTTTTTATTGTGTTGAGTCTTTATCTCCTTGCGGACGACCGGTCATCAGTGGGTGACTTAATGGATTTTTCAAGTCATGTTTCCCAAAGGAGAGGCCTTCAGAAGGAGTTTGTCACGAGCGCAATCAGAACTTGAGTATGGTGGATGACGTATCTCATACCTCATCGACACATAGAAGTCAATGCGGACGATGTGCAAGGCGCCTCCTCTACAGTGAAAGGGTCAATAAAATCTGAAAATAAACCATGTTGTTACGGCACAGTATCCTCTGTGTGACTCCACTGTTTTTGTGTCTTTTTCATCCAAATAGTTTGAACACATTGTAAATATGCCTTCTTACACTGGTGTTTACAACTACACATGACTTTGAAAATTTACATTGAAAATCTTCAACTTGCTATCAGGAAAATGTATATTTACACCAACTGACGTTTAAAGAGTAAAACATTTGATTGTGATGAATGTGTATTTGATTTCATAGTAGACTTGTATTTTACGCGCCTGTCAATGACTTTCCATATTTGCCCAAATGAATTTAAAACGAATGTCAGGATGTTTAGCAAACACTTTGATTGAACATTCATTGAACAAATGCGAGCCAACGGTTGCGTGCCTTGGTGGATGTGATGAAACATTTGTCCATCCTAAATCTAAGACTCTGCAAATTGGTTGTACATAACATGAGAGTAAAGCAGACATGTATTTGTTCCAGAATTAGAAAACTGGAAATGTTTATTAATGGAATATCAGCGATGCTATCAGATGTACAATATGTGGACCAACATTTGTAGAGTACTATGAGCTCAATGAGCATGTGCAACAAAGGGGGTTATTCAGAGAGATCCGAAATGTGGCCGAAATGTAACCGGACACTGAATTTCAGCGTATGGGGACATTTCGGAGCCATTAGTTTATTCAGAGAACAGGCAATTCGCCAAATTTTGGTGAATTGCCTGCACGTACCGTGCCTGTTCGAGGGCAGTGAATTCCCCATAGAGAAGCAATGGTTAATCTATTCAGAGAACACCGAACAGCTGAGGAATGTCAGTGAAGTGCCCTGCCGTTCTGTGATTTCATTCGTCAGGTTTATTCAACCGAATCCCATAGGCTTCAATGTTAAAAATATTCCCGTTTTAATTCAATATCTAATAAACCATTTATTATTTTGTTTTGCAGTAAAAAGTCTCTTTATTTCTAAATTTTTTAGGATCTTTTAGGCATTTTTTGGGATTTTTTCAGCAAACTTATTTTTTCCTTTTTTTAAAAAATCTTTTTTTCATTTTTTCTGTAACAGCCCTTTTTATTATCATTTATTGGATCTTATATGAAAATTCCAGATATTTTTGTTCAGTCGTTTTTTTTTTCAAACAGCGTTTCAATTTTGAAACTTTTAAAGTACTTTTTTTTTTACCACGATCATCTGCTAGTCAGCTTTTTACAGCGGCTGCTCTGCGCTGTGATCGGCGGCTAGTCGTGTTTTTCCAGCATGTTCGGCGGGGTTTTTGCGTCGGTTTCTGCGGGTTTTCGGTGACTGTTCGGTGTGTGTTCAACGAGTGTTCGGTGTGTGTTCGGCGAGTGTTCGGTGGGTTTACGGTGAGTATTCCCTGCACTACGGGGGCCCTGCGGTGCTTGCTGAATACACCGCAGGGTCGGCAAACTAGGAATCGCCGAGTTGCCCCAAAGTGCGGAGAACGAAAGGTCACCGAACGTGCGGTGACTTTTCGATTCTCTCTGAATAACCCTGCAAATGTGACTAAAATGAAGGAAAAGGGCAGCAGTGACCAGGAAAAATACAATTTCAGAGAACAGACAACAGCTTGGAGGAACAGTGACTTGTCTTTCCGCAAGTACCTGCTCAGATCTCAGAGACAGTTTAATTCCCTTGTGCTATTGGAGAGGAAAATTACAGTAGATTTATGTCAGTTTGTTTCTTTTTTCAAAAGTCTGTTTATTGAAAAATTACAGTTATACAGAAATAAAAATGAAACGAAGCTGAATAATTCCAAGTGAACAATTGTATCATGCTTGTACAGCTTAAAATGAGGCCTTATAAGAACATATAACAGAGTACATAGGGTAAAAGCATGTATATCGAAACCAAAGAAATAGGAAGGATGAAGCTCGGAGCATAATGACAGTAACAACACATAACATAACAACTGAAATTTCAGAGCACATCAGTTGGAGGACACTACAAAAAAAGGCACACAGGAAATAAAAACCAGGAAATCCGAGAGGCAGGGCCTCGTTGGGAGGAGAGCCAAGGTTCCCAAATTAGAAGGCAATGAGAAACAGAATCAGGTAGCTTGGCGGTCAAAAATTCCATTTTGTAGACATACCATATCTTACCAATAACCACTAATAGGGTAGGTACTGGTAGAGAGGTTTTCCATTACCATGCTATGCAAATTCTAGTAGCTGTACAGACCCTGTAGACCAGATGAATAGAGTTACGGAGAAGGCCATACCGTCTGGAGGGGCTATTGAGGAGAGCCAGTACTGGGTCAGGGGTAACATGGATACAAATACCTTCAGACTCATGTCATTTTTATCCTTCCTAAAAGGAAGGGACCATTTCTTAAAAAAAGTAAGTGTAAGTGTGGGTCCGGTAGCTCTCCAAGGTTTCTCCCCCAATTAACAATTTTATCTTTCACTTAACCCATCACACACTCAAATTTAATGTAAATATTTAAGTATATATATACAGTACTACAAATCTACAGGGGGGTTGCACTCAACCTAAACTAGCAACAACAGCGGGGGCATCTAAGACATATAATACCAAACACCAGGAAAGAGCACTCAATATCAATGACCACCTTCCATCATTCTGCTGGAAAAAAACAAAGTTTCAAATAAATTCAAAAAACCTGACTGAGGTAAAATGATGGGGATTCAGTTCACAAAGTATGATCATAGTTTGCTTAAGCCTGTTACAGACACCAATGTACCCCATTGTTGACAGGTTCTTATCTAACTTGACTGAGTCTGCATTTACAGGATCAACTCACCCTAGAGCTCCCCAGCAGCTCGAGGCCTTTATAGGCTGCCACGGTGGGACACGGTGGGATTCACGTTTGAGCAATTCATTTGCTCGGTCCCCTCCCCTATTGGGGGGGGCATGGTCTATAGCCATTACACGTAGTGAGGACAATGGGTGCTGAGCCTCAGCGAAATGGCGGGCCACCGGGTGGGCACTATCTTGACCTGCCAAGACTGCCCTAATAGATTATTATTATTATTGTCATCATTTATATAGCTCAAACAGTTTCCGCAGCACTTTACAATAACCAAAGGGAATGAAATACATATAAACGGACATAGGATGGAAAGAAGAGGTGTAGAGGGCCCTGCTCATAGGAGCTTACAGTCTAGAGGGATTTCACTAGATAGCAGGATCATTAGTGCTAGTGGTTTGGGAATGGTGGGTCAATAGAAGCGGCTTCAATCGTGTGTGAGTAGGTGAGCAGAGGGAGGAGTTGCATCAGTAATGTGGTACCCTAATCTGAAGAGATGGGTTTTGAGGGATTTCTTGAAGGCCTGAAGATCAGGGAGAGTTTAATAGGATTGACGATTGGCAAGGCGTTCAAGAAGGCCATTAAAAGTTTTGACTATGTAGGCTAGTCCACATGGACATAAGATTTTATACACTACATAGGGTGTAGTGCATGTAATGTGCTGTCTAATCCAGTTTTTTTTGCCATTGCCTGGGTGGTAGAATACCGTGCCTGGTGTTACATGGCTGCAATGGCAAAAAATACTGTATTAGACAGCACATTACATGCACTACACCCTATGTGGTGTATAAAATCTTATGTCTATGTGGACTAGCCTACATAGTCAAAACCATTAATGGCCTTCTTGAACGCCTTGCCAATCATCGTTCAGCTAATATGACAACCTTGGCAGGTCAAGATAGTGCCCAACCGGTGGCCCACCATTTCGCTGAGGCTCAGCACCCATTGCCCTCACTACGTGTAATGGCTAAAGACCATGCCCCCCAAATAGGGAAGGGGACCGAGCAACTAAATTGCTCAAACGTGAATCCTTTTGGATTTTCGCACTAGAGACCATGTCGCCGCTTGGATTAAACAAAATGAATTCATATACTGCTTTTCTATCTACACGTTAATTATTTATACAGTCCAAATGAATACTGTTTACCCCTGCCCTTACTAACATGGATTTTTTGTAACTATTAGCTTGTGTATAACTTCTAGGTCCAGGTGGGCTTAGTGAACCCTGGGTTGTTCTTAATTATATTAGTGTTGCATTAATTATACCAGTGTTGCTTTAATAGGAGCCCCTATATGTGCACCTATCCCCATTGGGTATAAAATCTGTTGCTTTTTAAACACGGCAGAAACTTTAAGTCTATTACGAGTTTAATGGGGGTTAAGTGCATTATATTAGGCATCAAATATGTTGGCTTGCTTGGTTGGTTTCTGGGGATATGGATCATCTGGTCCAACGGCATTATGCAATTGATTGTTTTAATTACTAGTCTGTGTTGAGTTTGTCTAATGATGTATGCTATTTATATGTGCTTTTTTGTTTGTGTGTGTTATGTCTTGAGAAAAGTCCTGCATGGACTGAAACGTCGACTCGCAATAATAAAATTAATTTTTTATCGATATTAACAGGGTTATTCAAAGAGCTCCGAGCTCTGCTGGCGACAGGTAACCGAACAGTGAAATTCAGCGTACGGTTACCTTTCCTGGCCATTCGGCTATCCAGAGAGCAGGCAGTTCGCCAAATGTTGGCGAATTGCCTGCACATACGGTGCCTGTTCGGTGCCTGTTCGAGGGCAGTGAAATCCCCATAGAGAAGCAATGCTTCGGCTATTCAGAGAACAAAAAACAGCAGTGAAAGTTGCCGAAATGCCCTGCTGTTCGGTGGTTTCATGCGGCATGTTTATTCAGGCGATTCCCATAGGCTTCAATGTTAAAAATATTCCCGTTTTAATTCAATATCTAATAAAGTGTTTATTATAATATTCTGCAGTAAAAAGTCTCTTTATTTTTAGGATCTTTCAGGTTTTTTTTGCAAACATTATTTTCCTTTTTTTTTTAAATCGTTTTTTCTTTTTTCTGTAACAGCCCTTTTTATTATCCTTCATTGGATTTTATATGTAAATTTCAGACATTTTCGTTCTGTAGTTTCTTTGCAAACAGCGTTTCACTTTTAAAACATTCAAGCAAACAGTTTTTTTTTTGTTCACTCCATTCATCTGCGGTGTCGGGTTTTTCCGGCGACTGCTCTGCGCTGTGATCGGCGGCTGCTCAGGTTTCTACGGCGTGTTCGGTGGGGTTAATCCAGATGTTTTTGCAGGTTTCGGTGTGTCTTCGCTGGGTTTTGTGGTGAGTTTTCGGCAGGTTTGCGGCAACTTTTCCCTGCATTACGCCGGCCCTGTGGTGCTTGCTGAATACACCGCAGAGTCGCCGAAATGGGATCACCAAATTGCACCGAATTGAAGAGAGCGAAAAGTCACTAAATGCGCGGTGACTTTTCGATTCTCTTTGAATAACCCTGTAGGTCTCTTGAGTGCGCTATTCACCCATCAGGATTTCTACCTTTACGGTATAGCAGCACCAGAGCACGTAAACTTCCTTCTTAAGGGTTGAATACCAGGCACCTGTTGGATTATATATATATTTGAGTATATATAAAATGGGTTTTAGTGAAAAATATATCATAAATCATTTAATATTGCTCTATCAATGAAATATATGACAGAGCAATGGGAACTAAGCTAAGCTCCCTTGCAAAAATAGTGGAGGACCTACGTTCCCCTGTCTTCTTGCATGACTTGACCCTTGCAAAAAGTATGGTGACCTGGGTACTCAGATAATTTAATAGTTTACACAGTAGAAGACAATACAGCAAGATACAAATAATAAAAGGTATTAACCCCTTCAATACACGATCAGCGGTAGCAGACACAGCAGACTGAAATGGTGTTAACGCAATCTTGGGCTGTGCTGTGTGATTGCACATGAAATTCGTTTGTTGCACACAAATATTGTTTGCTTTTAAGCTCCAGAAGGTGCCCCTAAAGTTTTAGCCCTGAGGGCATAATGCCGTAGGTGCTAAAACTGTTACAAATCGTCGAATGCCCTGTCATATCGGTCATTCCCCAGCCGACACGAAGACAGGAGCTGCAGTACTACCTGCAGAAACCCCATTTAGCCAGTAGATGGTGACATCTGTCTGCCAAATAGGTTATTACAGTAAGAAATGCACTGGGAATATTCTCAAACATGTTTTACTGTATAATTAATTAAAAATTAGTTTCCAAAAATCCACTGATTCCTGGCAGTGATTTTTGGAAAATCACTTTGTAGTGAAAGGGTTAAAGAAAGATCAAAAATGATTAATTTATACATGAACTTCATTATGATGAACCAGAAAAGATGTCAATGTAAGGTGCCCACAAACTGTGCCAATGGATCTCTCACAATGCGGATATCCTGGTTTATATCACGGGAAGAAGAAATGTACTATGAAAAGCAAAATAAAAGCAGGGACCATATTCAAGGGAAAAAACAACACAGAAGGAAACAAGAGAGTGCAGGGTTATCCTGGAGAATTTTGTGAGATTTATTAGTGTGCTAATAAGCTATGGAAAAAATTGCTGCCATTTACAATGATCCATTCACTAGCCCTGTGTGCTTAAAAACGAAGCTAGAAATACACACCCTAATATTCTAAAAAAGTTAACTATTGAACTATAATTAAATATGCCGTATAACAGA
Source organism: Leptobrachium leishanense (assembly GCA_009667805.1). Taxonomy (NCBI): domain Eukaryota; kingdom Metazoa; phylum Chordata; class Amphibia; order Anura; family Megophryidae; genus Leptobrachium; species Leptobrachium leishanense. Next base: position 384,433,492 of record CM019064.1, on the reverse strand, counting down.
TATCAAGTGGTAATGTAAATTAATACTTTTTACCACAGCTCTTTGAATTCACGAAAAACGTATGTGGAAGCTATAGGAATACTGCTCTATTTAACATTTTAGGCTGGGGTCAGACGAGCGTAGTGTTCACGTCCGTGATTGCGCCTAAAAGTACGTCCGTGATAGCATGACAGAAAGCCCATTGGAGCCCGACACACGAAGTACGTCTGCACTGAACTGCGGACGCACAACGGCCGCGGCCCACGGACGCAAGGCAGGCAAGAACGTACAACCCCTAGAACGGCCGCACAAAGTGCGCTGCGTCCGCAACGTCCGCATAGCTTTGTGTGTGAGTGATGGAACGTGGTCAGACGGACTGCATTTATACGTCCAGCATTTTTCACGGACAAAATGGTTTTGCTTTTTAATTTATTTTCCCTCCTACATCCGTCAAAATATACATCAGTGAATAAACGGACTGTGTGGCCACTACTGAGTCTTCCATACTGACGTACGTCTGTGTGCACGGACGTACAGTCCGTAGAAATCACGCTCGTCTGACCCTAGCCTAAATGTTGTATGTCCCTCAAGAACCGTCATTACCAACCCCTTTCAACTCAATGTAGAATGAAATGAGAGGCGTTTTAAATGGAAAAACAACACTGCTAAATTGTGGTCTCTGTAGTCAGAGACCTTCCATACGGTCTCTACTGAGGAACTGGAAAAAACAAACTATAAGCAGAGTCGTGTTCTTTATTGTCTTACCCGGTGCTTTTTTTCTAGCATATGTAAGTTGGGGGTGCTCACCATGAACACCGTAAAACGTCAGGCAGCAAGCAGCCAAAGAAAAGATGGTGTACGCTCGCATGAACTAATAGAAGGCGCACACCAGCATGCAGTCACTGTTTAGAGCCAGGGCCAGGCCGTGACATTGTGTTGTCTGGGTCCAAAGATAAAATGCTGCCAACCTCCTCAAACTATTCCCATAATACGCACCCAGGCTTATCACAGAGCTCCACAGCAATAAAACTAGGTGGCTGGATGGAGTCACTGAAGCAGTGGATTCTTGGAAATGGACTCCTGAAGATGGTAGAGAACAGGAAGGCCTGGAGGAACGTTGTCCATGGGGTCGCAACAGGTTGGACATGACTTTGCAACTAACAACAACAACAATTTGAGGTGTTTATGAGCATATCACAGAGCTGCACAGTAAGAACACTCACTGTAATGTGTTGTGTATAAGTGTATCACAGAGCTCCACAGCAAAAAAACTCACAGTAATGTGCGGTGTGTATGAGCGTATAATAGAGCACCGCAGCAATAAAACTCTCAGTAATTTGAGGTGTTTATGAGCATTTCACAGAGCTCCACAGCAATAAAACTCACTGCAATGTGTGGTGTATGAGCATATCTCAGAGCTCCACAGCAAAACAACTCACAGTAATGTGCAGTGTGTATGAGTGTATCACAGAGCTCCACAGCAATAAAACTCCCAGTAATGTGCTGTGTGTCTTTCAGATACTAAATCGACAGAGAGAAATTGATTCTAGTAATAATTTACGTCTCAAGAGAATGAGAGACTCGGGTAGTTCCTTCAGATGCAGCTTTTGCCAGAGTTAAAGGAATATCTGTTAAAATGTGAACCAATGATGATTTTGGGATGTTATCCCTTATTCTTGTGAGAAGAACGCTGGTCCTGGTGGAGGTGAAGCCGTCGTTGTCTAATTTGACTGGTGCTTAAGCAAACACTTACTAGATGGATTGCATTCAGAGATTTCTGACACATATTTCTTCTGAAACTCTATATTACATTTCATCCCTAAGGTGCTATCTTGAATTTATACTTGGTGTAAGGATTAATCCAGATGTGGACCCCTTGCTCAGACTGACTAGAAACACATTAGCTAGTTCTCCGTGATGAGACCTCGCAAAGGCCTCGATTTAATTCAGCCCAATAGCCAAAATCTTTTTCGGTTTTGTGGATTTAAATTCGGGCTTTTCGTCAATTAATTTCCTGATAAAAAAATTGAATTGTATATCGGCTTTCGCGGCTAAATGTTTTAATGGAAACATCAGCTATATGGATTCATTTTCTTTTTTGGGCGTTTTACCAGTCCGCTTGTTTATGGACCAACTGCGTTTACCTCTCTCCTGTGGCCATTTTTCGGCATCTTTTTTAATGCTGCTACTTTTTTTATTCGCTTTTACCTCGGTCGACCAAAAGCTGGCGAGTTTAGAAAGGTAAGCTGCAAATGTTTTTTAGGAACACTCATTTTTCATGCTGGAATGCAAACTGGCGACTTCGGGGGAAAACAACTAGGGAGCCTTGAACCGATAAAAGACTATGAGGACACAAATAAGCAAAATGGAAAAATAGATCTGCAGGAAGGAACGCAGCAGCAGGAGATCACCAGCAGTATCACACCAACATGATGGGTTACCATTGTAAAGTAGCCACCTTAAGGTCGATTGTGGTAAAGTCAAGTTGCTTTGTCAAGTAAACTTTATCATACCAAGCTTCAATTTCCATTTCCATAAGATAGGACAGAAGAGGGACAATAGGATTTTTTTTCATTAAGTTTTTAGAAGAAGTATACAAGAATCACAACTGACAGGTAACGATAACAGAAAAAAAAAATATATATATTTTGTTAAAGAAAGGATTTTACCAGGAAGGATACATTGAGATTTCTCTCATTTTCAAGTATGTCCTGGGTGGCGAGTATGTACCGTTAGGTGTCTTGCCCAAGGACACTTACTGGAGAGGTGCTCTGGCTGGGATTCGAGCCTCTGTCTCCACGGTTGTGAGTGATGTTAGCTCTACTCCATACAGACGGTACCTGAAATGCCAATAAAGTGCACTGCCATTATTAAAAAAACTTTCAGGGTTATCCAAAGAGATTCGAAAAGTCACCGCACGTTCGGTGACTTTTCGTTCTCTTCAATTCGGTTCCTTTTGCCGATCCCATTTCGGTGACCCTGCGGTGTATTCAGCAAACACCACAGGGTCCCCGAATTGCAGGGAAAAGCTGCCGTAAACCTGACGAAAACTAACCGCAAAACCCACCGAATGCACGCTGAAAAGCCACAAAAACATCTGGATAAACCCGTCGAAAAGCCCGAGCAGGAGCTGAACACACTCAGCCGAAGCAGCTGAGACGCAGACAGAGGGAGGTGAATAAATTAGCAAAACCGTTTGTATGAATGTGAAAGTGAAACGCTGTTTGCAAAGAAACTACTGAGCGAAAATGTCTGAAATTTACACAGGAGGTCCAGGGAATGATAATAAAAAGGGCTGTTACAAAAAAAAAAAGTAAACTAAAAAAAAAATCGGACTTTTAAAAAAAATTCTGAAAAAATGCTTAAAGTATCCTAAAAAATCTATAAATAAAGAGACTCTTTACTGCATAATTTTATAATGAAGGGTTTATTAGATATTGAATTAAAACCAGAATATTTTTAACATTGAAGTCTATGGGATTCTCCTGAATAAATTTGCCGAATTAAACCACCGAATGGCAGAGCATTAGGGAACCTTTCACTGCTGGTTTGTGTTCTCTGAATAGCCGAAGCAGTGCTTTTTCATGGGGTTTTCACTGCCCTCAAACAGGCACCGAACAGGCACCATATGTTCAGGCAATTCGCCAGGATTTGGCGAATTGCCTGCTCTCTGGATAGCCGAATGGTCAGGAAAGGTAACCGAACGCTGATTTTCAGCGTTCGGTTACCTTTCTCAAGCAATTCGGATCTCTTTGGATAACCCTGTTTGTGTCCACTTTGCATTAGTGGGTATTCTGTGAGTTTTAAGACTTATCTTATTCATTTGTAGAAATAGAACAATTCCCCAAATCTAGAACATTCTATGTTTTTCCATTATTATTATTGTTAAACTTTTCCAACTCTAATATTATTTTATACAGATCTCCGTTCCTTTCTCCGGGATGGAGGAACTGTACACGGTCTTCTTTTTGGTGATGAGAAGCGATGTCTCCTGGTTTTCTCATCATGACATTTAAGTGTATCCAAGCATGAATGAACAAGTCAGCAGGTACTGTTCACTGACATTAACAGGGTTATTCAGAGAAAGGTGAAACTCTGGAGAACGTGTGGAGATGTGAAAATTCTAGGTCAAAATAGCCGATTTGGAAAGTGTGATAAATCTGAGAATGTTTCTGGTTTGACTATTTTGACCTAGAATATTCACTTCTCCAGTCATTCTCCTGAGTTTCACCTCTCTCTGAATTACCCTGTTAGTCTTTCACTAACATCGGTCTTATTTCTTGAACTTCGGGATTGCTTCCCTTTTCTACTGGCTTTTCCCAGTTTATGGATACTCAGAGAATGAAGGCGTAAATCAAATATAGAACCACTGTACAGATGTAGGAGCATTGGAAGATAAGACTGTGAAACAAGGCTGAGCCCTTGCAATCTCACTGATACGTTATTGCTGTCCAGCAGATTGAAGTCTGTGTGAATATGAAAGCAGCATGCACAGGTGTACAGCAGGGATTTTGGTTTCTTACGGATTTCAGAACCTGTTAGAATCCGATGTCTGAGAGGAAGGGGATTGTAGCAGTGGAGCTGCGATCCACTTCCTGTTGCAGCCACCAGTGTGTACACATGCTGGGAGACCTCTGCAGTCTTTTCCAGGGACAGTCCGCACATAGAAAGCATGTCTCTGTGCAGCATGTAACATGATGCAGCTGCACAGAGACTCTCAGGGCAGGGTAAGCTACGTGGTTCGGCAAGGATTGGAGTCACGGTGCCGAAGAGAAGGAAGGTTTCCAGAGTGTCAGCAAGGCAATTAACTTAAATCCGGAAAGCTCCAAAAAATCCAGATTTGGCGTCTTCCGGGTTTCAGAATTCCAAATAAGGGGTACTGTATGTGTTTTTTTTCCCTGGTGTTTAAAGTCTGATGTAATGGCAAAACGCTTGGCACTGTCTGACAAAATGTCAATAAAAAGGCAAATGTATTCGATCAATCCACTCAAAGAACAAAAAAACATTAATTTGTTGCTGCTCTTTTGTTTTATGTGTAATGTTATTTTAATACGAAAGGGAGAGACAACACTCAAGGAACCACCATATGCTAGACTCCTGAAATAATACTGTCACGGTTTGACATTTTACACAGAGAAGTTGATAACAAACAGGAAGAAGAATATATTTTGTCTTCATTTCACATGGATGACAGGATAGAGGAGTAATAGTTTGGGGAAAACCAAGTGATACTGAAATCTGAAAGTATTAACAATTTGGTTGTATATTTATAGTTGTTATGTTTGCATTTGAAGCACAGTCATTATATATCAGCTGTTTTCACCTTCCCAATGTCCAACTCACAGATAAAGGTAATTCGCCTAATCACTCACTGTTCCCAGACCAGACTCCAGTGGATTACCAATTCGGTGGTAGTCCACCACACTAGGGTTTCACCCGTAAACGAAAAAAATCCAAAAAAGCTGCAGCCAAAACTACATATGTGAACCTACCCTACCTTCCCCACATCAGCAGAGAATAATCAATAAAACCAAATAGCTTTACCAAGCCATTAGTTATTAGATAGCTTTCCCTGTAGTCATTCCTAAAGATTTCTAGCCACACACATCTGATCCTGCAAAGAAACACACCCGACACGCGTTTCGCCCATGGCTCGTCAGGAGTGCCACGCTTGGTAAATCTGTTTACTACCTAGAATTATTGTCTTTTTCCTGAATAATTGTCGCCACGCTCTGGCTTAGCTGCAGGTCTTGCTGTATTAATAACAACATTCATCTATAATATATGGATACAGTTTGAACTTATATCAACATACAGTATGTGGCAGACAATATATGTTTTTATAACTAGTACTTAATTTTGTTTTTAGGTACATGTTTGTCTATACACTTTGATGTTGAGGTGTGATGATTTTTAATTCTTATGAGTTAATAAAGTTTGAGGCTTTTTTGTTTATTCTCTGCTGATTCGGGAAGGTAGTGTAGGTTCACATATGTAGTTTTGGCTACAGATCTTTTGGATTTGTGTGCTGGGATGGCCCATATATCTAAATAGGATATGTTTATTTGAATCCCATAAATAATGGTGTCAGACTCCAGAGCATTCTTTTGCGCTCACCAGTTACGTCTTATTTTATTATAATCAACGGTTTATTAGATATTTAATTAAAACGGGAATATTTATAACATTGAAGCCTATGGGATTCACCTGAATAAACCTGTTGAATGAAATCACTGAACAGCAGGACAATTCGGCAACTTTTCACTGCTGTTTTTTTTTGGTTTCCGAATAGAGGAAGCATTGCTTCTCTATGGGGATTTCACTGCCCTCGAACAGGCAACGAACAGGCAACGAACAGACACCGTATGTGCAGGCAATTCACCAACATTTGGCGAACTGCCTGCTCTCTGAATAGCCGAATGGCCAGGAAAGGTAACCAAACGCTGAATTTCACTGTTCGGCTACCTTTTGGCCACAATTCGGATCTCTTTGAATAACCCTGAAAGTGTTGGTTTGCAATGTAAAACGCTGTTATCTATGTCATTGTGGATCGTAGTTGTTAACAGTAACAGTAAAACCCTATGTCAGGTCCCAAAGAAGAGAGTGGACCAGTAGGGAGGTAGGAGCCCAGTAGCAAGGTATACTTGCTGGTAAAGGAGTAACAGTCCAGGCGAAACCTGCATAATAGCCAATGCCTCTAAAAATGCAGTGGAGCTGGAACCTGGGAGGAAGATGTGGTTATAGGGCCTGGCAAGTAGCATATTCCAGGATTGAAGCCAAGGTCGGAAGCAGGGAGCAGACTGGAGACAATAGGCAGAGACTGGTATCAGAGTCTAGGAGAGAAGCCACAGGTCAGAAGACAGAGTTAATCAGCAGAGCCGGAGTCAGAAGAACAAGCCATGGTCAAGTAGCAGCGATGTAGCAGAGGAATCCAGCAGGCAATTTTTTAACATGCCTCAGCATTGACTAATCTGCCACTTTGCCCTTAAATACATAGAGGGATGGCTGAAGCAGAGCTGGTCATAGACAATCTCTAAGTGACATACCTGTATCTTACAGTTATTCGTTTGATTCTTGACTTTTTGAATCATGCTGAAGTTATTTTAGCCTGTGCAAATGATGTTCCTCATCCATTCTCTCCTGTTCTACATAACATGTAATTTAGGGTGACTTTTGTTTGCCTTCACACTAATTTCTTTCTATCCTCCAGCATTTCTAAAATATGTTTTCAATCGGACTCCTGGGAGAGTTTATATATAAGCAGGCGTAATAATCTCACCAGAAATGGAATCCTTTTTTTTTCTTTCTATAAACAATTTGGGTTAGAATGAAGGAGAACATCTTTATTACGTGTTAATCTTAACTGGGCTGAATATTTGCTTTAAAAGAGAGTCCACTGCAAAATAACACATGATTTAACCTTTCATTACAGTGTTGCAAGCAACAATGTCATATACAGTACATAAACAATAGCATAGCTGTGCTCATACGTTGATGTATATTGGAAAGGTAAAAGTATGAAAACATTACGGGCAGTATTACATAACTGCCCGCTAAAACGGGGCTAAGGAGGGAAACCTGCGCCTTAATTCAATTCGGCACGGTGGCTGAAAACATGGCATTTTTCAGACAATTTTGGCAATCAATCGGTTCCGGAGATACAAATTAGCATTCTGTGGGTTTTCACTCCCCAGCAGATATTTAGAAATCCCATTTTTAATATAATGTACGCTATGTATATCTCACAGAGCTCCACAGCAATAAAACTAACAGCAATGTGTCGTATGTATAAGAGTTTCACAAAGCTCCACAGCAATAAAACTCACAGTAATGTGCGTTGTGTATGAGCATATCACAGAGCTCCACAGCAATAAAAATCACAGTAATGTGCAGTGTGTATGAGCGTATCACAGAGCTCCACAGCAACAAAACTCACAGTAATGTGCACTGTGTATGAGCGTATCACAGAGCTCCACAGCAAACACACGAATAAGTAAAAAATTAAATATTATTAAAAGAAATAATATATTAACCACTTTCCTGTGAAGGACGCGCTCAGTGCGTCCTCCCGCAGGAAGCGTTGGCTGTGGAGGATGCGCTGAGCGCGTCCTCGCTTTGCAGCCAGCGATCGCCCGGTTTCTGGCCGGTCGCTGTGCCCCCCGGTGCGGGATGACATCCTTGATGTCAGCCCAGCATCTGGGACTGCCGCAGGCACCAATAGATGTCATTGCGGCGGCGCGATGACATCTATTGCAGGCGCCCCCCCGCGAGTGCGGAGGAGGTGCCTGAAAGGGAGGGGGCGAGGTCCTTCGGCCAAGGACCAGCGATCAAAGCCAGGCACGGTTTAGAAGGGCACAGCCTGCCCTTCCAAATGGTGCCTGGCTTTTACCCCTCGGGTGCCGGATCACGATTCGGCGCCGAAAAGCACCGGATCGCGATTCTCTCCCGGAGCTGGCTGACATCTTGGATGTCGGCCAAGCTTCCGGGAACTCCCCCTGACAACTGGCATCATCGTGCATAGCGTGATGACGTCAGTCGTGGAGTTAACCCCTAGCTGCCACCAATGGTGGAGATAGGGGGTTCCAATGAACCCCCTATCTCCAGATCCATGGCAGGTAAGGGGTTAATGTTTTGTATCATTGGATCGGCAAGAGCATGGCCTTTCAAATGATACCACACATGACCATGTAAAAAGTTGATTAAAAATAAAATAAATAAGAATGTAAATAAAAAAATATAAAAAAATAAATAAAAAATAATCAGTTTGTTTTGTTTTGTTTTTATTAATGCAGCAATATTGTTCCCATTTCAATTATAATGTGAACAATGATGCTGCACTAACGATTTTTGTATGGGGTGCATTTGTTAAAAATCGCGTGATTTTCCCCCCAAAAAATGTAACGATTCCCCGTTTCTAATTTTTTTAACAAGCGCACCCCTTAGAAAATATAACCGCAAAGGCTTGCATGTTAAAATGTGAAAAAAAACACTTTACACGTTGTAAATTATTGAAAATTAAAATTTTATTGCATTTTTTGTTATAATATACAGACAGGACATGACGTATACATATAATAATGACATATTATGAATCTGCCGAGTCTGCCGGAAAGAACGATATATAATATGTCTGGGTCATATAATAATATATGGCTTCAAAACGCGTTTAAACATGATGAGCGAAACCGGTAAAAATGACCTCAGCACACAGGTGTGAAATGGCTCAGCAGCGAAAGGGTTAAAATAAATTTACTTTATTTCAATACAATTAAGATAAATTTAAAATTATAATAACGTAATTTATATTAAACAATATATACTTACCTTTCCTATCTAGTTTTGCAGCGAGGGGGCTGCAATCCTCTTCGTCCTGTCATCGGCCGTGCGGCCAAGGCGAGGCCCTGGCCAGCTGTGCGGTCCATGCTATGCCCCAGCCGGGCGTGCGGCCCAGGCGAGACTCCTGTTAGACGTGTGAACAGACGAGGCCCCAGCCAATCGTGCGGCCAGGCGAGGCACTGGCGGCCAATTGTGGGTCCTCCCGTTCCAAGTGCCACTCAACTGCACCCGTGGTAGTTCCATCCCTGGTTCGTTTTACTTCTGCTAGATGCGCATTAATGGCTCCAAGTATAGGAGCCGCTAATTTACAGTAACCTTCTGAGACAGAGACGCTAAGCTTGCAGCCCCGATGTAATATTGACGGGGGTGTTACGCTGCTGACTGAATCCGAAATATGTCTCTCGGTCCCAGCCAATAGCCTTACGGTACAGTTGTGATGTGGCCAGTGGTCTTAAAAGCAGTAGTTGGACGATCAAAATTCTAGTCACTTGTTGATTTGTAAGCTCAGCACGTCCAATACATTTAAAAATATAATTACATCCCATCCCACTGTATAAACATTCTACTAACAACCATCATGATCATCTATCCAATCCTAGCACAAATAAACAAAGTGAAAAAGCACATTGTGATTTGAATTACTTAAGTAGGGAGGAAAAAGTATTACTAGCCATCACGTCGTCAACGCTCATTAAAACCAAATAACACAAATTTGTGTGTATCCTTTATTTATCAGACGGTCATGGGTTCTGTGTGTCATCTCGTCCTCTATTTACAAAATCCTTCAATAAAACAAGATTTAAGAAGTACACTCTGGCATAGCTGGAGAAGTCATTGAGATGAGATGTTCCCAGACGATCCGTCTTCGCCGGTGCGTTTTAATTACATTGTGGGTGTGATTTGTTTGTCATTTTTCACTTTAAGTGACTGCTTGACAAGTTTATGGTTAAAACTACGTAAAACCCATCAAGGGATCTGGGCTTAGAGTAGACTCACACCTTACGGATTGTTCATCATAATGTTGATGGAATATAAGTGTTAGATTGCACTTTCTCAGCTGAAATGCTGAGCAGGGACATTTTCTACAATACAGTGGTAATAGAGTAGGCTGTCTCAATATTTTTAGGTAAGTAGTACCCCAGTGGGTAACTTCTATAAATACATAAGAAGAGCTCCATGCACACATAAAATGTACCATGTCAAATTATATTTAAAATCTTTAAAGGGACACTCTACACACCCTGACCACTTTATCTTATTAGTGGTCAGGCTGCGTGGCGTGTCCTCCCATCTCCCTCCGGTCCTGTTTTTCAGATATGGCTGTGTGAATTGGAGGAGTTTCCTCTGTCCACACAGCCATGACCAGGCAGCCGGGATTTGAATATCCCACCTGTCGGTCACCAAATTGGTCACCGATGAGGACATCATCCTCTCTCCAAATGATAGCACTGAGGGTTCTGGGAGATGACAGCACCAATCCATCATTTTGCAAGGGCATTGTGGACCTGCTGTCACGTCCTGCAATCCTGGGGGTTCTCGAGCCACCCTGGGGGACACCGGGAGTCAGGTGATGCGCCAGCTGGAGGTGGTCGCTCGGCTATTCAAGGGGCGGAGCAGCATTATGACGCAGAGTCCCCGGGTTTAAATCCGGAATAGCTGAACCGGTTCGTTGCTTTTTCTTGGTGTTACCTCCCTGAGTGCTGAGTGACTCGTTCCCCACGATTCAGTGATTCCTTGCAATACTTTGTTACTCTGTGTATGACCCGGCTTGTATTGAGAACCCCCCTTCGTGTACCAGTTCCTGTCTGTATTGATTATTCTGATTGTCTTACTTCTGGCTTGTATGAGAATTATTGTCATTTATATAGCGCCACATATTCCGCAGCGCTTTACAAGATCAGTGTACAAGGAGTTGATACATTAGAATAATACCACACATGGATGATACGGCCTGATTCAGGGGGACCCTGTTCCCAAAGGGAACTTACAATCTATGAGATATATAAGTATTTTGTGAGGTAGGCGCATCCACATCGTTAGGTGTCTTGCCCAAGGACACTAATTGGTGGCGTCTTCTGAGTGGAATCAAGTCGTCTTTCCCTGATTGTAGCGATGATCAGCGACCTGGTGGTTAGGTTGAACCTGCTTCTCGCAAAGTCGAGACTTCTCCACAGATGTACCAGAGGGATGTGCCGAACGGGACCTTGACTTGCTTCTCCACAGTCAAAGGGTATATTACCACTGGACTCCACAGACAATATTGTGGGGTAGGCAAGTGTGTACCGTTAGGTGTCTTGCCCAAGGACACTTACTGGAGAGGTGCTCTGGCCGGGATCGAACCTGTGACTCCACGGTTATAGAGCAGTGATGTTACCTCTACTCCATCCAGCCGGTACCTCTACTCCTTCCAGCCGGAGAATCACCCTTCGTGTACCAGTTCCTGGCTGTATTGACTACTCTGATTATCCATGTGTCCTGGCTTGTGTGTGAACCACCCTTTGTGTACCAGTTTCTGGCTAGTCCTGACTACTCTGAGTTCTATGCGGTTTGGCTTGGTTTGCATTTCAGTTAAGGTTAACCCTGTGTACCCTGTCCTATGTATATCGTATTATCTGATACATATATACAGTTGTGTTCAAAATTATTCAACCCCCAATGCTGTAAAGGGTTTTAGGGAATTTAGTGTACATTTGTAATTGTATTCAGAATGAAATCCTACAAGGACTTTTTAAAGAACCATATGCAACTAAAATGACATCAATTGGTTTTGTAATACAGTAGTAAATGTTTCTTTTGTGAATTCTTCATTGACACAATTATTCAACCCCTTAAAGACTACCACTCTGAAGAACAGAGATTCATTCAAGTGTTTTCAATCAGGTATTGAAAACACCTGTGGATGTCACGGAGCAGCAATAAAGCATAATAAGCACCAATTAGGCAGCTTTAAAATGACTGTGATACTCCGCTCCTTCTAGACATTTGCTGGTGTGGTTACAAACATGGTGAAGTCAAGAGAATGGTCCAGGAAGACAAGAGAAGAGGTGATTACTCTTCACAGGAAGGGCAATGGCTATACAAGATTGCAAAGATGTTAAACATACCAAGAGAGACCATAGGAAGCATCATTCGCAAATTCAAGGCAAAGGGCACTGTTGAAACGCTACCTGGTCGTGGCAGAAAGAAGATGCTGACTTCGACTGCTGTGCGCTACCTGAAGCGTAGAGTGGAGAAAAGTCCCCGTGTGACTGCTGAGGAACTGAGAAAAGATTTGTCAGATGTGGGTACTGAAGTTTCAGCTCAGACAATACGGCGCACACTGCGTAATGAAGGCCTCCATGCCAGAACTCCCAGGCGCACCCCGTTGCTGTCTCCAAAGAATAAGAAGAGTCGACTGCAGTATGCCAAAAGTCATGTGGACAAACCACAGAAGTTTTGGGATAGTGTTCTGTGGACTGATGAAACAAAATTAGAACTGTTTGGGCCCATGGATCAACGCTATGTTTGGAGGAGGAAGAACAAGGCCTATGAAGAAAAGAACACATTGCCTACTGTGAAGCATGGCGGGGTGTCAATCATGCTTTGGGGCTGTTTTGCTTCTGCAGGTACAGGGAAGCTTCAGCGTGTGCAAGGTACCATGAATTCTCTTCAGTACCAGGAGATATTGGATGACAATGTGATGCAGTCCGTCACAAACCTGAGGCTTGGGAGACGTTGGACCTTTCAACAGGACAATGATCCCAAGGATACCTCCAAGTCCACTAGAGCATGGTTGCAGATTAAAGGCTGGAACATTTTGGAGTGGCCATCGCAGTCACCTGACTTAAATCCAATTGAGAACCTCTGGTGGGACTTTAAGAAATCAGTTGCACTGCGCAAGCCTAAGAATGTGACTGAACTGGAGGCTTTTGCCCATGACGAATGGGCGAAGATACCCATAGATCGCTGCAAGACACTTGTGTCAAGCTATGCTTCACGTTTAAAAGCTGTTATAACTGTAAAAGGATGTTGTACTAAGTACTAAGATTGAATGTCACTTGGGGGTTGAATAAAACTGATAATGATGTGAGCACAGAAAAGACATTTGTGGTTATTTCATTATAAATGTTATGTTATATTTGTCTGACCTACACGTGCCTCTTTGATTTAATTGTAAGCAAGATGACTGAATGATCAAAATCAATGTCAAACTGACCAAAACACTCAATTTCAGTGGGGGTTGAATAATTTTGAACACAACTGTATATTTGTGTCCCTAGCGGTAGCCAGATTACCAACCACCTAAGGATCAAAGGGATAGATAGGGACTGTCTAAAGGGACCAACGTCTATATCAGTAGGGATTCGTTACACCTGTGCACAAATGTTATACGGTTTGTGCTGCGTACGCTGCTCAATTTACGTACGTACAGAAATTGCAATAGATAGCTGCAGGGACTTCCACATTTTGGAAGCCCTTCTCCAACTGAGGCTCCATGGTGAATCAGCTGCAGATCTGTGTTTTAAACACAAAGTCCCAACTGTTCAAACGGTTTTAGCACCTTGGCCATCAAGCTAGAGGTACAAACACTTTGAAGCACTTTCTGGAGCCCATTTGCAAACTAATTTCATTAGCAATAATTGAAAATTCTTTGCATGCTCCAGAATTAGACCAAACCGTGTATACTTGATATCAAGGTACCGGCAGGTGCTTTTCAAGATCCGGTATACTTGATCTCGATAGTGAAGGATTTAATTAACTCTGCAAATACAATGTAGCTGTATATCTTATTAAAGTCTTAAAGGGTGGTTATATAAAGTGAACCTTAATTAATCTAGTCTGATAAAATAAACATTTTAGGAACTGCAAGTATTTCCTTAATAATTTCCCGCCGGGCGGGTTACAGATTCTCCCAACCACAAGCACCAATAGCCCAGATAATTAGCACACCTGTAAATATATAGGGTCCAGCCTCATTATCATAATTTAACCCAGCCAATGACCCTCCACATATCTTGATTGAACGTCCCAGGCCAGCAGTCATGCCCCCCTTCAGCATGTTCAAGGGGGCTGCTTTCTCTAAATAATGTCCAAACCATCTCTGTTTTTTGATGTTATGACAATTAGTTAGTATTATGTTGTCCTGTCTCACCCAACACTGGGAGGCCATTAGCAGAATTTATTATAAACTAAAGATGCATCTCAATAAATTAGAAGGACTTACAGGGTTATTCAAAGAGAATCGAAAAGTATGTTCTGTGACTTTTCGTTCTCTGCACTTCAGGGCGATTTGACGGTCCTATTTTGCCGACCCTGCAGTGTATTCAGCAAGCACCGCAGGGCCCCCGTAGTGCAGGGAAAACCCGCCGAACACACACCGCAAACCCGCCGAACACTCACCGAACACTCACCAAAACCTTCAGAAACAGCTGGATTAACCACGCCGAACACGCCGGAGGAACCTGACTAGCCACCGATCACAGCGCAGAGAAGCCGCCGGAAAAGCCGACACGCAGTCGAACAAGGTGGAAAAAAAAAAAAAAAACAGTACACTTGAAAGTTTGAAAATTGAAACGCTGTTTGCAAAAAAACTACTGAACGAAAATGCCTGGAATTTACATATAAGATCCAATGAATGATAATAAAAAGGTCTGTTACAGAAAAAAGAGAAAACAATTTAAAAAAAGAAACCGGAAAAAAAGTTTGCAAAATAAATTCCAAAAAATGCCTAAAAGATCCTAAAAAGATTGTCCTAGATATTGAATTAAAACGGGGATATTTTTAACATTGAAGCCTATGGGATTCTCCTGAATAAACCTGCGGAATGAAACCAACGAATGGCAGGGCATTTCGGCAACCTTTCTCAGCTGTTCGGTGCAGTGGCGTAGCGTGGGTTGTCAGCGCCCGGGGCCAGCCAAGAATTGTGCGCCCCCCCCCCCATCCTGTGGACACGTTATCGATATTGCCGCAGCTCTCACATGAATATTGCCCCAGACAGCTCTCACATGGATATTGCCCCAGCTCTCACATGGATATTGCCCCAGCTCACACATGAATATTGCCCCAGCTCACACATGGATTTGCCCCAGTTCACACATGGATTTGCCCCAGCTCACACATGGATTTGCCCCAGCTCACATATGGATTTGCCCCAGCTCACACATGGATTTGCCCCAGCTCACATATGGATATGCCCCAGCTCACATATGGATATGCCCCAGCTCACACATGGATATTGCCCCAGCTCACACATGGATTTGCCCCAGCTCACACATGAATATTGCCCCAGCTCACACATGAATATTGCCCCAGCTCACACATGGATTTGCCCCAGCTCTCCCATGGATATTGCCCCAGCTCACACATGGATATGCCCCAGCTCACACATGGATTTGCCCCAGCTCACACATGGATTTGCCCCAGCTCACACGGATTTGCCCCAGCTCATGGATATGCCCCAGCTCATGGATTTGCCCCAGTTCTCACATGGATTTGCCCCAGCTCATGGATTTGCCCCAGCTCATGGATTTGCCCCCAGCTCATGGATTTGCCCCCGCTCATGGATTTGGCCCAGTTCTCACATGGATTTGCCCCAGCTCATGGATTTGCCCCAGCTCATGGATTTGCCCCAGTTCTCAGATGGATTTGCCCCAGCTCATGGATTTGCCCCAGTTCATGGATTTTCCCCCAGCTCATGGATATGCCTCAGCTCATGGATTTGCCCCAGCTCTCACCTGGATATTGCCCCAGCGGCAGCCAGCTCTCACATGGATACTTGCCCCAGCTCCGGATCCAGCAGGGGTTGAGGGGGCCCAGATGCCGGGCAGCGGGAGTGCCTGCCCGGTCCTGAACAGCATGTGAGTCCGTCCGTGTTGAAGAGGAGGCGGCTGCGTGCGTCCGCAGGTCACGCGGTCCGGCCAGTCAGGTGGTACAGAGACTCAGTACCACCTGATTAGCCGGACCACGTGATCGGCTGCACCTGCACGCAGCCTCATCCCCTTCAACACGGATGGACTCACTGTTCAGGACCGGGCAGGCACTCCTGCTGCCCGGCATCTGGGTCCCCTCAACCCGCGGGCCCTTGGGCGGCGCCCGAGGGCGCCCCTAACAAAACTGCGCCAGGGGCCCAGCCCCCCCAGCCCCCGCACGCTACGCCACTGGTTCGGTGTTCTCTGAATAGACAAAGCATTGCTTCTCTATGGGGATTTCACTGCCCTCGAACAGGCACCGAACAGGCACGGTATGTGCAGGCAATTCGTCACAATTTGACGAATTGCCTGCTCTCTGAATAGCCGAATGAATTTCAGTGTCCGGATACATTTCGGGGCCAGATCGACTCTCTTTGAATAACCCTGTTAAAGTACTTCAGTCTGTGTGCATTGAATTTATTTAATACACAAGTTTCACAATTTTAGTTGAATTAATAAAATAAATGAACTTTTCCACAACATTCTAATTAATTGAGATGCACCTGTATAGTGCTTACCTATCTTTTATTAAGATTTTTTTAATACTTAAGTGATTCTTCAAAACACAGCTGCCTTTTAGGAGCAGATATACATATTTACAAGGAAGTTTTATTAATTTAGTCAAGAGGACCTCCAGTCTATATGTACTGAATACAGTATTCTGTGTAAGATGACGTTTTTCCTTATACGTGTGCAGTCACATTTATTTATTTTTCACAGCATGCAGTCCCTGGTTCGGCTGAGTTAACATTTGAGCTTCTTACATGTACTGAATGTCAGTTACACTGATTGATACGTCTTTTTAATGCTTACTTTTGACTTATTGAGCCTATTTGATCTTTGTTGTATTTACTTTAGCACAAGAGTGCATCCCGTATTGCTTTTAAATCTCTTTTACATCAGATCTACAGGTCTGTGATACTTTGCTGTCGTTCTTTAATATATGCTTACTGTACTGTACTGTCATGCCATCATCAGGTTGATGGGTTCTACTTTAATGTCAGTGCTGGAGATGAATTTCCATCGGTGATTTACTTACTTGCTTTACAGCCAAAGGCTGCCGGTATTGCACAGGATACGTTGTCTACTGTGACTAAACTTAATGCGCACCTCTCATACTTACTTACAGGGTACCGCCATCTTGGTAACAGCATTGGCACAGCAATCTGAGGTGTAATCAGGGGGGCTAATGTAAGGTGAGATCCAAAGGGCATCCTATGGAAAAGACGCCACCTCCTTGATGCAACTGAAAAGGAAATGATGAAAATGACACCCAATATAAAAGATATTCCAATTCGGACGCTTCCGAATTCAACGCCTTGTCAGGGTTATTCAAAGAGATCCGAATGGCTACCGTAAAGGTAACCGAACTCTGAAAATCAGCATTCAGTTACCTTTCTTGGCCATTCGGCTATCCAGAGAGCAGGCAATTCGCCAAATCCTGGCAAATTGCCTGCACATACGGTGACTGTTCGAGGGCAGTGAATCCCCATAAAAAAGCAATGCTTCGGCTATTCAGAGAACAAAAACCAGCAGTGAAAGGTTCCCGAAATGCCCTGCCATTTGGTGGTTTAATTTGGCAGGTTTATTCAGGCGAATCCCATAGGCTTCAATGTTAAAAATATTCCCGTTTTAATTCAATATCTAATAAACTGTTGATTATAAAATTCTGCAGTAAAAAGTCTCTTTATTTATAGATTTTTTAGGACCTTTTAGGCATTTTTCTGGATTTTTTAGCAATCATTTTTTTTCATTTATTTTTTAAATCGTTTTTTCTTTTTTCTGTAACAGCCCTTTTTATTATCATTCATTGGATTTCATACGTAAATTTCAGACATTTTCGTTCTGTAGTTTCTTTGCAAACAGCGTTTCACTTTTCAAACATTCAAGCGTACTGTTTTTTTCTTTTCTTCACTCCATTCGTCTGCGGTGTCAGGTTTTTCCGGCGGCTGCGCTGCGTGTGATCGGCTCCTGCTCGGGTTTTTCGGCATTTTCGGTGGGTTAATCCAGATGTTTTTGCGGGTTTCGGTGTGCGTTCGCCCTCGTGTTGCGGTGAGTTTTCGGAGGATTTGCGGCGGCTTTTCCCTGCATTACGGTGGCCCTGTGGTGCTTGATGAATAAACCGCAGGGTCGCTGAAATGGGATTGCCAAATCGTACCAAATTCAAGAGAACGAAAAGTCACCGACCGTGCGGTGACTTTTCGATTCTCTTTGAATAACCCTGTGTGTCTTTTTTCAGAAACAATTGCAACATTTGCTGAACACTTTTTTATTGCTTCTGAATTGGTCCATTTTTGGAAGGTATAAACTTTTAGAGTTAGGGTCACATTTTTGGTTAGGGCTAGGTTACGTTATTAGAGCTAGATTGCTATTTTGGTTAGTTTAGTGTGAGAGGTTAGGGTTAGGAATCAGAGGTAGAAGTTAGGGTTAGAGATTAGGGATAGGTTACCATTTGAGCTTCTTTTAGGGTTAGGGTTACATTTAGGGTTAACCCTAACTTTAAAATTCTGTTTAATTTATAGATTCTGTTTTTTCTTTTGACGCTCCAACAGGAAAGGGAGCTATCAAAAATTCTGGTGGCTCTCGAAATTTTTCAATTCCTTGTGAAAATGCTTCCAAAATAATGCAAGGTGTCGAATTCATATTTGGTGTAATTTTTATAGCGTCCATTTCAAAAGCATCCGGAATGGGGCATCTGTTTGATAGAAACCCAATCAAAAGAGCTGGCCAAGAGAAGACAGGCAAAAGCAGAAGCCAGCAGGGTGTAGGACAAATGTACTTTAAATTGGTTCATTAAAAAATAGAGTAAATTTTTTTTATTTTGAAGCGTCTATCAGGGTTTTTCAGAGAGAGGTGAAAAGCAGGAGAATGGCTGGAGAATGGAAAATTCTAGGTCAAAATAGCCGATTTGGAAAGTAATGTTTTGGCTATTTTGACCTAGAATTTTCGATTCTCCAGCCATTCTCCTGCTTTTCACCTCTCTCTGAATAACCCTGTATATGTTAGATCCTATAGGAGTTATTCAATAAGAGCTGAACTTGCCACCGAGTTGGTGAAATGCCTAGATTTTCGGTGCTTCAGTTCAACAAGTTTAAACAAGCGAATTCCATAGGGCTGAATGTATAAAAAAAAATCTGTTTTTATTAATTTTATTTTTTATTATTTCCATGCATTTTTTTCTATAATTATTTATTTGTGAATAATGTATACAAGAATACATCACAAATGGCACATAGATTGTAGAAGAACAACCGCAAAAAGGGCAAGGAGTCCGGCAAGGCATCACATAAAGCAATCAGGTCATAAAGCAACAAAAACATCACAATAAGGCTAGGGTCAGACGAACGCATTTTTCGCGTCGACCGTGGAAAAGTGCGGTCGAACGAACGGACATATTTTTTCACGGAATACGCGATAGCGGTCATACGATGCGCCTTTTCGTCCGTGATTTTGTACGGATCAACAATAAAACACTTTTTGCGTCTGGACGTTATGTTGGCCCGACATTAGCAGCGTCTGAAGTCTCCCAATCACGCAAACACGCCGCTATGCGGCCGCAGCGCACTCTGTACGTCAAGTAGTAGCGGTTTGACGTTCTCGAAAAAAATGTTCGTTTGCCACTTGCGTTGCGCGGACGAACTTTCGTGCGGCCGTACTTCGTGTGTTCCGGCATTGGACGTCATTTGCTGCTGCACGGCCGTGATTTTGTGCGGCTAAACGCACGTTAAAACTGCGTTCGTCTGACCCTAGCCTAAGGCTGCTGTCAGACGAGCGTAGTGTTCACGTCCGTGATTGCGCCTAAAAGTACGTCCGTGATAGCATGAAAGTAAGTCCATTGGAGCCTGACACATGAAGTACGTCCGCACTGAACTGCGGACGCACGATGGACGCTGCAAACGGACGCAGGTTAGGCAAGAACGTAATACTGCTAGAACGGACGTGCGGAGTGCGCCACGTCCACAACGTCTGCATAGCTTTGTGTGTGAGTGATGGAGCGTGGTCAGACGGACTGCATTTATACGTCCAGCATTTTTGACGGACAGAATGTTTTTTCATTGTAATTTATTTTTCCCTCCTACATCCGTCAAAAATAACTTCAGTGAAAAAACGGACTGTGTGACCACTACTGCGTCATCCGTACTGACGATGTCTGTACTGCACGGACGTACAGTCCGTAGAAATCACGCTCGTCTGACCCTAACCTAAAGGAACAGCAAAAAGGGCGGCATGCTCAGCAAGGAAGCAAAAGAGGCAGATGGGCAGAAGAGTCTCCAATTGGTAACAAAAATCCACCACCGTGGAGTAAACATGTCATGGCGGACATGGGGTGCAAAATAAAAAGGGGGGGTCGTGGACATATGCCTAATATACAGTGACATTCCTGGTGCACTTGGGGACTCCCATGGAGGACCTACGATTTTCATGCATTTTTATTGTTTTAAATGCCTTTTAAAAAGTTTCCTTTTGGTTTTTTTTACCCTCAGTTTGGTGGGATTCAGCGCATCGTCGGCTGTGCTTGGTGGTTTGGCAGCTGCGTTCGGCAGTCTGTTTGGTGGTTGCATTCGGTGGGCTGAATGTTGGCGTTTGACGGACCCAGTTCGACACACTTTGTGGACCCTGCGGTGAATGCTGAATTCACCACAGAGTCGGCGAAATGTACTCGCCAAAGCGCACCGAAGTGCACCAAACAAGAGAGCACCAAAATTTGGGTGATATTTCAGTGCTCTCTGAATAACCTGCTATGTGAAATTAATGTATAGACCAGCTGGACACTCTTGGTATTTTAATATCAATCTTCTTTGATAAAGATGAAGGTTCTAAAGTTGATTATTTAGTATTTATTCACATCCTTGACAGTGTGGCCTATTCAGGGGCTAATTCAGGTATTAGCTGGTTTTGCTTGGGCTAAAAAAAACAAAAAATTAAAAAGTTTTCTTTTTCACCAGTGATGTACCACCGGGATGTTAAACCCCCTGACTGGATCTGACTGGGTTTGCAGAACTTGCAGTTGTTAAGTTTCAACTTCGGTAAATAAACCACACAATATTTAATGCCTGTCTTGATGTCAAATAAACTGACATTTTCAAAAAAGGGAAACTTAAGTCTTTTAAGGTCCAAACTTCATCTTAGGTTATGAGTTTGAGAATGAGGTAGATATTTATTCAGATCTACAGTAGGTTCAGAACCAGCAAAACATCCTCATGTGTTACATTGCACGCGATAACGCACCAAAACAAGCTGAGCACATATGGTGAGAGTCACCCAACAAGGACCATGAAGGTCTATTTATTAGACTATGAAAATAGTTGTGTTTTATCCTAAGACTGTCCGTTTGTAGATCTGCTAGTTTACAGGAACAAAATGTAAATGCCACCACATGTTTTTAGAAGTAACACAAAATCTAGTGCAATTAAATAGATATAGAAAGGGTGTGCTAATAAAAGAACAGTCTAGGGTTTAAAGTGGGGGCAGAAGGAATAAAAAAATGTAAAAAGCAAAAATAGTGCCCACCACGTGTTGGGAAATAAAGACACAAGAAATACAATATGTATCACCAAACTCTTGGATCGCCTCCTACTGCACATAGCACCAATATTACAGAGAAATAAAGCAAGAGTGTATCTATATAAAATACAAACAGACAAACAAAACGACCAAAGCGTAATACAGCTTGAGAGTCCATTAATATAAATAGGCCCCCTGCAGAAATGCATTCACTAGAAAGATATAATAAACGTGCATATCATAGAATGATGTTACCACTCCTCGGTGTATATCGGTGGCAGGTTGTAACGGTCGCAGTAACGCTGCCACATGAGTAGCGGAGTTGAGATCCTTGAGGGTAAAAGTATCTGCTTGAATAACAGAAAAGATTCATAAACTACAGACTATAACTTAATAGCCAAGAAGACATAAGGGCTAACTGAATTGCCTCTAAGCGCTGAAGGTTTCGAGACCAACAGATTACCTAGGACATGCTCAGAAACACCATACGTGGAACGACAGTCCGTGAAGTATTCAAGGTGCAGGGCAGTCAGAGATGCAGAAACCAATCGTTCTGGTAAATACTTAAGATTAGTAGATACCTGGTGACTCTCGGAAGGTACTGGCTTGCATACAAGATTGTTATTGCTAATATGTTCAGAGATGCGATTAGAAATAACATTAAACAGAAATAAACAATTGTTTGCTATTGTGGTCTTTGTAAAAACATGAACATGAGTAGGAGGCTAAGTAAAGGGACCCCAAAGGGTTACAAATGATACCCCTAAACGTGATGGGACAGGAACCAAACAGCGAGCGATCAACCCAGCAACCAGCATGGGGTTAAATCACTAAAACACGCAAACAGCGTAATAAACACGATAGAGAGAGAGAGTAGTCAAAGCCAAGCCGGGTCAAATAACAGGAGCAGGAATCTCATACAAAGCAGGGTCGTCAACAGTAAATACAAATAGATTCAGGAAGTAGCGGTGCGTGAATTAAACTACACAACAGGGCGATGAGGCAACGCCTCAAGCCCTGTTTTAAAGCCTGCGGCTCTGGTAACCATACCTGACCCCGCACCCTCAGATGCCGATCTGCCAGCAGAAAGTGCTGGCACCCGGCCAGCCAGCAGTCCCCCTTCTTGCCCAGACCCCCCAGGGGGCACAGCGGGGGCTGAGGATGTAACACAGTAAGCAATGAACACCCTCTAGTGCAGGCAGCAAGAACCTGTCAGGTGTAAATAGGCTCCAACACTATAGGGGTTATTCAGAGAGATCCGAAATGTAATCGGACACTGAAATTCAGAAATTCCATTCGTCTATTCAAAGAGCAGGCAGTTCGGAAAATTTTGGCAAATTGCCTGCAGGTACGGTGCCTGTTCGACGGCAGTGAAATCCCCCATAGAGATGCAATGGTTAATCTATTCAGAGACACCGAGTAGCAGTGAAAAGTTTCCGAAATGCCCTGCTGTTCAGTGGTTTCATTTGGCAGGTTTATTCAGGCGAATCCCATAGATATTCCTGTTTTAATTCAATATCTAATAAAATATTTATCGTTTTATTCTGCTGTAAAAAGTCTCTTTATTTATTGATTTTTTCGAATCTTTTAGGCATTTTTCGTGATTTTTTTGGCACACCTTTTTTCTTTTAAATCGTCTTTTTCATTTTTCCTTAACACACCTTTTTTATTATCATTCATTGGATCTTTTATGTTAATTCCAGACATTTTCGTTCATTAGTTTTTTTGCAAACAGCGTTTCAATTTTGAAACTTTCAGGCGTGCTGTTTGTTCTATTTTTCACCCCGTTCGTCTGCCTGTGTCAAGGTTTTCCCCACCAGATGCGGGTAGAAGAGGGAAAGAACTCAGAGCGGGACACCACTGGAAGGCAAGGAGTAGCAGAAAACAAACTGCATGCATGGGACCAACAGCTTCAATCATTCAGGAGCAAGAAACCAGGGGAACTGCTTCAATACTGGAGCGGTTTGAGACTGGGCCCTCCGCTCTTTTATATCCAATGGACCTCATCTGATCCAATAGCAGACCTGTGACATCATCAGAGCGTGACGCGGCCCGGCCGCCATATTGGTGGAGACCAGCGAGCGCGTGTCCCTAGCCAGAGGCCTGCACAAGGCCTGAAGCCTAGAGCTCCGCCGGAGGCCGCACCTCCGGCCGCACCCGTCTCCGGGGAACCTGACCACGCCGAGGGGGTGAGCCGATCCGTCCCGTCCTCCTGGCACCGCCAAGCCATCGAGTCGGACGTCCTGCCGCAACAGCCGCTGGAATGCTGGGTAAGAGGGGAGGCAGCCGAACACGACGCCATCGGGCCAGGGGACCTGACAGAACCCCCCCCCCTGGAAAGCAGGGCCTCAGGACACGTATTATTATTATTATTCTGTATTTATAAAGAGCCAGCATATTCCGCAGCGCTGTACAATAAGCACAGTATAGACAGGGTTACAATATATTGAACAACATTTGACAAACAATACAGGAGGAGATGAGGGCCCTATTCCTGTAGGAACTCACAATCTAGGAGTAACGTAACGGACCCGGACGTCCCGGATGAGCAGCGTGGAACGCACGGACCCGGGCCGGTGCGTGGATTCCAACAGCAGGCTCCCTCCGGGCCGTAACCCTTCCAGTCGACCAAATATTGAAGAACACCGCGCCGGCGGCATGAATCAAGAAGACGAGCCACCTCAAACTCAGTGGTACCAGCAACCGACACAGGAGGAGGTGGGGGCAGCGTACGACCTGGAAAAGGATTCGGAAGAACAGGTTTCAACAAAGATACATGAAAAACAGGATGACACCGGTAACGCCGAGGAAGGAAAAGGCGAACCGCCACAGAACCAATCAAAGCAGTAATGGGAAAAGGACCAACGTACCTAGGACCTAATTTACGGGCAGGACAGGTGAGACGAAGATGACGAGTGGACAACCACACCTTCTGACCGACCTGATAAGAAGGAAAAGCAGAGCGATGACGGTCAGCATATGCCTTATATGTCGCCTGTTCTGCAATGAGGCACTCACGGGCGACCGAACGACAACGTTATAGGGCCTGTAACTGGTCTGTGACACAGGGAACCATTGTGTCTGCTACTAGGAGCATCATGGAAATTCTGAAGGACTGCAAGGTGGTCCTCTGGAGGCACTTGTATCCGAGATCGAGGAGATATTTGGGGTTGATCGATATGGGTTTGGTGTTCCCTTATCTGCTGCATAAACGTTGAGGATATACCTAGAAACTGTTGTGGGTGAAGAATCATTTCGATGGTGTCGGACTGAGTAGGTGAGACAAGGTTACAGGACAGCGCATCTGCTTTTCCATTCTGAGATCCTGGTCTATAGGTTACATGGAAATCAAAGTGAGAGAAAAATAGAGACCATATGGCTTGTTGAGGACTGAGTCATTTGGCAGTTCGTAAATACTCCAAATTCCTATGATCGGTAAAAACTGTAAAAGGGTGTTGAGCACCCTCTAGGAGATGGCGCCATTCTGACAGGGCGCATTTAATTGCCAGGAGTTCCCTATCTCCGATGTCGTAGTTTCTCTCGGCGGCTGTAAGTTTTGGAGAAAAACATGCCACAGGATGCATAGTGGAAGCAGGAGGCCTTCTCTGTGACAGAACCGCCCCTAGTCCTGTCTCGGAGGCATCTACCTCCAGTGTGTATGGTAGTTGAGGATCAGGAATAACCAGTACAGGAGCTGCACAGAACATGATCTTTAGAGTGTCAAAGGCCTCTTGAGCCGCAGAGGACCATTGGAATTTGGGTTGCTTTCTTGTCAGTGCAGTCAATGGCATGATTGTTATAGAAAAATTCTTTATGAATCGACGATAAAAGTTTGCAAAACCGATGAAACGCTGTACTGCCTTTTTGTCTCGAGGGCATGGCCAGGATTTTATAGCTTCAACCTTTTTCTGGTCCATAGCGACACATCCAGGAGCGAGCTCAAAGCCAAGAAAATTGATTTTATCGGTCTCGAACACACATTTTTCGATCTTAGTAAACAGGCGATGTGTACGTAGTCTTTGCAGAACACTTGTCAAATGTTTCCTGTGTTCACTGAGTGATGAGGAAAAAACTAGTATATCATCCAGATACACTACTACGTAGCTGTCCAGTAAGGCTAGGGTCAGACTAACGCATTTTTCACGTTGTCCGTGAAAATGTGCGTTCGAAGAATGGACGTATTTTTTCACGGAATACGCAACAGCGGTCATACTATGCGCAGTTTCATCCGTGATTTTGTACGGATCATCAATAAAACACTTCTTGCATCTGGACGTTATGTTGGCCGGACATTAGCAGCGTCTGATGTCTCCAATTCACGCACACACGCCGCTAGCGGACGCAGCGCACTCTGTACGTCAGTACTAGTGGTTTAACGTTCTCGAAAAAATGCGTTCATTTTCCACTTGCGTTGTGCAGCCGGACTTTTGTGCGACCGTACTTCGTATATTGGCCGTCATTGCCCGGCATCTGCTGCTAGCACGGCCGTGATTAAGTGCGCCAGAACGCGCGTTCGCACTGCCTCAGTCTGACCCTAGCCTAAGTCCCTAAATATGTCGTTCAAAAAATGCTGAAATGTTGCTAGTGCGTTGCAAAAGCCGAAGGGCATGACCATATATTCGAAATGGCCGTATCGAGACCGGAAGGCCGTCTTCCATTCGTCACCTCTCCGTACCCAGACCAGATTATAGGCTCCCTTTAAATCCAACTTGGAGTAGATCACGGCTCCTCGTAGACATTCGATCAGTTACGGAATCAACGGAAGGGGGTACCTGTTCTTTACGGTGATATGATATAGGTCTCGATAGTCCACACAGGGACGTAATCCTTTGTCCTTCTTTGAAACAAAAAAGATGCCGGCTCCAGCCGGGGAAGTAGATGTAACGGTAGCAGTACCGGCGCTACCCTGGAGTAGCGTTTATTTGGATCCTTTAGGACAGATTCTTGAACACAGACAGCAGGAAAGGCTGTAGTACCTTGATTCCCACACCAGGGAGGTACTACAAGAAACCTAATTATCACCTCAGCTCCAAATGGCTTCGTGGCCAGGAGGTCGCTGGGTGGAAACACATTAACTATCTGTGTACAGATACATAGACATGACGTGATACATGAACAGACGTGAACAAGATTGCTGGATATCAATGATACATGAGTTGTGCGGACTGCAGGGCAGTCACACATTACCTAGATAAAGATACTGGAAACACAGACAGCAAGAAAGGCTGTAATACCTTGATTCCCACACCAGGGAGGTACTACAAGAAACCTAATTAACTCCTCAGCACCAAGTGGCTTCATGGCCAGGAGGTCGCTGGGTGGAAACACATTAACTATCTGTGTACAGATACATAGACATGACGTGATACAAAAACATGAACAAGAGTGCTGATGCGAGACTTACTTATGAGACATACAGAGCGGGAACACTTGTGTTCATTAGCCTGCAGGGAAGGCCTACAATCTAAGATTGGATATACTGTATGACTCAGCTATACAGAGGGGGAACACATGTGTTCATTAGCCTGCAGGAAGGCCTACAATCTAAGATTGGATTCTGTATAGCAAACAAGGAAACATATACTAGACAGGATACATAAAACTGGGAACTCAGTAACATAAACTAGAAAGCAATATACATGAACTAGAAATAACCAGGACAAGAACTAGACAGATAACATAAACCATACGGCAAAACCATACACGTGAATCAGACACAAACTCAGGCAAAAGTACAATAGGGATATGCGAGAGAATGGTCGATATGGATAGCCAGGTCAAAACGTAAACAGGTCCTCAGCAGAAACAGGTCAATATGAAAAAATCAGACACCAGACAATGAAGGAACTTGAACTACACTAACTCCAACTACTTCCACGACAGTTCAAGGAGCACCTTCTCTCAGCCTCTTTTAAAGGCTGATGGCTCCTTGAACTTATGCTTAGCTCCGCCCCCTCAGATGCCATTTTGCCACCCTTACTACTGGCAACAGGTTAGCCAGCGATGCCACCTGGCGTCCTGATAAACTGGCAGGGTCTCCTGTGTTACTGGACCTGACGGTAATGATGAGCCATCGACTACTTGAATATGCAATGGAAGAGATTTATTTTGCAGGGGTATACATAAAGCATCTGCCAAAGATTTATCCATGAAACTGCTGCTGGCCCCGGAATCAACTAGCGCAAGCTGGGTACATACAAGAGGTATGGAAAGGTGAGGGCTGAAGACGTTGGAGGGTGATACATTCAGGAGGTGAAGGGCAGGGGTGCTGTTATCTGTCCTTCCTCGGGTCTTTTCTGGGCAGAACCGAGCCGTGTGATTTGGTTGCCCGCAGTAGAGGCAAAGGTTGTTAACCCTTCGGCGATGATTCTCCTCAGGTGAGATTCTCCCCTGAGCAACCCCGACTTGCATGGGTTCCTCTGGTGCTGGTAACGCCAACTGGGCACCTGGTGGAGAAACAACAGAAGGACGGGGTACCGGTACATGATATGCAGTGCGTTCCCTCACTCTCTTGTAACCGTCTGTCCAGTTGAATAGATGTCTGGATAAGAGCCTCCAAAGACGACGGGGTACCCAGACGGGCTATTTCACCCTTCAGGGCATCAGAAAGTCCGAGGCGGAACTGGCTAATGAGGGCAGTATCATTCCAGCCTGATTCACATGCATAATGACGGAACTCAGTTACATAGGGTTCGACCGGCTGACGTCCCTGCCGTATATTTTGTAACATGGATTCTGCTGTGCTTGCACGAAGAGGATCATCAAACATAACGCTCATAGCAGTCTGGAAGCTAGACCAGGTATCCAGCACGGGATCCCGGGTCCTTAATAGGTTATGAGCCCAGACTTGTGCCTCTCCTGTCAGAAGCGATATGGTAGTACGGAACTTTACAAAGTCATTGTAATATGTTCTGGGATTGAGAGAAAACAATAATTCACAGGAGGTCAGGAATGCTCTGTAGTGATCTCTTCTACCTGCGTATCGTTCTGGCATAGGAACACGGGGTTCAGGAACATGGACCGGCTCTGTCATTAGAGTTGATGAAGCTGCTTGGAGAGTATGGATCTGGTCCTGGAGATGACGGTGCCCATTCTGCAGATCCCTGATGGAACAGGAGAGGGAAGCAACCGGTTGGGACAAGGTATCCAAAGCGCCAGCGATGTCAGAGAGCTCCATAGTTGGCTCCAGTATTCTGTTAGAGTTTTCCCCACCAGATGCGGGTAGGAGAGGGAAAGAGCTTGGGGGACACCACTGGAAGGCAAGGAGTAGCAGAAAACAAACTGCATGATGGGACCAACAGCTTCAATCATTCAGGAGCAAGAAACCAGGGGCACTGCTTGAATACTGGAGCGGTTGGAGACTGGGCCCTCTGCTCTTTTATATCCAATGGACCTCATCTGATCCAATAGCAGGCCTGTGACATCATCAGATCGCGACGCGGCCCGGCTGCCATATTGGTGGAGACCAGCGCCGGGCGCGTCCCTAGCCAGAGGCCTGCACAAGGCCTGAAGCCTAGAGCTCCGCCGGAGACTGCCAGCTGGCGGCCGCACCTCCGGCCGCACCCCTCTCCGGGGAACCTGACCACGCCGAGCTGGTGAGCCGATCCGTTCCGTCCTCCTGGCACCGCCGAGCTGTCGAGTCGGCCATCCTGCCGCAACAGCCGCTGGAATGCTGGGTAAGCGGGGAGGAAGGGGCAGGGGACCTGACAGCCTGTCAGCTTTTTCCGGTGGCTGCTCTGGGCTGTGATCGGCGGCTCCTTGGATTTTTGCCGTGTTCGGCATGGTTTTTGCATCAGTTTTTGCGAGTTTTCGGTGAGTGTTCGGCGGGTTTGTGGTGAGTGTTCGGCGGGTTTGTGGTGAGTCTTTCCTGCATTACAGGGACCCTGCAGTGCATACTAAATACACCGCAGGGTCGGTGAACTAGAATCACCGACTAGAAGTCAGCGAATGTGCGGCGACAATTCGAATCTCTCTGAATAACCCCTTAAATGTGTTTATTAACCCTTTCATGCTGGGCAGGTGGGAGAACTTTAATGCCGGCTGGGGTGTACTTGTACACCCCACTAGCCAGCTGCTGCTGCGGCGGGCCCTCCTTTGGCCTGCCTATGCAGCAGATGGACGGCATGTGCCAGCTAGTGGGTGGGTCCAGAGGGTGCCCATAAACGCTAGTGGGGTGTGCTATGCCACCCTCAGCATTCAGGCCAACCCACCGCAGGGACAGCATAGTACACCTTGTGGTGGCAATAGGTTACTTTGAGTGTCACAGTGTTTTTTCTTTATATATTTTTTTGTACCTTAACAGATAATGCTGGAGCTAGAAAAGGAGTAGCTCTTTTCCCATCCGTTAGGTTTATAATCCTTTTTTGATGGTTATATAAACATACTTCCCAGTTATTAGTCTTCACAAATACCATATGACTTTCTGGCTCAGACCAGCAGCCATGATCTCCATCCTTTAAGATCCAGGGGTTTCCATTATTCAAAAAATAAGATTAGATAACAGAGCATCACAACCGATAAATGGGCAGCAGTTTTACTTGGAGAAGAAAGAAGAGATCCTAGAACACAAATTTTAGATTTCTTCTTTGTAGCTATAGCTTCAACATAGTTAATTAAATACTATTGGCTAAAATATTACCCATGATCCCATGCAAAGACCATTCCCTTATGAATCTTGCTGGACTTGGGAAAGACAAAAAGATACAATCATGTCAAACCAGAAAACGGAAGAATAAGGTGATTTTCTGTTCCATCAATGAATTTGACATTCCAATTAAAAATAAAACACAACGTGACAGATCTGGCCTCAGCCAGAATACATAAACACAGGATTTTCTGCGTGGGGAAAGAGGAAGTAATAAAGAACGGGTATTGTATAGTGTGGCTGCAGGGGGTCTGTTACCAGAACCATTATAGTTAAGGTACTCATTACCCTAGAAACCTGCTGAAATCCCACTAGCTCACCTTCCGCCCATTGTTTTAGTTGACTTTATGTGACATTCCTAGATATGTGATGAGATGCTATGGCCTTTCCTCCATGGCTAAATGCATTCTTGTTCAGAGATGATAAGTGTGACTGTCCACCACGGTTTCTCCTCCTCCCTGTATCTTTCACCTTTTCTCTCCCTGACCAGTCTTTGTCGCTGCTAAATTTTACTTTTGCATCTGTAAATGTGCTGCTTCACAACATGCTGATTTTCCTGAGTTCAAATCCTATGATTGCTTTGAATAGTTTTGAAGCCATATTGAGTACATATGTATTTTTTATAGTCAGTGCACCAAAAACATCATAAAGAAATGCCGTCTCTTCTGTGTTCTTATATGGTTAGAATCTTTATTAAAAACTCTGTGCTTAGACATGGCAAACCAATAAAAAGACACACATAGGGCAGGGCAAGGACTGATTTGCATCGTGTGCAGGCCAGATATGACATAATTCAGGAAAAAAGACTTAGGGGTTATTCAGAGACCACTGAAATGTCGCCTACATTTCAGTGCTCTCTCGTTCCCATGCTTCCCTGCACTTCTGGATATCAAAGTTCCCCACCCTGCGGTGAATTCAGTATTCAATGCAGGGTCCCCAAAGTGCAGGGAAAACCCACTGCAAACCCGAGGCAATACCGCCAGACACCTGCCGAAAACCCACCATAAACCCGCTGGGAACTGCCGCATAAAACATGCCGAACACACCAGAAAAGGCTGATGAGCCGCCGATCACATCGCAGACCAGCTGTCGGAAAAAGCCGACATGCAGACGAACAGGGTAAAAGAAAAAAAAAAAACATACGCTTGAAAGTGTCAAAATTGAAACGGTGTTTACAAAAAAACTACTGAATGAAAATGCCTGGAATTCACATATAAGATCCAATGAATGATAATAAAAAGTTCTATCACAGAAAAAACGCTTATAGAAAAAAGAATTGCCGAAAAAATCCCGATAAATGCCTAAGGCCAGTGTCAGACGAACGTATTTGAAGAGCGGAAGGAACGTCCCTGAGAGTGGACGTTCCTTCCACTCGATGCCTGTCTGGCCGCCATGCCGAGCGCAGTTAAATGCGCTCAGCGCTGCAAGGCTCGATCCTCCTATGGAGAATCGCACTTTGCAGCTCTGTCAACGCACGTTCTAGCGCTTTGGCGGAGAGGCCTGCTGCACGGACGCAGTATGGCCGCTGTTGCGCGCACAATTCGTGCACACGCAACAGCGTCTGGCCGGCCCCGTCGCAGCGTCACAACAACGGACGCCGGAAGCCACGTCAGTACGGGCGCACCTCGTGCAATCGTCTGACACTGGCCTAAAAACTCCGAAAATCTATATATAAAGAGACTTTTTACTGCAGAATATTATAATA
Organism: Leptobrachium leishanense; assembly: GCA_009667805.1. NCBI lineage: Eukaryota > Metazoa > Chordata > Amphibia > Anura > Megophryidae > Leptobrachium > Leptobrachium leishanense. Next base: position 384,401,376 of record CM019064.1, on the reverse strand, counting down.
AACGGTTTATTAGATATTGAATTAAAACGGGAATATTTTTAACATTGAAGCCTATGGGATTCACCTGAATAAACCTGCCGAATGAAACCACCGAACAGCAGGCAGGGCCGGTGCAAGCTTTTTTGCCTAGTCAGGCGAAGGTCTGTTTTGGTGCCCCCCCCCCCGTCATGTCAAGCCAATCAGGATAGAGATGCATAATAATCTCTATCGTGAGTGTTCGGTGTCGTCACACAGAGATTAAAGGATGCTTAAAGTTGGTCTTGCAAGGACAACCTTTAGCAGCGTTGTGAGTCACTGATTGGGGGACAGCCACCAGTGCTGTCTTTATGGACTATATAAAACACTGTCTTTCTTCTGGAAAGGCAGTAGTTACATTTGTCAGACTGTAGGAACAACATATTTGGGTATATTTGCGGCCCCAGCTCATGTATGGGTATATATTTGCGGCCCCCAGCTCATGTATGGGTATATTTGCGGCCCCCAGCTGCTCATATGGGTATTATTTATGGTATAAATTTTCCCCCAGCGAGTCTCTTACCTCTCTGCTCAGCTGACTGTGTCTGATTGACTGTGACAGTGTGCACAGCACTGCTCACTGCTGCCTGCTGACTTCTGCTGCCTCACCTTGGCACTGCAGGCCCCCCCGTCGCCCGCTGGCGTTCTAGTTCTACTCAGTCCACACTCTCAGGCAGTCAGGGAGGGAGTGAGACGAGAGACCAGACCACCAGGACAATCAGGGACCAGACCAGGTAGTAGGTTTTTTAGTAGCAACAATTTTTTAGGCTTAGCTTAAGCTAGGCACCGCCACCATCGCTCTCTGCGTCCCCCTCGTGTGACACGTGACGTCACGTCTCGAGGCGACTGGTGCGAGCGGCCGCTGGCGCTGGCCAGGCATGTGATGCACACGTGCACACGCACCTTTCCCGCTCGCCTGTGATTGGATTCGGGAAGCAAGGCCAGGCAGGGAACCACGTGGTGCTTGTTGTCCCCTCCCTCTGATTGCCCCCTTCCAATCCCAGGCAGGGGCGGATCCAGAGACTAGTCTCGGGAGGGGCACTTACAGAAAATAAGGTGTTTTAGCAGAGAGCCCGACTCACGAGAATTTACAGAGGGCCCGGCTCACAGGAGCTTACAATCTAGAGGAGCAGAGGGCCCGGCTCACAGGAGCTTACAATCTAGAGGAGCAGAGGGCACCCAGGAGCTTACAATCTAGAGGAGCAGAGGACACCCAGGAGCTTACAATCTAGAGGAGCAGAGGGCACCCCGGATTTTACAATCTAGAGGAGCAGAGGGCACCCCGGATTTTACAATCTAGAGGAGCAGAGAGCCCCCAGCTCACACATGAATTTGCCCCCAGCTCAAGGATTTGCCCAGCTCATGGATTTGCCCCCAGGTCATGGATTTGCCCAGCTCATGGATTTGCCCCCAGGTCATGGATTTGCCCAGCACATGGATTTGCCCCCAGGTCATGGATTTGCCCCCAGGTCATGGATTTGCCCAGCACATGGATTTGCCCAGCTCATGGATTTGCCCCCAGGTCATGGATTTGCCCCCAGGTCATGGATTTGCCCAGCTCATGGATTTGCCCAGCTCATGGATTTGCCCAGCTCATGTATTTGCCCCCAGGTCATGGATTTGCCCAGCACATGGATTTGCCCAGCTCATGGATTTGCCCCCAGGTCATGGATTTGCCCCCAGGTCATGGATTTGCCCAGCTCATGGATTTGCCCCCAGGTCATGGATTTGCCCAGCACATGGATTTGCCCAGCACATGGATTTGCCCCCAGGTCATGGATTTGCCCCCAGGTCATGGATTTGCCCAGCACATGGATTTGCCCAGCTCATGGATTTGCCCCCAGGTCATGGATTTGCCCCCAGGTCATGGATTTGCCCAGCTCATGGATTTGCCCAGCTCATGGATTTGCCCAGCTCATGTATTTGCCCCCAGGTCATGGATTTGCCCAGCACATGGATTTGCCCAGCTCATGGATTTGCCCCCAGGTCATGGATTTGCCCCCAGGTCATGGATTTGCCCAGCTCATGGATTTGCCCCCAGGTCATGGATTTGCCCAGCACATGGATTTGCCCAGCTCATGGATTTGCCCCCAGGTCATGGATTTGCCCCCAGGTCATGGATTTGCCCAGCACATGGATTTGCCCAGCTCATGGATTTGCCCCCAGGTCATGGATTTGCCCCAGCTCATGGATTTGCCCCCAGGTCATGGATTTGCCCCCAGGTCATGGTTTTGCCCCCAGGTCATGGATTTGCCCCCAGCTCTCACCTGGATTGTTGCCCCAGCTCCGGCAAGGGGTTGAGGGACCCAGATGCCGGGCAGCGCGGGAGCGCCTGCCCGGTCTTGAACAGTCCGTCCTGTGAAGTGGATGCGGCTGTGTGCGTGCGCAGCCGGTCACGCGGTCCGGCCAGTCAGGTGGTACTGAGACTCAGTACCACCTGATTAGCCGGACCACGTGACCGGCTGCGCACGCACACAGCCGCATCCACTTCACAGGACGGACTGTTCAAGACCGGGCAGGCGCTCTCGCGCTGCCCGGCATCTGGGTCCCTCAACCCCCGGGCCAAATCTCGGGGGTCGGTCATCCGAATCGGATGACCGATTACACCCCGGGATGGCGCCCCTCACACTGGCAGGACGCCAGACAGTAAGGCGGCCGCCTGTGCCGCCTTACGTTAGCGCCGGCCCTGACAGCAGGGCACTTCGGCAACTTTTCACTGCTGTTCAGTGTCTCTGAATAGATTAACCATTGCTTCTCTATGGGGGATTTCACTGCCTTCGAACAACACCGTACTGGCTGTCAGTTCACCAAAATTTGGCGAACTGTTTGCTCTCTGAATAGCCGAATGGCCCCGAAATGTCACCGTATGGGGAAATTCCCTGTTAGTGACATTTCGGTGCCAGATCGGTTCTCTCTGAATAACCCCTTTAAAGGGTCATTCAGTAAGTACCGAAATGTCAGCGTAATTTTGGTGCTCTGTCCTTCGGCGACTTCAATTTGCCGACCCTGCAGTGAATTCAGCATTGACCACAGAGTCCCCGAACTTCGCCAAATCGATCGACTGAACACTGTCGATAAACCGCTGAACGCATCCTCAAAACACTGAAAAACCACCGAACTATTTGAACAACCACCAAACACATCCGATAAATCACTGTAAAAACCCACCGAAGGCATCCGATAAAACGATGAAAAATCACCAAATCGATCCAATAAACCGCGAAACGCAGCCGATGACCCGCCGAATGCAATGACCCGCCTAACAGACCGCTGAATGCCGCCAGAAAAAGCCGACCAGCCTCTGAAAAAAGGCAACTAGCCGCTGTACAGGGGTAAACAAAATTTCTGAAAAATGCCTAAAAAATAAATAGACTTTTTGCTGAAAATGAAAAGAATAAACGGTTAAATAAATATTTAATAGAAACGGGGGAATTTATTTTACATTGAAACCTATGGGAATCGCTTGTTTAAACCTGTCGTAAGAAAGCAATGAAAATCATGGCATTTAGCCAACTTTTCTCTTCTGTTCGGTATTCTTTGAATAGATTAACCGTTACTTCTCTATGGGGAATTTTACTGCTGCAGAATTGCCCCGTATTTCACTGCCAATTCGCTAATATCTGGCGGATCGGCAGCTTTTTGGATAGCTGAAATGCCACGGAATTGCACTGTACGGGGAAATTCATTGCTCTGTGCATTTCGGTGGCAAGTTCGTCTCTCTTTGAATAACGCCTTTAGTTGCCATTTTAGGCATCTTCTTGGGCACTTGGTGAAAAGAGATCCATAGAGATTCCTACATGCCTTTTGAATTTCTAAATGACAGCAGCTTTCCGATTGGCTCCTGTTGAGATTCTGAGTACCAGAAGCAATAGTTTGAGCAACATTTGAAACTTGCAAAACGTCCCACAGCCTCTTGTGTAAGTGCTGACACTTCTCCCATATTCCAATGTCTGCATTTGTATATCTGTCAGTTGCTGTCTGTGCAAATATGTCAGTGTGTGCATGAATATCTCTGTGAGTGAGTATGTCAAACCATGTGCAAGTTTGTTTGTGACAGTTATTCAGAAAGTGTCAGTGTTTGCGGAAGTTGAAAACACTGTCCAAAATCAACCATTGTTGCAAAAACAACAAACACATGTGTTACATAAAAGAATCGGCAGGAGAAGATTCACAGTGAAATATATAAACTATAATGCTACATAGGCACAAACCACAGAGGGGCTGCCTTGGTGCATGGAGTGGATTGACCTGTCCAGACAGATGATTGAATGAGACGGGAAGCCTTTTGTCAGGGTTATTTAGATGCCCCAAGTGAGTTTGGGGTCTACTGCATAAGCACTCTCTTATTCCTTTATATAACTCTTCATTTTCTCTTAAACCTCCTCTATATGGTTTGTTTCTGTTTTGCTGCAATGAGCCTACTCTTTATTATTTGTTTTTATTTCATCATTCTTATTTCATACCTTGTTTTCTTTGTTTCTCTGTGAAATTCAGTATATGAAGATTGATAAGAAAGCAGGAAAAAAGTTGGATGTGCAATCTCCCTTAGCTGAACGAACCAATGTGAAACTCAACTCTGAAGTCTATTTCCCAAGTGCAGGGATTTCTCAACTTTTTATATGAAATGATAAAGACTGAAAGCCGCAATGTCTATATAACCTATAGAAGAGGCCAGCAAACGTCACCTTAATAATTCTAGAATACAACTTAATTACTAATCCTGAATAGGTATTCAAAGCAGATGGGTCTCTTCCGCAAGAATGGAGAAGGCCAAGTTTATGTTCTTGTTGGATCCTTTTACTAACAGTACATAGTGAAGGAGACACAGTGAGTACAACAATAAAGAATGTTGAACAAATTAAATACACATGCCGCAAGGTTTCACATGGTTTTGTGTCCTCAACCAATCTCAGGGTCCCCAATTGCATGTTGTTTTGGTTATCCAGATACCTCCTGCAGTCCCTCTTTCTTTAGGGCATGAACCTCTTGCCTTGATCACTGAGATGTTGTCCGAGATAGATGCTTACTTTATTGTTTGTATGTGTGGTTGCTGCTGTGTTTTCATAATACATTTTCTGGATACCAGGAACTCTAAGATAACAGGTGGACATGTTTATTGCAACATATGTTATAGCATATTTCTCAATGGGGCTGCTTTGGCTACGGAAATTTCAACAATTCTCTTGGTGATCCTTGACTGTCCCCCCACAGACCATCATGCTGTAAATGATGCAATAGCTGCGCACAAGAATCCCATGGAAATTATGATTCACAGTGCATGTGACATGGCTGCCGTTCTCGTAACGTTCTGATGAATGATTGACAGTGACACTAGCAGATCATTGTGATGGCTTGTTTAATTTACATAATTATGATGATAAGACCCAGTGAGATACTACAACTACCGTAGATACTCGAGTATAGTGCGACCCGAAAATAACGCAATGGACAGAGATTTATTTTGGAAATGAGAGAATACTCAAGACTTGAATATAACACGAGGAGCAAAATTATAAAAGTATATTGTACCGGTAAACAATTAATATCCTTCCAGGTTTTCTTAACACAGTAAGGCTCCCCCTCAGGCCATGGTGCTCTGCTCTAGAATGATAGTAGTTGTTACTAAGCATGAAGCCGCTGGCCACCCGTCTTCTTACTTGCGATAAGATGGCCGGCGGAACGAGATGACCAACACCGTGAATCATTCACCAATAACCAGCACACCGGGAGGTGTCGTTTTTTGATCTCCGGCTCCAGCAGGCAGGCTCATCCACCGCGTCATCTGCCGTTAGTCATGGAGACTTGGGATCCATGAGCAAGTCAAGTTATGTCCTCGGGACCCCCAACCAGGCCAGGTTTTCCACCTATCTGAAGCTCAGCACAGGTGATATAATTTGCTCAGTGATTGCAGAATTCAGTCTGCATTTCCCCAAAGTGATCTGCAAAATCTGGCCTGGTTGGGGGTCTCGAGGACAGGTTTAAGAAACACTGCTCTAGAATGTAAGCTCCTCTGAGGAGGGCCCTCTACACTTTTCATCTCTGGTTACTAAGTTTGTTTGTTAACTCATTAGTCAACCCCCCTTTTCTTATTAAGCGCCTTGAAAACTGTTGACGCTATATGAAAGGTGACAGTAGTAATAATAACTGGGACTGCCTGGCCGATTCTATAAAGTCCATCAAGCATTTCGTGTTTGGGTGGTTAGTTGTTTGGATTCTGAGGTTGAACATCTGGGTGACTACAACTTTGCTGAGATTTTGACCCAAATGAAGCAGGTATGAATTGTATTGATGTATACTCAATGTTTCAGGAAATTCTTTTCAAAACACATTGTTACTACATCATGTAGAGCAGTGGTGCCCATCCCTGGTCCTCAGGGTCCACTAACAGGTCAGATATTAAAAATTACCATGAGGAAATACAGACTGAATCCTGCAATCACTGAGCAGCAAATCATATCACCTGTGCTGCGCTTCAGCTATCTGGCAAACCTGGCCTGTTAGTGGGACCTGAGGACCAGGTTTGGGGACCACTGATGTAAAGTACACAACCTCCATACCCTCATGACCATAAATTGCCACAAAAGACTCTGACACTGATGGATATATAAACATGCAAGAGGTGGAAGCGTAGACCGTTTAGTTACCAAAGGGGTTATTCACAAAGCTCCAGTGATGTCACTCGACTAGTTGGTCCCTACTTCATATATTTTGGTCGTGTGTTAAACTGACCCATTACTGGAGAGCTATCAGCCATTTGATTACTGTATGTTCCTCTTTGACTATTTCCTTTAAACCTGAAATTTTTATTTTGCACCTTATTCCCACTAACATACCCTTACCCCTTAAAGGTTTCATATCGGCAATTTTAGGTGCCGCCAAGTCTGTTTTGGCCAGTCATTGGAACTCCGCTCTGACTCCCACGCTATCTGAGGTGTTGTGTAAATTGGATGGGATTTGTAAATATGAAGAAATGTTTGCTAAAGTACATGATTCGCTGCCGCTTCACCAGGATGGGTGGTCGGGATGGGTATCCTTCAGATCCTCCGGAATGGTTAATGATAATGTGAGTTGACCGTGTTTTTGTCGTTTTGCCTTTCTCCTTTTTTTTTATACTTACAAAAATGTACCGTCGTTTTTGGAGTCTGATCTTATATGATATTGTAAAATCGTTGCGACTACAGGCCTTGCGTGACCCTATATGTCTGTATTGCTATAATTCTTTTGCATTCGGTACTTTAATAAATATCGAAATATCACAAAGCTCCAGTGTTTGCCAGTGTAGCAGCACGGACAAATGCCGGTATGTCACAAATGTGGAACTCAAAGGGCAATAGGAGAAGCTTTACTGTGAAGCTTCTCCTGTCATTCTTTGGATTTTAGTATTGTTGAATGCCGGTGTTTGTTAGTGCTGCAATATTTGTGAATGAGCCCTCACGTTTTGAATATAGCATTTAATATGTAACAGTATGTTTTTTTAATTACAATGTGTAATATAATATTGCCTTTACATTTCTCAGTCTTAAAAAAAACCTTAATCTAGATATATTTACAGGGTGTATTTTGTATGGGTTTTTCTCGCACATTTTTTAACCACTAGTACTGGTTTCTTCCAGTTTAAAATGCCCCACCTATGTGCTCTTAGCATGGCTGTTGTTAATTCTTGTTTCCCTAGAGGCACTATACTGACACACCTATGATGATCCAGTATGTAATCCTATTGTCCATATGTTTTCCAGCACTATACGTGTTCGAATGAATGGTTCCAACTGTACAGAGAAATGAATTATTTAAAGACAAATTTACCTTCCACAATTTAATTCTCAATTGAAATTTTCACTTTTACAGTTACAGTTGTTATGTTCAGATTTTCTCATGGAACAAATTATTTTGCAGTAAAAAAAACAAATAAAATAATTTAGGGGTTATTCAAAGAATAGGATTCAAAGAGAGCCGAACTGGACCCGAAATTACACCCAAACAGTGAATTTCCCCTTACAGTGCAATTTTGTGGCCATTCGGCTATTCAAAAGCTGGCAATTCACCAATTATTGATGAACTGCCAGCGAAATACAGTGAGGTTCAATGGTAGGGAATTCCCCGATAGAGAAGCAAGTGTACCAGACCTCTTGCTTTGTTTCACGGATCTCCTTCTCTCTACTAACCCATGACCATTGGCTTCCCTCTGGACCCTGCATAAGGACTACCCTTCGGATACAGCGCTAAAGACCCCCTGTTGCCTCAAGACCCCCTGTGTTACCAAGGAAACCCTGTTGCCTTCACAGTGGACTTACAATATCCAGTTTCCTCATTCTATGGACTCTTGTTCACCTGCCCTCCAGCCCTGCAATCTGCCTTAGTTTATGCTCTGTTTCTCTGTGTCCACACCTCTTCTTGCTTTGCCGCTTTGTCTATAATCTGTATTTTAGTCTAGCCAGTGTCTTTCCCCCTTCCTGTCTAAGCTCTCTGTACTGTGTTTTGCTCTTCAGTTTAACCCCTTTCATTCCTCACCCTCACCTCTATTGTTTAACCCTGTCTCCTTTCTCACCCCTCTCTAGTTCGTTGTCGTGTTCCCTGTGTATATGATAAACCCCTGTTTACTGCCACCATAAGTGCCTCTACTGTGTGTCAATGCAGCCCTGTGCTCGTACCCTCGCCCCACTACACCGAGTGTTACGGATAGGCTTGTACACACCACACATTACTGTGAGTTTTATAGCTCTGAAGCTCTGCAAAATGCGTGGCTCTGATATTTTTTTTGGGGGGAGGAGCATTTCATTCTAGGACCCACACAGTACAATGTCATAAAATTAAAATTCTTTGGTGGATCATTGAAATGCTTTTTTGCTAGGGGGGGTGCAAAAGGGAGCATCTGCCCCGGGTACCAAATACCCTAAGTACGCCTCTGGGAATAGATATTAGCGTGGTACTGAAGACATAGCGGAGGTTTGACTAGACGGTCATTTTATAAACAGGTTTTCGTAAGACATACTCTGAGCAGTTTTAGGATGGCAGAAAGTGTTGCAGAGGTTCATCCAGTGACGTTTATAACCGTGCACTGACCAGCTCTTTTAAAGAGTTGTACTCAAATGAATGGAGGATCACAAGCACTTATATGAGTCATATGTTTCTACAATGCTTCCATCTGCGCATTGTAGAATTAAGTAAAATGTTCCTTGGTCCTGGACCTAAGTTTCTTATGCTTTATTGCTTTGACAGAGCCCTTTAATATGATGCCCAACGGATGCAGGAGCCAGTAAACCTCTAACCATTGCGTGGTTATCCGGAACAATGAGTCAAGTTGGTTTTGGTCATAATAACTACCTGATACAAGGCTTTAAATTTACAACTTCTGCATTCTTCGTCTTAAGCACCATTCTATGTTTTATTTGGGGTTTTACGTCTCGACAAAGAACATTGCTTTGTACAGCAAGAAAAGGAAAACAAGAGATTCAAATGTCGTAGGTCTTTCCTTCTCGATTATTCAGATGATGGTCCAAATCCACCTTCTTGTGAGATGAGGGTCTGAGATTTTGGAGTTTGAGAAAAGGGTAGATTAGAAGTTACAAAAAAAGGGGGGGTACAATGGAAAAATGCTATATGTAGAAAAATGTCTGGAAAAAAATAAGGGACAAAAAAGCAAGTTTTAAAGAGGATGACCATGATGTATGGGATGGACTTCTGGAAAATGTTTTGTCCATTTATGAATTTTTGGCTCCAGCTTAAGTCACCTTGAAAAGTCTTATGTAACATAAAATTTTACATTTTGTAGAAAAAAATATACAATGCTGTAGTTACCCTACGGATATGAGACATAAAGGCCATGTCAGTGCACGGGGGAAAAAATCATGTGATTCTTCCTGATTTTAGAAACATACACTCAACTCACATTACCTTTCAATACGACCCACATGTAACATTGTACCACATAATAATAAAGACAGTGTCAGCAATCTCTGATTCAAATAACCAGGGACGTCAGCTGCATTAATGAAAGGGTTAAAGGCATTCCATGCAAAACCTTCATATAAACTATTTAACAGTGAATAATGTTTCCGCGACTCTTACATCCATCAACGAACAATAGAAATTTATTTCAAAATAATTACAGCTATTTTATGCTCTGCTTAGAAGACACATCAATCATAAGCGATTTTATTGGAATTAGATCACAGAATGGTAAAAAAAATAATAACCAAAGCTCCACCTTTTGAGGGTTCATGTGGTTCAAAAGGTTTAGCTCTAAAACTATTTATTAACATGTCCTAACATTATTACTTGTGCTGTCTAATGCCGAAATCAAACACCTGCAGGTATTAACTGCATATGATTCTGAACGATTGTGTACCACCCAGTGTCCAGGGAGCAGACAGCAGCACCCTCTGACTTGTTTAAAATGAAATCTCATCATTTGAAGTTTGTAATAATTAACCCTTTCGCTGCTGAGGCTTTTCCCGCCCCTGTGCTGAGGTCATTTTTACCGGTTTTGCTCATCATGTTTAAACGTGTTTTGAAGGCTCATTTTAGTATATGACCCAGACATATTATATATCGTTCTTTCCGCCAGACTCGGTAGATTCATAATATGTCATTATTATATGTATACGTTATGTCATGTCTGTATATTATAACAAAAAATGCAATAAAATATGTATTTTCAATAATTTACAATGTGTAAAGTGTTTTTTTCCACATTTTAACATGCGAGCAATTGCGGTTATATTTTGTATGGGGTGCGCTTGTTAAAAAAATTAGAGATGGGGTCTCGTTACATTTTTTTTTGGGGAAAATTACACTATTTTTAACAAACGCACCACATACAAAAATCGTTAGTGCAGCATCATTGTTCACATTATAATTGAAATGGGAACAATATTGCTACACTAACAAACCAAAAAAAATAAAAAAAAAGTGTTTATTTTTTTTTTATAATTTTTTTTAAAAAAAAAATTTATTTTTATTTTTCATTTTTTTTTTTTTACAACTTTTTTCACTTTCATGTTTGGTATCGTTGGAACGGCCATGCTTTGGCCGATCCAACCATACCAAAATTTAACCCCTAACTGCCACGGATCGGGAGATAGGGAGTTCATTGGAACTCCCTATCTCCACCGTTGGTGGCAGTTAAGGGTTAACTCTAGGACTGGCGTCATCGTGCTACGCACGATGACGCCAGACCTCAGGGGGAGTTCCCGGAGGCTTGGCCGACATCCAAGATGTCGGCCAGCTCCGGGAAAGGATCGCAAACCGGCGCTTTTCAGCGCCGATTCGCGATCCAGCTCCCCAGGGGTTAATGCCAGGCATCATTTGGAAGGGCAGGCTGTGCCCTTCCAAATGATGCCTGGGTTAACCCCCGCAGAGCCACCGATCGGGAGGGAGAGAGCTCCGAAGGACCTCCCCCCCTCCCTTTCAGGCGCCTCCTCCGCACATGCGGGGGGGCGCCTGAATTTGGTGTCATCGCGCTGCCGCGATGACACCAAATTCCGGCGGCTGCTGTTCCGGATGCCGGGCTGACATCCAGGATGTCAGCCCGCACCGGAGGGGCCAGCGATCGGCCGGAACCCGGCCGAACGCTGACCCCAATGGGAGGACGCGCTCAGCGCGTCCTCCGCATACCAGCGGGAATGCTGAGGACGCGCTGAGCGCGTCCTCAGCATCGAAGTGGTTAATTCTTACATTTGATGTTAAATCTAAATTATTGTGATTTCAGTAAGTCATTTACACCAGACGCAAAAAAATTCTTAATATAATTCTATCCCACTTTTTAACACACATATATATATATATTATATATACATACTGTACAAATACTGATCAGTCACACCATTAAAACCACCTGCCTAATATAGGTCCACCTCATGCTGACAAAACCGCTCTGATGCATTGAAGCATGGACTCCACAAGATACATTGCAGTCCACTGAAATATAATATTACAGATTTTTCACCATACAAGGTGATTCAAAGAGAGAGCCGAACTGGCCCCAAAATGTCATTGAACAGGAATTTCCCCATACGGTGACATTTCGGGGCTGTTCGGCTATTCAGAGAGCAGTCAGTTTGCCAAACTTTGGCGAATTGACAGCAAGTGAGGTGCCTGTTTTTAGGGCAGTGAAATCCCCCATAGAGAAGCAATGGTTAATCTATTCAAAGACACCGAACAGCAGTGAAAAGTTGCCGAAATGCCCTGCTGTTCGGTGTTTTCATTTGGCAGGTTTATTCAGGCAAATCCCATAGGCTTCAATGTTAAAAATATTCCCGTTTTTATTCAATTATCTAATAAACTGTTTACATTTTATTATGTTTTAATCAGCAGTAAAACGTCTCTTTATTTATTGATTTTTATTTAGGATCTTTTAGCCATTTTTCAGGATTTTGTCGTTTTTTTTTTTCTGTAGCAGCCCTTTTTATTATCATTCATAGGACTTTATATGTAAATTCCAGGCATTTTCGTTGAGTAGTTTTTTTGCAAACAGCGTTTCAATTTTGAAACTTTCAAGCGTATTTTTTTTTTTTTACCCCGTTCGTCAGCTTGACGGCTTTTTCTGGAAGCTGGTCTGCACTGTGAGCCGTGGATCGTCGACTTTTTCTGACGTGTTCGGTGAGTTTTTAGCAGTGGTTCCGGCGGATTTTCGGTGAGTTTTCAGTGAGTGGTGAGTTTTTGGCGGGTATTCGACAGGTGTTCGGCAGGTTTTCCCTGCACTTCGGGGACCCTGCGGTGAATGATGGATTCAACGCAGTGTGGGGTTCAATTCCCCATAGTGCAGGGAACTAGAGAGCAGGGAAACGTCGGCGATATTTCGGTGCTCTCTGAATAACCCCCATAGTGTCGAACAAAGCTGTTCAGAGCATATTTCACTGTTCTTTCCACTATAGCTTCAGTTGAGTTTGTCTAGTTTAGTTCTCAGCATAGATTTACAATGACATTTCTACCGGTATTTCAGGCAAAGATGTCCAGCGCTGATTTTATCGTTGCTCCTATTTGAGATCAGTGAAGATCAATTTTTACGTTACGTCAATTTTATACTTTAGTGTCTATTAGCCATAGCGAGTTGCATTTGTTTTGTTATGGCTCAGCTAGCCACAAAATGGACACATTGCTAATAGGACATTTTTTTTTTTAGAAAGGATTTTACCAGGAAGGATACTAACAGACACTGCACAGCAAAAGTTCCCCCACTCCAAAATAATCCTATCCTGCCTACTTCCAAGGAAGGACATATTGAATCACATCATCCAGAACATCAACATAGAACTGGCGGCTAAAACTAGCTCAAAGCCCAACATTCATGTGGCCCAACACCCTTCCATAACCCATGAACACCTCTACGATAACAAACACCTCAACAAACAAGGGGTGAGTCACCTGGCAAGATAATTTAAAGATATTGTACTGAACAGAACCCATATCCCCGAACCTGGCACAAACCAAACTAACACAACAACAACCACCACATGACGACCTCAAACCGCACCGCACCAAGACAAGAACACCACATTTAAACCAAGAACAGGACAAAACAGATGGCAGGAATGGCAGAAACCACCCGCCCCAAGATGGACATCAAGACATCCACAGAACAGAGACTTGGAGGAGATACGGACCCTTCTCGACACACTATACAACAAATTAATGTGAATTGATCTCATAATGATCTACAATGACAACCATCCACAACCTGGTTGTCCCATGTAATTTTGCTCATTACAAGGTATAACAACATAAAATGACATCACTAACAATCAGTAGCTGGAACATTCAGGGTCTGAATGCTTCAGCCTTTGGATCCAAAGTAAACGATCCAGACTTCAAACATAGACTCCACAACGTGGACATACAAATCCTGCTGGAAACATGGAGTCGGGCACAGGATGACCCACAAATTTAACCTTTAACCTCTGTACCTCACATTGAGTGTTTGTTAAATTACATCGTTATATATATATATTTGCAATCTGTACCGTATTAAGATTTAATATATAACCCATTATTAAGACTTCAATCTAACGTTACTATGATTGCGAATTATCTTATAAGTTTAACAATCATTTGAGCTGTTTAGAATGGACTAATTTTACTTTAGTATGTGTTGCACGACCCAATTGACAAACACAAATGTGACTCTGTCCGACTTTCAAAATAACTTCCAATTGGTGTGTGGTTGGTTTTTAATCTCTATACGAGAGTTTAACCTTTTGCACCTCATATCGGGTGTATGTTGAACTAAACCTTATATATATATATTTGCAATTTGAACCATATCAAGGTTAAATATATAACCTAGTGATAAGATTTCAATCTAACGTTACTATTATAGAGAATCATTTTACAAGTTGAACTATCAATCATTTGAGAAGTTTAGATTGGACTAATTTAACTTTAAAATATGTGCTGCATGATTCAATTAGCACCCTTTGTCTATTATGATTAATATATCTGCTACATCTAATGATTGCTCATATCAAGATCTACAGATTCCATAATCATTCTTTTGTCGCAACTAAATAGTCAGTTGTGTATTTCAAGTTGCTGCTTCATTTGCGACATTTGTCAATTTGTACTGTTGGAGTTGGTTCCATTTCTATAAATATCTGTATCTTATCGATGCCAACATGCGCTCAGCGTGTCCGAGCACAGGAGGCAGCAATCCACCGGATTCCGGCGGATTGCTGCACCCCCCCGGTGCGGGCTGACATCTTGGATATCAGCCCAGCACTCGGGAGCCCGGCGGGGACATTAGATGTCATCGCGGCGACATCTAATTCAGGCGCCCCCCCCCCCCGCATGTGCAGAGGAGGCGCCTGAAACGGAGGGGGGAGGTCCTTCGGACCTCTCTCCCTCCCGATCGCCGGGGAGCAGGGGGTTAATACAGGCACCACTTGGAAGGGCACAGCCTGCCCTTCCAAACGGTGGCTGTCATTAACCCCTGGGGAGCCGGATCACGAATCGGTGCTGAAAAGTGCCGGTTCGTGAGCCTTTCCCGGAGCTGGCCGACATCTTGGATGTCGGCCAAGCCTCCGGGAACTCCCCCTGAGGACTGGCGTCATCGTGCATAGCACGATGACGCCAGTCCTGGAGTTAACCCCTAGCTGCCACCAATGGTGGAGATAGGGGGTTCCAATGAACCCCCTATCTCCCGATCCGTGGCAGCTAGGGGTTAAAGTTTGGTACTGTTGGATCGGCCAGAGCATGGCCGTTCCAACGATACCAAACACGACTGTGAAAAACGTTTTTTAAAAAAAATAAAAATGAAAAATAAAAATAAAAAAATATTTAAAAACAAATTATAAAAAAAAATAAACAATTTTTTTTTTGGTTTGTTAATGCAGCAATATTGTTCCCATTTCAATTATAATGTGAACAATGATGCTGCACTAACGATTTTTGTATGCGGTGCGTTTGTTAAAAATCGTGTAATTTCCCCCCCAAAAAATGTAACGAGACCCCATTTCTAATTTTTTTAACAAGCGCACCCCATACAAAATATAACCGCAATTGCTCGCATGTTAAAATGTGAAAAAAATACACTTTACACGTTGTAAATTATTGAAAATTCATATTTTATTTAATTTTTTGTTATAATATACAGACAGGACATGACGTATACATATAATAATGACATATTATTAATCTGCCGAGTCTGACGGAAAGAACAATATATAATATGTCTGGGTCATATACTAAAATAAGCCTTCAAAACACATTTAAACATGATGAGCAAAACCGGTAAATATGACCTCAGCACAGAGGCGTGAAACCTCAGCAGCAAAAGGGTTAAATCCTCAAGCAAACCATCCTCAAAACCCCATCAGAGTGGACTGTACAACCTCCCACCATCATTAAAATGGACAAGACACTGTACCATAGCCTACAGAGAGGTCATCAACAGACCCGACATCAAAGATTAGCTAACAGACTTTCAAAACCATACCTATGTACTAAGTCCCCAGGGGGTGAACCAAGCAGCAAAGGACCTCCACAGCATACTACACACCATCGCAGAGACCTCCAACATTAAAAAAATCAACTTCAAGAAATCATCCAATAAACAACCCAATAAATGGTTTGACAAGGAATGCAGAACACTAAGAAACAACCTACGAACAGTCTCAAATAAAAAACACAGAAACCCCGACAACATCAACCTGAGGATCACTCATGGTGTCCTGCAGATAAACTATAAACAAATCCTCAAAAAGAAAAAACAAAACTTCATCTCCCAAAACCTTCAACAACTGGAAGAGGCTCTTCAGGAAAACTCTTTCTGGAAAACCTGGAGTCAAATCGGCTCAGGATCCAAGAAAAAACAGCTCCACATCCAAAATGGCAACATCTGGCTCAACTACTTCAAGATCCTGTACAAAGACATTCCCAAAGAGGAGCTAACTGGGGAACAGGAACACATCATCAGAAGACTACATGAACTGGAGGAAAAAAATCAAGGATTTCCAAAACCCTTTAGATACACCCTTTACAGCCCAAGAAGTAGCAGAAAAAATTCAAGATCTGCGAAGTAAAAAAGCCAGCGGGATGGATGGATGGAATTCTTCCAGAGATGATTAAACACGGCTCTCCAGAAGTACACACCGCAATATGTAAGGTTTTCAACCTGGTTCTGAGCGTTGGATTCTACCCTCAAGTATGGATCCAAGGCCTCATAACACCCATCCATAAGAGTAATCAATATGATCCAGCCAACTACAGGCCAACTGTCAGCAGCACACTGGGAAAACTGTTCAATAGCATCCAGAACAAAAGAATCCTCAGCTTCCTGACACAGCATAACGTCCTCAACAGAAACCAAGCGGGGTTCATGCCAAACCATCGCACTACAGATCACATCTGCACCCTGCACAGTCTTATCAAGGACCATGTTCACAATACAAAACATGGGAAAATATTTGCCTGCTTTGTGGACTTTAAGAAGGCCTTTGACTCAGTATGGCACCCAGGCCTGTTCCTTAAACTACTGGAGAGTGGAATAGGTGGGAAAACATATGACATCATCAAGAGCTCATATAATGAGAACTTCTGCAGCATAAAGGTGAATGGGAAGAGAACAGAGTACTTCCGGCAGGCTCGTGGAGTCAGACAAGTCCAACCCTCCTTAACATCTACATCAATGGACTGGCTGAAGCTCTAGAATCCTCCTCAGCACCAGCTCCTTGGCTTAAGTCCAACCCTCTTTAACATCTATATCAATGGACTGGCTGAAGCTCTAGAATCCTCCTCAGCACCAGGACTAACTCTACATGACACCAAGGTGAAGTTCCTGTTGTATGCAGATGACCTCCTATTACTGTCACCAACAGAAAGAGGTCTACAAGACAGCCTGGAAGTGCTGGAAAAATACAGTGTGGCATGGGCATTACCTATCAACCAAAAGAAAACAAAGGTCATGGTTTTCCAAAGGAAGAACGCAAAAACCAAGAGTTCCTCTTTCAGACTTAATGACTGCACTCTTGAGGAAGCCAACAGCTACACATACCTCGGCCTAGAAACAAACCGATCGGGAAATTTCAAACCAGCCATAGAGGCCCTAAGAGACAAGGCGTGTAGAACCTTCTATGCCATCAGAAGAAAACTCTACAAACTAAAACCGCCTGTAAGAGTCTGGCTTAAAATCTTTGATAGCGTCATCGCTCCAATCCTCCTTTATGGCAGTGAAGTTTGTGGCCCCATCACCTACCCTGACCAACCCAAATGGGACACCAGCCCAACAGAAATATTCCATCTTGAATTCTGCAAGCACCTCCTCCAAGTCCATCGGTACACCTCTAACAATGCTTGCCGGGCCGAGCTGGGCAGACTCCCCTTACTTCTTGCAGTACCGAAGAGGGCGCTATCATACTGGGATCACCTAAACATCAGCAGCCTCAACTCATACCACCATAAAGCCCTACTGGCCAACAAGGACCACCCCAAACCATGTGGGCTGCAACAACTCATATCCACCCTGATCATCCAAAGCCCCCATGAATGCAACCTGACAAAATATCAAATAAAGGCCCTAATTAACGATTCCAGGGAAAACTATATCAGAGAATGGAGACATGATATAGCAAACAATCAGAAACTCACCATTTACCAATCCCTACAGAGGGAATACAAACTGGCCCCATACCTGGAGCTACTACAAGACCCCAAGGACAGACAGATCCTGAGCCGGTACAGACTGAGCGCCCACAACCTGGAAATCGAATCTGGGGGCGGCATAGACAGACCTACAAGCCCAGGGAGAATAGACTGTGCCAGCGTTGTGACCAGGGGGCCCTGGAAGATGAGGTCCACTTCCTCCTACAGTGCCCCAAGTACTCAGCAATGAGGGAAACTCACTTCCAGAGACTCTCCGCTCTCATCCCGGACTTCACCTCTATAGAAGAGACGAGGAAACTCCACATCATACTGGGAGAAGAGGAGCCGGCGGTGAAAATATCTGCCCAATATGTCACAGAATGTCACAGACTGAGAGGAACATGAGAGATCCCAGACTTATAAATCCCCAACACGGGCTCGCCCCCATCCGACCTCACATTATCCCTTACCCCTGATAATGTCCATGGACTTGCCCATTCCCCCCCATATATGTCCCACTACCCCCCCCCCTCCACCCCATATGCTTTGGCAATGCTAAAATGTATTTGGTCCTGCCAATAAAGCTTATTTTGATTTGATTTGATTTGAGATTTCTCTTGTTTTCAAGTATGTCCTGGGTGGCGAGTATGTACCATTAGGTGTCTTGCCCAAGGACACTTACTGGAGAGGTGCTCGTCGGGATCAAACCCATGTCTCCACAGGCTCTCTCCATGCAGAGCAGTGATGTAACCTCTACTCCACCCAGCAAAAACCGACTTGGAAATGCGACCACTACATGCTCAATTCATAGTCCATTAACAACAACACAGGAAAACCGTCTCTGCCAAACGTAAGTCGAGCATAAAGAGCAAAATATGGAAAAACTCATTTGGAGCTTCATGAATAGACCTAGGTCCAAACTGGGATTGTGAATTGACCAGAGCAGTGGAAGGGGATAGGATCACAATCAGAACAGGGGCATACCAGAGAAAAAAATCAGAAAGGTTTGCCTTCCGCATCAATCCAGCTTCTGTTTGTTATATTAGAGTATCTCGACTGAAGGAAAGGACGGTGCTCTCTCATCAGAGGAGGCTCTAGAGCAGGGCTGTCAAACTCACCCCCCCCCCAGATGTTGATGCCTACAATTATCAGAATTCCTTCAATGTAACAGACAGTCAGGAAAATATGAAAGATGTAGTTGAGAAACATCTGGGGGGGGGGGGCTTGAGTTTGACAGCCATGGTCTAGAGTTTGTGAAGGCTTCTCTTGTTATTCATTAAGATCAGACAACAGCCAAATAAATCGCGACATAGCAAGGCTTCAGCAAGATGGGATTATGTGACTACAGGAATGTAAAATGTCCTTCTGTACTTCTGTGCCAAAATGTAGGATATTGCCATCCATCATTAAGAACAAAAACATGTCTATGAGAGCACTGAGAATGGACAAAGGCACCATTGGTCTGTCCTTTGGTGTTCACCAGCTCAGGTCTCATAGGAAAGTTTTAGCTCTTAGTGCCATTACAGAGTAAACTGTACCATATGCAAACCATTATGCATCCACCCAAAAGGGCAGCTAGAACAGAGACTCCAAGATGTGTTTCAAGATATAGGTGGCAAGCCCAAATTTCACTTATATCTGGTATCGTTATTTATGCTTAAATAATACAGTAATCTAAATTCTGCTGAATGGTTAAAGCTATATAAACCTACTGCTTTAACTATAAGGAAACTTGCCAATAGGTTAGATCAGTGGTTCCCAACCTCGGTCCTCAAGTACCCCAACAGGCCAGGTTTTAAGGATCACCTTGGGGAAATGCAGACTGAATCCTGCAATCACTGAGCAGCAAATCATATCACCTGTGCTGTGCTTCAGATATCTGGCAAACCTGGCCTGTTAGCGGTATTTGAGGACCGCAGTTGGGAACCATTGGTTTAGATCATGTCTACGGGCTGACCTAAACAACCACATATTCTCATGCTGATTCTCAGCTAAGAAAGCAGCTTTTGGTTTCATTAGGTTAGGACCCACCTAATAAGGTTGCTGTGATGTGGCAGGTGGGCTTAAAACTTCAATGGCCAGTCAAGTAAACTAAAACCTCTGATTAGTTTTGTTTCACATGGAGCTATGGGGGTGAGCGCATATGACAACTTTTTTCCTTGTTATGTTTTAGGCCCCGTTCACACTGTGCGATTTATTGCGCGGATTTTGCTGCGATGTCGCAGCAAAATCCACGCGACGTTGCGCTGTGTAGCTTCTCCAATGTATTTCAATGGAGCTGTTCACATCTTGCCGCACGACGTCGCATGTCGCGCGTCACAGAAGCATGTCGCTGGTACATGACCCTTTTGTTGCGATTTGCTATCTGCGATTTGGCCATTTGTATTGGTGGTGCTTTGCAAAAATTGCACAAAACAGCGATGTCGCGCGACATTATCGCATCATGTCGCGAATATGAAAATCGCGCGGAAAGTCGCGCGATTTTCAAGTCGCACAGTGTGAACGGGGCGCATATGAAGTGGGCTGGATACTTCTGGTTTATGCAGCCGCCCTGGTAGGGAATAGGTGCGAGGCCGTTTATTCTGCATATATGTTCATTCCCATAGTACATTTATGCCCACAAATACATGATTTTGCATATCATAGGTCCTATCTGTTTTTTCCAGAGCATTACCGCTGTCACCAGGTCAACAAATAGACAATATTAACAAAGAAACATCACATATGTTCCCCTCCCTTCCCTGCAATTGAAAAGAATGAAGCTTCAATTCAACTTATGTTCCAGGATTCAGAACGAGACGTGCAATTAAAGTAATCAACCTAGGATTTCAGTTTTGTTTATTAATGCTTCCGAGGTCGGGTTAGTTAAAAGAGCATGACCCCCCACTGCGTTACCACCAAGAGAGCAGAAAGCTCTTCATTTACATTCTTCGGTCTTGGCAAGGTCTGAAGAAAACATGCAATGACGAGAATATTCATTACCTTTCATCAAAATTCCATTTGCATTACCAGAAAGACAATACCATGTGATATTCGGTCATGTAAATGGGAAACACTGGTGTAATGCTAGTCTGATGCATGTCAAGATCAAGAGGAAATCATGGGGAATTATATCATTAAAACATTCTTAAGAGAGGCCGGTCAAATGTGAACTTTGGTTGTGGTGTTCTAATATTTACAGGAAAAAAAGGCTTAATTTTTAGGCAACAGATTTTGCCCCGTCTTGTGAAAAAAGAGAAAAGCAAGTATGATAGAATTGTAGTGAAGATTGGGTAGAAAAATGGAGCAGAATCTGCTGGTTAGGCTTAACCCTAAAAGCAGGACTGAAGTCGAGCATGGGGGTGCAGTTTTCTCAGATGGAACAGAGATCTCACACAGTCAGAAGCTTTACTTAGGTTCCAATCATATGTTACATTAACCCTATAGTGACCAGGGGATTTTACCATTGTCTGTCTGAAAGCACCCACTGCTGTTTTTACATTTCTGCGCTGTTTGTGTTTAGTTCTAAGTTTCCTCATATTTGTTTATGGATCCACACATATTATATACTGATTTTCTCGCCATTAAATGGACATTCTAAAGATACCATTATTTTCATCATATCGTATAATTTTACAATAAAAAAATTATGAAATATGCTGAAAAAAATGGAAACACACTTTTTTGAACTCTGACACCTGAAAATCTACAATTTTTTTTATTTTTACTCCGAACATGGTCATGTTTGGTATCATTGGAAAGGCCATGATCAGGATCAGGATCATATAACTGCCATGGATCAGGAGATATGGGGGGATCCAAAGGACCCCCTACCTCCCTTGGCAGCTAGGGGGTTAACTGGCCAACTGACTTCATCATGCATATGGCGACGATGTCAGTGAGCGGGGTGGGTGACCATGGATGCTTGGCTGACATCCAAGATGTCAGCCACCTGCAGGAGCGGACCGCGATCCAGCACCTAAGGGGTTAGAGAGAGACACCGCTGAAAAGGGCAGTCTGTGCCCTTTCCAGCAGTGCCTCTATTTTTTTTAATACTGTTTGCAATTTGGGAGGGAGAGTGGTCCGAAGGACCTGCCCCCTTTAAGGCTAGCCCCTGGTAGTGCCGGGGGAGGGGGGATGCCTGAAACTGACGTCATTGTACCCGGCGATGACATCATTGATACGGCCGGGCTCATAAAACCATTGGGCCAGCTTCAAGGAAGCCCGACCGATGTGGGACCTCGGTTAGAGAGGTGAGGGTAGGGAAGGAGGGGGGCAAAAGACCACTTAAGGGGAATTTTCCCCAGAGCGTACAATGTACATCAGTGGTCCTTTTGAGGTTAATAAGCCACCAGAAATATGATTTTTTTTCAGCTATAATAATGATGCCCTAAAATCCAGCCCATATATATTTTAATAATTGATATCTATTTGCATGTGGAGTGGTGGGCAACACTGAAGTACAACACTTCAATGATGATTGAAGAGCAGGAATCTTGGAGAGTTCCCACGCTTCAATGCTTCAAAGTAATCCTAGACTTTTAAGAGCAAACGCCCATGATAGAGTGCTGGATCAAGGTCAATAAGAAGCTTTCAATGGACCAGGCAACTGCTTCACAATTCTTCATCAGAAAATGACACTGGTGCACGTGCAGTTTGAGCACAGCAGACACCAAAAAAATCACTGCCAGTAGTTCTGGACTGAATTAAAAGGCCAGAAGTGAGACTGTTTGTCCTAACACCAGACAAGGGGCTTTATTCCCATTCAGCAGTTACTATTTGTGATAAATTTGATGTCAGGTGTGCTGTGGGTTCAAGCCCAACGTGCAGTAATATAAAAGGGGAAGCCAGTAGACATGTGCATTCGTTTTAGTACTAAATATATATATATAGTCCGAATTTGGGGATAATTTTGTTTTCGTATGACTCAAGAGATACGAAACTGCTCAGTACAGAAAACAAAAGAAACTAAAATAAAATGCAATACATTTTAGTTTCAGTCCTTTTTGTGATATTACATTGATGAGTGAAGGAGACCAGCAATGAAGAGTGCAACATCGCAAAGCTACAGAAAAGGTTTGTATGTGTAATCCTTCCCGACCCCTACCCGAAAATCTGACAGTGATAGCGCTCCAGAATACTCACTCGCAGCACAGCACAGCCAGCCAGCACATGAGAGGAAACCTTTACTTAACCCTTGCATGTCTATGAGGCAGACAAGATGATAAAAGCAGCTAGAGAAGGAAAACATTCAAATAAATCACACTGAAAGCTAATGACAGAGGAGGGCTGGATAGTAAAAACCCCTTTATAACAAGCAGCGCTGGGAGAAGAGAGGGACTTTATAAAACGTGTGTTATCTCCCCTCCCGCTCTGCATAATAGGGGCTTAGGTCTGATACATTTTATATTATCCAGGAGCACTATCCCCCTTTCCTCATCTATAATACACGTTTTAAATACAGACCCTCTCCTCTCCCAGTGCTGCTTGTTATAAAGGGGTTTTTACGCCTGATACATTTAGTATCCAGCTCTCACAGTTACTCTGTCATTATGAGCCTTCAGTGTGATTTATTGGAATGTTTTCCCTGGATTTAAAGTGCTTTATTTTATTATAAAAATAAATTTGCACCAGTCATCTCTTCTCTGAGCTTTCAGACAAATTTACGTTAATATTTTCACTCTCCCCTGCTTTTATATTCCTGTGTCTCCCCCACAGAGATACAAAGTTTAAGTGAAAGTTCCCTCTCTTGTGCTGGATAAGCATTGTATTCCGAAGTTCTGCACCCTCCACATGCCAATGCAGTAGGATGTTCTATACAGAGAGGGGCATTAATTAATGCAGGAGGATGTTCTATACATTATACAGAGAAAGGTATAAATTGAGGAGGATGTTCTATACAGAGAGGGACATTAATTAATTCAGGAGGATGTTCTATACACTATACAAAGAGGGGAATTAATTAATGCAGGAGGATGTTATCTACATTATACAGAGAGGGGTATTAATTCATGCAGGAGGATGTTCTTTACATTATACAGAGAGGAGCCTTTTTTTTAGCCCTTTAAATCCAGTGGCTGTGAGCGCTGAGATCGGCTGCTTGTTATATTATCTCTCAATACAATGTATCAGGCTCAGCTGTTACAGTAACCGACTGTAACAGCGCTCAGAGTTTCAGTAAAACAAGGAAATAATATTGTTATAAACTCGTAAATAATATTTTTATACATAAGAGTTTTACTGAAACTCTGAGCAATGTGATGAGCAGCAGTCAGTTACTGTAACAGCTTTGCCTGACACATTGTGCTGAGAGTGAGAGATACTGTAACAAGCAGCGATCTCAGCCCTCTGAGGAGCCACTACAATAGTAATTGTATCCACTGGTTTTCGGATGAATGAAATTAGTTTTCATACTAAAGAACTGAAAACGAATTTCTTTAGCAACTAAATAAATTGCATTTTAGGACTAATCCATTAGTTCAAAACGAAATTTTGTGTTGTGCACATGTCTAGAAGCCAGGTATCGGATTGGAAATGAGAATTTATTATAATAAGGAAAGCAAATGATAGTGACTAGATTAATACCAAGGAGGGAGGAACATGTATAAACAACGGAAAATATAAATATATGTAATAATAAATAGGGAGACCGGAATGAGACTGAGATACAAACAAGTGGCCAAGGCAGGGACACGTGAAGGCAAGGATGAGCACAGGAGAGGCAGAGGCGAGGATGTGCACAGGAGAGGGAGAGGCGAAGATGGGCATGACAAAATATAGACAGGACAGATAAAAGAGGGCTCACAGGAGTGCAAAGATGGGCACTAAGTAGACAAAGATGGATTGTGTACTGGCTGGCACGGAGGCTGGTAGAGGGCACAACTTGACAGAGGTACTGCAGAAGCAGGACTGGTACAAAGGAGCAGGACTGGTACAAAGGAGCAGGACTGGTACAGCGGAGCTGAACAAACAGGAACACTGCAAAAGCATAAGGTTTGCAGGGAACTGGAGAGAGGTACAAGGAGGCGAACAAGGTGTGTGACTTCCTTTTAAAGGAAGTCTAACAGGTCTATTCACTAAAAGGTGAAACTCAGGAGAATTGGCAGGAGAAGAGAACAATCTAGACCAAATAGCAGATTTAGAAAGTGGTAAGATTGTTTCTGGTTTGGCTATTTTGACCTAGAAGTTTCACTTCTCCTGTCAATTCTCTTGAGTTTCACCTTTATTGAATAGACGTGTAAGTCTGTAGTAAGTGCACCTTGCCTCTCTGTCGAGCCTGTCTATAAACAGGAGTTGAATCCGGGAAACTGTGGAACAGGCATGTAAAAATAGAACTAGAGCTGCTGTCCAGATTCATATGGTTGAAGCAAGCACGGGCCCTACAGCATCGCCTGCGTGTCCCCGGGCTTGGGATGTGACATTGGCGAATGCACTCACAAATCCTAATGGCTCAGCTGATACGCCAGGTTGAATAGCAACTTCGACTATGGCTTGACTTGTCCAGAAGCTTGTTGTACATTTACACGTATAGGAAGCGCAAATGTAAACGGGAGCCGGTAAATACCAAGCGATTCACAGACGCTCATTATTCAGTGAGAGGCTCTGAAAACCTGCAAAATCATTTAACACTTTAAAGCAAACAAATCCAAAAACTGTAAAACGTATCTCTCAGCCCTCGGTGAAGCGGAGGGAGTGATCTACCACCTCCTCTCAACACAACTGCAAATACAAGGAGAAGAAATAGTGTACAGTCCAATGTCCTTCCGTCTGTCCTTCACATCCACCTGCAAATCATTGTTCCAGCTTTAATCACTGTTCCAATCAGTCTAGGATACAAGCAGTAATTAACATAATTGTATTTGATCTTCGACTTAACGTAAAACATCTAAACAAGCTCCATCTAAATAAGTAAATAAACATTCCATTTCTATAGTTTTAATGGTATAACACCACCTGCCTACCATATGCCAGGAGATCCAACAAATAATTCACATATAAGGCAAGAAACACATCTAAAGAAATAACTTCTGTCTTCAATTGAAGAGTTTCCCGTTTTTTTCCTGAATAGTCCAAGATGTAATACTGTATAATTATGGACTTGTAAGTATCTGATTTTATTTGATGCAGAACCACATAGAGTATATATCGTTTATTTTTTCTTTTGTTGCTGATTTTCTATGTTTTAAAGAGTATCTGTTTGTCATGTAGGAATTAGCCTATTTATATAATGGTTTCTGCAGACAATGCACGCTTTTTAGACAATACGTTTATGCCTTTTGACTCGTCACATTGACCTCGGTGAATTCCAACTTTTTCATGGTACACCCTCCTCTTCCTGATGCCTAGAATAGTTCTTCATCTAACAACCCTAGTGTGGTTCCTTTTTTGTACCTTTGATTTCTTTTTAATCCTTATCTTTTGATTCATTATCAATTCTCTAACACTATTACAAATAATAGAAAACCGATCATTTGCACAAACGTGACCACCTTTCCGTTCCTTAAATCCCTATCGCCTGTATGTTCTATGTATGGCACACATGTTAAACATCTTTCTGTTTTTATGTACATCTTGCAGCTTGTGTGCTATATTTATCTTATACATGCCTTTATGAGGGTTATTCAGAAAGTACCAAAATTTCATTGAAATTTCGTTGCTTTCTCATTCAGCGCACTTCAATACAGTCTGGCGATTTCAGTTCATCGACCCCGCTTTGAATTCACGATTCACTGCAGGGTATCCAAAGTAGTCGCTGAAGACTGCCGAACGTCTTCGAAAACCGCTGAACTGATTGCTGAAAGCCGCCGAACTGCAGAAAAGAAAAATGGAAAACGGAACGGTTTAAAACATTTAAAATGTATGAAAATGTGAGAAAATAATAAAAAAAGGACCTATAAAATATAATATAAAAATGTCTGATACAGAATTGAATCGCCATTAAGAAAAAGGAAATACCCCCCCAACCTAAATACATGACCACATGTATTCTTCACAGCGAGACTATAACATTTCAAATAATTGAATCTCCCACTTGTCCCATAGTACTCGGGTTTCCTTGGTTGTCAATACATAACCCTGTAGTGGATTGGGTTCAGAGGGATGTCAAGTCATGGGTCCCACATTGTTGGGCAAAGTGTCTGGGTATGGTCAATTTGGTTGACAGCTTGAACGTAGCTACCGCTCCTCCTTTGTCCACCAAGGTACCAGAGTGGTATGAGGATCTGAAGGAGGTGTTTGCTAAAACCAATGCCGAGGTACTGCCACCACACCTCCCTTATGACTGCGCAATAGAACTCCTCCCTGGTACTATGCCTCCCAAGGGGCACGTTTATCCTGTCACAAAAGGAGAACAAAATAATGTTGGAGTACATACGTGACAAACTAGCCAGGGGTTTTATCAGACGCTCGTCTTCCCCAGCAGGGGCAGGCTTCTTTTTTGTAAGAGGGGGGATCTTCGCCCCTGCATTGATTATAGAGGTTTGAGAAAAGGGGGGGTGTGAGGATCCTGAGGACGAGCAACAGCACTAATGGCCTGCTCTACGGTGGGTGCCCGCTCAGGTCTCACAAGGTTTTAGCTTGCTTGTGCCATTACAGGGATGAATGCTCCATATGCAAATCAGTCTGCTCTCACCCAATGAGGGTGGCAAGAAGTACTCGAAGAAGAGTACTCGAAGTCAGGATAGGAGATGTACACGGAGGTCGAGGTAACGTTCTGGGTCATACACGGAGAAGCAAGGATAGTTAAGTAAGGATAACTACACAGGGGAACTGCTTCAATAACGGAGCGAGGAGCGAATGGGCTTCTGTGTTTAAATATCCATGTAGCTCCTCCTCATGCCCAAGACGTCAGTGACGTCATAGACGCGCGCCGCGGGCCGGCCGCCATATTGGTGGAGCCTGGCCGTGCGCGTGTCCATTCTGTGGTCGAAGCTGAGCCTGCAACCTTGGGCTGCGCCGGAGGCCTGGGGCAGGCGACCGAGGACCCGGCCTCCTTCCTCCCCGGAGACCATGGACCATGGAGGTGAGCCAGGTCTCGGGGAACTGCCAGCTGTTCGCGCCAGCCGCAACCGCACACCGCAGGCACCAGCCCGACAGGGAGGGGACGGCCTGACCAAACGCCACGGAGCCCGCAGCCCTGACAGGAGGTTTTTCAAATGGATCCTAAGATATCTGCCATCATAGACTGGCCTTTGCCTTGGGGGTTGAAGGCAATTCAACGTTTCTTAGGATTCACGAATTACTATAGAAGATTTATAAAGAATTTCTCTGCTATGGTATCTTCCCTGACCGCTATGACAAGGAAGGGATGCTGTAATCAAAAATGGACCCCACAAGTGGAACAAGCGTTTGAAGCCTTAAAACAAGCCTTCACCACTGGCCCGGTGTTAAGACATTCAGATCGAGGTTGATGCTTCCGAGATTGGCATAGGTGCAGTCTTGTCCCAGAGAGAGGCACACGACAAACCGCTACATCCTTGTGGGTTCGATTCCCGAAAGTTGTCTCCAGACGAAAGGAACTATGATATAGGAAACAGAGAATTGTTAGCTGTGATTTCTGCCTTAGCAGAATGGAGATATTTACTGTAGGGCTCCAGAGATCCTCTTATAATCATCACCAACCATAAAAATCTCACCTATATCGGCAACGCCAAGCGCCTGAACTCCAAGCAAGCATGTTGGTCTCTGTTTCTATCCCGATTCAATTATGTTCTCACATACCGACCTGGGTCAAGGAATACAAAAGCAGATGCTTTATCCAGACAATATGAGACGTATGAACAAAACATACAAGACAGACACCCCATCGTTCCTCAGGAACGTATTCTCGCTTCCACTTCCCTTGAGGTATCTTCACCCTTCTTGGAAAGGCTTCATGGGATTCAAGGTGCAGCTCCTCCACCCAAGCTCTTTGTACCTGAAACAGAGAGAGATCACTTGCTGTTTCTATTTCATAATGCTAAGCCGGCGGGTCTTATGGGTATTACCAAAACCATATCCAACATAAGTAGGCCGTTTTGGTGGCCCACATTATGAAAAGACGTAAAAGAATATGTAGCTGTGTGCGACGTATGCACGAGAAACAAAAGTCCCAAGACAATGCCAGTAGGCTTACTCCACCCATTGCCCATTCCAGAACGCCCATGGTCACATGTGACAATGGACTTTATAGTAGACCTACCCATTTCACAAGGGAATACGATGATACTCACCAACATTGATAGATTTTCTAAGATGGGGCACTACATCCCGCTGCCGAAGTTGCCTTCTGCAGCCGACCTCGTCCCCATTTTCGTATAAAACATTGTACGTCTTCATGGAGTGCCACAGGGTATAGTATCCAACAGGGGTACTCAGTTTGTATCCAGATTCTGAAAGGGATTCTGTACCAACATGGGGATAACTTTGGTCTTCTCTTCGGCCTATCACCCCCAAACTAATGGAGCCGCTGAAAGGGTGAACCAAAATGTAGAAAAGTATATTCGTGTTTTGTGTCTGAAAGGCAGGATAACTGGTCTGGTCTTTTACCGTCGGCTGAATATGCACTCAATAACGCAATCAGCGAGAGTACGGGTGGTTCTCCTTTCCAGATCATTATGGATACGACCCCCCTATGCTTCCTTCCACATTACAGGTTTCTGCCATACCTGCCTTGGACGATCACTTAAAGTCTTTAACAGATGGACGACAGTCAAGGAAGTACTCGAAAAAAGCAGTGCAATTCAGAAGGTTAAAGCAGACAGAAACAGGAGGCAGGCACTGGTTTACCAAATAGGCGACAGGTTTGGTTGTACCCTCCATGAAAATGGCACCTCGTTACATTGGCCCATACAAAGTCTTGAGACGTGTAAATCCTGTCTCTTATGCCTTGGCTCTACCCTCTCATTTCGAGATCCACAACGTGTTTCACGTAAGCCTGTTGAAGCCGTTATTCTGCAATCGGTACACCAAGAACCAGGTTCCCCCTCCTCTGGTTACAGTGGAGGGAGAGGAGGAGTATGAGGTGCGGGCAATCCTGGATTCTCGAGGGTCTAGGGCAGGATTGCAATACCTGGTGGACTGGGAGGGATACGGCCCTGAGGATAGGCAATGGACTCCTGCAGATGAGGTTCATGCTGCCCGTTTGGTTAAAGCGTTTCATAGGTCTCACCCGTTGGCCCCGGTTGTTCGTCCTGTGGCTGCCTGTGGAGGGGGGTTCTGTCACGTACCTCCGGTGCCCAGCAGCCTCCTCCACGCTGCTCGCTGGCCGAGCCCCGGATGAAATGCACGTCGGCGTTTATCATGTGATGGTCAGAGATGCGGGGCGCGTTAGGAAACAGCGGCCATCCGGTATTTAAGCCCTTCACTCAGTCCACGGCAGTGCGCTGTCGTGTTTTCACACTCCCTCAGTGTTCCTAGCGTTCTATAACTAATTTATTGTTGTGTATGACCTTTGGCAATCGACTACTCTGGTGTTTTGACCTCTGGCTCTGGTGATTGACTACTCTGGTGTTTTGACCTCTGGCTCTGGAACTCGAATACCCTGGTGATCTGACCCCTGGTTATAAATATATATATATAAACATATATATATCTTGTTTCTGTATACAGTCTCCATCTAACCGACCACTCTAAGGATCGGAGGAATTAGGGTAACTCTGCGTTACAGGGATCTGATTTCATATATCAGTGGGGAATCCGTGAAACCCACCGAGACACTGGCATACCACGCAGACACTTGTGGGACATGACACTGGCTGGGGAACACGCCGCACATGGATCCATCCGGCAATTGAGGCATGACAACAGCTGACTCCTTCATGCTTCTCTATGCTAATGCATTTACTGGTCTAAGTACGTGGGTTAAATCCCATAAGACCAGTCATTAGGTTAGGAAGGATAGCACCTGCCGTGATGGGGTACATTGACCTTGTGGAAGACTTATACAATATATGACCATTTGTTGTAACCAACCCCCACCATTTATTCCTAAATTAGGGGCTTTTTAAAATCTTTGAAACTACAGTATATGAAATTGGGGTCCTCTGAATTTTGTAATGTTGTGCCTATATATATATATACAGTATATACAAATAAACCAGCAATGATCATGCACGCACGGTTCAATGTGATTTCTTTCCATATATGTTTGTCCTGATATCCTGATGAAAGCTCCATAAGGAGAGCTGAAACGTTGACTTTTTAACGGACTAATAAAAGTTGAAATTTTAAGAACCCCTGTGAGTGTCAGCGCTTTGTTGAGTGCTATAAGTATATATAGATAGATTTATCCAGAAAGCAAACTGGACAAAAAGACATTTATACTGGACATTGCTGTGTTTATATCATTCATTGCAGCGCATTATTGCTTCTTCGGTTCACTTTTGACTCTAGAGACGGATGCTTTCCGACGAGCAATCCCCCACAAAGGCAACCTAGACTGGGCTCACCTCACTGCCAGCATGTTGGCATGACAGAGCAGGAAGTGGGGAGAGACGGGCTGGGAAATGCAGCTCCAATCTGTGAGTCACTGCTTGAAATGACACAACTCTCTTTAACCCTTCCCTTGCTGTTCTGAGAGAGGACGCTGCTAAAGTTAAGAAATAGTTTTTTCCAGGAAGAAGAGATATTTAGCTAAGCAGTGTTTTTTAAAGGTGACAGTCAGACCTTCATGGAAAGGTGCTCTTTCGGTTGATATTATGCAAACCTTTTCTAAAAACCTGTAAGAGATCAGTATGATATAACTGACCGTTGCGGCAGATGGACTGGGACAATAAAATAGATATAATTGCATAAATCTGCCAGTTCAGCTACTTCATCCTGATTAGCTTTAGATGTTTTGGAACTACATCTCCCATGGTGCTCAGTAGGGTTGCACCGATACCGATACTAGTATCGATATCGGTGCCGATACCGGGTACTGCAGGAGTACTTGGTACTCGTGCAGTACCCCCGATATTTTTTTCCGATACCGGAAGCCGGCATTGAGCCGGCTTGCCGGTATCCGAGGGGCTGCGGCGGCTGTCCGAATGCTCTATCGGCATTCGTACAGCCGCCCCTGGAGCTGCTCTCCGCCCTGTGTTTAATACTTACCTTCCTTCAGCGCCGCCGGGAAAGTCTTCGCGCGCGCACACTCCTTGGAAGGACCCCAGCCGCGACCACGTGGGACCATGTGATCGCGGCTGGGGTCCTTCCAACGAGCGCGCGCGCGGGAACTTTCCCGGCGTCGCTGAAGGAAGGTAAGTATTAAACAAAGTGAGCAGCTGCAGGGCCTGTCTGAATGCAGATAGAGCATTCAGACAGGCCCTGCAGCTGCTCTCCGCTCATACTTACCTTCCTTCAGCGACGCCGGGAAAGTTTCCACGCGCGCGCTCGTTGGAAGGACCCCAGCCTCGATCACATGGTCCCACGTGGTCGCGGCTGGGGTCCTTCCAAGGAGCGCGCGCGCACGAAGACTTTCCCGGCGGTGCTGAAGGAAGGTAAGTATGAGCGGAGAGTGGGGGGCATATCCATGAGCCTGGGGGGCATTATCCATGAGCAGGGGGGGCATATCCATGAGCCTGGGGGGCATTATCCATGAGCAGGGGGGCATATCCATGAGCCTGGGGGGCATATCCATGAGCCTGGGGGGCATATCCATGAGCAAGGGGGGCATATCCATGAGCAGAGGGGGCATATCCATGAGCAGGGGGGCATATCCATGAGCAAGGGGGGCATATCCATGAGCAGGGGGCATATCCATGAGCAGGGGGGCATATCCATGAGCAGGGGGGGCATATCCATGAGCTGGGGGGCATATCCATGAGCAG
The DNA here is from genome assembly GCA_009667805.1 of Leptobrachium leishanense. Classification (NCBI taxonomy): domain Eukaryota; kingdom Metazoa; phylum Chordata; class Amphibia; order Anura; family Megophryidae; genus Leptobrachium; species Leptobrachium leishanense. Next base: position 384,368,524 of record CM019064.1, on the reverse strand, counting down.
GGGGGCATATCCATGAGCTGGGGGGCATATCCATGAGCCTGGGGGGCATATCCATCAGCCTGGGGGGCATATCCATGAGCAGGGGGCATATCCATGAGCAGGGGGGGCATATCCATGAGCAGGGGGGCATATCCATGAGCAGGGGGGGCATATCCATGAGCAGGGGGCATATGCATATCCATGAGCAAGGGGGGCATATCCATGAGCAAGGGGGGCATATCCATGAGCAGGGGGGCAATTATCCATGAGCTGGGGTCAGGATATCCATGAGCTGGGGGGGCAGGATATCCATGAGCTGGGGGGGCAGGATATCCATGAGCTGGGGCAATATCCATGAGACCTGGGGGCTTTATAGGAGGTCTGTTCTTATTGGAAAGCGTCACATGACATAAAATAAAAGTATCGGTAATTGGTATCGGTGAGTACTTGAACAAAAGTATCTGTACTCGTACTCGGTCTTAAAAAAGTGGTATCGGTGCATCCCTAGTGCTCAGCCATTCATTAGGTTGTCTCAGCATCATAGTAGATGTAGTTCCAAAACATCTGAGGGGCCAAGGTTGCCCATCCCGGTCTAAAGGTTGGTATATGGTTTTCAAAGATTATCTGACCCATAATCTTCCAAAGCACATTCCATCCACATAGGAAGATGGTAAACATTTAATTGTGAGGTGACAAATATTTTCATATGAAAGATAACAATATTGAGGTGCCTCATCATACCGGTACCAAACTACATCCTTCAAAAGTGCTAGTGTGCATTATGATGTAGTTGGCTATATAGGGATTGGGATGAGAATAAACAACAGCAATAAATACAGGGTTATTCAGAGAGAGTCGATCTGGCCCAAAAATTGCACCGAACAGGGAATTTCCCCATACGGTGACATTTCGGGGCCATTCGGCTATTCACAGAGCAGGCAGTTCGCCAAATTTTGGCAAATTGCCAGCAAATAAGGTGCCTGTTCGACAGCAGTGAAATCCCCATCGAGAAGTAATTGTTAATTTATTCAGAGAACACCAAACAGGCCAGCAGAGAAATGTCAGTGAAATGCCCTGATGTTCGGTGGATTTATTCGGCAGATTTTATCAGGTGAATCCCATGCAGGTCTATTCAGAGAGAGGTGACAACTCAGGAGAATGAATGGAGAAGTGAAAATTCTAGGTCAAAATAGTCAAACAAGAAAAATTCTCCCATTTATCTCACTTCCCAAATCAGCTATTTTTATTCAATATCTAATAAACCATTTATTTTTTTAATCTGCAGCAAAAAGTCTCATTATTTATTTTTTCAGATCTTTTAGAAATTTTTTTGTTTTTGTTTGGCAAATGTTTTTTCAATTTCGGTTTAAATATTGTTTTTTTTGTAACAGACCCTTTTTTCTTCATTAATAGGTTCTTATATGTTAATTCCAGACATTTTCGTTCAATATTTTTTTTGCATTTTTGCAAACAGCATTTCAATTTTGACAGTTTCTTTCTTTTTTTTTTAATCGTTTTTTTTTTACTGTGTTCGTCGGCTTGTCAGCTTTTTCCAACGGCTGGTCGGCGGTGTGTTCGGCAGATCATCAGCTTTTTTCGGACGTGTTCAGCATATTGTTTGCGGCAGTTCGAAGTGGGAAAAAAACCAACAGACTTATTTGGCAGGCAATTATAAGCTGAAATACTGAGAAATCTTCAGATATTATGAAAAGGGTCCTTCTAATGGTTTTTAAACTTAAGCCTTAAAAAAAAAAAACAGGCTTGAAATAGAAAAATGTCCATTGTAGGTTTAATGATATTTTGGTTTAGGTTTGGAGTTTTAGTGTTAGAGGTTTTTATGTTTGGGGCATGGAGTTAAGTAGGGTATACGGTCCTGCCTCCCAGGGGCTATAAAATGTGTCACCCATCAACCTCATTAAGGCATTTCCAAGATGTGGTCTGCATTTACAACAGGAACATTTTAATACATATGCGTCTATACTCCTTCAGCACGTCTAAAAGTAGCCACAATCGACAACATAACATAGCAATGAAGAGTCTTAGAAAGTCAAAATCATCCTGTCCAGCCGTTTGCATTTCCATAATACTGTTGTTGATCTACAAATAGGTCAAATCTTAGCTCGATTCCCTCGTGCCACTGAAGTGCATTGAGACTTCTGTATTTATCAACAAGCTATTATTTAAGATTTATTTATAAAGGATTTTACCAGGAAGGATACATTGAGATTTCTCTCGTTTTCAAGTATGTCCTGGATTCAAGAACATTGAAATGTTACAGTTACAGAAATACAAAGTAATAAATGCAAGATATTAAAAAACAACACAAATATACAGATTAACAGAAAATAAATATGTAGGAAATAGTCATTATGTTACATGTTTACAGGTGCATTCTGTATTGAGGTATGTTAATAGGGAGCTCTTGAGTGACTTTAGACTGGGGGAAGATTTGATGATGTCTGGGAGGTTATTCCATAATTGTGGTGCTCTGTAGGAAAATGAGGATCGAGCCACTGTCTTTTTGTATTCTATCTTCTATTATAACATTATCAGGGTTATTCAAAGAGATCCGAATTGCTGACGAAATTCAGCGTTTGGTTACCTTTCCTGGCCATTCGGCTATCCAGAGAGCAGGCAGTTCGCCAAATGTTGGTGAATTGCCTGCACATATGGTGCCTGTTCGGTGCCTGTTCGAGGGCAGTGAATCCCCATAGAAAAGCACTGCTTGGGCTGTTCAGAGAACACCAAACAGCAGGGAAAAGTTGCCGAAATGCCCTAATGTTTGGTGGTCTCATTCGACAGGTTTACTCAGGCGATTCCCATGGCTTCAAATGTTAAAATATTCCCATTTTAATTCAATATCTAATAAACCGTTTAATATAATATTCTGCAGTAAAAAGTCTATTTATAGATTTTTAGAATCTTTTAGGCATTTTCTGGGCAAATTTTTTTACTGTTTTTTTTAAGCATTTTTGCTTTTTTCTGTAAAGCCCTTTTTATTATCATTCATTGGAACTTATATGTAAATTTCAGACATTTTCGCTCAGTAGTTTCTTTGCAAACAGTGTTTCACTTTTCAAATATTCAAGCGTACGTTTTTTTTTTCTCACTCCATTCGTCTGCGGTGTTGGGTTTTTCCGGCGGCTGCTCTGCGCTGTGATCGGCTCCTGCTCGGGTTTTTCCGGCGTGTTCGGCAGGGTTAATCCAGATGTTTTTGCGGGTTTTGGTGTGCCTTCTCCGGGTTTTGCGGTGGCTTTTCCCTACACTACGATGGCCATGTGGTGCTTGCTGAATACACCGCAGGGTCGCCAAAATGGGATCGCCAAATTGCACAGAATTGAAGAGAACGAAAAGTCATCGAACGTGCAGTGACTTTTCGATTCTCTTTCAATAACCCTGCGTATGTATTATTTAGCCAAAAGACATTCTAACTCTTTTTAAATCCCTTAAATAAACCTTTAAATTTATTTGATAAAACATCTTGGAGTCTCTTTAAATACACTGGGTGTAGGGTACACACTAAACATGTGCACAGTCAAAAAATTAATTCCTGCAGATTTCGGCTTGCCGATATTTCGGGCTGAAGCATTTTGGAAGCAACCAGTTTGGACCATTTGGCTTTCCGATATTTCGGAACGGGAAAATTTAGAAAAACATCAAAAACATTTGATAAATTAGGAAGCATTTCATAAATATGAATATCATGTCTAAGAAACATCACCACATTAGACTGCAGGACAGCCCTTTTCATGCCTCACTAAAGTAATGGATTTTTAGAGACGTCTTGAATGATTGGAGGGCCTGGGATTGCTAAATATGTCTTAGAGGAGGGAGTTCCATCCCACATGCATCAATGAGCCTCGGTTGCCCATGACCCTGATGACAGTTCACCGGTGGTTCTTCCTTGTACCATGTTTGGCAGGTATTAACCACTGCATACCTGAAGAACCCAAGACTTGCCGTTTTGAAGATGCTCTGACCCAATCGTCTATAGCCATCACTATTTGGACCTTGTCAAAGTCACTCAGATCTCTTGGATTGTCTATTTTTCTTTCTTCCAACACATGAAAAACAAGAACTGACAGTTCACAATAATAACATAAACCTAAACGCACCCTTCACCTTTCCAACCTGGTGTTTAATTAAGAGCTTTTCTGGGAAGCTGCCACCCTACCTGAATAGATTGCTTCCTCTAGCAGTTCCCTCATCCTATAACCTCCGATCCAGGACCTGCACCTTACTTGCAATACCACAATACAAAAAGAAAGTGGCTCGATCCTCATTTTCCTACAGAGCACCACAATTATGGAATAACCTCCCAGACACCATCAAATCTTCCCCCAGTCTAAAGTACCTTAAGAGCTCCCTATTAACATACCTCAATACAGAATGCACCTGTAAACATGTAACATAATGACTATTTCCTACATATTTATTTTCTGTTAATCTGTATATGTGTTATTTTTATTTTTTTGTGTATCTTGCATTATATTACTTTGTATTTCTGTAACATTTTAATGTTCTTGAACCCAGGACATACTTGAAAACCAGAGAAATCTCAATGTATCCTTCCTGGTAAAATCCTTTATAAATAAATACAACGTATATTATTATCCCTGTTATGATTCATTGTCTTTAATATTTTTGCACATGAATATCATGGCAAAGTATGTTTTATGTATTCTTTCCTATTATCACCAGGTTTTTTACTTTTTAATATAGTATAAATTAAAGCATTAAGAATTGCATCAATTCCAACATGCACTGTCCCTTCAATTAATTAAATATCTACATTAAATTTGGCATTTTTTCTATACCCTATGGCAGTACTCAAACAGGTTTTGGGTTGATTGCTATGACAAGAAATGTTCAGTAATTCCCAGCACCACCTAACAAGTTTCAGGTACTCTCCACTCTGTTACTGCTGGTGCGGGTTACCAGGACCACTCTCGAAATAAAAGCCATTTAACTGCATTAATTTCTGACACGTGCATAAGGGAAAGTGATATGCGTCTTAAGAATGATATTGGTGCTATAGGTGCATTATATTTTGATTAATGTAGAAAAGATCTAACCTTTATGTAACTGACATGCTAATCTCTTGTCATCTGTCTTGCCTGCTCCTTCCAGTGACAGTTCAAAGGTCTGGGGAGAATAATGTCTTGACCTTAGCGGTGGAGTTCCCTATAACAAGGATGAGTAATTTCAAAGGAGCATATGAGGAACCTCTGGCCAAACAGCATGAGGGCAGCTGAGATTTATTGAGGGCAAATAAAACATAAATAAATTGTGATTACTCTGTACCTTAATACAACCAAGGAGGGTTCTGGTAATGACAGACCTGCAATACAATAGTTCATGCAGCTGCCCAAGCTCAGTGAGCGCAAAGCTAATTTATTTTAATCTGCTTTTCTATATCCCATCCTGGCCTGAATACAGCCGCACATACTCAGGTTCTCCCTTAATTTGGGTTAAGGCCGGGGGTCAGACGAGCGCACAAGGTGCGCCCGTACTGACGTACCACCTGGCGCCCGTCGCAGTGTTGTGACGCTTCAACGGGGCAGTCACACGCTGTAACGCACGCACGAATTGCACGTGCTGCAAGCGGCCGTGCAAGAAAGCCTCCCCGTCGAAACGCTAGATGCATGTTGGACGGGGCTGCAAAGCGCGATCCTCCATAGGGGGATCGTGCTTTGCAGCGCCCAGCGCACTACCGAGGTGGCCAGACCGGCGTCAGAGTGGAAGGACGTCCACTCTCACGGACATTCCTTCCACTCTCAAAGACGCTCATCTGACCCCGGCCTAATTGGTGGAGTGCATAAGGAAATGTTATACAAGATTTTGTGTTAACATAACACTCATCTAAGAGTAAGAGGTTTGCCTTGGTATTGGCAGGAATAGGCGTGCACATAAGGCTGCCTCCACTTGGTAAGTTGCTCCTTCTTTTGGCTAATCAAGTTCCCATCTATACTTTTTGGATTTTTTTTATTTGGCTAATGTAAACCCCAGGACCTCCTAGTAGCAAGGCGTGCCTAAATGCCGTGGGGTGGCATAGCATCCCCTGCAGGATCTGAAGCCCTCCTTCGGCCCGCCTCCCATTCCGGTGGGCCGAGCAAGTCGTTATTTCCTGTTGTAGGATCGCCTGAGTTAGGCAATCCCGAGGCACCCAATGCCACGCTCGGTGAGCACACAAGGAAGGCGGGTTGAAGGCATACATAGGGAGTTAGTGGGGTGTGCTATGCTGACCTGCAGCATTTAGACCCATCCACCGTGAGGACAGCATAGCACACCCACTGTGCCAAGGGGTTAAAATACATGAAAACAAACTGTTTGTTGATATTTACAATTTGCAAGTAATAAATTATTATTATTATTATTCTTTATTTATAAAGCGCCAGCATATTCCGCAGCGCTGGAATGGAACATGTACACCCTAAAAATATGGACTGCATATGGCTATATTGGCAGGTGAGCTTACACTTTAACAGCCGGTTTATCCTTACAACTGCTTCTATTCCGGTGAGATGACGTCTTTCTGTACAGGCAGTGGCAGCATTTTGGCCAGTTGTGGGCTTGAACAATGTATATGCGACAGCTACCTACGACAAGTGGAAACATTGTCACCGCCTGCACGTGTTTCAAAATGAAGAAAGCAGGCTCACCCGTATAAATGGAAGCGCAGGACCGTCTATTCCTACTTTTAGGGCCCTATTACATTAACGCAAAGACGCACACTAAAAGCGTGTTTTTTTTGTGCGAAGCGTTAAGCGTTAACACACAAAAATCACCGCTGGAATTACATTCCTCGTGCATTTTTTCATCTGTCGGGAAATTGCGCTCGCAAAACCGACGCGTAAAGTACCATTGCGGGCAGAAATCAGTGAGCGCAATGTAATTTTTAACACGAGTCCGTCATTTTGTGCAGACTGCGCACAACAGACGTAGGTTCTGATGGAAGACAAGGCAGTGGCCGTCTTTTATGAAGGATCTAGCAAAAAAAAACGTGCGCATCGACGTTCTCCGTTGTGAATCCGCAGTTTGTTATGGTCAGGTAGTTACAATTTGCCGTTACCACCCGCTTTTTAAAGATGTTAAAATTACGTGCGCAAATGTTGTCCTTTAAATTTTGCGCTAAGATTGCAATACCATGCGCGCACCAGCGCACATAAGCATTTGCACTCACAATATTAAGTATAGGATGCACGCACTAAATTGCGCTCGCAAAGGGTTTGCACAGGGTCACTCTCGTTAGACGTTAACGCGCATTTTGTGCGCAAATGTCGTAATATGATGTTCAGCGCGAAGGGTTTTGCTCCTCGCGTTAAAGCGTTTTTGCGCGCGAGGGCACAATTGTGCGTGAAGAATGTAATAGGGCCCTTAATGTTTTATAGAGTTGACATTTCTCCATTAACACCTGGCAAAAGGATGTGTACAAGCAATTTCTCTGCAGTTCCTTATAGGTAGAGATGAGATCTATACATCCCTTTGTAACCGGAATCAGACGGGTTCACTCGGGACGAGGCCGGACCGGACACGAGCAAGGATTGTCTGAACACGAGTCTCTTCAGGAAAGGCAAACTTTATTGTGATATCACAACAGATGCTCAAACAGGATTCAATCGCAAAGAATGAGCCCCGAGTCCCTAGGGACATCCAATCTTATACCCCAAATACACAATTAGGTACATCCCAAACAGCCCACCTCCCGATGACACTCTCCCACCCCACGTGGGTTAATACCTCCCTTTGGCTAATACAAAGACATTCCATTAATTAGCCGTAAATTGGCAAACTTTGTGTTAGTTTCAGTAAATCATGATTAGCTGCTCTTACTGTACCGGGCTGCGTCCCTTTCCCTAGCGTCTCCAATTATTTGTTACAGATGGCACCTGGTCTGATCTCTATACTCCTTTGTATTTCTGCGGGCCCCAACGACCTTGGAGTATCTACTTCGCAGCAGAGATCTTTCTCAGGGCTTTAATTGCTTTTTCTGCTAATCTAAACACATTCCTAAATTTCTACGTATATTTCATTCTAGTTTCAGCTACAAACTTGCCTAGTTATTTTCAAGTGAACCATTATTCTGAACAAGATGGTCGCCTGGCTTATAATGGCGGCCATCTTCCAGTCTATTTCCATTTCATTCCCCCCTTGGCTCAAGCCTCAGGCTCTTCTCCTGAGACTTGTAGCCATTACACCTCACTAGTTTTATTCTCAAGTTCCTCATACTTTGGGGGGGACCTATTTTCGTTGGGAACATACCTTGTGGGATAATCAGTGGTATATTTTGTGTCTGTGTGGGTGTCAGTGCCTTCTTGCATAGTGGCCAAAGACAAAGCCCTATACGATACAGTAGTGCTCCTACGATCAAGATCACCACCACCATCAGAATCATAGATCCAATCTGCGAAATAAATCTCAGAATGGATCCAAACCAATCTCCGATTGCTCCGAACCCACGGAGTGGATTCCAGCCTTCAGCAGCGATCCTCCTTGCTGTGTCCTGCAACTGTGCTACCTTTTCTTGGTGATCTTGAATTACCTGATAATAGTCAGGGACGTCATGTGTAGCGTTCTTGATGAAAGTGCAACATTCATAATGCATCGTCATCTCAAACAATCCATTCAAGGCTGCACTAATCTGTTCCAGTGCCATGTTGTGTATCATTTGCACCTTTCGTATCTCTCGTACTTCCAGATTCAGCAACTGAATATCCCAACTAGTCTTATTCAATATCTCATCCATCAAACTGGCATAACTGTTCATCCTTGCCATCAACTCTCTTCCCCATCCAGTCCATGCTGGAAGCCATGCCCATATTCGATCCGCTTTCTTGAATAGCTCTCTCTTCTGTTTTTCAAACACCAGTGGGTACCTAGGGTGAAGTGTTGTGTCTGAATTAGTGTCTTCCCCCCTTACACTCTGGATTGGGATCAATTTAGCCAAATAACATTCCCGTTACTGTAGGTGGTACCCATATGTAACACACTCTTTCACAGCACACCTGGTACCCTCCTTTCACTATAAATGGTGACAAATGTAGTGTTCCCTTTGATATTTCTATCATCAGTTGTCTCAGTCGTTTCATCATATCCAGTGCACTCTGCCTCCCATTCGTCACATTCGCAATCACCTCCTCCTGTTCGCTTGTGAGCTTTCTACATCGTATATATAGAAAATTTGACTGCTCCTTTGTATTAAATGTGTAAACGTATGATATCCAGTTGAACTTACTTGAATAACATAACCCACCCCCGTTATTTATCTCCTTATCTGGGCCTAATTGAAAACACCACTCTGGTGGGTACACTGGTCCTATTATGGGATACCCGGGACTGAATGGTTCTGGTTTCTCCCTTGACGTATCAACTGCCTGTACTGTAACATTTTCTGATGCAAACATACTCAAATTCATCGGGACAGAGGCGAATGATATATGAATTGTCTCTGGGTGCAATCTACTACACACCCAACACGTGGTTTGCCCAGACTTTTTAGCATAGTCATATTTAAATTGCACAAATAAATGTCCTTTTAGCTGGGTTCCAGATAGCGCCTCTCGTTTTTGTCTCCACATGGTACGGTTCTCCATCACCGGGTGCGTACCATTCCAGATGTGGGAGATATCAACTTTCTCGGTGGTGCTTGGGCACCTGGGGCATACTCCACGTGATAGTCCATAAATCAAATTTTCAAAATACAAAATCAGTACCACAAATGCCCCAAATATCAAAATACCATGGGCAATTCTTTTCACAGTCACATAAACCCAATCTCTCCCCACCGAAATTTCAAAAACAAAAAAAAACATTTCCGGCAATTTCTGCATCGATTTACCTAACAGTACAAACTGATCATTTAGTTTAGTTTTCCCCAATGCCCGAAGGTCCCCCCTTAGTCCATTAATCAGAGGGGTAGGCCGTCCAAACGTGAGTTCGTACGGACTTGGCTTCAATTGGGGGGTGGTCCTGCACCTAATGTGTAACAAGACTATCGGGAGCACATCCAACCAGCCTAGTGACGTTTCTTGGCACAATTTGGACATCAGAGTCTTTAGGGTGCGGTTCATTCTCTCGACTTTTCCTGAACTTTGGGGCCTGTAGGCAGTGTGTAGCTTCCAGGTAATACCCAATAGACGGGCAAGTTGCTGTAAACAGTTCTGTATAAATGCAGGGCCATTGTCCGACCCTATTTCAAGAGGCAGTCCGTAGCGCGGTATTATTTCTTTCAGACTTTTCACCACCTCCGCTGTCTTTTCTGTTCTTGTTGGGAAAGCTTCCACCCATCCTGTTAGGGTGCACACCATTACCAGTAGATATTTGTATCCTTTGCAGGGTGGCAACAGGGCCGGTGCAAGCATTTTTGTCTACTCAGGCGAAGGTGCGTTTTGGTGCCCCCCCCTCCAATATCGGCATAGAGATGCATAATAATAGTCTCTATCAGGAGTATTTAGTGTCTTCTCACCGAAAGTAAAGGACGCTGAATGTTGCTCTTGCAAGGACAACCTCTAGCAGTGGTCTGAGTCACTAATTGATTGGCACTGTGGCACAGGAGTGTCACCAAAACTATGCTGTGCCTGGTGGCGCCGCTTCTGTGCCACATTGCCAATACCCACAATATAATACCAGTGTCACAGCTTCCGTACCTTACCACTTTCTGTGGTGGGCCTGTGGCTGCCTTTCTCATTCGGGCCACTGACGTACAGTCCACTGTCCAGCAGGGTCCTCCTCAGGGTGTCAGTCTGTAGATACTGCTCCCACTGGAGACTATTCTATTTAACAGTGATATAGAAAGGGTAGTAGATACTTGGAATAAACTCCCAGTGGGAGCAGTAACAGCGATATAGAAAGGGTAGTAGATACTGCTCCCACTGGGAGGTTATTCCATGTAACAGTGATATAGAAAGGGTAGTAGATACATGGAATAGCCTCCCAGTGGGAGCAGTATCTACTACCTTTTCTATATCACTGTTACTGCTCCCACTGGGAGGCTATTCCATGTATCTACTACCCATTCTATATCACTGTTACTGCCCCCACTGTGAGGCTATTCCATCTATATACTGCCCTTTCAATATCACTGTTACTGCCCCCACTGGGAGGATATTCCATGTATCTACTACCCATTCTATATCACTGTTACTGCCCCCACTGGGAGGATATTCCATGTATCTACTACCCTTTCTATATCACTATTACTGCCCCCACTGGGAGGACATTCCATGTATCTACTACCCTTTCTATATCACTGTTACTGCTCCCACTGGGAAGCTATTCCATGTAACAGTGATATAGAAAGGGTAGTAGATACATGGAATAATCTCCCAGTGGGGGCAGTAACAGTGATTATTATTATTATTCTTTATTTATAAAGCGCCAGCATATTCCTCAGCGCTGTACAATAAGCACAGTATAGACAGGGTTACAATACATTGAACAACATTTGACAAACAGTACAGGAGTCGAGGAGGGCCCTATTCCCGTAGGAACTCACAATCTGGGAGGGTTGGGGTTGGAAACAGGAGGAGAGGACTGTAAGGTGAGAGTGATTGATGGTTGCGTCAGTGAGTTGGGTGGTAGGCTTCCCTAAATAGGAATGTTTTCAGGGAGCGTTTGAAGGAAGAGAAGTTAGGGGAAAGTCTGACAGTACGAGGGAGAGCGTTCCAGAGAGTGGGGGCTGCGCGTGAGAAATCCTGCAGTCTATCATGGGAAGAGGTGATGCGGGGAGAAGCTAGGCGCAGGTCACTGTTTGACCTTAGGGAGCGGGCTGGGGTGTATTTGGTGATTAGTGAGGACAGGTAGTGGGGAGCTGAGTTAGTGAGGGTTTTGTAGGTAAGGATATAGAATGGGTAGTAGATACATGGAATAGCCTCCCAGTGGGGCAGTAACAGTGATATAGAAAGGGTAGTAGATACTGCTCCCACTGGGAGGATATTCCATGTATCTACTACCCTTTCTATTTCACTGTTACTGCCCCACTGGGAGGCTATTCCATGTATCTACTACCCATTCTATATCACTGTTACTGCTCCCACTGGGAGGATATTCCATGTATCTACTACCCTTTCTATATCACTGTTACTGCCCCCACTGGGAGGCTATTCCATCTATATACTGCCCTTTCAGTATTACTGTTACATGGAATAGCCTCCCAGTGGGGGCAGTAACAATGATATAAGAGAGATCTCCCCTGCTGTGAAGGAGAAGATGTGTTTTTAACTCTTGCTGGACCAGGTATTTGAGCTCCACATTAAAAAGCACAGCTGAAGCACATTGCAGTGTGGTGCTCAGCTCAGATACCTGGTCCAACATGAATTAAAAACACAAGCTTCTCCTTCACAGCAGGAGAAATTGTGTGTGTGTATAGAGGAGGGGGAGTGCCACAATCTCGGGGCAGAGGGAGGGAGAGCAGGAAGTGGGATCACTCACCTCCTGCCCTGGGGGGATCTCTGCTGCGGAGCAGGGCTGGTCACACCTCCTCACTTGTCAGCTGGAAGAGGAGCACCACTGCAGCACGAGGCAGCACTTGGCCCACAGCTCTGCTGCATCTCGGGAGCGCCCTCCCCCTCATCAGCCCGGAAGTAAAGGAGCTGCTCCAGTCACAAGGAGGAGGAGGAGGATACTTTTCCTAATGGGCGGCACTAGAAACCCCCGGCCAGCAGTGGCCAGGGAACTAGATTGTGGCGCCCCCTAGTTTGGCACCAGGCCAGGACAGTAAGGCAGCCGCCTGAGCTGCCTTACATTAGCGCCGGCCCTGGGTGGCAACACTGTGAAATCTATCTGTAATGACGCCATTGGAGACAGCCCGATTGGCTGTTTCCCTGGAAGTTGAGACGGGCCCGTTCTTGGATTATTCTTGGCGCATGTCACGCACTGCTGGGCTATTGCTTTGCAGATTACTGACAGTCCTGGTACGTAGAAATGTGGCTCCAATTGCTGTTCCATCATTTCTCTTCCTCCATGGGTACTTGCATGGAGCGTTCTTACAATCTCAGGCGCCAATGTTGCTGGTAGAACTATTTGTCCATTCTCTAACTGGAACCATCAGTCTTCTCCATATCCGCCTTGTTCTTCTGACAGCCATTTCTTCTCTTTCTCTGAATATACAGGTGTCCATTCACTCAGTGGCGCCGGTAGGAGTGCAGCCATCACTGGTTTTACTTTGTATCGTGCCAATTCTCCACGGTTTCCCCAGACAAATTCTTCTTTTGGGAAATAGTATCGCCATGCGAAGAACAGCAGATCTTGTCTGTCTTGTGAATCTCGCACTGCTGGTATAAAAAAGTCCATTGCACTTTTCTTCATTTTTGGCAGCTCATTTCTGATAAGGATCTCCTTGAGGAAGAACCTTACCAGCGGGGCTTGGTATTCTTCTGCTCCCAATTCTCCCAGACTCGGCAGTATTCGTGTGATTCTTAGATTACTATAAGGGTTGGTTGTTAGATTTTCAAAACGTGAGGCGAAATTTTCTGCTCGTTCAACTTCAGTTACTTCTGTATCTTCTTCTCCATACTCCCCCATTAATTTTACGCCGAAGAATTTCAGCATCATTTTGTATGCTCTGCGTAGTCTTTGCTGAACTTCTGAGGTGTTAATCATTAGGCGTGTCTGTTGAGGATTCAGAGAAGTAGAGTAAAAATTTCGACCTTGAAACTGGGTTGGAAAAAGCCATTGGATATAGTCATGATTTAGTTCTAACAGTTCATACTCATCTTGCCATTTGTGCAGTATACTTTCAATGAACTCGCCTTTGGGTTCAAACTTTCTCCAATTCATATAAAATTCATAATTTGGCATGAGAGGTCGAGGCTCTTGCTTGCAGAGCAGGACTTTGGCTTGATCAATTGTCAACAATGGTTTTGCAGCAGCCTTTGCGGCCTGGTCAGCACGCCTGTTGCCTGTTGGGATTTCATCATGACCTTTCTGGTGGCCACGACAGTGCATGATACTGACAGCACTTGGTTTCCATACAGCCTCTAGAAGGGCTGTGATTTCAGCCGCACACTTTATTTGTTGTCCTGAAGAAGTAAGTAGGCCTCTTTCTTTGTAAAGAGCACCATGTGCATGGACTGTCATGAAGGCGTACTTGGAATCAGTGTAGATATTCACCCTTGTGCCTTTGGAGATTTCTAGAGCTCTGGTTAGGGCTGTTATTTCAGCCAGTTGTGCGGATGTGTGGCCTGGTAGTGGATTTGCTTCAATAATCTCTTCTGCTGAAACTACTGCATAGCCGGAGACTTTCTTCCCATCATTCATGTAGCTGCTACCATCAGTGAATAGCTGTAGATCGTATTTGTCTAGGGGTACGTCTTTCAAATCTGGCCTGCTACCGAACACTTCTTCCATGACTTGGAGGCATTCATGATTTGGATCCTCTTCGCAGTCAGGCAGTAAAATAGCAGGGTTCAAGGTAGCGATGAGGTCCAAATGAACCTGTGGATTCTCACACATCATAGCTTGGTACTTCGTCATCCGGCTGTTGCTGAACCAGTAACTTCTTTTTCGCTTCCAGCAGGGCATTGACAGCAAGGGGCACCTTGACATGAAGAACTTGTCCAAGTGTCAACTTGTCTTTGGTTGGGGTATTCGGCATACCGCTTCTTTTCTTTCTTTGCCCCCAGTGCACGCTCGGTACCTGTTCATTGAAAACCTAGATTTTTCACAATCTGTTTACATATTTGTGCTTTCTTTTTGGACACTCTGTAACCTGCATGGCACAGCAGATGTAGCAGGGCTTTTGTGGCAGAGAGACAGTCTTTTTCTATGGGAGAAGCCAGTAATTAATCATCAACATACTGTAATAGAATAACTTTGTGTGGCTGAGCATTGAAGGACAAGAGGTCCTGGCTGAGTGCGCATCCATTGTAGATACCTCCCACTGAAAAATAAAAAGGGTCTGGCTTGCCGGAACCAGACGGTTGCAAAAAAAAAAAAACCTTTTAAATCAAGCACCGTGTAATATTTTGTATCTCCGGGAATTAATCTTGGACTGGGCGGTACTCTTGTGTGCCCTCTTTCTGTACTGGCAACAATGGTGTGTTCCACGGTGACACGCAGAATTTCAATATGCCGTGGTCTTTAAATCTCTGCAAATGTGTCTGGATATTGTGCTTGGCTTTTTGTGGGATGTGATATTGTCTTAAAGCCACAGGCGTTGCACCAGGTCTTAAATCAACGTACACTGGGGGAATATTTACAGCTAGTCCGGGCGGGTTTTCCTCCGCCCACACCTCAGGAATTCCAAGGAGTAGTGTGTGCGGGTCCGGGGCTGCTGGCGGGGTTGGTGCCGAGCGCCATTCTTCTTCTCTTGGCATAATTACTGCAATTTTTTACAGATTGGGTGTACTGGCTGGCTGGCTGTACTGCCGTGTGAAACTGCCATTCTCAGACAGATCTAATCGAACATATCCCCCAGGAAAAATATAATTTGGGCTTGCAATTTGCAAAAAATATCCCGCCCCAGGAGCTGGATGGGACATTCGGGCATATACATATACACATTGTATAAACAATATTCACAGAGATCTCTCTCCCGTAGCCAAAACGGACTCTTATTACCACATCGGAAAAAAAAAAAAAAAGCAAAAATAAAAATAAACCATTACATTGTCATAATATCATTCCAAACATCTCATCAGTAATCATCTAAAATAATCCCATAACAATAAAATAACTATCCCATCAAAAATCAAATAAAAATATATCTTTAATTGAATTATTAATCATAATTTTGCTATATTTTAACTATATAGAACATAAAAACGGTACAAAACTACTTTAATTATTTCTCAAACTGCTCTTTTAATATTAATTTTCTAACCGTTTCATATATTTCCATTTAATTTGTTAATAAATTGTATTATATTTTGGTAGACAATATTGTGTATTATTATATACTTATTGTTATAATCTGTAACAATATAAAAACCAGGACTCTTTTTTTTTAATTTTAATTCTAATATCAACACAAAATATAAACATATATCTTGCACTCAACAGACTTCATACATTGTATTGTAGCACACATTAAAAATTAGCTAAACATAGTAATTTTTCTTCTTCATTTCTTTTTAATTTGAATTCGCTGCACAGACACACAAAGGGTTACCTTCTCTGTCTATCAGAGAGCAAAAAACCGACTCCCCCCTTCCCCCTCTCCGTGCAAACAGTGTGTCAGAAAGGAGGGGGGGAGGAGACAAGTACGGAGAATCTCACTACCTCTCAGCCATTACACACTCTAAATTAATTACTTATCACACTTTACTCTTAATTGAACAGTTTGACAGATCACTTATAAACACAATCAGACAAAAACATTCTACCATATATCATTCGATACAGCACACACTATTTATTAATCAACATTCTCTGACTTCATACTCACGCAGAACAGTACAGATATCACATCCGAATAATCAGTCCGAATTACATACACAAGTTATACAGCACTGTATTTTATTTGTTTTAAAACCTTCTAGATTACTATCTGATCTATTGATCATCTCATTTTCTTCTGGCCCAGGGGGAAGTGGGGGCTCAGAAACTCCTGAAGATCATTACATAATCCACACACAAAACTTGTAAATTATCTTTATTTTACTGGTATATTAAAACACTAAATATATATATATATAGACTTATTTTCACACTCATCATTATCATCACTGTCCTCTTGGTCTACCAATTTATATATGCTCCCATCGGGCATTTCGATTTTTCCTGGTGGGACCTCTCTGTCTCTTCCACCCACTGCCCCCTCATTTTCCTCCGCAATCCCGCTCGCCGGAGCGAAGTAAGCCGGCGGAGCAGTAGCAGCCGCCCGCCTTCGCAACCGTGACACACAAAACCTCTCTAGCTGCCCCATAATATGATGGATAGGGCAGGGAATCAATTTCCTCCGGTTGTTCTACCAACACCGGTCTTTTCTTTTTATTATTTTCTCTATTGGGGGGCACCTGCTTCTTGTTACGTCCCGCCATCATTATAAAATGACTTTTATCCTTTACACAATACTTCCATATATCTATATATGGGTACTGCTCAGGATGTCCGCATTTCCCGGTTACTTGGGAATACACTTTCTGTATTAGCTCCGGGTCCATTGACCCCTGCTCTGGCCAGTCTGGAACTAACAGTGGCCACACAATTGTACACATTCCTGTTGATTTCTCTTTAGTTAATTTTACACCATAATCATGTGTTGTATATAGTACTTCAAAATTTCGCACCATATACCCTAAGGGTGTCTCACCCTTCTTTACCTTTTTGGGCTTGGATGACCCGTTACCCATTGTTACTCTTAAAAAACAGTAACCTTTTTACAATGCAGATATTACTCTTTAGCAAGAACACTTAGAATTTACGGTCAGGTACTTCAGTCAACAATTCATATGTGTCTGACCCGTTTCCTCCGTCAGTAGCCGGACTGCAGTCGCCTGAGCCGGAAACGTACCTTGGGAGTCCACTCTCAAATTTGCTTTCTCGCAATGCGAGTAGGCGCTCGACCACTCACAGCAGTCTCATCAATCAATCATAACCCATACTGTACCAGATACTTTCAGCACA
Source organism: Leptobrachium leishanense (assembly GCA_009667805.1). NCBI lineage: Eukaryota > Metazoa > Chordata > Amphibia > Anura > Megophryidae > Leptobrachium > Leptobrachium leishanense. The sequence continues at coordinate 384,350,980 of CM019064.1, read as the reverse complement.
AAACAATACATAAACAATTCAACTCTTTCTCCTAGCCGAGGGCACACCGTCCCTCCTTTTGGCTCCTTATACCCCGCTAATTGAGCTCTAACTCTTGACTGCTTTGTGACTATGTGCACCCCGTTCTATAACTACACTCCCGTCTGCAATTCCAATTTGCCTATGAGTAATTCTACCCACCCGGCACCACTATCTCTGCAGCCACCGCTGGCCCCAATGAGCCCTCTTCACTACACGACGTACACACTAGCACTGACTCAGGGCTCTCAGCCCAGTCACAGAAATCTCTCCGCCTTTCCTTTGTCCACGTGGTGAAGCTCTATTTACAAACACTGACTATGACTATGCAACTCCACGCGGCTCCCTTCTCCCTCTTCACTACAGACTCTACCCTTTGGTCAACATCCGATCCCCCGGGTCCAGACACGCGCTAGCCACTCTGGCTCCTTTGCTTGACCGTGCTTTTGGCGGCGGGTTCGGTATGCCAACGAAACCGTGGCCACGGGTCTCCTTATCCAACTTCGGTCGGACGTTTCCCATTATACCGGTATTTCCATTAGACATACAAACATAGAAGACACTTTACCTATCGCCGCGCTGTTCGCTGTTTCCTCAGACTCAGGGGTGTCCCAGTGTTCCCGGGCTGGGGGTCCATTTGAGACGAGATGAGGTCCACTGAACAGGAAATCCTGCTTGGCGCCTGCAGATGTCAGCTCACCTTCAACGGACGCCCAACCAGCGGGATCACTCGAACCTGCAGTCAACCGCTACAGTGTTCAGCAGTCGTTGCCATGCCGGCAAAGGGCCTGTATCCTGGCTATCGAGCCCCCAGAAATGTAACCAGAATCAGACGGGTTCACTCGGGACGAGGCCGGACCGGACATGAGCAAGGATTGTCTGAACACGAGTCTCTTCAGGAAAGGCAAACTTTATTGTGATATCACAACAGATGCTCAAACAGGATTCAATCGCAAAGAATGAGCCCCGAGTCCCTCGTGACATCCAATCTTATACCCCAAATACACAATTAGGTACATCCCAATCAGCCCACCTCCCGATGACACTTTCCCACCCCACGTGGGTTAATACCTCCCTTTGGCTAATACAAAGACATTCCATTAATTAGCCGTAAATTGGCAAACTTTGTGTTAGTTTCAGTAAATCATAATTAGTTGCTCTTACTGTTCCGGGCTGCGTCCCTTTCCCTAGCGTCTCCAATTATTTGTTACAGATGGCACCTGGTCTGATCTCTATACTCCTTTGTATTTCTGCGGGCCCCAACGACCTTGGAGTATCTACTTCGCTTCTCTCCTCCGTGCCAGGAACAGCAGAGATCTTTCTCAGGGCTTTAATAGCTTTTTCTGCTAATCTAAACACATTCCTAAATTTCTACGTATATTTCATTCTAGTTTCAGCTACAAACTTGCCTAGTTATTTTCAAGTGAACCAATATTCTGAACAAGATGGTCGCCTGGCTTCCAGTCTATTTCCACTTCACCTTCACTTTGATGGAAACGAGTAAACCACATATTATAGAATACATTCTATTAGTGATTTAATAACGCGCTTGTTTATTTTTTGGGGGCAAAACAAGCACCTACACCTACTTCTGAGACTGAAGAAGATCATGGCGATATTCCTATGAGTGCTGTGATCAGAAAAGAGTTTCAGCATTCTAAAAGTGCTGCAATCGCCATGGAAACCAACAGAATCACCACCTACGTTCTACTAGCAATTATTATGACTTTCATGTGACTTTCTACTGTGCTTTTCTGATCACCAAACCTCCACAAAACCTTGCACAAGGTGAATGAGGCCTTTCCTCAATGGATGACCATTAAGGGGTTAATTCCATGTGCTCAGTGCCAGCAGGCAACACATCTGCGAACTTACAGTAGGACAACCTGGACTCCTGTCAGCAGAGGTGTCACTTAGATATGATAAATTACTTCTGTAATACTTTGGGGTTTGGAAACATAGATGCGTATTACTTAGAAAAACACACTGGTGTCTGTGTGTACCAGTTCCACTGTGCTGCCTTAACCTCTTAGCTATTTGAAAGGAAGGGGCTGCTGCCCAGCCTGTTCTGGCAGTAAAGGAGTTATTTGTAATGGTATATTTGTGCTCCACTTACTAGCTGAGAAAGGCCCCCTTCAGACTTCCTGCTGTGTGATGGGGGTGGGGGAATCCCCGTTGCACACACATCTGTAACTACTTTCGGCTGAATGGCGCCTGTGTATGTTTGTTGCCCTGCAAACTCTGTTCTCTGTAGGTGAGACACAGGGAGAAGGGCCTGGTATCGGGTCACACTTTTCACGTAATTTATGTTTTTACTATCTGTAGTTATACGACCATTTATTCGTTAAAAAAACACAGTTTAGAGAAACCAGTCTTATGCAACAATTTTTTTTTAAATATATATATATATATATATAGTTATGTTTATTATTGCAGAAGCCACTTGCACATCATAGCAATTCAAAGAATTGCATCCCAGAGCTCCTGTGCCACATTCCCCATATGCAGCAAGGAATTCTGGGTAGGATATGCAAATGACCTCTGTCTCATATATATATATATATATATATATATGAAAGCAATGCACTATTATTATTGTCATCATTTATTTAACGCCAACAGTTTCCGCAGCACTTTACAATAACCAAAGGGAACGAGATACAGATAAATGGACATATGATGGAAACAAGAGGTGTAGAGGGCCCTGCTCAGAGGAGCTTACAATCTAGAGGGATTGGGGTTGAGGAAGAAAAGGGGAATTTTACTGGACAGCAGGATCATTAGTGCCAGTGGTTCGGGAATGGTGCAGCTTCAATCGTGTGAGTAGGTGAGCAGAGGGATGAGTTGCGTCAGTGATGTGGTACGCTAATCTGAAGAGATGGGTTTTGAGGGATTTCTTGAAGGCCTGAAGATCAGGGGAGAGTTTGATAAAGCAAGGCAAGTCATTACACAGGACCGGAGCTGCCCTCGAGAAGTCTGATGATGTTATACTATTGTGTATTGATGAATTATGTACATGGCCTAGCCAAAAAAAAAAAAGGCAACCGTGTCTCCATCTACCAATCCCTTCCCAATGTTCTCTGTCATACATTAAGGGGAATTAATAAATTTGTGGCCGCTTAATAACGGAAAGCCGAATAATGAACGATGGTAAAAATTTGTTTAACCCATTGCTATGATAATTCATGCTGGATAAGTAAAGTATTACAAAGTCCTAACGCTAATTACTGATTGTGCTCCCCATGTTAAGTATATGGAGCGCAAAGTACAATAAGGTGACGTAAGCTAGCGCAATCACTGGTGCGCAAATGGATTTTTAAGCTGTTAACGTTAGGCATGCGTAAAAGTCACTATTCCTGAAGTTAACACTTACATATCCGTACACTACAGTTAGCATTCGGTATGTATTCCAGCCCAATGAGTGTTATTCACTAAATACAATTGCTTGCTGTTGTTGCAACTACAGTAAACCTCTGCAATCCAGAGACGGCAAAAACAATGATCAGTGAGAGTCTCGGCCATCTCTGTATCAAGAAACCAGTGATTTTTGCATGTGGCTGTGACATCAAAGTCATACAGGGTTATTCAAAGAGAATCGAAAAGTCATCGCACGTTCAGTGACTTTTTGTTCTCTTCAATTCGGTTCGATTTGGCGTTCCCATTTCGGCGACCCTGCGGTGTATTCAGCAAGCACCACAGGGCCGTCGTAGTGCAGGGAAAAGTTGCCGAAAACTCACTGCGAAACCCAGCGAAGGCACACTGAAACCCGCAAAAACATCTGGATTAACCCCGCTGAACATGCCGGAGAAACCCTAACAGCCGCCGATCACAGCGCAGAGCAGCCGCCGGAAAATCCCGGCACCGCAGACGAATGGAGTGAAAAAAAAACAGTACGCTTGAAGGTTTGAAAAGTGAAACGCTGTTTGCAAAGAAACTACTGAACGAAAATGTCTGAAATTTACATATAAGATCCAATAAATGATAATAAAAAGGTCTGTTACAGGAAAAAGAAAAAAAATATTTAAAAAAAACAAACACATTTTCGCAAAAAAATACAAAAAAATGCCTAAAAGATCCGTAAAAATCTATGAATAAAGATACTTTTTAATGCAGAATATTATAATTAATGGTTTATTAGTTATTGACTTAAAACGGGAATATTTTTAACATTGAAGCCTATGGGATTCGCCTGAATAAACCTGACGAATGAAACCACCGAATGGCAGGGCAATTTGGCAACTTTTCACTGCTGGTTTTTGTTCTCTGAATAGACGAAGCATTGCTTCTCTATGGGGATTTCACTGCCCTCAAACAGGCACCGAACAGGCACCGTATGTTTTGCTTTTTTTTGAGAAAGGATTTTACCAGGAAGGATACATTGAGATTTCTCTCGTTTTTCAAGTATGTCCTGGGTGGTGAGTATGTACCGTTAGGTGTCTTGCCCAAGGACACTTACTGGAGAGGTTGCTCGCTGGGATCGAACCCATGTCTCCACAGGCTCTGCAGGCAATTCGCCAAGATTTGGCAAACTGCCTGCTTTCATTATAGTCGAATGGCCAGGAAAGGTAACCGTACGCTGAATTTCACTGTTCGGTTACCTTTCGGCCACAATTCGGATCTCTTTGAATAACCTCGATAGACTCAATGAAAGAGGCAAGTAAGCATGAAGAAGCTATGGTGTCCAGCTACATTTTCAATCTGTTGTTGATCAACTGATATAAATTTGATCTCCGCTTATATGTGCTGGTCATGACATACAGTCCTTTAATGATCTCCCTGAAAGAGGAGGGACTCATAAACCAACCAACAGGAGACAGTCTAAAAAAATTAATTCATTTAACCAGCATGAATGTGTATAAGAATAGCTCAAAATATGAAAAAAGTGATGACCAAGTGACAAACTGGAAGTGGAGGCTCATGGGAACTTTTGGAGCTTAAGTGCCTTGCTATACTACCTAAAAGAATGGAGAAACATGGCTGCCCTTACACTTTCAACAGTTTCCATTTGGAAGGACCTATGCTTGCTGACCAACCATCGTTTTGTGTTAACTCACGGCTCAGAGCTTGTCATATAGACATTTAAATAAACTCCAAACCCCTGCAGAGCCTCTAAATCAATTCACTGGGACTTAATCCTAGAAGTTACTGAAATGGAGAATATTCATAGATCAAAGAATGTTGACAAATGAATGGAATGGAAGTGAATGGAATGGAAGTTCTCTGCTGTGTACAATGTATCTACATCTCTCTATGTGTCCTTTTCTCTGGACATTACTGTGTCACACTAGTTTGAAATTGTAGTTTTGACCTTCATTTGCAAATGGAATTATTTGATGGAATTGTCTGATGCTTCTGGGACTTACTTTATGAATATTAACTAGTGGCTATTATTTTAGTCTGTGCGTGAAACAGACAACAATCTGGGTCTCCTATGGACTCCAAAATATGGGGGAGACTCCAGTCCTCACTTTCCTGAAACATCTACAATCTATTATTGACAAGGAAGTAAGTGGACTCTTTTTATAATACATTGTACAAGGCTCTCAGGACTCTGAGCAGAGCATACAAATAGTTCTAAGAAGAAAATTCACTGATAAAAAAAATAAATATTTATTTTCTTCCACTGATCCCAAAGATTAATTCCCACAATGAAAAATCGAGTAGACTCTTTACATTCAGGGTTATTCACAGAGCACCGAAATGTCACCAAGATTTCGGTGCTCTGTCGTTCCCCGTACTTTGGGGAATCAAATTTCCCCACCCTGCGGTGAATTCTGCATTCACTGCAGGGTCCCCGGAGATTGTGGAAAAGACACAGAACTGCTGAAATTATCGGATCTGATAATTTCGGCGGGTCAGGCGTATTATCGAATCGGATTGGATTCCAAAATACACTGAGAACCAGCTGAAAGTATCGGATTCGATGGTTTCAGCGGGTTGTGGCTCTTTTTTTTAAAAAAAATCACTATGAAATATCGGATCTGGTCTGATCCAATTCATTATCGCATAGGATCCAATCCGATGATCCTCTGAACCGGAAATGAAAAAGCGACGATCCGCCAGACACAGCACCGACAAGCCGCAGGTAAACAATAAATAAAAGGATTGAAAGTGTCAAAATTGAAACGCTGTTTGCAAAAAAATACTACTGAATGAAAATATCTGGAATTAACATATAAGGTCCTATGAATGATAATAAAAAGGTCTGTTACAGGAAAAAAAAAAACGCTATTAAAAAAAAGTTTTGACGAAAAAATCTCGAAAAATGCCAAAAAGATTTTTTAAAAAAATCTATAAATAAAGAGACTTTTTCCTGAAGATTAAAAGAATAAATGGTTAAGTAGATATTGGGTAAAAACGGGAATATTTTTAACCATTGAACCCTATGGGATTCTCCTGAATAAACATGCCGAATGAAACCACCGAATGGCAGGGCATTTCTCTTACTTTTCACTGCTGTTTGGTGTTTTCTGAATAGTTTAAATATTGCTTCTCTGTGGGGGGATTTCACTGCCATTGAACAGGCACCGTATTTGCTGGCAAACCGCCAAAATTCGGTGAACTGCCTCCTCTTTGAATAGCCGAATGGCACCATATAGGGAAATTCACTTAGGGTTATTCAAAGAGATCCGAATTGCTTGAGAAAGGTAACCGAACGCTGAAAATCAGCATTCGATTACCTTTCTTGGCCATTCGGCTATCCAGAGAGCGGATATCCAGAGATACGGGGCCTGTTCGGTGGCAGTGAAATCCCCATAAAAAAACACTGCTTCGGCTATTCAGAGAACACAAACCAGCAGTGAAAGGTTCCCGAAATGCCCTGCCATTCGGGGAATCCCATAGGCTTCAATGTTAAAAATATTCCCGTTTTAATTCAATATCTAATAAACCGTTCATTATAAAATTCTGCAGTAAAGAGTCTCTTTATTTATAGATTTTTTAGGATATTTTAAGCATTTTTCAGAATTTTTTTTTTTAAAAGTCCGATTTTTTTTAATTTTTTATTTTAACTTTACTTATTTTTCTGTAACAGCCCTTTTTATTATCATTCCCTGGACCTCATATGTAAATTTCAGACATTTTCGCACAGTAGTTTCTTTGCAAACAGTGTTTCACTTTTCAAACATTCGTACAAACAGTTTTGCTAATTTATTCACTTCACTCTGTCTGCGGTGTCGGCTTTTTCCGGCGGCTTCGCTGCGGGTGATCGGCTCCTGCTCGGTTTTTTCTGTGGTTTTCGGCAGGTTAATCCAGATGTTTTTCAGGGTTTTCGGCGTGCATTCGCCGGGTTTTGCAGTTAGTTTTCGTCGGGTTGGCGGCGGCTTTTCCCTGCAATTCGGGGACCCTGTGGTGTTTGCTGAATACACCGCAGGATCACCGAAATGGGATCGGCAAAAGGAACCGAATTGAAGAGAACGAAAAGTCACCGAACGTGCGTTGACTTTTCGAATCTCTTTCAATAACCCTGACTGTTCGATGCCATTTCAGGGCCAGATCGGCTCTTTGTGAATAACCCTGTATACAGTATGTGCAATATGACAGAATCAGCAGGAGCAATGATTATCTGCGCCCTTAAACCGCCGAGGAATGTCAGTAAAACCATCACTGATTCACCGTCTTTCACCCCAAACTCTATATAATAGTATTTCTATTTAATTGACTTGCAGATACCTGAACCTGGACTCAGTTTAATCTTTGCTCATGGAAAGCCCTCAGTAAGGTCATGAAGAGAAATTACGGCGGCCAAGATTTTATCCATTAATGGGAAGCTATGGGTGTCTCCTCTAAAACATGAGCGTACGATCTCTGGCTTTAGTTGGTTATAATAAAAGAAATTCATGAGTTCTTCTCCTTTCCTTACACATTTTTCTGTTTATGTCATATTATTTTTTTTCAAAAAAATGGCTACATTTCTATTTAGATTTCAACAAATCACCATATAGGTTTAAGTCCCCGTATTCTATCATCCAAATCTATGTGGGTGTATATTCTACAGGGTACTCTTCTTTATAAAAAAAAATCAGAAACATTTTAACCTCCCTGGCAGTATTCCCGAGTGTGACTCGGGGTTAAATTTAGCTACCGCGAACGATAACCCCGAGCCACACTCGGGCTGGATGTTTACTCACCTCCTCCTGGCTCCCTCGCTGTCTCCGCAGTGTGATCGCGGCGAGCTGCTTCCTGGAAGGCTCCCTGCAAGTCACACGATGCAGGGGGGGCGGGATCAGCATAAAAGGAATCTTTTTTACAGTTTACATTTTGGATTATACAGTGTAATGTTTATGAACGGCCACTAAGTGGCAGTACAGGATAAGAAATAGACCATACATCCTCTCACCCTTGCTTGCAGACAGATTTCAGTGTTTTTTCTTGTATTTTATTGAATATCATTTATTTGCATTATTTTGGACAATTATTTTTGGGATAATAAATTATTATGTCGTGCTTCAAACTTTATCGGACTCAGTGTATTTTTTATTTTTTATTTATTTATTAATTTATTTATAAAGGATTTTACCAGTAAGGACTCTTGACTGCACGGATTTCAGTGCGTGATTCCTAATTATTACAGGCTAACTATGTACAAAAATACGTTTCCTTTAAAAAAAAATTGAGACGCTTTTAGACAAAACTGGGGGAAAAAAACTCTTTTCTCTTGAATTTTATTTGTTTTATTTTTTCTTTGTATTTTGTACATGGTTATTTGGGGTATTCTTGGTAAGGGTTGCCTTTGGCCTTTCCAACGACACCTCACTTGACCATGTAGGGTTTAGGAACCAGAGATACGGAGGTCCAAAGTACCCTTGTATCTCTTACAATGCGATTTCAGCTCAGGGGGTCATATACCCCCAGAGCCCCCTTCCCAGATCCACCTTGATCCACATGATTTTCTTCTGGGAGAGAGGTGCGAAAATCAGCCTTACTTCTTTCCATTACTGTTCCTGAGAGGGACAGGTTTTTGTGATTTTGGGCAGGACCATTAACTTCTTTAATCACCAGCCAAGTCCCAGCACGGTGACTCACATAGACACATTTTGTGAGCCAGAGCAGACTCTCGTTTCGGAGGAAAATCTTGGAAAAAAAGTCCCACCACCTAAACTAAAGCCAAGATTAGAGGGGCTATAAAATTTTCAAAGGAGCACAATGTTCAGTAGGAGAGGGTGCTAGCTAATTAAACTGTACCCTGCTACATTGTAACCTGGCTTTCATCTCATGGGTAATAGATGAATGGAGTGTATTTTACTTTCATGGGATTAACTACTTTTCTTTCGGGAAAAATACATCATGCTGTCTGACATAGTCACCACCATATAGTTGAAGTAATATAATGGGTTATATTTATGAAGAAACGTTAATTAGGATTTCATACACAGGACACATTCAAGTGCCACGTCCTGCAGTTGAGATCAGTCAAGACAAACAATAAGGCTTGCTGCAAACCTAATAAAAACACACGTTGCCTGGATATGTTGTTATAAGAAGAGAAAAAATAATAAAAGACCAGCTCACCCACAGAACAAAATGGGAGGTTATGAAGCACATGAAATTATCTTTCTGCTGCTCTGTTTTCTTGGAGAATAGCTATTTCCTGGCTGCTAGACACATTGTATGTGGGGGGGGGGGTACATAATATGGGAGGTCAACTCACACTCTTTCAGGGTTATTCAAAGAGAATCGAAAAGTCACCGCATGTTCGGAGACTTTTCGTTCCCGGCAATTCGGCGCGATTCGGCGATCCTAGTTCGCCGACCCTGCGGTGTATTCAGCAAGCACCACAGGGCCACCGTACTGCAGGGAAAACCCGCCGCAAACCCGACGAACACTCACCGAAACCTGCAGAAACAGCAAGATTAACCCCACCGATCACGCTGGAGAAACCTGACTAGCCGCCGATCACAGCGCAGAGCAGCCGCCAGAAAAACCTGACATGCAGACGAATGAGGTGAACAAAAAAAAGGCAGTACACTTGAAAGTTTGAAATTCGAAACACTGTTTGAAAAAAAAAACCTACTGAATGAAAATGCCTGGAATTTACACATAAGATCCAATGAATGATTATAAAAAGGTCTGTTACAGAAAAAGAAAAGACGATTAAAAAAAAAAAACGGAAAAATGTTTTGCCAAAAAAATCTGAAAAATACCTAGGAGATCCTAAAAAATCTATAAATAAAGAGACTTTTTACAACAGAATATAATATTAAATGGTTTATTAGATATTGAATTAAAATGGGAATATTTTTAACATTGAAGCCTATGGGAATCGCCTGAATAAATCTGTCGAATGAGACCACCGAACAGCAGGGCATTTCGGCCACTTTTCCCTGCTGTTTTATGTTCTCTGAATAGCCGAAGCATTGCTTCTCTATGGGGATTTCACTGCCCTTGAACAGGCACCGTATGTGCAGGCAACTCGCCAACATTTGACGAACTGCCTGCTCTCTGAATAGCCGAATGGCCAGGAAAGGTAACTGTAAGCTGAATTTCAGTGATCGTTAACTTTCGGACACAATTTGGATCTCTTTGGATAACCCCCTTTGTATATTAGTGTCATTCCTCATACAATTACATTGTAGGATGGATTGCCCAATCAAATCCAGGTAGACCATAAACTAAAGTATCTGTCTTCTAAGGGTTAGATAGATTTGACAGATATAATCGATGAGGATCCATTTGTTCATCTTGCTTTTTTGTGTGAAAATATTTTACATTATTCTGACACTATTGCTTACAGAGATTAGTTTTTCCATCAATCAAGATGTGTACCAAGCTATTGTGGGGTATTTAGCAATGCCCAGTCTGAAGGTGCCCCACATATCCTACTGATGGGGTTGGTAGTTACAATGTTACACATGTCATCACTAGGGATGAGCTGTTCGGTTCGATCGGTTCGGAGTTCGCATCGAACACAGCCTGTTCGTTTGTTTGCGAACTACGAACATTTCCGGGTGTTCGCCGCATGTTCGCCCACAATGCACCACAATGGACCACAATGCACTTTTCCACTGGCCTGAAGCTGGGTAATTGGCTACAGCCTTGCACCTGACCACAGGTCAGGTGCAAGACAGGTTCAACACTATGGGCAAATTTTGCCCAATCATGGGCTCACAGAGCTAAGTACCGCAGCACACTATATAAGGTGTATAGCGCTTCTGCACGCATTTGAGACGAGATTTCATAGGAGATTGTTGTTGTGTTAGTGTGTTCTTACTGCCAGCCTGCCACCAGCTACTGGGGGGGGGGGTCTCATTTCTACCAAATATCTGGGAATTGTTGTAATCATTGTGCTCAGTCCCAGCAACTATTTTGGGGGCTCAGTAATTTCTGCAAAATATTTGGGAATTGAGGTGATCTGTGTCTTGTGACTCACTGCCAGTGCCACGCAGTATTTTGGGGGTCACTAATTTCTACAAAATATTTGGGAATTGAGGTGATCTGTGTCTTGTGAGTCACAGCCAGTGCCAAGCAGTATTTTGGGCGTCAGTAATTTCTACAAAATATTTTGGAATTGTTATAATCCATGTGTTTTCACTCGCTGCCACCCATCAGGGGGTCTCACTGATTTATAGGAGGTTTCTGAGACTTGTAATCTGTGTATTCTTACTGCCACCCATCAGGGGGTCCAACATACTTCTAGCAGATTTATGCTAATTGTAATTTGTGTCTTCTCACTGCCACCCATCAGGGGGTCCCACATACTTCTATCAGATTTATGCGAATTGTAATTTGTGTCTTCTCACTGCCACCCATCAGGGGGTCCCACATACTTTTAGCAGATTTATGCGAATTGTAATTTGTGTCTTCTCACTGCCACCCATCAGGAGGTCCCACATACTTTTAGCAGTTTTATGCGAATTGTAATTTGTGTCTTCTCACTGCCACCCATCAGGGGGTCCCACATACTTTTAGCAGATTTATGCGAATTGTAATTTGTGTCTTCTCACTGCCACCCATCAGGGGGTCCCACATACTTCTATCAGATTTATGCGAATTGTAATTTGTGTCTTCTCACTGCCACCCATCAGGGGGTCTCACTGATTTATAGGAGGTTTCTGGGAATTGTAATCTGTGTCTTGTCACTGGCTGCCAGCTATCAGGGTGTCTCACTGAGTTATACCAGAGTTCTGTAAATCTTTATACCAGAGTTGAATCAGAGTTCTGTATATATTTAATCTATATATCACTCACGATGTCTGAAAGAACAAAAAGGACAGGCAGACGCTCCCAGATACAGATAAGAGGGCAAGCAGCCCCTGTGTCGGGAGGCTGTGCCTCTGGTCGTGGTGGACGTGGTGCATCCTCTGCAGGGGCACGCTTGTCCTTTCTAACTGGTGCTGGCCGTCTTAAGCAGCAGCAACAAACAGAGGATTTGGTGGATTGGCTAACCAGGCCATCCTCATCCTCCGAGTCCTCTGCCAGCCAGGCTTGTATTGCTTTACAGTCCACCTCAGCTGCCAAAGCATCTAATGCAGCCTCCATGTCCACAGCTACTCCTGCCGTAGCCTCGCTATCACACACGGAGGAGTCAGCTGAATTGTTTGACTACAATGACAGTGACATGCTGCTTGAGGATGCGCAGCAAGTACAGTGCTCTGATTCAATCTCTGAGGTTGAGGAAGGGAGTATAATAAACCTAGAGGAAGGGGGTGCCAGTGATGACACGCAAATAACTGGCACTCATGTTGCCCCAGCAGCTGCAGCATACTGCCAAGTTGACTCCAGTGACGAGGAGATAGGGGATGATGACAATGATGATGAGGTCACTGACTCCACCTGGGTGCCTGATCGATCAGAGGAATCAAGTGAGGAGGAGGGGGAGGAGGAGGCACAGCAAACACGAGGCACAACATCCTCTATGACCAACCATAGCACTAGCCAGTCCAAGACATCAGATGTCAGAGCTGCTCAGGTGCAGAACGCTGTTGTCTCAAAGCACACATGCAGGAACTCTGCTGTCTGGGAGTTCTTTAAGAAATGTGCAGCAGACTCCACCATTGCTATTTGTAATCTATGTCAGATGAGACTCAAGCGTGGGAAAGAAACCAGACGCTTGGGTACCACGTGCTTGAGGCGACATATGACCTCCTGCCACACATCCCGTTGGTGCAAAACTTTGCGTAGGTCCTCCTCCTCCTCATCTGTCTCTACCCCCACTGTATGTCCTGCCATGTCATTGCCTGCTACAACCTCCACTGACAGGGATGATGCTACAGTAATGGATGTACCAGCTCCTTCCTCACAATGTGACAGCATCCCATCAGCTGAAGATTTACGCAGTCAGATTACGTTGCCCCAGCTGCTGCAGCGTAAGAAAAAATATAATCCCAACCATCCCCAAGCACAGCGTCTAAATGCCAGTTTAGCAAAATTACTCGCATTGCAGCTGCTGCCTTTCCAGCTGGTGGACTCTGCTCCCTTCCGTGAATTTGCTGAATGTGCTGTACCACAGTGGCAGGTTCCAAAACGCCATTACTTTTCACGCAAGGCCATTCCAGCACTATACCAGCACGTGGAAGACAATGTTATCCAGTCATTGGTAAAGGCAGTCAGCAGCAAGGTGCATGTCACTTTAGACACGTGGTCCAGCAAGCATGGACAGGGTCGTTACATTTCCTTCACGGCACACTGGGTAACTCTGATTGCAACTGGGAGGGATCCAAGACGGGGCTCTGTGCTGGAGCTTGTTCATCCACCACACCTCCAGAAAGCTGCTTGTATGAGGTCTGTCTGCTCCACCACCACCTCTCCCTCTTCCTCCTCCTCCTACTTCTGTGTCTCTGGCGAAGTGGCAGTTAAACCGACGCGTGGCAGGAGCTACGCAATGGCTCAAGCAAAAAGATGCCGTACTGTGCTTGAGCTGGTTTGTTTAGGGGACAGGAGCCACAACGGGCCAGAAATTCTGTCAGCTCTGCACGGGCAGGTGCAGAGATGGTTAACACCACGCCAGCTTCAGCTGGGAATGGTCGTCTGTGATAATGGCAGCAACCTTCTCTCCGCCCTACGCCAGGGTAAGTTGACGCATGTACCATGCCTAGCACACGTCCTAAATCTGGTGGTACAGCGTTTCCTAACCAGGTACCCAGGGCTGGCAGAGCTTCTCAGCCAGGCCAGAAAAGTCTGCAGTCACTTCAGACGGTCATTCTCAGCAAGCGTTCGCCTGGCAGAAATTCAAAGAGAATTCCACCTTCTCACAAACCTTCTGATCTGTGACATGCCCACCAGGTGGAACTCGACATTAGCAATGCTGCAGCGTCTGCTCAAGCAGCAGAGGGCCATCAACGAGTACCTGTGTGAGTATGGCACAAGGACAGGATCAGGTCAACTTGGTTGTTTTCCCCCCCCGCAGTGGCTGATGATCAAGGATGCATGCACTGTACTGTCACCATTTGAGGAGGCAATGAGGATGGTGAGCAGGGACAGTGCATGCATCAGTGACACAATTCCTTTAGTGTTCCTGCTGGAGCACACTCTGCGGTGAATTATAGATGTGGCTCTAGAGGCAGAGAAGCTGGAGGAAGAGGATGCCTTCCCTAGCTCTGAAGGCCCCAGTCTTTCCGCAGACAGCATTCCAGCGGGTCCTTCTCAGATCAGACAGGAGGAGGATGAGGAGGAGGAATATTTGAGTAGTGGGGGCATTGAAGGTGGGGATTCCTCAAGGGAGGGTTTTGTGTGCCCAGAAACACCAGGACTGGTACGTGGCTGGGAGGAGGAAGTGCACGATGGGGTCATCCTCCTCATTGAGCAGGAAGACTCGGAAGCTAATGCCACCTCCAATCTACGCTGCATGGGCTCCCTTATTATGCAAAGCCTGCTAAAGTACCCCAGGATTCGTGTTATCAAGGAGAGGGATCATTACTGGTTGGCAACCCTTCTTGATCCACGATACAAGAGTAAAGTTGCAGAGCTCATCCTGCCCGCACAGAGGGAGCACAGGATGAAAAAACTTGAAGACGCTCTAAAGCGACACTTGTGTAACACCTTTCCAGACACTGGTAGGTTACCAAGTGATGACACAGGTGCTTCTGAGGCTGCGGATGATCAGAGGAATAGTGGTGAAGGCCAGGGCCGCTTGACTGATGCCTTTTTAAATTTTTTTAGTCCACGACGCCCAGGGACGTCAAATGTAGGCACCCATTGCCAGCGTCTTCACCATATGGTGCAGGACTACCTAGGGGCAAGGGCAGACCTGGATAACTTTCCAGCAGATGATCCACTGGCTTACTGGGTGTTGAGATTGGATCACTGGCCAGAACTTAGCCAATATGCTATACAGCTACTAGGTTGCCCTTCATCTAGCGTGCTTTCTGAAAGGACGTTCAGTGCCGCTGGAGGTTTGTCACAGACAAAAGAGTGCGTCTGTCCACCGACTCTGTAGACCGGCTGACATTTATAAAAATGAATCAGTCCTGGATCAGCAGCTATCAATCACCTGATGCTGACGTAACGGAATAGATCGGGGATGTGTTCTGCATTCACAAAACCTCCAGCACTGAACTCTTCCACAATACCACAAAAGGGTTACGTGTGAAGGCACTTGCTGCCATGAAATGCACAATATTTGGCTGCACTGAAGCTTGTGCCACATTTATATCATTTTAATTTTTTGAACCGCAGGGTCCACCCCTGCACTCTTCCACAATACCACAGAGGGGTTACTGTATGAATGCACTTGCTGGCCTGGCACCAAAAGCACAATATCTGGGTGCACTGACGCCTTTAACAGATTCATATCTTTTAATATAGGACCGCATGGTCCACCCCTGCACTCTTCCACAATACCACTGAGGGGTTACTGTATGAAATGCACTTGCTGGCCTGGCACCAAAAGCACAATATTTGGGTGCACTGCCACTGACACCTTTACCAGATTCATATCCTCAGAGGGGTTACTGTGTGACGGCACTGTTGCCGACGCTAAAGGTCCAATTTTAAAGCACCTATTGTTACTTTCATCCAAACCCGCACAATAATTTAGCCCAAAAAAATCACTAAACTTTTTCTACGCGTTCTAAAATGTCTTTTCATACAGGCTGCCGTCCCAAGCAGTTGTTTATGAATAGATTAAAGGAAAAGCATTTACTGTAATTTTAAACGTCACTTTTTTGTTTTTAAATGTTTCTATACATCCTAGAAATCCACCACTTCACGGGCAGGTTATGGGGACCTCCTAGGCACAATATTTGAAGGAATTTTTCGTTTTTATTTTTAACCCTTATTTTATGGAAAACTCACTGTCCCTTTAAAAACGTTTTTTTTTAAACTTTTTGTCCTTGTTTCCTGTCCCCCAGGGCACTACCTGGACCCCCATACACCTTTTATGGCAAATATCTAGCATATATGCACTCTTGGAGGGCACTCTAAAAATCGAATTTTGAGTCCCATTGATTTGCATTGAGTTCGAGTTCGAATTCGAACATTTGGAAAGTTCGAGTTCGAATGCGAACCGAACTCAGGGGTGTTCGGCTCATCCCTAGTCATCACAGTGTTGCTGACATCCTGTGTTCCCACACAAGAGGGATTTGTTTGTACCGGGGTATAGTAATGTCTAGCAATATTTGCTGATTGCCTCCCACTGTCTGTAATCCAATCAGAAAGTTTACATGCCTTGAAAGTCAACTGTAGCAAACAATCCCACACTGGCAGGGCCGTAGGAAGGGCGAGGCGAGTGAGGCGCCTGCCTCGGGCACAGCTGTGAAGGGGCGCAGCCATGGCTCGAGTCCTGCGGGAACGCTGCGGGAATGCTGCGGGAACGCAGGTTGCGGGAACCTGCGTTCCCGCAGCTTTCCAGCAGGTCTCGAGCCATGGCTGCGCCCCTTCACAGCTGTGAAGCGCCCAGCCCGAAATGATTGCCGGCGGCCGCTTGCTTCCTGCTTGAACGGCCGCTGACAGGAAGTGTGAGCGGCTGCACTTCCTGTCAGCGGCTGTTCAAGCAGGAAGCAAGCGTCCGACGGCAAGGAGAGGTGAGCTGGGGCAATATCCATGAGAGCTGGGGGGCAATATCCATGAGAGCTGGGGCAATATCCATGAGAGCTGGGGGGCAATATCCACGAGAGCTGGGGGGCAATATCCATGAGAGCTGGGGCAATATCCATGAGAGCTGGGGGGCAATATCCATGAGAGCTGGGGGGCACTATCCATAGAGCTGGGGGGCATACCCATGAGCTGGGGGCATATCCATGAGCTGGGGGCAATATCCATGAGCTGGGGGGCATATCCATGAGAGCTGGGGGGCAAATCCATGAGAGCTGGGGGGCAATATCCATGAGAGCTGGGGGGCAATATCCATGAGAGCTGGGGGGGCATATCCATAAGCTGGGGGCATATCCATGAGACCTGGGGGGCATATCCATGAGCTGGGGGCAATATCCATGAAAGCTGGGGGCAATATCCATGAGAGCTGTGGGGCAATATCCATGAGAGCTGGGGGCATATCCATGAGAGCTGGGGGGCATTATCCATGAGACCTGTGGGCAATATCCATGAGAGCTGGGGCATATCCATGAGAGCTGGGGCATATCCATAAACTGGGGGGCATTGTCCATGAGACCTGGGGGACATATCCATGAGACCTTGGGGGGCATATCCATAAGCTGGGGCAATATCCATGATAGCTGGGGCATATCCATGAGAGCTGGGGCATATCCATAAACTGGGGGGCATTGTCCATGAGACCTGGGGGCATATCCATGAGACCTGGGGGACATATCCATGAGACCTTGGGGGCATATCTATGAGAGCTGGGGGGGCAATATCTATGAGAGTTTGGGGGCATATCCATGAGAGCTGGGGGGCAATATCTATGAGAGCTGGGGGGCATATCCATGAGAGCTGGGGGGCATATCCATGAGAGCTGGGGGACATATCCATAGAGCTGGGGGGAATATCCATAAGCTGGGGGGCATATCCATGAGACCTGGGGCGTTATCCATGAGAGCTGGGGGGCATATCCATGAGCTGGGGCATATCCATGTGAACTGGGGCAATATATACCCATATGAGCTGGGGTCAATAATATCCATGTGAACTGGGGAAAATAGTCAGGGGGCTCAGTGCTGTGTATATTATTCTGGGGGGTGTATATTATGCTATATGTTCTTTTGCTATACGTGCATGTATTCTGTGTGTACTGTATTTGTACATGTACTAAGTGTGCACTATATATGTAGGGTACAAAGGGTGGTCCGATCCACTGCTTCTGGTCGCGGGGAGCATCCAGGAGCTTAGCACTGCGCCACTGGTCGGGGACTCTGATTTTTAAAATTATGTGGGGGGGGCACAATTTTCTGTTTTTGCCTCGGGTGCAAAAGGAGCTAGCTACGGCTCTGCACACTGGCTCTCATTAGACATGTGCACAGCACAAAATTTCGTTTTGAACTAATGGATTAGTCCTAAAATGCAATTTATTTAGTTACTAAAGAAATTCGTTTTCAGTTCTTTAGTATGAAAACTAATTTCATCCGAAAACCAATGGATACAATTACTATTGTAGTGGCTCCTCAGAGGGCTGAGATCGCTGCTTGTTACAGTATCTCTCACTCTCAGCACAATGTGGGTCATATTACATAGTTGGTGCTAACTTAACCAGAGCTGTTGTAAACTTCCCAGAGCCATTATAGCCTATGGAGGTTTTCAGTTTACAACAGCTCTGGTTAAGTTGGCACCAACATTGTAATACTGCCCGTGTCAGGCAAAGCTGTTACAGTAACTGACTGCTGCTCATCACAGCGCTCAGAGTTTCAGTAAAACTAGTAAATAATATTTTTATATATAAGAGGTTAGAACAATATTATTTCCTTATTTTACTGAAACTCTGAGTGCTGTTATAGTCAGTTACTGTAACAACGGAGCCTGATACATTGTACTGAGAGATAATGTAACAAGCAGCCGATCTCAGCGCTCACAGCCACTGGATTTAAAGGGCTGAAAAAAAGGATCCTCTCTGTATAATGTTTAGAACATCCTCCTGCATTAATTAATACCCCTCTTTGTATAATGTATACAACATCCACCTGCATTAATTAATACCCCTCTCTGTATAATATATAGAACATCCTCCTGAATTAATTAATGTCCCTCTCTGTATAGAACATCCTACTGCATTGGCATGTGGAGGGTGCAGAACTTCGGATGTTGCGATGTTGCGCTCTTCATTGCTGGTCTCCTTCACTCATCAATGTAATATCACAAAAAGGACTGAAACTAAAATCTAGTGCATTTTATTTTAGTTTCTTTAGTTTTTTGTACTGAGCAGTTTAGTTTTCGTATGACTCAAGAGAAACTAAATTATCCCAAAATTCTGACTAAATCGTTTTAGTACTAAAACGAATGCACATGTCTAGCTCTCATCAAAATCACTCCACGGTGTGTAGGTCTAGGGTCCTATCCTCAGTGGCTGCGGATAAGACGAGAGCTGAATCCATGATCCCTTATGTTTGAAGAGCTGGCACAGCTCTGTGATTCTTGACTGCACAGCGCACCTGCAAGATCTCAGATGCATCCATGTATTAACGTGCAGTAGGTGGCCGGGAAAGACAGAGCTTCGCAAAGTATGTCAAGAAGTACAGGCCATGCTCCTGACTCATCATCCAAGCTCATGGCCAGCCCACGTCAAAGAGAGCCTGGACCAGGAGAAGCCTGCATACTTGCCGGAGGAGGGACGAGAACAATATAGACTAAGATAAAGGCAACAGAGGTAGGAGTGTGGCGGAAATGTGGACAGGATGGTATATAGGAATGATAGAGGCATTGTGGCATATGGGGTCTGGACATCATGGAGGCACTGTGGCATTAATGCAGTCTGGACATAATGGAGGCATTGTGGCATGTTGGCAATGTGATATTTGGGCATAATGGACGCATGTTGGCAGTGGCCCCAGTTATTGCTTTTCCCAGGGGTTTACATCGGTGTTAAGATGGTCCTGCCTATTATGGCCATGCCGCTAAACCTAACGAGTGAGACGTTTTGCAAAATTACTTAAAATTAAGTAAAATCCTTTTCTTAAGTCTGGTCTCCAAAGGATGTTGTAATCCGGTGCTTAGTCTCATCATATGCATAAGGAAACTAAAAACAAATAGTTCCCAAGGTCCATCCTCTGTCTCTACGCAACCCCACTTGCACAGAGCTTTCAAAGGGCAACACAAGTCTCCATGGAGTCTTATGGACTCCTGAAGACAATACCAGTGGGCAGCATTTATAAGCTCACCTCTGTTAAAAGTTGAACTGCTGACATAATGGCATGCTTGTAATAAAACAGTTTATAAGGAAGTGTTCATGGTTACCTGATTGTATCGACTTCACCAGGCAGGGCTATTACAACTAGAGTTTGGATTTAAAAGCAAGTTTAACATTAGGTTTAGAATTCCAGTTAAGTTTAGAATTGGGTGTGAAGGACAGCACAGAAACAAAGAAATAGACATAGATTTGATTAGCTTTTCTGGGATGATATTTAGGGAAACAATTTGCTTTAGATTGGCGTAGTGATCTCCATAGGCACCGAATTTTGTAACTTCTGCTCCTTCTTTTGAAAGGGTTAACCTTAATTCTAACGTTAACCCTTTCCCACTGCAGTGCATACCATGTCGTCCTTGCGGCGGGTTGGCTTTGAAGACATGGGGCATACTAGTAATTATATGCAGCCTCGGCCCTGCCCAGCACTCGACGTGCACAGCACCATTGGCTGCTGCAGGATGGCGGCCTGAACTCAGGCTGTCCCCCTGCAGCCAATGATGCGTGTCATGTGTCAGCTGCGTGGGTGGGCCTAAGGAGAGGCCCACCACAGCACCTGGTGGCGGGGCGTACTAGTACGCCACGCTGGCGTTAACCCCCTCCCACCAGGCACCACTTGCCTCACATTAAGGCTTTAAAAGTAATCCTAACTTTAAAACAAGCAGAAATAGTAACCCTAACCCTAATATTAACTTTAACCCCTGTGCCAATGTTCTATCTTACCGGTGTCAGGAAAATGATGCTAGTTTGCTGCTGTGTGTCGTATCATTCAGTGATCACAGGGTGGCGACTCTGATGCAGGATACCTACACAAGGTTATCATATTATTCCATCCAAAAGAGGTTAAAGCTATTATTATTATACTTTACATTATATAGTGCAAGCAGATCCCCCCCCCCCCTGAATAGGGCCTATCTCTTTGGTTAACTAGATTACTTTGATTTGTATAAATGGATTTGTTTAAGCATTTTAAAGCTTTCTAAAGCTATGTCGATGAATGATACATGTAATATATAAACCCAATAAAGTAAATTACTATGGACTTTTGGGTTCATCTGTAAAATACAATTTTTACCTTCTGTAGTTTGTGCACGATAGTAGGATGGCGAAGAATATTAGTGCAGAGAACAACTGGTGTCACTTTTCTGTCACAGGTAATTACATTTAGCATTCAGATATGTTTTTTCATGCTCTGTTAATAAAGATTATTTGAAGACCAAGACGTCATGGAAACCCATACCTTGCAAAGATGTGATACAGTTTATGTATTCACATGGAGCCTTTTTATGCAAAAATTATAAGTGCATTGTTAATATGGTACATGGAGCCCCCGAGTGGCCACTATGTTGTTTTTTTTTGTGTGCAAAATTATTTATGTTTAAAGCTCATAAAATAATGATTTTGTGCATAGAATGTCCTGCCCTCACTAAAAAGGCCATACATTGAAACAGGAACTTTAAGTTCTGGCATCCCTTGTGCATTTAAATTTACCTTCCTGCCTCAGTAAATCGATTCACTGAACTTTATTGACACCAGTGTCATGGGATATGCTGCAGTCAATGTGATAAAATGCTAAGGCACAGCATTGCTTAGTGGCACAAAGTCAGGAGTCAAGTTGAGGAGGAACATGTGGGAATGTAGCGTACATTACTTTACACTGAAATAACAATAAAAAATGAAAAATAGGATGATAATAATAATAAAACCACTTTTGCATACCTTTTTTAATAAAAGATTAGTGTTTTTCCTTGGTGAGAAACTAAATTCCCAGTTAGACCTCACTCCTATTATTATTCTTTATTTATAAAGCGCCGGCATATATTTTCAGCAGCGCTGTACAATGGGCACAGTATAGACAGGGTTACAATACATTGAACAACATTTGACAAACAGTACAGGAGGAGACGAGGTCCCTATTCCCATAGGAACTCACAATCTAGAAGGGTTGGGGTTGGAAACAGGAGGAGAGGACTGCAAGGTGAGAGTAATTGATGGTTGCCTGGGAGTTAGAAGCCTGGGATTAGTAAGAGTAATTAGAGAAAGAAGTGTAAACAGCTGGAAAGAATGCCTGAAAATAGAGGCCGGTCCTGTGTGGGGGGGTGGATGGGGGGGTGGATGGGGAGGGAGGGTGGGACTGCTGAGTGTGTGAATGGATCCTGCTCTGTGTGTTTCCCTGTGTGAAGAGGAAATGAGTTCAGGTAAGTGTTAGTCATCAGAGGCCTTTAAATGGGTGGGAGGGGGACACATGTTAAAATTCTATTGAAAAAAGCGGGATTTTTAGAAAATAAAAATCAGCCAAAAATTAAGAAATGCAGATACTATCAACCTGTATTACACTAAAGAAGCTACTAGGAGCAGCCACAACCCTTACTGTAACAAACAATTCAACAGACTTTCCTGCTGCAACAGTCAGGGAGAAGGCCAAATACAGTGAGAGCTCTGAGGTCACTTACTGCTGTACAGGGATAGGGTTTAGGGAATATAATGATTTAAAATCCCTGTACAGTACAGATACAATATATCAGTCTAAAGCGGGGACGCTAAGGAGTAAAACCTGCACCTGCGGGTTTCTCCTTAGCATCCCCATTTTAGCCTGATATTACTGTGCAGGCGCTAATCCAGCAGCCTGCACCATAACATGGCGCTAAACCTCAGGATGTTCGCAGCAGCGTATCCCCTCCCTGGAATCCATAGGACTTCATTAAGGCTTCCACGGCTGGTCACATGACCTGCAGGATCTCACCTGGTGAGATCCAGCAGGTCGGCATAGTGATTCGCAGAGGGAGACTGAGGGACTTTTTCTCCCAGTCTCTCTCTGCTCCTGGCGGCAAGAAGAAGCAAATGGAGCCGCCGTTCTCGCTGCGGGATGAGGGGGAAGGGGTAAGTATGTGATTTTTCGGCAGGGGATTTCAGCTGGTGCAAACGGATTCCGCAGAAGCGGAATCAGTTAGCTCCAGGTCCTAGCTGTGGTTAACCTTTCAGTTAACCATAGCTTGGCGTAATTAGCTTTAGGACTTTGTAATACTAACCCTAATTAACAGTTTGCGCTCCCCATATTAAGCATAAGGAGCGCAATGTACAGTAACCTCGTGGAGAGAAGCGCAAGATCCGAATCTTTAAAGGTTTTTTTAACCCGTTAGCGTTTGGATTGTAATATGGTCCCCCTACACTAAGGCAACCAGAGCTAATGTTAACGCTCACACAGGTGAGCGCTAACGTTATGAATGTAATGTGGCCCATTATTTTTATATTCTAATGGTATTTTTTGGAAGCTGCATTGCTAATAATCTCATTAAGATCACTACAAACTCCAAAAGCTTTTTTTATTATCTGTTCTGATATTTGCTGTTTCAACACAAAGGCCGTATCTTCCTGTATGCTAATAATGAAATTGTGCAAGATAAAGGACACCATATAGAGTTTGGAACCTTTCGTGCCAGCAATATTTTGGTAAAAGATAAACTAATACATGAGAAATTTAAAATGTACAAATTTGGATTATTTTAATCTCAGAATAACCGTATTTATACAAAGTTGCTATATTTACCCTACTTTTATGCATTAGCTATGCATTCAAGGTTTCAAATAAATGTTATAATATTTTTTCAGCAAAAAAAGTGCTTGGTAATGAAAGGGTTGACGTTTTTCCAGTTTACATTTCAGCTGACCAACTCTGGAAAAACAAAGAGAAAAAAGAACTTAAAGATGACCCTGCTTTATAAAGCTACAAGATGCAGGATTTAACAAGCTGGTGAAGTAGTGCATGACCATGTACACAAAATATTTATAAACCAAGCAAGGTAGGTGATTTATAAAGATTTTGGGCCATTCATATCTTTTTAACAACTCATAATTTTAAGTGTTCATATTCAGATTGGATGTGTCGGAGCTGGAAATAATATTAACAAAGTCAATAACTATTGTTCTTGAATTGGTTTCAGACCTGAGCTACAATGACAATTTATCAATAAGAAGTATCTTTGTCGCACAGTCACATTACATGACATTCATAAGAATAAATAAGTCGATTTGAATTTTAGATAGTTTTGATCTTTATCCAGAAATTGCTTAATTGCATTTTCCTCAAATATGTAGCAGCAAATTATCTTTCAATGTTAGTCTTTGATCTCTTTGGAAATTCCGCTCTACAATAATTGCACTCGACCTAGAATGCTACATGTTTTCTCCTATATTTATTTATTTATTTATTTATTTATAAAGGATTTTACCAGGAAGGATACATTGAGATTTCTCTCGTTTTCAAGTATGTCCTGGGTTCAAGTACATTGAAGTGTTACATTTACAGAAATACAAAGTAATACAATGTAAGATATTAACAACACAAATATACAGATTAACAGAAAATAAATATGTAGGAAATATAGTCACTAGGTTACATGTTTACAGGTGCATTCTATATCTGCAAGCTGAGGCCCCAGGTTGATTAAGCTGGATTTTAATCAAATGTTAAAACAGAGAAATGATACAGCTTTGGGAACTCTTATAATTTTGAGTAAGTTCCAGGCATTGTTGATGTCAGGCAGATATCAGTCGTAGTCCTTAAACAGATGGGAGACAGTTATTTGAATTCTACTGGTCTGTGCTATATCAACATGCTATTTTTTGTATATCAGGTAAATTTTAACCCCTTGTGATTTTCCATAAAACCACTGTCAGGACTCAGTGGTTTTATGGGACATGTCTTTCCATTAGTCACACAGTAAATATACACAGAGGTGTCCTTCTGTATATGTGCACTGTAGGTAATCCCTATATGACACAAAGAGGTGTTTGCTGGTCAAAACGCAATACTACATTTACAATATAGTTTGAATTTAGTTTTTCTGTGAAGGAAAAATGGATATCAAAGCTTTTCAATTAATTTTAGAGATTTGCAATTCATTTCGTTCTGAATTGAAATTCGGACGCAATTCACCATTTTCGTGGTTCAGGAGCATTTCTGAAAACAAAATATCGACCACCAGAAATTTTGGCTCGATTCGATGATTCAGATCATTTTGGCGATTCGGATCAGTACGGTGATCCGGCTCATTTCGGGGGATTCGAATCAGTTGGTTTTTCGCTTTTTTATGAGTTATTTCATTTTTTATTGCTTATTTAAGAATAGCAAGTAGATTACTACCAATAGAATGAAAGTTTCTTTACTTAATTATTCTTTTAGGTGAAATTTTAGGTTTCCTAACTTTTTTTTAAAGAAACAAGGCTTTTTAACCCATAGGTTTCAAAGCAGCATATGAATCCGCACACTGCCGGGCAGCGCCTCTCTGCAGTATAATTAATGCAGCATATGAATCGCCGAATCGATCCAAATCACCGAATCGAAATGATCCGAAACGGAAGAAAAACTGTCCAAAATGGTCCGAAACGAAAAGTCATGCACAACCCTAATTAATTTCAACTCATTGGCTGTCATGCCCGATGTGTTGAAATTTGAGTGGTACATTCTGGAGCCCAAATGCAAGCGAATTACATTGCAATAAACTAAATTCCCTTGTAGAGCTCCAGAATTAGCCCATATTCCAACACCAGCGGTGCTTTTTGAACATTGGGTATATACCTGATCTTGGAAGTGAAGGGGTTAAAGATGAAGTTGATGGCTTAAAGTGCTCTTTCCATTTGTTATCATTGCACTCAAATGAACAAATCAATTTAGTCGCCAATTACATGGGGTCACTACTGACTGATGCATAGGCCATGATGAGTATGCCAATCGCTACAAAACATAACAGGTGTTTTTGTCATCCCTCACGTTTCTTTGCCCTGTGGGTGCTTCTGTTTTCTCTCCCACCATGCAGTTTTGCTTCATAATTTGTCTTTTTACTTGACTTACTGTGGTTTTCCTTGACAGTCTGTAAATATACAGCTGTAAGTTGTGAAGCCTCGCTATGCCTCCCTTCTCTTATACAGTACCTTCATGTGTGTTGACACTAGCTAGGAAAGGGCATAGGAGTACAGGAATATTCCACAGTGACTTACCATACCAGAATGTTGAGTTCTCAGCTTCCACTTTATACAGCGATCCCCAAAATAGGCCACGCTTAAGACGCCGCTGTATGAGGCATTTGGAAAGATAACGGAGTCACAAGCACTTCTAGAACAGAAGAGTGAATTTACACTGCAAGCTTATGAAAAATCCTGGTAAACCTGCCCTGCTTTATCAAGGAGATGTTTTGAAGTGTTAATTTTGCACTAAAAATGAATGCGAGTGTCAAAGATCCAATGGAGCACATTTGGCAGCACTCCTTTTAAAGTGGGTGGCAACATTAAGCCCAACTAACTCTATCCATTCTGCTCTCTCTAAGCCAGTTCAGTCAACGCCTTGGTCTCAGATTGTTTTATGAGATCTTTTCACTAAACTTCACTGCATGTTCTCGGTAAGGGAGCTGAGACCCAGCAGAAGAAGGCCAAACTCTAGCACAACCTGGCATAGACAATTCGGTAATTTCGCTTCATGCCAACATGGCCAGGTTGCACAAAGGAGCTATTGAATTTGGCTGAACAAATGGTCATATAAAGGAAGGCGGCAGTAGCTGCCAGTTCCAGCTGAAATAAACGTCATCTCAAGGACCTGGAGAGAAACCAGTGCAATGAGTGTTTCTTTAGTTAAAAAAATAATTCTTTGACGAGTATACATCAGACTAAGAATGGACATAGGAGTCTTCAGTGGCCACCAGTGCAAAGTCACCAGTGCAGTTTCTCCGAATCGATGAAGAAACACAGTAAACCCGATTCCGACCGAGCCATTAATCGAACGGTTCCAGTCACTCTCACAACTGAGCCACAAGTTTTGTTTGCAGCTCGGACATTGCTGCAGGTTACAGTAAACAAATTACTCCAGTATTTGTATAGGAACTGTTACTTTGCAGCTAATAGGAGGAGAATGAGATATTCCAACGTAACTCCTTCTTGGCTCAAGACAGTATCCAAGAAGGAATACCAGCTCTCAACTCATTTAATAGAAAAATCTAAACCCACTAAAAAATCCCAAATTGACCTTTAATTGCACGGTGCAATTTGCCACTTCCTCAGTCTGCAAAAAGGGAAAGACTGAAAACAAATAATTTCCAGTGGTTTTCAGCCGTCCCTAGATGACACCATTGCACGTTGTTTCATTGAGTACAATGGGCTCCAGGAGCCTATACTAGTAGTGCTATGCTGTATCGCTGCCGGTATCAATGACCAGTTCCCTATTATGATTCACAAATCACCAGGGTCAGATTTGCATCTCAGGAGCCTGTAGGCACAGAAATGTGGAGCGCCCCCCCCCCCAACCTAAAAATAATATGGCAAAACAACTTTTTACATATACATATTCGTTTTGGGGAAAACTAAGAAAATTGTTTTTTTTTTTTTTTTTTTTTTTAAAAACTGAAAACCAGTTTCTATCTGCATCAGATCAAAAGAAGGGGCAGAATCTGTTGCTTGCAGCGGCATTGTTTGTTTTATATGCAAAATCATATATTGCCTCTGCCGCAGAACAGAGAAAAAAAGTAAATTTAGCACTTACTTTTTATAAACATTTTTATTTTTACACATTACATGATTGGTATCATTGTAAAGACCAGACTCTGACCTTTTTAATGACACCTCACTTAAACTTTTGGAGGTGTACAATTCAGAGATGCAGGTTCCAAAGATCCCCTTCTCTCCTTACTGCACTGCTACGGTTTAGGTTACATAGTTACATAGGCTGAAAAAAGACCTGCGTCCATCGGGTTCAGCCTCTCCCATCATCAGCTCTACACCTGACTTGCTGCCAGTGTGGGAAATGAGAAAGTGAGTTAATGCAGCATCACTGTTCACTTTATAATTGTAAACTGAATAAAAGTGTTGCGCTACATAATCCGGCCTTTCCAATGATACCTCATATGTCCCTCTAGCCCAGTGTTTCCCAAACCTGTCCTCCGGACCCTCAACCAGGCCAGATTTTGCAGATCACCTTGAGGAAAAGCAGACTGAATCCTGCAATCACTGAACAGCAAATCATACCACCTGTGCTGTGCTTCAGATATCTGGCAAACCAGGCGAGGCAGAGGGTCCTGAGGACAGGTTTGGAAAACACTGCTCTAGCCCTTAGGGCTCTAGAGCCAGAGTGGTATAAATGATTGCAAATTGTAAAAAGAAATGTTTTTTTTGTTTTTTTTACACAGAGCAAGGCACCCCCTTGTGGCAGGCGCCTGTAGGCACATGCCCACTCTGCCTAATTATAAATCCGGCCCTGCCGATCACACCAATAATTTCCCTTAGCAGCTCCCTGTTACCAACTAGATGCTCTATTTAAGTCTACTGTTTATTTTTTTAAATATCAGCTGATTCAGTTGAAAAAAATTAAGCTGGAACCCATATTGAAAAAATTTAGCTGGTCTAATTTTCAGCATTATACAGATTTGTGCATTTAAACATGCCTATTAGAAATCTTTAAAAAAAGATTTCAGTCTAATTTCCTCTATTTTCCTGCCTGAAAATACATTTTTCAAACACCTTTTAGCATTTGAAATTTTTTAGGAAGTCCGAATACAGATAATTTCGAATTGAATCGCCACAGCCGATATTTCCACTGTAGAATCCCAAGAGCCGATAATTGATCAGAATATATATCAGAAATTGAAATGCCAGTAAACCTGCATCTGAATTGCCCAAACTGAAAAATGGCGATAAAGGTCCCGGTTTTGGCCACCGTGACAAATTATATCGGGCCCTAGGTCATAAATGGGCCCAGTATTTGGAGCGATTCAGAGTTTATAAAGCAGAACCAAGCCTAGATATCATAGTATTGGATGTTTGTGTCTACGGTGCTCCAGAGCAGAGTGCGTTCGTTTTATTACACTTTGCTTACATGTCACCGAAAGAGAACGCATAGTTTGTTTATTCAAAGAAAATCAAATTGCAAGATCAACTAGTCTTCCAGACAACCCCCTCCCAGATCACTGAGCTGCTGTGTGTGGTGCTCACACTCTCGCTTACATTAGCTCACAGTTTCCAGTGCCACCAAGAGTACATTGTAACTATAGCAATAAGAACAAATTACACAGAAAAAATAATACTTAATTACAAGAAAATATTTTGTGATATTATGTCACAGCGCTCAATTCTCAGTTCTGGCTGTCACATCTGCCCATGAGGAGGGGAGATGGAAACACCATCCTGGAACAGTAAATTTTTGCAAAAAAGCATGAGCCAAACATCTGAATTGTAAATACTCACAGCTTGTCCAATTATTTGTCTCCACAATAATTTCTTTTAAGAAACTGCCATCAAGGGAAAAGTCAAGAAGTAGCATAGCCAAAACCAAACTATTCTTGGGTTGTCAGACACACATTGGCAGAAAATTAGTAATATTAAAAAGAAGCTAATTATTAGCAAACGCTGAGGGAAAATGCCGCCATCAACATCTTAATGGAAACAATGTGAAAGGCAATTAGAACCCATTGCTTGTTGGACTTGGTGACATTTAAGGCTTAATTAGCCCATTAATTGCACATTTGAAATTATCTCATGTGAAATATTTTATCCAGATTTTTTAGCATGATTGGGGATCCCACATTGAGAGACTTTTAGTAGCTTTGCCTTCTTTCCAAAACATCACTGAAACATAACAACTTCTATCCAAAAACAAAAGCTCTATGTTTTCTTATGGCGTCTTAACATTGGCAGCGACATCTCATCAAACCCTTAAGCAAAATGTTCCAGAATTCAAGTCACTTAAAATTTACTTTATAATTTTCAAGAAGAGTTAACAAAAAATAAAAATATGCTTATATAACGTCTACTTTCATTTTTTTAAGAAGACCTGGGATTGATTGATTTATTTATAAAAGATTTTACAAGGAAGGATACATTGAGATTTCTCTGGTTTTCAAGTATGTCCTGGGTTCAAGAGCATTGAAATTTAACAGTTGTTACAGAAATACAAAGTAATAAAAGGATTGATGATCTGCTCATTCTAACGGGAAAAAACTTTTATACCCACTGTACTTTCAGATGCCAATCAAACATTTTTACTGCTCTCATGACGTTTCATAGAATATGCTGGCGCTTTATAAATAAAGAATAATAATAATATTATTTCCTTTTTACCTTTTGTTTCTGAAATAATACTTTAAAGGGGTTATTCAAAAAAGCGTCTATTTCACCGAAATTTCGTGCTCTTTCGTTCGGCGCACTTATTTACATATAAGATCCAACGAATGATAATAAAAAGGGCTGTTACAGAAAAATGTTTAAAAAAACAAACAAAAAAATTCGCAAAAAAAATCCCGAAAAATTCCTAAAAGATCCTAAGAAATCTATAAATAGACTTTTTACTGCAGAATATTATAATCAATGGTTTATTAGATATTGAATTAAAATGGGAATATTTTTAACATTGAAGCCTATGGGATTCGCAAGAATAAATCTGCCGCATGAAACCACCAAACAGCATGGCAATTCGGCAACTTTTCCCGCTGTTTTTTGTACTCTGAATAGACGAAGCATCTCTTTGAATAACCCTGTTTGAATAACCCTGATTCTGAATAGCCCTGATAGTGACTATTCAGAAAGAGGTGAAAACCTTGAGAATGGCTGGAGAGTTGAAAATTCTAGGTCAAAATAGTCAAACCAGAAAAATTCTCCCATTTATCTCACTTTCCAAATCGGCTATTTGGTCTAGATTGTTAATTCTCCAGGCAATTCAAGGTTTTCACCTCTCTCTGAATAGCTCTGTATGTTACATGTTTACAGGTGCATTCTGTATCGAGGTATATTAATAGAGATCGCTTAATAAACAGCTGGTGTGCCTTGACAATTTTTTTTTCTGATTGATTATCAGTGATCCACGAGGTGAAAAGTGATGAAAATCACTGCTTTATACTTTTAATGGTTTACTGTTGCAAATTATTGATATGTATACCAAATTACGGCTATATGTCTTCTTTCCATGAATAATGTGTTTTAAGAAAAAATACAGTTCTTAAAAAATTTCAAGGTTGCTCACACATTCTGGGAAGATCTTATTTTCTCAAAAAATCAGAAAGGGTTCCATATCCCTGAAAGGTAAAGATGAAGTAACCCAGCACTCTGTAAAATGACCAGTTTTATTGAGCAGCGTTCGGCTGATACAAAAGTGTTTCTCACGCTCACTACCAAGGTGTATCCTTTTTGTAAAACCATGTATTTTGTGTTCAAGATTTCCAAATATTTAATTTTGCTTTGCCAAGTGGCATTTCACCATTGTTCTGATTTAACTGAGATGCACAGGCTCCACAGATGAATAGCAGAGCTTCTAGTAGTGCAGAGAACTAGCAGAGATAGCTCTCAAGCTGAAGCCTGTGTACACTTCTTTCCTGCTCTCCAATGGGCATTATTTTGAAAAAAATTATAAAAGATGCCACCCGAAGGGCTACTAACCCAATGGTATCCTTTAAGCATGCCAGTAGTGATATAAATAATAAATTAATAAATTAATTTAAATGACACTTCAGTAAATAATAAAAAAGGTTGTATATATTGCTTTATGCATAATTCCCATTTCTCGTTTCCTTCATTTAAACTTGATGCTTCATTCAATAGCAAATTCTGTTTAATTTCTGTGGAAATAGACAGAAACAAAAAATGAATCTCAGGTATCTCAGCAATATGTATAAGCTCTTTTACGGTTTCATTTCACAACATGATACTGTATCATCAATGTTATAAAATGGAAAGATCTGTATAGGGATGCACCGATACCACTTTTTTAGGACTGAGTACAAGTACCGATACTTTTTTTCAGTACTCACCGATACCAAGTACCAACACTTTTTTTTTCAAAGTCATGTTACAGCTTTCCAATAAAAAAAATTAGGATGTTGCTGAAAGCCTATATGATTTATGTCAATACGGAATTGTATGGCCAGACACCCCATTTACCCCCTGCCTGCACAGACACACACACACATCTCAGATATATGTATAACCACTCAGGCCCATACCAGATACATATAGTATATACAGACCCCAGACCAGACATTATATACACACACACACACAGACACCTACAGTATACATATATACACAGACACCTCTATACAGACCCCCAGACCAGACACCTCTATATACACAGACCGCCAGACCAGACACCTCTGTATACACAGACCCCCCCAGACCAGACACCTCTGTATACACAGACCCCCAGACCAGACACCTCTATATACACAGACCCCCAGACCAGACACCTCTGTATACACAACCCTAGTACATACACAAACTCTCATTTGATTTTAAGTTTACTGAAAGGAAAACTCTAGGGTTAAAATGGGAGGGGAGGCTAAACATTAACCCCACCTGACCCATTCCTCCTGTTTTAACCCTTTAGTCCAGGTGTGGGAAACTACGGCCCTCCAGGTGTTTTGAAACTAAATTTCCCGTGATGCTCAGCTGCTCATTACGTTTGCAGAGCCTCTAGGGAAATCTATTTCCAAAACATTTGGAGGGCAGGGTTGCTGACCCCTGATATATAGGAATATTTAATATTACAATGTGTCATTTTGTTGCCCTATCCTGGAATACTTGTAACTATTAGAAATCCTGGTGTAATTTATTTCTGATAGATATTTATAAAATATACAAATTACACAGTTCTTTGCCATGAGGTGCCATGTCGAACTTCCAGTGACCAGTGTGAGAGCGATAACGCCAAATTTAACACACCTGCTCCCCATTCACACCTGAGACCTTGTAATACTAACGAGTCACATGAGACCGGGGTGGGGAAATGGCTAATTGGGCCCAATTTGGACATTTTCACTTCGTGATGTAGTCACGTTTGTTGGCAGTGGTTTAGACATTAATGGCAGTGTGTGTGTTGAGTTATTTTGAGGGGACAGCAAATTTAAACTGTTATACAAGCTGTACACTCACTACTTTACATTGTAGCAAAGTGTAATTTCTTCAATGTTGCCACATGAAAAGGTATAATAAAATATTTACAAAAATGTGAGGGTGTACTAATTTCCATGAGATACTGTATATAAGCAACTTTTGAATTATTTTAAGGAGGGTTCCAGGTTTGGAAAGGAACTATTGGACATGGTGATATATAAGCAATAAAAAAGCATACTATTTCAATAACAGTTTAAAAAAAGAACAAAGCCCTTTTGATTTTAAACTGTTCTCTTTGGGATTTTCTTCAACCATCACCATCTCTAATGTCACTGATGATTGTAATGATGTTGCTATCAATGTTATGATATCAGTTAGGTCATTGAGGAGCTAAGTAGCTTTTAAAGAGGGTTCCAGAACATGAATTACTGAGGATTCCACCACTACCCTCCTTCTGGTGAGCTACAATCTTCTACTCTGCCTACTTCTAGGGATGGAGCTGCAAGTGACATGGCAAGCCACAGCTGAGAACCCAGTCTGTAGTTAGAAACAATACAGCACACGTATACAAACCACACAAAACACCAATGTTCTGGGAAATTCAAGGCAGCCATCCCAGCAACAGCGTGAGTATAAACCAGAAGAGCCAGTCACTCCATGGTGCAATAAAATGAGAGCTGATTATTCTTGGAGCAAGGTGTAACGTTTCTGTTCCTCTTAGAACATTTATCAAGCATAAACTTTTTTATTTTTTGTTTTATAAAGCGCTAAATACCTTACCGTTGCACAAACCATAAATTTAGTTACACTTGAAAGCTCAGCCAACTACTGGTATCACCAGTGATGTAACACACACAATATATGAGGGGAGATATATCAACTTGGTTACAGGGGACCACGAGGTTCACCATGAATGAAGCAAAACAAACACCAGTTGCATCTAGACAGGGACAGACTACTCTACTACCACTAATAGAAAAAAATCTTGCTACATAAAACCATGGCCACAGCAAAACAAAAAAATAGAAAACTGGAAATAATAATAATAAACGTTTAAAAACAGGTGTATGACCTGTAATGCCTGAATCCTAATAACGTCTTAATAGATAATATGCACCATATGTTAGTCTATATACAGCTACATGCACCGAAAAAAGGTAGAGCGGGACCAATCACCCCACAACCTGGCGTGAAAACATAAAGCAAGAGTGTATATTAATGTGGTATATACCTCCATGCAACGAAATCGAATAGCCTTCAGGTCTCTGTGCCTGTGGTGTTTTTCTTAAATCAACAGTAGTATCTATTCAAGTGCAGAAATCCAATCCACCTCGATCACAAACAGTTAATGGTGTGTTCCCAGCTAATACTCCATAATATATTTCAGTTTATTGCATTGGTCCCTCGCTCGCACCCGATGCTTGTTTCGCCTTGTATGGCTCGGCAAGAGCGCAGAGCTTTTGTGAAATCATTTAGCACCCCCTAAATCCCCCCAAGAAATCTGATACTCACCTCTTATACCGCGGCGAGAGTGGTGGCCCGATCTGCTGCTTCTCCTGGTCGTGAGCAGAGCGAGACTGTGGACAAATAGTAATAACAAATTGTTACGAAATATCTGGGATACACATGTACATTAATACATAACTTATAGTGTAGACCCCTTATGGATGGCTCCTATATTCTTCATCCGTTAATGAATAAAAGTGAAAAAGTAAAGGGGTCTCACTGTAACAGAAAAAACAAATACATAGGGCAATATAACCTATACAGCAAGTATATATGGAAATGCTCACAAGATTTCAGTGTGATATAGGCACATCAAAAATATTCAGCCTCCATGACACCACTAAGGATCTCCCATCCACTGATTGCCACCTCTGGAACCGACCTTCTTTCAGTGAGAACCATATGTGGTTGTACAGCTGCTGATGGTAAAAAGGCACAGGAGCAGGTATAACTGAAATAAAGGTTTACTGGACAAATAAACTGACACGTTTCGTCACTATTACGTGACTTTATCAAGGTAAAACGTCCATCTGATGGAGATTTTACCAAGGTTTTTTAACCCATTAGTGTTCGGGTTGTAATATGGTGCACTCGTGCTAGAGCAACCACTGCAAACGTTAACGCTCACACATGTGAGCGCTAACATTAGCGTTATGATTTTAGTAGGGCCCTGAAAAGGGTAAATGTTTGCAGGATTCAGTGGAAAGCCCATGGTAATAGCCTAAATAGATACATAGTAAGCAATGTCAAGGATGATGATGAAGACCAACATCCTCAGTCATAGGACTACTACAAGTAGTGAGGATCCTCCAAGGTGAATTGCGCAGGCTGGTTCCATGAAGTTGTATAGAGCAACATAGTTACAGTGAGGCATCTAGCATGATGAAGGTATTGTAAAGGAAATACTCCAGATTGAAGAGCTATTTAGAAGCAAAGAACTTGCACCACAATAGAACAAGATAAAGTAATAAATATAATTAGTGTACACCCTTACAGTAATGAGTTTGGCAATTCCATCTGCTCATAATGGTGACGCTGTTGCCTACATTTGTGAAATAGCATGAAAATCTCATGTAAAGGGACAACATGTTACTGGATAAAAAGCTGTTGAGGCGTTTAATCAGGGCAGGTGAGCTATTTTTTCTGAATCCATTTAACCTCTCATCACAGATCACGGATGGGGGGTATCAGGCTGGTAGAAGTCCACTTATATTTGAGGGCCATGGGGTTTGAGAGCAAGTAGCTTTCCGGGCAGCCAAACTGCGTTCCCAATTATCTCCTCACGCGCTTCCATCCATCGGGTAAGGGTAATTAATTTTTTGTGCAGTTAAAAGCCTGTGCTCATGCTCATGCAGAGGAAAAACTACCAACATCGAAATGGTTTTCAGAAATATTCCGAAATTCAGACAAGTCGAATCAACCTTCCAGTGACAGTGATTGTAATTTTTACATGAAACAAATAATATGAACAAATGTTTTACCTGTGGACTTGGAAAATAGTAACTTACAAATATGCAAATATACTTACAATATGGACTTACAAATCCAGGGAAACCAGTAAAACTTTATTTATATAATGCATTCTACAAGTTGGTGTGCTCCTATCTAGGGTTTACTTCAAGAACACAAAACTGTTCCTGTATATGATTGGACATTGCCAAGCAGAAAGTTTGTATTTTGACACTAATTTTATAAATTTATAGTACTAAATGTAGCCAAGGATTTCGAAAGTAGTTACATTGTAGTCTTTGTTTACTAAAAGTTGCATGCATAACATAAAGAAATAGATTAACACCTGTATGCCTAGCTTTGTTTGACGTTATTGTTATTTTTAAGATGTTTGAGAGTCACATTTCTTTTTACAAAGCGTGATCCATGGAGTATGCTCCAGATCAGACTAAAGGAGTTGAGATTCAATGCAATATTACACCCCCCCCAGAACAGTTTACACACTGTGCATTGCCCCCCCCCCCCCCGGTGTTCCTATGTGGTTTTGCAAACTAAATTTAGGGAAATTGTATTAACTAACCTTTGTTATATTTTGATATTAGCATCATCAAGTATTTATCAATATTCTATGCTCACAAAGCATTCTTCAATGTCGTAACTTCCTCCTTGTACAGATCCTCACATCCAGGATACAGGTAGGACGTGGGGTCACAGTGTTCTTTCTCTAGAATGCAAAGAACAAGAACTCAAAGCAGCTTTCTATACACTTTATATTTACGTACTAGAAGGCCTGAAAAGAAAACTCAGCATCTACAGTGGCAAGAAAAAGTATGTGAACCCTTTGGGATTACGTGGAATTTTGCATGAATTGGTCATAAAATGTGCTCTGATCTTCATCTAAATCACAAAAATTTGAAAAACACAGTTTGCTTAAAATAATACAACACAAACATTATATGTTTTCATGTTTTTATTGAACAGAACATGTAAACATTCACAGTGCAGGGTGGAAAAAGTATGCGAACCTTTGGACTTAATAACTGGTTGATCCTCCTTTGGCAGCAATAACCTCAACCAAACGTTTCCTGTAGTTGCAGATCAGACCTGCACAACGATCTGGAGTAATTTTGGACCACTCCTCTTCACAAAACTGTTTCAGTGTAGCAATATTCTTGGGATGTCTGGTGTGAATCGCTGTCTTAAGGTCATGCCACAGCATTTCAATCGGGTTGAGGTCAGGACTCTGACTGGGCCACTCCAGAAGGCGTATTTTGTTTTGTTGAAGCCATTCTTTTGTTGAATTACTTGTATGCTTTGGGTCATTGTCCTGTTGCATCACCCATCCTCTGTGGAGCTTCAGTTGGCGGACAGATGGTCTTACGTTTTCCTGCAAAATGTCTTGATAAACTCTGGAATTCATTTTTCCATCAATGACAACAATCTGTCCAGGCCCTGAGGCAGCAAAGCAGCCCCAAACCATGATGCTCCCTCCGCCATGTTTTACAGTGGGGATGAGGTTTTGATGTTGGTGTGCTGTGCCTTTTTTTCTCCACACATAGTGTTGTGTGTTTTTCCAAACAACTCAATTTTGGTTTCATCTGTCCACAGAATATTTTGCCAGTAGTGCTGTGGAACATCCAGGTGCTCTTTTGCAAACTTTAAACGTGCTGCAATATTCTTTTTGGACAGCAATGGCTTCCTCCGTGGTGTCCTCCCATGTACTCCATTCTTGTTTAGTGTTTTCCATATTGTAGATGTGTCAACAAAAAAGTTAGCATGTGCCAGAGATTTCTGTAAGTCTTTAGCTGACACTCTAGGATTCTTCTTTACCTCATTAAGCATTCTGCGTTGTGTTCTTGCAGTCATCTTTACAGGACGACCACGCCTAGGGAGAGTAGCAACAGTGCTGAACTTTCTCCATTTGTAGACAGTCTGTCTTACCGTGGACACATGAACATCAAGGCTTTTGGAGATACTTTTGTAACCCTTTCCAGCTTCATCCAAGTCAACAATTCTTGATCGTAGGTCTTCTGAGCGCTCTTTTCTGCGAGGCATGGTTCACATCAGGCAGTGCTTCTTGAAACCAGTAAACCCAAAACTGATGTGTGTTTTTAAAGGGCAGGACAGCTTTCAGCTACACATCCAATAATATCCCACTGATTGGACTCAAGGTTGGCTCACTCCTGGCTCCAATTAGCTCTTGGAGAAGTCATTAGGCTAGGGGTTCACATACTTTTTCCACCCTGCACTGTGAATGTTTACATGTTCTGTTCAATAAAAACATGAAAACATTTAATGTTTGTGGTGTATTATTTTAAGCAGACTGTGTTTTTCAAATTGTTGTGATTTAGATGAAGATCAGAGCACATTTTATGACCAATTCATGCAAAACTCCACATAAACCCAAAGGGTTCACATACTTTTTCTTGCCACTGTAGATGAAAACAACCCTGACAACAATCTTGGATTAGAAATACATGAAAATCCTGGCATGAAACAAAGCTATTTTCAGTTTCCCACAAATTCATATAGGGAATTAGAATGCCTCCTGAGATAACCGAGTCTCACCTCTTTCTAGCCTCTAGCCACATTAATGAGAAATCGTGGTCACTGATGGATTTGTGGTTTCTTGTGGCTTACATGGAAAAAAAACAGGGAACTTAATAATTCATTGAAGCAGGCACAAGAAGGAAAAGGAAGCATAAGGAAAGGAAAGGTATTTAACCACACCAAAAAAAAATCATCTCTCGGGAAACCCGGATTTCCAAAACGCCTCACGTTTACCAACATTCCACTATTTCCATTTTCAGGGGGAAGAGAGCCCGCAAAAATTTCTTATCAAACCACTGCCCCAGACCTGCATCCCTTTCCCCTTCTAGCTGTTATACAGTCTACAATTTTCCACTTCGTAAAACATTGGGGGTTATTCAAAGAGATCCGAATTGTGGCCGAAAGTTAACCGAATAGTGAAATTCAGTGTACGGTTACATTTCCTGGCCATTCGGCTATTCAGGCTAGGGTCAGACGAGCGCAGTGTTCACGTCCGTGTTGCCGCTCATAAGTACGTCTGAGATAGCATACAATTGTGGTAAATGGAGACCCACACACGAAGTAAGTCCGCACAGAAGTGCGGAAGCATGACGGACACGGCAAACGGATGCAGGTTATGCAAGAACGTAATACTGCTAGAACGGACGTGCGGAGTGTGCCACGTCCGCATAGCTTTGTGTGTGAGTGATGGAATGTGCGCAGATGGACTGCATTTATACGTCCAGCATTTTTGACGGACAAAATGTTTTTTCATTTTAATTTATTTTTCCTCCTACATCCGTCAAAAAATACGTCACTGAAAAAAAACGGACTGTGTGGCCACTACCGTGTTGTCAGTCAGAAAGTACGTCCGTAGTGCATGGACGCACAGTCCGTACAAAATGCGCTCGTCTGACCCTAGCCATAGAGAGCAGGCAGTTCGCCAAATGTTGGCGAATTGTCTGCACATACGGTGCCTGTTCGAGGGCAGTGAAATCCCCATAGAGAAGCAATGCTTTGTCTATTCAGAGAACACAAAACAGCTGAGAAAAGTTGCCGAAATGCCCTGCTGTTCGGTGGTTTCATTCGACAGGTTTATTCAGGAGAATCCCATAGGCTTCAATGTTAAAAATATTCCCGTTTTAATTCAATGTCTAATAACCCGTTTAATTTTATATTCTGCAGTAAAAAGTCTATTTATAAATTTTTTACGATCTGTTAGGCATTTTTTCAGATTTTTTGGGCAAAACATTTTTCCTGGTTTTTTTTTTTATCGTTTTTTCTTTTTTCTGTAACAGACCTTTTTATTATCATTCATTGGATCTTATATGTAAATTCCAGACATTTTCGTTCAGCAGTTTTTTTGCAAACAGCGTTTCA
This sequence comes from Leptobrachium leishanense, assembly GCA_009667805.1. Lineage (NCBI taxonomy): Eukaryota > Metazoa > Chordata > Amphibia > Anura > Megophryidae > Leptobrachium > Leptobrachium leishanense. The sequence goes on along the minus strand of CM019064.1, from coordinate 384,311,013 downwards.
AATTTCAAACTTTCAATATACTGTTGTTTTTTTTTCACCTCATTTGCCTGCGTGTCGGGTTTTCCCGGCAGCTGCCCTGCGCTGTGATCGGCGGCTAGTCAAGTTTCTACGGCGTGTTCGGCGGGGTTAATCCAGCTGTGTTCTGCGGGTTTTGGTGAGTGTTCGGTGGGTTTTCCCTGCACTACGGGGGCCCCTGCGGTTCTTGCTGAATACACCGCAGGGTCGGCAAAATAGGATCGCCGAATCGCCCCGAAGTGCAGGGAATGAAAAGTCACCGATCATACGGGGACTTTTCGATTCTTTTTGAATAACCCTGAAAGTCTAACCCTTTCACTACCAACACTTAATGTTGATAAAAATACTAACATTTTTTAACCCTTTCACATTGTGGGGCTTGCTATGCCCTGCGAATGCAGGCCACAGAGTCATGGGGTATCCTACGATAGATCCTGGAGATGGATAAAAAAAATGAAATGACATAAACTTGCTCATTTTTTATTCTTCATATATTTGTTTATCCTTTACGGAAATATTGTTGGAATGAAAGTTTCTGAATTCTAGATGGTGCTCCTTTATCTTACACAACTTCACACAGGGTCTGCATTATCAGCATATAGGCAGAAATAGTCTTTCAGGGTTATTCAAAAAGAGGTGAAAACTTTGAGAATAACTGGAGAATGGAAAATTCTAGGTCAAAATAGTCAAACCAGAAAAATTCTCCCATTTATCTCACTTTCCAAATCGGCTATTTGGTCTAGATTGTTCATTCTCCTGGCAATTCTCAAGGTTTTCACCTCTCTCTGAATAGCCCTGTCTGTCTCACCACCATCACCCTAGGTCCTTAGGTGTAGGTGTCTGCCTTCTGTGCCAAATACAGTAAATATGAAAAATATTTATAAAAATGGTCAGATATCCTGCTTATGGGGATTTGTAGTGACCATGAGATTATTAGCAACTGTAACGCTTGGTGTATCGGGGGGGTGGGGGGCGAAGGTATGAGCCCAAAGATGCAGTGACAGACAAGCAGACAACCGGATGGAGTTCCAGTATGAGGTTTATTGTACGGAATCCAAATAAACCAGCAGACCGGTAGCAGATGGTAAATGACTCCTAGGTGCAGGACAGGAAAGGAGCTGACCGGAGAGGGAGAGGAAGGAGAGATGCAGGGCAGACTAGGGCAAGGATATGGTGACAAGGTACAGACACAAGCAAAGTGGGCAACTCACAGGACAGCAGACAGATGGGACAGGAAAAGGGCTGGCTGGGAGCAGGCTTGGGTCACTGTGGGTGGAGGACATGGTTGAAGGCTGGATGGGACCACTGTAGACAGGTTCCTGGTCTGGATGCAGGCAAACTGTGGATACACAGTGGTCTGCAAAGCTAGTGTGTTAAAACATTAGATAGCAGAGAAGTTATAGAAGTAGACAATCAGAGACCACGCAGTAATTACGTCATAAATCATTGTAACAGTAATCAGATAATGGGGCAATGTTAGCCTGACAAAGCAGATTAACAAAAATACTCAAACATAGCCAGCAATCTTATTTTCAGATAGCAAAAAGTACAGATGGAACATAATGATAGACAACAACATTATTCATACATAACACAGATAGGGTAAGGATTGAAGGAAATAATATAGAGCATCAGGCCTGCACCTCCCAAATACATGTGTAGCGCTCACTCCCGGAGGAGCCGCTGAATTTAACCTCCGGTTAGTCTCACCGCACTAGGGAATAAATATACACCAGCACTGTTGTGGATTTTATAGATTATATACTTTACTGATCCCAATAAAGCGGCATATATAATGTAAACACGGTATATGAACGACAGGACTTCGTAATGCGGGAAAAAACACGCGGCGGCAGAAAAGGAAAGTTTAACCCCTTAGTTTCTGGAATGTAAATCCCGCGAAAGTAATGTCTCAAAAAGGTGTGTGTGTGTGTGTGTGAACTCAGGTACCCGGGTACTATATTCAACTGGCCAGTGAATGGAATGAGCAAATCTTCGACTAGTCACGTTGGGACCCTGTAGATTTAAACAATAATGCAGCGTGCTTCGTTAAACTTGAGACTGTGGCCTGGAAGGCCTCTTACCCATCCGTTAGACAATCTGTTCCGCTGCCCGATCAAGGATGTCTCTCCGCTGGATTACACTGGAACTCTGTGCCACCGGATCCGCTTCTCCTGCTTGTCTGATCTCCGCAACGAGAACTACGGCCTACCGCCTGCACTCCCAATGGGTCATCGCTGTCTCCTTACTCGGGGTCCAAACCGGAACTATGTCTCTGTGCAAAACCTCTCAGCCATATATAGATAGGTCTCCGCCAAGTCACTGTCTCTGATCAGCAGCACCCGCTCTCCGGCCTGGTCTCGATCCCTGGCGTGCGTCTTCTACCTTTCGTCGCTCGGCTCACACTGGCTCTCCTTCGCACGAGGCTGCGGACGTCCTTCTTTCTCTCCACACCCACTTCCTGTCTCTCTCGCAAAGCACGATGGAATTTGTAGTTCCGTTTTTGTCCAGTATAGTTCCTATTGCGCCTGTCTCCCTCTGGTGGCCAAACCAAGTAAATGCAGCAACATATCTTAAAACAGCGCTACACTACCCCCCTTGAATTCTTGGGTCTCTCCAAGGAAGTGTAACAGTTACATGACATTCCAGCATTTACATTCAGCAATATATTCTGGTTCAGCAGCAAACATACAATGGGTCAGATATACATCCTCAAGTTGACTCATACTCCTGACTACCTCAGCTAGCATAGCAGACACTTCAGGCAATCTTCGCACTGTGGTAACAGCCTCTTCAGTGCTATGTCCTGGTGAATCGTAGGTGAGTCTGAGGGGGTCAGATAGAACGTTTAGACTCTGGTTCAATCCTCTCCTCTTCGGGTGGGAATGCCACATTTTTGGACTCAACTCTTTCGTCCACAACTGGAGCAGACATCTCTTCTGAATATGAGCCTTCCAGTGAAGGCATAGAACTATAATCTAAAGACACATTTTCGGGAACTACAGGGATTTCCAAAGTCTCGGAAACTTCCAATTGGAATTCAGGAGCCTCAGGCCTCAGGTTACTTTCCCACCGTTCGGAAACTGGAATGGCCTCTTCGGGCTCAGGCGAGCGCACCCAGTCCAGACAAAAACTTCCTTCCTCACTATCCCCTTCACTCTCTTCAACAACCCGTGTCTGCTGAGACCGAGTAACGGGAGTCAAGCGTGGAACAGGTGGATTCGGCAAAGAAAGTTTGTCTCCAACTGGTATCCTTACCGCTTCCCTCAAAGGCAACAGATGATTTCGGTGCCAGTTTTTAAGAGGCCCGGCCTTTCCATCCGGTCGGATTTGGTAAACTGGCAGACCCGGCAGTTGCTTGCAGACAATGTAGACTTGAGAACTCCATCTATCCGCCAACTTATGCCTTGCAGAAACACCCAAGTTCTTCAACAAAACCCTATCACTGGGTTGTAGATCCTGCATCTGAACTCTCAAGTCATAGTTTCGCTTATTCCTCTGTTCTCTGCTTCCTGAGGTCAAACGGGCCTGTTCAAACGCAGAAGCCAAATTTTTTCGAAGTCTATCCACATAATTTTTTTTTATGAGAGGCCACAGACGTCTGATCAAGAGATAACCCAAATGCCAAGTCAACAGGCAGTCGAGCTTCTCTTCCGAACATGTGACGGTAAGGCGAGTATCCAGTAGCGTCACTCTCCGTACTGTTATACACATGCACCAGCGTAGCTATGTGACGACTCCAATTCTGCCTCTTGGTTTGACAGTGTCCCCAACATATTTAGCAACGTGCGATTAAATCTTTCAGGTTGGGCGTCACCTTGAGGGTGATATGGAGTGGTTCGGGTCTTCTGAATTCCTAACAGTTCCAGCAATTGCCCAACAAGCCGGCTCTCAAAGTCTCTGCCCTGATCCGAGTGGATTCTCCTTGGTAGGCCATAATGAACAAAAAACTTCTCCATCAAAACCTTTGCTACTGTAGGAGCACGCTGGTCTTTAGTAGAGAAAGCTTGGGCATAACATGTGAAATGATCAGTCGCTACTAGAATTTTTCCCTGCCCACTAGCAACCGGCTCTAAGCACAGGAAATCAATGCACACCAAATCCATGGGTCCTTGACTTTGTAGGTGGCTCATTGGAGCAGTTCGAGTTGGTAGGGTCTTCCTCTGGAAACACCTCAGACACGAATGGCAGTAACTTTCAACTTCAAATCTCATACAGGGCCAATAAAATCTGTCTCGCACTAACTTAAAAGTTCTCTTTGCACCCAAATGCCCATGGTCATCGTGTAATGATCTCAGCACACCCTCTCTGTGTTTGGTGGTAAGGAACAACTGTTGTATCTCTTCAGCATTGTTCGAGGGGCCCCTTTGGTAGACCACCCCATCCAACATCTTCAGCCATTCCCACTCTTTGTATACCAATCAGGCCCCTTCGGGGGAACTTGTCAGTAGAATTTCCCTTTGGTTCGTGTTTATGGCTTTTACTGTTAACGCAATCAGAGGATCTCTAGCCTGATCGGCTCTCAGGTCCGGTTTCGAAAATGTAGGCAGAGTTTCATCCCTCAGCTGTGTAGGATTACAATAAAACTCTGGGACGGCCGCAGCCATGACTCCTATAGCTTCTGCTTCAACTACTCCCTTGACCCGGCGCTCTGCTCCTTGACACAAGGCTTGTACCCCATCTGGAGTTAGCTGAGTCCATTCTGTAGTGTAGGGTCTTCTTGACAAAGCATCTGTATCTCGATTATTCACTCCAGGGCGATACTTAAGGCTGAACCGAAACCCTGACAGAGCGGCCAACCACCGATGTCCCGTTGCATCCAGTTTCGTCGTAGTAAGGACGTACGTAAGCGGATTGTTGTCAGTCTTTATAACAAATTCGGCTCCATACAGATAATCTTTCAGCTTGTCTACTACCGCCCACTTCAAGGCTAGGAACTCTAATTTGTGAGAAGGATAGTTCTTCTCCGAAGGCGTAAGGCTTCGACTCACATATGCTACAAGCCTCAACAACCCCCCATATTCTTGGTATAGGACTCCCCCTAGACCTTCTCTGCTGGCATCCACATGCAATTCGTACGGCTTATGAGGATCAGCGTAAGCCAGGACAGGAGCTCAAGTTAGACTCTCTTTCAGTTTCACGAAAGCACTTTCGCATTGATTAGTCTATTCTTCTTGGATGGATTCTCGAGCCTTCCTTGGCCCCGGAGCCGACGAACTTTGATCAGAGGCCTTGGGGCTTTCTCCTGCGTCTTCCTTCTGTAGGAGCTTGTTCAGGGGTTGAGCTATCTTGGCAAATCCTCCTACGAATCTTCGGTAATATGAGCAGAACCCCAGGAAAGATCTAAGTTCAGTAACATTTCGGGGTCTAGGCCAGGAAGCTATGGCTTTCAACTTTCGGGGATCTGTTGAAACGCCTTCAGCTGAAACAACATGTCCCAAGTACGTAACGGAAGGTAGACAAAATTGACACTTCTCCAAAGACAGTTTCAACCCTTCTTCGTGGAGCCGCTTCAAGACCTTTTCCAACTGCTGCTCATGTTCTTCCAGTCTTCCCGAACACAATAATATCATCAAGATACACCAACACTTCGATCAGGTTCATGTCCCCCACTGTCTTCTCCATTAACCATTGGAACGTGGTTGGAGCCCCCGTAAGGCCTTGAGGCATTCTGTTGAACTCAAAGAACCCCAGTGGGCAGATGAACGCAGTCTTCTCTTTGTCCTCAAGATGCATTGATATCTGATGATACCCACTTCGCAGGTCTAGTACACTAAACCACTTTGCTCCAGACAAACACTGTAAGGCATCTTCTATCCGAGGAGTGGCATATTGATCTGGAATGGTTCTCTGATTTAGCATGTGATAGTCTATACATAGATGGATAGAACCATTCTTCTTCCGAACCATCACCATTGGAGAGGCGTACGGACTCCTGGACTCTTGAATCACCATAGTCCTCTGTAGTTCATTCAGCTGTTCTCGTAGATCATCCAAGTCTCCCAGCGGAACTCGTCTTGACCTTTCTCGAAAGGGCTTATCTTCCTGTAGTCGAATGCGATGTTCAGTACTCTTAGCTAAACCCACGTCGAACTCATCCTTCGAGAACAACTCCCTCCATTTTAGGATCTGGGACTGAAGACGTTTCTTCCATTCAGGTGAAATGGGAGCGTTCTTGGGATAGAACCTTTCAGATGGAATCTCTTTATTCACTCCCCCCTAAATCGGTAGGGGAGAGAGGCGTAGTGGACGCTACTTGCCCGATGGGCATTCGTGCTTTCAGGATCACTGGAGAATCGGACACATTACACACACTAACTGAGACTCTTCCTTGTGTCCGTTTCAAAGCTCTTGTGGAGATTATTTCAGGGATTACTTCTACTCCGGCTTCACTCCCATAATTGAGATCAGTTTCCAGTACCACGTAGGGACCCGGTTGTGATCCGTTCAACTTGACTTAAGCCCGGAAACTTGCCACTTCTCCTGATTGCAGAACCTTCTCTGTTCCTCCCAATCTCCACAGGCGCCCCACTTCGGCAGGTGCCTTCCGTTCTTCGACCATTCGCTGATAGACCGGACGTAACATTGGGTGTACTCCCCTGGTAGAACCTTCTTCCATTACTATAGGAGTCAGAAGACGTCGCACCGGATCAGTATTCATCCCACTATCATAGAACTTCTGTTGGCCCCTGAAGGCCGAGGGCACACAATGGCCAATGCATCACAACCTCCAGACTGTCCGATGACTTCGGATCCGATTTCTAACTTCACCTGTAGATATCCATCATAGGGAAGCTTTTCAGTTCCGATACCCCAGATCTCAAGATCCTTTAATTTCTGTAGAGGTATGTGCTTCAAGTGTTTCTCGTAGAAGTCTCGATAGATCAACGTCACTTGAGCCCCTGAGTCTAACAGAGCTTTAGTGTAGACTCCCTCCACTTGGATTGGAACGATGGGAGAAGGACCTATCAGCTGGTCAGGAAACTTTGTCGTAGCCGCAGGAGGTTTAGACCCAGTTCGCTGTACCCTGGCCTTCTTCTTGACCCTTGTAGGTTTTGGGTGTGCATTGCTTCCCCATGACATAGGACCAGACACTAAGGGAGTAACTCTTTCAGTCCTGGTAGGCTCAGCAGTTGGCGAAACTCTGGGCCCTCTCGGCCTTTCGGTTCTGGCTTTAATTTTGGAGCGGTTTTCAACCATTGGGCACCTAGTTTGCTCCTTCACTTGGGCCCTCTGGCGTTTCCGGCCTGTGAGGTAGATAGCAGCCCTTTCAAGGCTTTTAGGAACTCTTCTACTCTATTTCTTTCAGGCCTTTGGCTTTTGCATTGTGCTCGGAAATGACCTATTTCCCCACAGTTGAAACATCTCTTCTTTGAAGACGGAGACGCACTTGTTCGTGGTGACTCGGTTGAAATATCCGGGCCAGACGCCATAGCAACTCCCGCTGTCCCCATATCAGTGAGGAACTTCTGCATATCGGTCTGTGTCTCTGCCACCTTCAAAAGTACTCGGCACAGGTCAGTGTGCGCTTGCTTCAGCTCAGCTTGAGCTTCTTGTACCTTCTTAACAGTCTTGTGTAACTCACTATATGCAGGAAGGGTTGACTCTTTGGCAGTACTCTCTGTGGATATAGGAACTAACAGATGCTCTTGTCCGTCAACTTCAGGTCCATAGGCGTCCAACGAATCATCTTCAGTTTGCAGATATTCGTTATGTCTTACTGGTTGTGCGTAAACTCTTTCTCCTCGCCTTAAAGACTTTTCTTCTAGCAGAACCTCTTCCTCTCTAACAGCTCGAATTAGTTCCAGGTATTTCAATTCTCGGTTACCTTCTCTGGTTCTTAGCTGTAACATCACAGGATCTAGAGGTTGAGCGCCCCTCAATATCTGCTGCATTTGGATTTTATCTATTGTGGACGGTTCGGCCCCTTTCTTAAGAAGTATCTGGTGCAGAATCTTATCTAGGCGCCTCATATATTCAGTCATCTTCTCACCCTTTCGCTGGTAAGTATGTTCATACTGGTACATGAGCTCAGCAGCCTTTTCTGTTCGCCCAAAGACTTCCTGTAATACGTTTAGGTAATCTGAAGCAGTGCAGTCTTGCTTACTTAATTTCAGGTTTCAGGACAGCCTCTGACGCAGGTCCCTTTAGGCTCTCAGTAATTCTTTGCTTCTTCTGCGCTTCAGGGACGTCCCACTCATCCAGAGCCTGCATCGCCTGTTCTACCCATTCTTCGAAGGTTTCTTCTCCCGCCGGAGTTGGTACGTTTCCTGTAAAATTCCTCAACCGTCGATAACCAAAGTTAGTGTGTGGAGGGCTTGTTCTTTGACATTTAGCCAGCAAATCTCCAATAGCCACTATGAATTCAGGCCCGATCGTGGCCAGCGGACTGGGCGCGGGAACACTCGCGGGATCACCACGTGGCGCACTTGGCTGAATCAGTTGAACTTCCACCTCATCGGTCAGCTTCACGCTCGTGCCCTGAAAACACACTGGAACACCCTTTCTCCACTCAAAAAGAACATACGTGTGAGAAGTATCCGGGTTCGCTTTAATGTCCAGAATTAACCCCCAATGATCTGGTGTCAGCGCGGCCACGGCCCGGCGAATCTGATCTTCAGCCCAAGTGTCTGCAGGAATATCCATGACTATGCTTAACTCTATCTGGCTATCTTGCTCCTCACACCATTTGGCTGCAGTGTCTGGATCCATAATTAACCCTTTAAATGCGGTTCTATTATAGAGACTGGAATCCCGGAACGAGCCCCCACGTGTAGCGCTCACTCCCGGAGGAGCTGCTGAATTTAACCTCGGGTTAGTCTCACCACACTAGGGAATAATTATACACCAGCACTGTTGTGGATTTTATAAATTATATACTTTACTGATCCCAATAAAGCGGCATATATAATGTAAACACGGTATATGAACGACAGGACTTCGTAATGCGGGAAAAAAACACGCGGCGGCAAAAAAGGAAAGTTTAACCCCTTTGTTTCTGGAATGTATGTCCCGCAAAAGTAATGTCTCAAAAAGGTGTGTGTGTGTGAACTCAGGTACCCGGGTACTATATTCAACTGGCCAGTGAATGGAATGAGCAAATCTTCGACTAGTCACGTTGGGGCCCTGTAGATTTAAACAATAATGCAGTGTGCTTCGTTAAACTTGAGACTGTGGCCTGGAAGGCCACTCACTCATCCGTTAGACAATCTGTTCCGCTGCCAGATCAAGGATGTCTCTCCGCTGGATTACACTGGAACTCTGTGCCACCTGATCCGCTTCTCCTGCTTGTCTGATCTCCGCAACGAGAACTACGGCCTACCGCCTGCACTCCCAATGGGTCATCGCGGTCTCCTTACTCAGGGTCCAAACCGGAACTATGTCTGTGTGCAAAACCTCTCAGCGATATATAGATAGGTCTCCACCAAGTCACTGTCTCTGATCAGCAGCACCCGCTCTCCGGCCTGGTCTTGATCCCTGGCAGTCTCACGTGCGTCTTCTACCTTTCGTCGCTCGGCTCACACTGGCTCTCCTTCGTACGAGGCTGCGGATGTCCTTCTTTCTCTCCCCACCCACTTCCTGTCTCTCTCGCAAAGCACGATGGAATTTGTAGTTCCGTTTGTGTCCAGTTTAGTTCATATTGTGCTTGTCTCCCTCTGGTGGCCAAACCAAGTAAATGCAGCAACATATCTTAAAACAGCGCTACACATGTATAGACCCATGTACCTCCAGATCAAAGTGAAGCACATCACAATAGCAAGGCTGGATTTGCATTTCAGGAGCCTGTAGGTGCAAAAATGTGGAGCGCCCCCACCCCCCCCCCCCAAATGTCAAAATGACTTTTTACATTTTTGTTTTGGGGCAAACTAAAAAAAAAAAAAGTTTTAAAACACTGAATAAGTTTCTCTCTGAGCTCAAATCAATAGAAGGGGCAGAATCTGTTGCCTTAGTTGAGTTAGCGTGGAGGCATTGTTTGTTTTATATGTGAAAGTATATACTGCGTCTGCCGTAGAACAGAGAAAAAAAATAATTTTGCATGTACTTTTTTAAATTTTAACACATTACATGGTCATGTTTGTAGCTTTGTAAAGACCAGACTCTGACCTTTCCAATGACGCATCCCGTAACCTTGTGTGGTGTACAATTCAGAGATGCAGAGTTACAAAGTCCCCCTGTCTCTCCTCACTGCAGTGCCACGGTCTAGGTTGTCGATGAAACAATGCGTAGCATCATCAGCTCCACACTTTCTGGCAGTGTGGGAAATGAGAAGGTGAGTTAGCGCAGCATCACTGTTCACTTTATAATTGTAAACTGAATAATAGTGCTGCATTAGAAAAAAAAAGGAGAAAAATAATACTTTGTTATTTTATTTTTTTCATTAATCTAACCTATTTAGTATCACTGGAAGGGCCATAATCTGGCTTTCTGGCTTTACCGCTTTCGGCAATGAAATTAACACAGAGCCGCACTCGGGAAAACCGCTAGGGGGATAAAAAAATTGTTCTGTTTCTGACATATAAAATGTCAGAATCGGACCACCAGGAAGGTTAATCGATAATGAGAATAGTTGACAACTATTTTCATTATCGATTAGTTGTTTCTGCCCTAGTGTTAACCCTGCTCCTCGGTGAGTAACTCTCCCTTCTACACCGGACACCACGGCAGGTGCTTGTCTCCAGCAGCCGGGGTACATTACATGTGAGGGTTTATTCTTCTAGCATTGTATTATCACACTAACATGCTTGTTGTTACATGACTGCCTACACCTCCTACCCATTCCCAGTCCCACCCCTCGCGGCGCTCCCTCTTGTGCAGGAAGTGCACGGGGCCGAGCAGGCGTGGCGCAGACGTGTGACGTGGAGGGTCTGCGCGACGAGGCGACAACGATTCCTTCCCGGAAGAGGAAGTGCGGAATGAGTGGTGGACCTCACGGGGAGGCTCGGGGGCAATGATCTGCCTGGGGAGGGGGCAATGAGCTGATTACACAGGTAGGTGTACGCGAGCCGCTTCCCTGTCTGTACCCGCACCGCACGCGTTATTAACACCCAGAGAACCCATTTCTTTCGTGCTCTCCGCTTCTAAAGCACCCACGCAGTACATACACTGTGAAAGCCCCATGGGGGCCCTCTCTGAACACCCAGGCCGCTCTGTGCATGCTGGATCTGCACATCAGAGGAGGCAACCCAGTGGCACAAAATGCACTCAAAGCCCCCGGGAAGCTCCCTGAGCACTGGGCACTCTGGATCTGCATAGCAACCCTATGGGATGTGATCCCACACTCCGATGATATGGATGGGATGTGATCCCACACTCCGATGATATGGATGGGATGTGATCCCACACTCCGATGATATGGATGGGATGTGATCCCACACTCCGATGATATGGATGGGATGTGATCCCACACTCCGATGATATGGATGGGATGTGATCCCACACTCCGATGATATGGATGGGATGTGATCCCACACTCCGATGATATGGATGGGATGTGATCCCACACTCCGATGATATGGATGGGATGTGATCCCACACTCCGATGATATGGATGGGATGTGATCCCACACTCCGATGATATGGATGGGATGTGATCCCACACTCCGATGATATGGATGGGATGTGACGTCTGGAAGGCTAAAATTACTGCGATCAATAGACAATGTTCTTTTATTCCACAGTCATGTTACAGTTTCCTATTCATCAGATCTCAAAGCGTAGTAAAATGATATGAGTTTATGTAAAAGGTTATTCCTTTTTCAGCAACTTTAACTCTGTCCCTATCACTATTTTTGAGCCTATCCGAGTCCTGATGCAATGCTGCGGCTGGACCGGCGGCTCAGTCCTGACCGAGTACCAGGGCCTCTGCATTCACAGACAGCATTTCTACTGCTTGTAGGTCATGCAGCAGGCAGGGAAGACGCGAGTGAATGCAGAGGCACCCGGAGGCTCGCAGCATCGCCCCCAGCTTTCTGCATTATTTCCACGCAGACAGGGAAGACGGCACAAGTCACTGCTGAGGCTGCATGGAAAATCCAATCTCTGATCAACCAAAAGCTGCTATATGGTCCCGATTCCCAATACTAGGGATCGAATCGGTATGTCCCAAACTCAAACATTAAATAGATTTTGAAGTGCTCCTCGTGATTGACTCCGACAGCCTCATTATTTATATACATTTAATAGGGAGATGCGTACCCCTGCCCAGTTACTAAATAATAAGGGCCCTGTACCAACCCAGCCATTGATGGGGGGGCAATGGAAAAATCCCACACAAGCCACTTTCCATTTGCAGATGACTTTAAAGGCTCTATACCCGTTGAGCTGCTGTAGGAGTGCCTCTAGTAGGAACATTTGTGAGTTGTGGATTAAAGGAACCCTTTAGTCATCCTGACTACTTTAGTTTTTTTAAAGTAGTTAGGATTTGGGGCGTGCCTCCCCCCTCCTTGATCTGGAGAAACCACTGAGTGAAGCAGAGGAGTATCCTCCACACCGCATTGCTTGCTTCAGGGATGTTGAATTACCCCACTGCCAGTCACCAGATTGGTCACTAGTGATATCGGCACACAGAGAGCGTTCTGACGTAACCTTCTTTGAGACTGCCTGTGTTAGCAAGCGGTCTCAGAGATGCAGCGATCGATCAGATCTGCTCATGCATGCACAGCTCCGATCCATCACTGTGTGCAGGCGCTATGGAACTTGCGTACATGAAATGCGCAGGTTGTATAGAAGTGCAAATCTGCCCACTTACTAAAGTGCAAACAATGGGAACTCTATTTTTAAGAGTACCGTATTCCTTTAAGAGCAGCAGCCGTGCTGTGAGCCACCTCTTTCATCTGCTCCTGGAGCCAAAAGGACTCTATGGAACCTGGTGCAACCTCTGGGTTTAAGAGCTGATCTTCTTTCCTAAATAACCCTCAACGAAGAGGCACTAAAGGGGTTATTTATGAAGCACCTGTGTCTTCTGATGTTTCAGGATCTCCTCCACAAAAGAGAAATGTGAAGTGAAGCTTCTCCTGCAGCTGTTTGGATTCTTCCTGGCGTGTATGATTTTTGCCGGTGGTGCACCACTGCTTTCTAATTTAACCCCCTTACTCAAAGCGTTGGATTGGAATGTGTTCAGCCCAACTACTTTGACTTTTGCATTCTGTGTTTAATTTGCGATTTTGTCAGTGAATTACACACCCTCCAACATAAACTATAATTCCAAAACAAAATTATTACGCAACATGAGTAAACAAAAATGCAAATGATGCTTCTGTTAAACCCTCTAGACCAGGATTGTCACCCCCCCCCCCCATGTTGATGCCTAAAATTCTATCAATGCAACAGATCGCCAGGGAATCATGGGAGTTGGTGCATAGTTATGATCTTGGGGCTGGAGTTTGTCAGCACTGCTCTTGTGCCAAAATGATTAACACACACACACACTTTGCAGTGTTCATTTATGCTACTCTATTCCTCTATCACCTTTAATATAAAAAAGTGTGTAAATGTTTATTTCCCTGTATTAAAAAAAAAAATGTTACTTGGATAAATGTCCAGCTCTTGAACCATGCTTGTTTCATACATTGTTTGACATCTTCGTCTTTTTTCCAACAGCTTCCGTACAAAATGCCATTTCGATGACCTTATCACCATGCTTTTGACGGCATACTTGGTGCTGGTGGGGCTGTTGGCTCTGTGGGCAGTGCTGGAATTTTCTGCCTGTCACTCTAAGCAGTCATCCGTAAGTGGGTCCCTGGGAAATCCAGCGTTCCGCAGTTTCCAGTATGCCTTCTACAGGGCCTACGTCCCTGCCCTTGCTGCAGACTGGCTGCAAGGCCCTTACCTCTACAAACTATACCATCACTACCATTTCCTGGAGGGACAGATCGCCATCATCTACGTGTGTGGTTTTGGAGCCAGTGTCCTCTCGGGTCTGGTGAGTGGCCCCCTTACAGGTCGTCTTGGGCGTAGGAAGTCATGCATACTCTTCTGCCTTCTCCTAGCGGGATGTTATTTGTGCAAGCTGTCACAGGACTACTTTGTGCTTCTAACTGGAAGGGTGCTGGGTGGTTTCTCAAGTTCCTTGTTGTTTTCTTCGTTTGAATCATGGTACACCCACGAGCACACCGAACGACATGACTTTCCAGCAGAGTGGCTCCCTCACACCTTCTCCCAGGCGGCAACTTGGAATGGGGCCATTGCTGTAATAGCAGGGGTGACAGCAAATGCTTGTGCAGAGTGGATAGGATTGGGACCTGCTTCACCCTCTGTGCTTGCAGTGCCACTTTTAGTACTTTCAATGGCCTTGGTGGTACGTGACTGGGATGAGAACAATGGACATAGTAGCAGCTTCACCCGGACGTGCGGCGATGGGTTGCGGTGCCTGTTGAGAGACAGACGTGTACTCCTGTTGGGTGCCATCCAAGCATTGTTTGAAAGTGTGGTTTACATCTTCATCTTCCTTTGGACTCCAGTTCTAGATCCTCATAACACACCACTTGGGGTTGCTTTCTCCAGTTTCATGGCAGCTAATGCAGTGGGCTCATCCCTGTATCGCCTTGCTACGTCCAAGAGGTATCACCTGCAGCCCATGCACGTCCTTTGCCTATCAGTCTTAATGGTCTTCTTTTCCCTCTTCATGTTGACCTTTTCCACAGGTCCAGGCCAGGAGCGTCCCACTGAATCCTTACTTGCCTTCCTTCTTATAGAACTGGCCTGTGGACTGTATTTCCCAGCGATGGGTTTTCTGCGGAGGCGCCTGATTCCAGAGAAAGAGCAGACGGGAGTATTGAACTGGTTCAGAGTTCCCCTGAATCTGCTGGCTGGGCTTGGACTGCTTTTTCTACATGACTCTGATAACCAGACTGGCACTAGGAACATGTTCAGCCTGTGCGCTGTCACAATGCTGCTCGCTCTGCTCAGTGTAGTAAGTCTCTTTTCCTTGGTGAGAAATGACCCAGAACTGCGGCTCCCGAGCTCTGAAACAGAAGCCAATGGACCAGAGATGTAAATCAGAGGAAAAAAACGAGCATTTGTGGGAAAACAAAATTTAGGACAGCCAAAATGCTAGGTTACAGCATGGAAACGAGGATTTTTTATATGTATAGATTTGTTTGAGTTGTGTGAAGTGTGTACAAAACCAGAATATGAAGATTCCCCATCCATTCCAGGTGACTTTTAATGGCAACAGAGTGCAATGAATGATGCTCCACAGTTAAGTTGATATGTTGCTTGTGCCACATTCAACAAAGAACCTTACCCAACCATCTACATCCATTACTGGAAATATCTGACTTTGGGTGGCAGAGGGGTAATTGAGGATGTTTGCTGGAAACTTTTTTTTAAGCTTCACATTATTAAACATCCATATTAAAAACTTGTCTTAAGCTATTTATAAACACATGGAACTTCTCCTTCACTACTCTGATAATCAGCTCGAGACCGTGGTAACATGATCAGGAGCTGTGCTGTATCACTGGAAATGAAATTTACATAGTTACATAGTTATATAGGCTGAAAAAAGACATGCGTCCATCGGGTTCAGCCTCTCCCACATAACCTACTGCTGTTGATCCAAAAGAAGGCAAAAAACCCAGTCTGAATGCTTGCCAATATGCAACATACTGGGAAAAAATTCCTTCTTGACCCCAGAATGGCAGTCAGATTTCTCCTTGGATCAAGAAGCTTTTACCCACATATTAAATATTATAACCCTTAATATTCTGTGTCTGCAGGAAGTCATCCAGTCGTTTTTTAAAAGTCTGTACAGACTCTGACCCAACCACCTCAACAGGCAGAGAATTCCACAGCTTGATTGTTCTCACCGTAAAATAACCCTTCCTATGCTTTAAGCTAAATTTTCTTTCTTCCAGTCTAAATGGATGACCCCTTGTCCTATGTATAGTCCTGTTAATGAATAGGTTATCAGACAATGGTTGATAATGGCCCCGTATATATTTATATAAGGTTATCAGATCCCCTCTAAGGCGCCTTTTCTCTAAACTAAACAGGTTTAAGCTTGTTAGTCTTTCCTCATAACTTAACCCTTCCATCCCCCTTATTAATTTAGTTGCCCGTCTCTGCACTTTTTCTAACGATATAATATCTTTTTTTAAGACAGGTGCCCAAAATTGCACGGCATATTCAAGGTGCGGCCTGACCATTGATTTATACAGAGGCAAAATTATGTTTTCATCCCGTGAGTGAACTCCCCTTTTAATGCATGCCAGTACTTTGCTGGCCTTGGCGGCTGCTGTTTGACATTGCACATTGTTACTTAGTTTGAAGTCTATGATTATTCCCAAATCCTTCTCCTGCTTGGATTTCCCTAACTCCGTACCATTTAGGGTATAAATTGCTTGTGTGTTCTTCACTCCAAAGTGCATAACTTTACATTTATCTAGATTAAATCTCATCTGCCATTTAAGTGCCCAGTCCCCCAATATATCTAAATCCCTCTGCAGCGAAGTAACATCCTGCTCACATTGTATTACTTTTCCTAGCTTTGTGTCATCTGCAAACACTGATACATGACTTTCAATGCCTATCTCAAGGTCATTTATAAATAAATTGAATAGTATTGGTCCTATAACAGACCCCTGAGGGACACCACTTACCACTGGTGTCCATCTTGAAAATGTACCATTTATGACCACTCTCTGTACCCTATCTTTTAGCCAGTTTTCTATCCAAGAACAAGTATTTTCATCTAGACCATTTTTTCTTAATTTAAGTAGTAACCTTTTGTGTGGAACTGTGTCGAAAGCTTTGGCAAAATCTAAGTAAATCACATCCACTGCGACCCCCTGATCTATACTTCTACTTACTTCCTCATAGAACGTAATTAGGTTAGTCTGACATGATCTGTGTTTCATGAAACCATGCTGATTTTTGCCAATTACATTATACCTCCCAATAAATTCCTGAATATTATCCCTTAGTAACCCCTCAAATACTTTCCCAGCCACAGATGTTAAGCTCACAGGTCTATAATTCCCAGGCACAAATTTTAAACCTTTCTTAAATATAGGGATCACGTCAGCTTTTCTCCAATCCTCTGGTACTATTCCTGAAAGAAAAGAATCTTGAAAGATTAAGAACAGAGGTTTACATATTTCAACACATAGCTCTCTTAGTACTCGCGGGTGAATTCCATCTGGCCCTGGGGCTTTATTAGCATTCACATTGTTTAATTTGTGTAAAACCTTGTCCTGAGTCAACCAGTCACTTTGTATTAGTAAGTTTTTATTAATGAATTTCATGTCTCCTGTTATAGGTTTCTCTTTGATAAATACTGAAGAAAAATAATCATTTAAAATTTCTGCCTTATCCTGATCTTCAGTTAACAATAACCCTGACTCAGATTTTAGTGAACCTACATTTTCACTCTTGGGTTTTTTAGAATTTATGTACCTAAAGAATCTTTTAGGGTTGGTCTTGCTCTCTTTGGCTATTTCTTTTTCATTTTCTAGTTTAGCCCATCTAATCGCATTTTTACATGCTTTATTGGCTGCCCTATATGCTTTATAGGATGCCTCAGATTTATCAAATTTAAAAGCTTTAAATGCCTTCTTTTTATTTTTCATTTCCTTAATTACCTTCCTACTAAGCCACATTGGTTTCAGTCTGTTTCTTTTATATTTATTAACCAGTGGAATATATTGTGACGTGTACTTTTCTAGTGTTAGTTTAAAGATATTCCACTTATCCTCAGTGTTTTTCCCGTGAAAGAGTTTCTGCCAGTCAATGACATTGAGAGCTTCCTTTATTTTAATAAAGTTGGCCTTTTTAAAATTATATATTTTAGCATGCCCCTTATGAATGTGTTTTTTTGAGTTTATTTCAAAAGTCACCATGTTATGGTCGCTATTTCCCAACTGTTCTTTTACATTAATATTTGAGAAAAGATCCACATTATTTGTTATAACCAGGTCCAGACAGTTATCCTCTCTAGTTGGTGTTTCTACCAGTTGTGACATGAAGGTATCATTTAAAATGTTCAGGAACCGGATTCCCTTTGCTGAATTACTAGTCCCACTATCCCAATTTATGTCCGGGTAATTAAAATCTCCAATAATTAAAGTGCTGCCATGATGTGCAGCCTTCCTAATTTGCTCTAACAATTGTTCTTCCTCATCATTATCTATATTAGGTGGTTTATAACATATGCCAACCAATAATTGACTTCCCTGTTTATTCCCCAACAAAATATTTACCCATAAGGATTCCACATTTCCCTCATCACTTTCCAGTTGTGTAATATTAGGCTTTAAATCCTGATTTACATATAAACACACTCCACCCCCTTTCTTATGTTTCCTATCCTTTCTAAACAATGTATAACCGTTTAAGTTTACAGCCCAGTCATGCGTTTCATCCCACCATGTTTCTGTTATTCCTATAATGTCGTATTGCTTAGTGTATGCTATTGCCTCTAGTTCCCCCATCTTGTTATTGAGGCTCCTTGCATTAGCAAGCATACATTTAATGTTGTCTCTACCCACACATGCTGAATGCGACTTTACATTACATGCCTCCACTGTTCTTACATTACCCATCCCCCGGCTCCACCCCCTTAGTCTGAACTGAAACCCTTCCGCTATCTGCTCTGTCTCCATTTTGTAAGATACTGTATCCCTCCCCCCTTCCACTAGTTTAAAGTCTCCTCCAACCTTTTAACCATCCTCTCCCCTAGCACAGCAGACCCTCTTCCATTCAGGTGCAATCTATCACAACTATACAGATTGTACCCCAGTGCAAAATGAGCCCAGTGCTCTAAAAACCCAAAGCCCTCCTTCCTGCACCAAGCTTTAAGCCACGCATTGACCTCCCTAATCTCCCGCTGCCTTTCCACTGTAGCACGTGGCACAGGTAGGATCTCAGAAAATACTACCTTGGAGGACCTCTTCTTCAGTTTACTTCCTAATTCCCTGAAATCATACTTCAGGTCCTTCCATCTTCCGCTTACTTTGTCATTGGTACCAATATGGACCATGACAGCTGGGTCATCTCCAGCCCCTCCCAATAATCTATCAACTCTGTCAACCACATGCATTTAATTTGCATTTGGGCTCCAGAAACTGCCCTTAAAGTTTAGCGCCATGCGCATGATGCCCGAGATGCTAACACATGCCAGGTTCTGTCTCGACACAGACACTATAATGCTACACTTTTGGGTCTGGCCGTACACATGGAACGCGATTGCATTCAGTGGGCAAATAAAAATAAAATCCTGCTAAATGACTATTTGAATCTGACACCAGTTCTGCTCTGAAATCTACTTTAATACGTTAAACACAATTTTCTGTTAGCGGTCACCAGATCTGTCATTTTTTTTTTCCTGCTGGAGGGGAATCCATGAACTAAATCAATTCATTTTGGATTCCTCTGTGACAAGATGATATGATTTTATTCTCATAGCACATTAAAAGGACGCTCTTCACCAGGGGTCGGCAACCTTGGCCCTCCCAGATTTTTTTGATTTGAGTCTGCCAATATGAGTGTCTGATCACCATGGGAGCTGTAGTTCCAAAACATCTGGAGGGCAAAGGCTGCTGACCCTTGCTCTATACAGTGCAGCCAAAGTTAGGTGAGTGGTCACACCTCCCTGATCTCACTAGTCCTAACCTTCCTGGCAGAATCTAGGACTGCTCATTCAGCCCTCTAAGTGCAGTGGCTTAGTCCTGCCCAGAACCTACATGAGTGCTACGAGAACTAGGTCAAGCCACTGGATTTTCTGGCGTGTCCTCTGGGTGCCTCTCCAGGCTCCTGCTGCTAATTGAACTCTGAGCCATGCAGAGGAGACCCCCTCCAACCACCAAAATAAATACAGTGGGTCATATGTGTTGGTCTGTGTGTAGAAATATATATGTGTATTGGTTTGTGCATATGCGTGTATACTGATTTGTGTATTGGTCTATGTATATTTCTGTGTATCGGTCTGTATGTGTATATTGGTCATGGTTTCGGTGTTTGGCAGCATATGTACATGTTGGTCTTTGTGTACTGGGGCGGGAGGAAAAAAAAGCCTCTTCACCTTTTGACAAACATTCTTGCACCGGCCCTACCCCCCCCCCCCCCGTCTCACCTAGGAGAGGATTGGTAGGATCATACAACATGTCACTTCCTCCTAGCTCTCTCTGCTGGCAGCCATGCAGGAGGGAAGAGAGGAGACTCCCCAGATCCCAGGTAAGTCCAGCCAAATGGAGAAGAAAAGGTTGAAAAACAAAGTTTTAGACACTATACCATCAGTGCTGACATTGGTGACTGGCATTCTAGAAATTCAAGATCCCAGCTTGCTAGTGACACGCGTTTGGGTGGAGGAAACTCCCCAGCTTCACCCAGCGTTTTCTGCAAAGGGGGGGATGCTCCACACAGCCTAACCATTTTAACCCCTTCACTGCTGAGCCATTTCACCTCTGTGCGGAGCTCATTTTGACTGTTGTGCTCATCATGTTTAACCTCCCTGGCGGTCCGATTTCTGACATTTTATATGTCAGAATTGGTCCAATTTATTCTGGCCCCCTAGCGGTATTAGTGTGACTCGGGGTTAACTTTCAATACCGAAAGCGGTATCACCGAGCCACACTCGGGCCGATACTTACATGTCCTGCGTTCCCTCGCTGTCCCCGCAGTCACACTGCAGCCGATCACGCTGTCACACTTCCTGGTTTCACTCCTCGCGAGAAGAGAACCAGGCAGTGTGACGTTGCGAGTGGCTGGAGGAGACTGCGGGGATCAGCGTGGGAGTGCAGGACATGTAAGTACAGGGGTGTGGAATTTTTTTTTAAAAAAAATCTACTTGTCCAATGGACTAAAGTGGTAGCCCAATCTACTTGTCCCTCATAACATTCTACATGTCCAGATAACACATATAATTTCAACAAAATAGAGAACAAACACAGGTACAGTTTTTCTCACACTCCTACAACCCACACATTACAGATCACACTGCATATTACTGTGAGGTTTTACTGCTGTGGAGCCCTGTGATACAGTAATGTGCGGTGTGTATGAGCATCTCCCACAGCAATAACTCACAGTAATGTGCGCTGTGTATGAGTATCTCACACAGCTCCACGACAATAAAACTCAAACAAGTATGCCGTTTGAGTTATATTAATTTATTAAATGCAGTGTATTATTCAAATTTAATGAATTATAATAAATAACATTAAAATCTATATAAACATAATAAAAATATTTTAAATATATAAATTAATGCAGCGGTATTGTTAAAGGGGGATGCTGCATTTAGAGCAAAAAATGAATTCTAAAAAAAAAATATATATATTTCCAAACTATCTGGTCAGGTTGTATGTCATTGGAAAGGCCAGACTCTGACTTTTCCAACGATATCTCAACTGCCCTTGTAGGTCACAGAACCAGAGATGCAGAGGTCCAAAGGATCCCAGCATCTCCTGTGGGATTCCCCTGCCAGTCAGGAGGGGAATCCCCATTTGTGATGTCATCGCGCACATGTGAGATGACACTCGCGGCCGGGGGGGGCAGTCCTACAGAGTGGGCTGGGCTGACGTCCCTGCTCGGAGCCAGTTCTGCACTGAGCAGGGACACAGCAGGACGAGCATCCTCTGCGGTGGGGAGGGAATCCCCAGGACGCTCCGTGCACTTCCACACAGTGCAGGGCACAACTGGATACCGGAAGCACTTGGTGCTCGGCACACATGCATGCTGAGCAGCCAGGACTCCGGTATCTACACGGACACTGCTCTGCTTGCCCAAGGCAGGGCTAAATGGGGAGAAGAAACCTCTTGCCCTGCCCCCAAAACTGCCAGTCCCGTGAGTCGGGCGGTAGGATTTGCCCATCCCTGTAAGTATCCAGCCCGAGTGTGGCTCGGGGATACCGCTTTTGGTACAAAAAGTTAACCCCAAGCCACCATGGGGGGGGGGGGGGTGTTAACGCGATTTGAAGTCACGTTTTACTGTACGACCCAAGAGAAATTATATCAAAATTGTCTCTGCATGAGGTGCGCTGTACCTATTACATACACAATTTTACAGATGGATAATTCTTCAGTATGTCTCCATTCGCAAAATGAAAAGATACACAAAAAATAAATTATAGTGCAGTGTGTCTTTACATCAGGAATTATATCTTCCAAATTCACGGTCACGTATTATAGAGCCCTGATCTGGCTCTAGATGTGTAAGCTGGTGGTTGTTTTCGGCAGGGCCGGCCAGACGCTGTAGCGCACGCTACAGCGGAAGTTCTGAAAGCCTCCTGTAGCGTTTCAACGGGGCTACAAAGCACGATCCTTCCTAGGAGGATTGAACCTTGCAGTGCTGAGCGCACTAACCGCTCAGCGAAGTGGCCACATGGGCGTCAGAGTGGAAGAAACGTCCACTCTCACAGACATTCCTTCCGCTCTGTAAAACACACGTCTGACCGCGTTCTAAAACAAACCAGAGAATATCCTCTAGTGTGATATTGTTTACTAAGAGTATTGTACAGAAAAAGCCAACTTTGTACTGTTGGAGGAGCCCTCCTAGGCTCTTGGATATGCACATGTAGATGTTAAAATGGAAAAAATCCACCAAACCACTCCAAACAGTAAACAGACAGGAAAGGATTTTAAGCGCTATTTTAGTATAAACAAATAATCCAGGACCGTTTCGCTGGTGACCCGGCTTCCTCAGCTGGTAACACTCATCTCTGTTTATACACTGCTCAAAAAAAATAAAGGGAACACTTAGGCCCTGTTCACAGTGATTTATCGCGCGGATTTTGTCGTGACGTCGCAGCAAAATCCGCACGACGTCGCACTATGTAGCTTCTCCAATGCATTTCAATGGAGCTGTTCACATCTTGCCGCGCCATGTCGCGCGTCGCAGAAGCATGTCGCTGGTACATGACCCTTTTTTTGTGATTTGCTATCTGCGATTTTGCGATTTGTATTGGTGGTGCTTTGCAAAAAAAAAAAAACGCACAAAACAGCGATGGCGCGCGACATTATTGCACAATGTTACGAATATGAAAATCGCGCGACTTTGAAATCGCACAGTGTGAACGGGGCCTTAAACAACACAATGTAACTCCAAGTCAATCACATGTCTGTGAAATCAAACTGTCCACTTAGGTAGCAGCAACACTGACAGTCAAGTCCGCATGCTGTTGTGCAAATGGAATAGACAAAAGGCGGGAAGCATAGGCAGGTAGCAAGACATCCCCAATAAAGGAGTGGTTCTGCAGGTGGTGACCACACACCACTTCAGTTCCTATGCTTTCTGGCTGATGGTTTGGTCACTTTTGAACGGTGCTGTCACTCTAGTGGTAGCATGAGATGGAGTCTACAACCCACACAAGTGGCTCAGGTAGTGCAGCTCATCCAGGATGGCACATCAATGCGAGCTGTGGCAAGAAGGTTTTCTGTGTCTGTGAGCGTAGTGTCCAGAGCATGAAGGCGCTACCAGGAGACAGGCCAGTACATCAGGAGACGTGGAGGAGGCTGTAGGAGGGCAACAACCCAGCAGCAGGACCGCTACCTCCGCCTTTGTGCAAGGAGGGACAGGAGGAGCACTGCCAGAGCCCTGCAAAATGACCTCCAGCGGGCCACAAATGTGCATGTGGCTGTTCAAACGGTCAGAAATGGACTCCATGAGGGTGGTATGAGGGCCCGACGTCCACAGGTGGGGGTTGTGCTTCCAGCCCAACACTGTGCAGGACGTTTGGCATTTGCCAGAGAACACCAAGATTGGCAGCTTCGCCACTGGCGCCCTGTGCTCTTCAGAGATGAAAGCAGTTTCACACTGAGCACTAGGGATGAGCTGATCTGTTCGGTGTTCGATTCGAACATCGGCTGTTCGTCGAACTCCGAACATTTCCACATGTTCACCCACAATGCATTTTTCCACTGGCCTGAATCTTGTAATTGGCTACAGCCTTGCACCTGACCACAGGTCAGGTGCAAGACTATGCCAATCACGGCTCAGAGTCCTGATTGGGCAAAATTTGCCCAATCATGGGCTCAGAGCTAAATCCCGCAGCACACTATATAAGGCAGCCCCAGCACGTGTTTTTTGAGAGGAGCTTGTTCTGTTAGTGTGTCTTCTCAGTGCCAGCAGCTATTGGGGGGTGGGGGTCTCACTTCTAGCAGATATCTGGGAATTGTTGTAATCTGTGTCTTGTCAGTGCCAGCAACTATTGGGGGGGGTCTTCTAGCAGATATCTGGGAATTTTAATCTGTGTATTGTCACTGCTACCCATCAGGGGGTCACAGACTTGTAGCAGATATCTGGGAATTGTAATCTATCAGGGTGTCTCACTGAGTTATACCAGAGTTCTGGAAATCTTTAATCTAGATAACCAGTTGAATCGGAGTTCTGCATAACAGAGTTGAATCAGAGTTCTGTATATCTTTATATATCACTCACCATGTCAGAAAGACCAAAAAGGACAGGCAGACACTCCCAGACACAGATAAGAGGGCAAGCAGCCTCTGTGTCGGGAGGCTGTGCCTCTGGTCGTCGTGGATGTGGTGCATCCTCTGCAGGGGCACGCTTGTCCTTTCTAACTGGTGCTGGCCGTCTTAAGCAGCAACAACATACTGTCACGATGGGGGTCGGGGACCTGACCTGACCTGACAGAGAGGGGTGTGAGCCTAATGAGCAGTGAAAATAGACCATGAGCCTGAACTAGAAAAATAAATATATATCATTTATTCTAGGAACCAAGAACTTAAACCAAGAGCAGGGAATACAGAACATAAATACAATAAACAGAGCCTTTAACCTCACGGCAAGAAATAAAGAAAACCAGATATAAACATGGGAGGCAGAATTAAACATGGGAGGCAGAACTAAACATGATACTACAAGAAGGCAAGAAAAACAGGGCAAACCAGACATGAGCCTGTAAACAGAATGGCCAGGTAGACAGGTATAACAGGATAAATCTAGACCAGGGAAAGACCAGACATGAGCTGGAAGACAGACAGACTGAACAGGATTAAATTAGACCAAGGCAAACCAGACAGGAGCTTGAAGACAGACAGACTGAACTGAACTGAATAGATGATTCAGGATGAATCTAGAGCAAGGCAAACCAGACATGAGCTGAATGACTGATCCAGGATGAATGAGACCGCACCCTACTAAGGGAGTGGTCACCATTTATACAAAATGGTCCAGGGTGAACCAATGGAGTCCAGGTACTAATCAGGCTTGGAATCCAAGAAATGAACGAAATAAAAATAAACCAAAAGCAGCAATGTCCACTACTGCCAGAGGGGGCGCCAGAGACCCAGAACGTCACACATACAGAGGATTTGCAGGATTGGCTAACCAGGCCATCCGAGTCCTCTGCCAGCCAGGCTTGTAGTGGTTTACAGTCCACCTCAGCTGCCAAAACATTTAATTCAGCCTCCATGTCCACAGCTACTCCTGCCATAGCCTCACTATCACACACGGAGGAGTCAGCTGAATTGTTTGACTACAATGACAGTGACATGCTGCTTGAGGATGCGCAGCAACTACAGTGCTCTGATTCAATCTCTGAGGTTGAGGAAGGGAGTATAATCAACCTAGAGGAAGGGGGTGCCAGTGACACACAAATAACTGGCACTCATGTTGCCCCAGCAGCTGCAGCATACGGCCAAGTTGGCTCCAGTGACAAGGAGATAGGGGGTGATGATGACGATGATGAGGTCACTGACTCCACCTGGGTGCCTGATCGAACAGAGGAATCAAGTGAGGAGGAGGGGAGGAGGAGACACCGCAAACACGAGGCACAACATCCTCTATGACCAACCGTAGCACTAGCCAGTCCAAGGCATCAGTTGTCAGAGCTGCTCAGGTGCAGAGCGCTGTTGTCTCAAAGCACATGTACAGGAAGTCTGCTGTCTGGGAGTTCTTTAAGAAATGTGCAGCAGACCGCACCGTTGCTATTTGTAATCTACGTCAGCTGAGGCTCAAGTGTGGGAAAGACACTGGACACTTGGGTACCACATGCTTGAGGCGACATATGACCACCTGCCACTCATCCCGTTGGCGCAAAACTTTGCATAGGTCCTCCTCACCTGTCTCTACCCCCACTATATGTCCTGCCATGTCAGTGACTCCAACCTCCACTGACAGGGATGATTCTACAGTAATGGATGTACCAGGTCCTTCCTCACAATGTGACAGCATCCCATCAGCTGAAGATTTACGCAGTCAGATTACGTTGCCCAGCTGCTGCAGCGTAAGAAAAAATATACAGGGTTATTCAGAGAGAGTGAAAAGCAGAATGACTGGAGAATGAAAAATTCTAGGTCAAAATACCCGATTTGGAAAGTGAGATGAAAGGGAAAATTTTTCTGGTTTGGCTATTTTGACCTAGAATTTTTTCATTCTCCAGTCATTCTCCTGCTTTTCACGCTCTGAATAACCCTGATAGTCCCAACCATCCCCAAGCACAGCGTCTAAATGCAAGTTTAGCAAAATTACTCGCATTACAGCTGCTGCCTTTCCAGCTGGTGGACTCTGATCCCTTCCGTGAATTTGCTGAATGTGCTGTACCACAGTGGCAGGTTCCAAAACGCCATTACCTTTTCACGGAAGGCCATTCCAGCACTATACCAGCACGTGGAACACAGTCAGCAGCAAGGTGCACATTACTTTAGACACGTGGTCCAACAAGCATGGACAGGGCCGTTACATTTTCTTCACGGCACACTGGGTAACTCTGCTTGCAGCTGGGAGGGATCCAAGACGGGGCTCTGTGCTGGAGCTTGTTCATCCACCACGCCTCCAGAAAGCTGCTTGTATGAGGTCTGTCTGCTCCGCCACCACCTCTTCCTCTGTCTCTGGCGAAGTGGCAGTTAAACCAACACATGACAGGGGCTACGCAATGGCTCAAGCAAAAAGATGCCATACTGTGCTTGAGCTGGTTTGTTTAGGGGACAGGAGCCACACTGGGCCAGAAATTCTGTCAGCTCTGCAGGGGCAGGTGCACAGATGGTTAACACCATGCCAGCTTGAGCTGGGAATGGTCGTCTGATAATGGCAGCAACCTTCTCTCCGCCCTGGGTAAGTTGACACATGTACCATGCCTAACACACGTTCTAAATCTGGTGGTACAGCGTTTCCTAACCAGGTACCCAGGGCTGGCAGAGCTGAGCCAGGCCAGAAAAGTCTGCAGCCACTTCAGACTGTCATTCCCAGCAAGTGTTCGCCTGGCAGAAATTCAAAGAGAATTCCACCTTCCCACAAACCGTCTGATCTGTGACATGCCCACCAGGTGGAACTCAACATTAGCAATGCTGCAGCGTCTGCACAAGCAGCAGAGGGCCATCAACGAGTACCTGTGAGAGTATGGCACAAGAACAAGTTCAGGTCAACTTGTTTTTTTCCCCCCGCAGTGGCTGATGATCAAGGATGCATGCACTGTACTGTCACCATTTGAGGAGGCAACGAGGATGGTGAGCAGGGACAGTGCATGCATCAGTGACACAATTCCTTTAGTGTTCCTGCTGGAGCACACTCTGCGGGGAATTATAGATGTGGCTCTAGAGGCAGAGCAGCGGGAGGAAGAGGAGGCCTTCCCTAGCTCTCAAGGCCCCAGTCTTTCCGCAGACAGCATTCCAGCGGGTCCTACTCAGATCAGACAGGAGGAGGAATATTTAAGTAGTGGGGGCATTGAACGTGGGGATTCCTCAAGAGAGGGTTTTGTGTGCCCAGAAACAGAAGGGCTAGTGCATGGCTGGGAGGAGGAAGTGCACGATACGGTCATCCTCATTGACCAGGAAGACTCGGAAGCTAATGCCACCTCCAACCTACGCTGCATGGGCTCCCTAATAATGCAAAGCCTGCTAAAGGACCCCAGGATTCGTGCTATCAAGGAGAGGGATCATTACTGGTTGGCAAGCCTTCTTGATCCACGATACAGGGGTAAAGTTGCAGAGCTCATCCTGCCCGCACAGAGGGAGCACAGGATGAGACAACTTGAGGACGCTCTAAAGCGACACTTGTGTAACACCTTTCCAGCCACTGGTAGGTTACCAAGTGATGACACAGGTGCTTCTGAGGCTGCGGATGATCAGAGGAAGAGCGGTGAAGGCCGGGGCCGCTTGATTGATGCATTTTTAATTTTTTTTAGTCCACAACGCCCAGGGACGTCACATATAGGCACCCATTGCCATCGTCTTCACCGTATGGTGCAGGACTACCTAGGGGCAAGGGCAGACCTGGATACCTTTCCAGCAGATGATCCACTGGCTTACTGGGTGTTGAGATTGGATCACTGGCCAGAACTTAGCCAATATGCTATGCAGCTACTAGGTTGTCCTTCATCCAGCGTGCTTTCTGAAAGGATGTTTAGTGCCGCTGGAGGTTTTGTCACAGACAAAAGAGTGCCCCTGTCCACGGACTCTGTAGACCGGCTGACATTTATAAAAATGAATCAGTCCTGGATCAGCAGCTATCACTCCCCTGATGCTGACGTAACTGAATAGATCAGGGATCTCTTCTGCATTCCCAAAACCTTCACCACTGCACTCTTCCACAGTACCACAGAGGCACAATATTTGGGTGCTGTCACGTGGCGTGTGCGGTTTAGGTATGAGCCCAGCAGGCGGTGACACAGAGGGGAGGCCAGACTGGAATCAAGCAACGAAATAACTTTAATGGAACATAAATATGCCTTGGCAGCAGGCACTTGAAAGAACAGGATTGCAATAAAGTCCAGGGAGTAGTCTTGACTGGAGAGCCAGAGGATTATGGGCTATGCAGTCCCAGACTGCAGACAGGGCCCATCAAGAATAATCAGGCTGGCTGTGAGGTGAGGTATTCCTAAGCAAGAGTTCGGCACACAGTATATACAGTCCAGGAAGTGGTCTTGGATGGAGTCAGGATAGTGGGCTATGCAGTCCCAGACTGCAGACAGGGTCCACTAGGAATAACACTGGACAGCTGGCAGAGGTACCTTTATCACTGGTTGAGAGATGGTGGTGAACAGCTGTAAATCCACAGGTAGGTCTCCAGACACAGGGGATAGTGGGCTACACGGTTGGGAGTACCCACTTGAGCAGTGACCTGGAGGTCTTTACTAGGGATGAGCCGAACACCCCCCGAGTTCGGTTCGGGCCCGAACCCGAATTTTTCCAAATGTTCGTGTCCGATCCCGAACCCCATGCAAGTCAATGGGGCTGAAAATTCGGTTTTTAGAGTGCCCTCCAAGAGGGCATATATGCTACATATTTGCCATAAAAGGTGTATGGGGGTCCGGGTAGTGCCCTGGGGGACAGGAAACAAGGACAAAAAGTTTTAAAAAATACGTTTTTAAAGGGACAGTCAGGGTTATCCAAAGAGATTCGAATTGCTTGAGAAAGGTAACCGAACGCTGAAAATCAGCGTTCGGTTACCTTTCCTGGCCATTCGGCTATCCAGAGAGCAGGCAATTCTCCAAATCCTGGCGAATTGCCTGCACATACGGTGCCTGTTCGGTCCCTGTTCGAGGGCAGTGAAATCCCCATCAAAAAGCACTGCTTCGGCTATTCAGAGAACACAAACCAGCAGTGAAAGGTTCCCCTAATGCCCTGCCATTCGGTGGTTTAATTCGGCAAATTTATTCAGGAGAATCCCATAGACTTCAATGTTAAAAATATTCCCGTTTTAATTCAATATCTAATAAACCGTTGATTATAAAATTCTGCAGCAAAAAGTCTCTTTATTTATAGATTTTTTAGGATACTTTAAGCATTTTTCTGAATTTTTTAAAAAAAAATTAAAAGTCCGATTTTTTTTTTTTTTTTTTTTTTCAGTTTGCTTATTTTTTTTGTAAGAGCCCTCTTTATTATCATTCCCTGGACCTCCTGTGAAAATTTCAGACATTTTCGCTCAGTAGTTTCTTTGCAAACAGCGTTTCATTTTCCCAGATTCATACAAATGGTTTTTCTAATTTATTCACTGCCTCCTCTACGTCACAGCTGCTTCGGCTCTGTGTGATTCGGCTCCTTTTCGGCTCCTGTTCGGCTCCTCTTCGAAGGTTAATCCAGATGTTTTTGCTTGTTTTCAGCGTGCATTCGGTTAGTTTTCGGTGAGTTTACGGCAGCTTTTCCCTGCAATTCGGGGACCCTGTGCTGTTTGCTGAATACACCGCAGGGTCACCGAAATGCAATCGGCAAAAGGAACCGAATTGAAGAGAACGAAAAGTCACCGAACGTGCGGTGACTTTTCGAATCTCTTTGGATAACCCTGAGTGAGTTTTCCATGACATAAGGGTTAAAAATAAAAACGATAAATTCCTTCAAATATCGTGCCTAGGAGGTCCCCATAACCTGCCCGTTAAGTGGCGGATTTGTAGGATGTATAGAAACACTTAAAAACAAAAAAATGATGTTTCAAATGACGGTAAATGCTTTTCCTTTAATCTATCCATAAACAACTGCTTGGGGCGGCGGTCTGTATGAAAAGAGGAGACATTTTCGGAAACGCAGAAAAAGTTTACTGATTTTTTTTGGGCTAAAATTATTGTGAAACCTATGCAGGCTTTGGATGAAAGTAACAATAGGTGCTTCAAAATTGGTCCTTTCCCCAACAGTGCTGTCACACCGTAACCCCTCTTAGGATATGAATCTGATACAGGCGTCAGTGGCAGTGCACCCAAATATTGTGCTTTTGGTGCCAGGCCTGCAAGTACTATCATACAGTAACCCCTCTGTGGTATTGTGGAAGAATGCAGGGGTGAACCTTGCGGTCCTATATTAAAAAGATATGCATCTGGTAAAGGCGTCAGTGCACCCAGATATTCTGCCTTTGGTGCAAGACTGCCAGGCCAGCAAGTATCATCATACAGTAACCCCTCTGTAGTATTGTGGAAGAATGCAGGGGTGGACCATGTGGTCCTATATTAAAAAGATATGATTCTGGTCAAGGCGTAAGTGCACCCAGATATTGTGCCTTTCATGGCAGCTAGTACCTTCACACCGTAACCCTTTTGTGGTATTGTGGAAGAGTGCAGGGTTGGACCCTGCGGTTCAAAAAATTAAAATGATATAAATCTGGCACAGGCGTCAGTGCAGCCAAATATTGCGCCTTTCATAGCAGCAAGTGCATTCATACCGTAACCCTTTTGTGGTATTGTGGAAGAGTTCAGTGCTGGAGGTTTTGTGAATGCAGAAGACATCCCCGATCTATTCCGTTACGTCAGAATCAGGGGGTTGATAGCTGCTGATCCAGGACTGATTCATTTATATAAATGTCAGCCGGTCTACAGAGTCGGTGGACAGACACGCTCTTTTGTCTGTGACAAAACCTCCAGCGGCACTGAACGTCCTTTCAGAAAGCACGCTGGATGAAGGGCAACCTAGTAGCTGCATAGCATATTGGCTAAATTCTGGCCAGTGATCCAATCTCAACACCCAGTAAGCCAGTAGATCATCTGCTGGAAAGGTATCCAGGTCTGCCCTTGCCCCTAGGTAGTCCTGCACCATATGGTGAAGACGCTGGCAATGGGTGCCTACATTTGACGTCCCTGGGCGTCGAGGACTAAAATTTTTTAAAAATGCATCAGTCAAGCAGCCCTGGCCTTCACCACTATTCCTCTGATCATCTGCAGCCTCAGAAGCACTTGTGTGAGCACTTGGTAATCTACCAGTGCCTGGAAAGGTGTTACACAAGTGTCGCTTTAGAGTGTCCTCAAGTTTTTTCATCCTGTGCTCCCTCTGTGCGGGCAAGATGAGCTCTGCAACTTTACCCTTGTATCGTGGATCAAGAAGGGTTGCCA
The DNA here is from genome assembly GCA_009667805.1 of Leptobrachium leishanense. Taxonomy (NCBI): domain Eukaryota; kingdom Metazoa; phylum Chordata; class Amphibia; order Anura; family Megophryidae; genus Leptobrachium; species Leptobrachium leishanense. The sequence continues at coordinate 384,279,293 of CM019064.1, read as the reverse complement.
ACCAGAAATGATCCCTCTCCTTGATAGCACGAATCCTGGGGTCCTTTAGCAGGCTTTGCATTATTAGGGAGCCCATGCAGCGTAGGTTGGAGGTGGCATTAGCTTCCGAGTCTTCCTGGTCAATGAGGATGACCGTATCGTGCACTTCCTCCTCCCAGCCATGCACTAGCCCTTCTGTTTCTGGGCACACAAAACCCTCTTGAGGAATCCCCACGTTCAATGCCCCCACTACTTAAATATTCCTCCTCTTCCTCCTCCTGTCTGATCTGAGTAGGACCCGCTGGAATGCTGTCTGCGGAAAGACTGGGGCCTTGAGAGCTAGGGAAGGCCTCCTCTTCCTCCTGCTGCTCTGCCTCTAGAGCCACATCTATAATTCCCCACAGAGTGTGCTCCAGTAGGAACACTAAAGGAATTGTGTCACTGATGCATGCACTGTCCCTGCTCATCATCCTCGTTGCCTCCTCAAATGGTGACAGTACAGTGCATGCATCCTTGATCATCAGCCACTGCGGGGGGGGGGAAACAAGTTGACCTGAACCTGTCTTTGTGCCATACTCACACAGGTACTCGTTGGTGGCCCTCTGCTGCTTGTGCAGACGCTGCAGCATTGCTAATGTCGAGTTCCACCTGGTGGGCATGTCACAGATCAGACGGTTTGTGGGAAGGGGGAATTCTCTTTGAATTTCTGCCAGGCGAACGCTTGCTGGGAATGACCGTCTGAAGTGGCTGCAGACTTTTCTGGCCTGGCTGAGAAGCTCTGGCAGCCCTGGGTACTTGGTTAGGAAATGCTGTACCACTAGATTTAGGATGTGTGCTAGGCATGGTACATGCGTCAATTTAACCTTGTGTAGGGCGGAGAGAAGGTTGCTGCCATTATCACAGACGATCATTCCCAGCTCAAGCTGGCGTGGTGTTAACCATCTCTGCACCTGGCCCTGCAGAGCTGACAGAATTTCTGGCCCGGTGTGGCTCCTGTCCCCTAAACAAACCAGCTCAAGCACAGTATGGCTTCTTTTTGCTTGAGCCATTGCGTAGACCCTGTCAGGCGTCGGTTTAAATGCCACTTCGCCAGAGACAGAGAAGGAGGAGGAGGAGGAAGAGGGAGAGGTGGTGTGGTGGAGCAGACAGACCTCATACAAGCAGCTTTCTGGAGGCGTGGTGGATGAACAAGCTCCAGCCCAGAGCCCCGTCTTGGATCCCTCCCAGCTGCAATCAGTTACCCAGTGTGCCGTGAAGGAAATGTAACAACCCTGTCCATGCTTGCTGGACCATGTGTCTAAAGTCACATGCACCTTGTTGCTGACTGCCTTTCCCAATGACTGGATAACATTGTCTTCCACGTGCTGATATAGTGCTGGAATGGCCTTGCGTGAAAAGTAATGGCGTTTTGGAACCTGCCACTGTGGTACAGCACATTCAGCAAATTCACGGAAGGGAGCAGAGTCCACCAGCTGGAAAGGCAGCAGCTGCAATGCGAGTAATTTTGCTTAGCTGGCATTTAGACGCTGTGCTTGGGGACGGTTAGGTCTATATTTTTTCTTACACTGCAGCAGCTGCGCAACGCAATCTGAGTGCGTAAATCTTCAGCTGCAGGGAGGATGTCACATCGTGAGGAAGGACCTGGTACATCCATCCATCATCCCTGTCAGTGGAGGTTGTAGGCAATGACATGGCAGGACATACAGTGGGGGTAGAGACAGATGAGGAGGACCTTCGCAAAGTTTTGCGCCAACGGGATGCGTGGCGGGTGGTCATATGTCGCCTCAAGCACGTGGTACCCAAGTGTCCAGTGTTTATCCCACGCTTCAGCCTCCTCTGACATAGATTACAAATAGCAATGGTGGGGTCTGCTGCACATTTCTTAAAGAACTCCCAGACAGCAGAGTTCCTGCATGTGTTCTTTGAGACAACAGCGCTCTGCACCGGAGCAGCTCTGACATCTTATGCCTTGGACTGGCTAGTGCTATGGTTGATCACAGAGGATGTTGTGCCTCGTGTTTGCTGTGCCTCCTCCTCCTCCTCACTTGATTCCTCAGTTTGATCTGGCACCCAGGTGGAGTCAGTGACCTCATCATCAATGTCATCTTCACCCCCTATCTCCTCGTCACTGGAGCCAACTTGGCAGTATGCTGCAGCTGCTGGGGCAACATGAGTGCCAGTTATTTGTGTGTCATCACTGGCACCCCCTTCCTCTAGGTTGATTATACTCCCTTCCTCAACCTCAGAGATTGAATCAGAGCACTGTACTTGCTGCGCATCCTCAAGCAGCATGTCACTGTCATTGTAGTCAAACAATTCAGCTGACTCCTCCGTGTGTGATAGCGAGACTACGGCAGGAGTAGCTGTGGACATGGAGGCTGCATTAGATGCTTTGGCAGCTGAGGTGGACTGTAAAGCACTAGAAGCCTGGCTGGCAGAGGACTCGAAGGATGAGGATGGCCTGGCTAGACAATCCACCAAATCCTCTGTATGTTGCTGCAGGTTAAGAAGACGGCCAGCACCAGTTAGAAAGGACAAGCGTGCCCCTGCAGAGGATGCACCACGTCCACCACGACCAGAGGCACAGCCTCCCGACACAGGGGCTGCTTGCGCTCTTATCTGTGTCTGGGAGTGTCTGCCTGTCCTTTTTGTTCTTTAAGACATGGTGAGTGATATATAGATTAAATATATACAGAACTCTGATTCAACTCTGGTATAAAGATTTACAGAACTCTGGTATAACTCAGTGAGACACCCTGATAGCTGGCAGCCAGTGACAAGACACAGATTACAACTCGCAGAAACCTCCTATAAATCATTGAGACCCCCTGATGGGTGCCAGTGACAAGACACAAACTACGATTCGCAGAAATCTGCTACAAGTCAGTGAGACCCCCTGATAGGACCCCCTGATAGCTGGCAACAGTGACAAGACACAGATTACAATTCGCAGAAACCTCCTAAAATGCAGTGAGACCCCTTAATGGGCGGCAGTGAAACCTCCTATAAATCAGTGAGACCCTTTGATGGGTGGCAGTGAAACCTCCTATAAATCAGTGAGAACCCTTGATGGGTGGCAGCCAGTGAGAACACACGGATTATAACAATTCCCAAATATTTTGTAGAAATAAGTGACCCCAAAAATACTGCGTGGTACTGGCTGTGTGACAAGACACAGATCACCTCAATTCACAAATGTTTTAAAGAAATTAGTGAGCCCCAAAATACTGCATGGTACTGGCTGTGTGACAAGACACAGAAGATCACCTCAATTCACAAATGTTTTAAAGAAATTAATGACCCCCAAAATACTGCGTGGTACTGGTTGCGTGACAAGACACAGAAGATCACCTCAATTCACAAATGTTTTGTAGAAATTAGGGAGCCCCAAAATACTGCGTGGTACTGGCTGTGTGACAAGACACAGATCACCTCAATTCACAAATTCCCTGATACTTTGTAGAAATGAGACCCCCCCCCCCCCAGTAGCGTGGCAGACCGGCAGTAACAACAATCTCCTCTGAAATTTCCTCTGAAATGCGTGCAGAATCGGCACGTGGAAACGTTATATAGTGTGCTGCGGGATTTAGCTCTGTGAGCCCATGATTGGGAAAAATTTGCTCAATCAGGACTCTGAGCGGTGATTGGCATACTGTTGAACCTGTCTTGCACCAGACCTGTGGTCAGGTGCAAGGCTGTAGCCAATTACGAGCTTCAGGCCAGTGGGAAAATGCATTGTGGGCCATTGTGATGCATTGTGGACTCGAACATGCGCCGAACACCCGGAAAAGTTCGGAGTTCGCGATCTATCCGAACAGGCTAAGTTCGGGCCGAACTGTCCGAACCCGAACCGCTCATCCCTAGTCTTGACCACAGGCTGTAGATAAAGCACTGGTGGAAATCGCTGAAAGTCCCAGGAACTGAAGGAGATTTCTCCAGGAATAACAAGGTAGCGAGATGGGTACTGATACACTGGTATACTCTGGATACACTGGAATACGCTGGATATAATGTACAGCAACAAGATAAGCTGGTTCATGAAGAGCAGGTCTGCACACATCCAAGTGACCTCAGTCGGGGAGAACAATGCAGAACCACTGCTAGCTGGGTCTCTCTGCCATTTAAGGAGGCTTAATCACAGATGGACCTCAGCTGGAACTCCAGGGCTGGAAAAGGAAGACCCAGGCTGGATCTCCAGGAGCCTGGTCATGGTACGGAGCTTAGGCAAAACCCGGATGGGAACCCAAGGAAAAGTGATCCAGGTCAAAGTTCTTAGAGCCAGGCTGTGCATTACAGGTACATCAGCAGGTACCCCAGGTGGACCGTGACAGGTGCACTGCCACTGACGCCTATACCAGATTCATATCATTTTAATATTGGACTGCAGGGTCCACCGCTGCACTCTTTCAGAAGACCACAGAGGGGTTATGGTATGAAGGCACTTGCTGCCACCAAAGGCACAATATTTGGGTGCACTGCCACTGACGCCTATACCAGATTCATATCATTTTTTTTCTTTTCAAGGTTTTTTATTTTTCTAAAGAATAAGGTCACATGCCGACCAGCAAAGTTGGCCACGCAGGGCCAGGAAGAAATCAGCAATAAAACCACACATAAGGAGTTAGCAGAAAAACTCTTAATAAACTTGTCAGAGATGACCATCCTAAAACAAAGTCAAGAGGGAAGGGGAGTTTCACAGACTCATCAGAATGGCCGATCCAGGAGAAGCATAAGGGCGATACCGCTCGTCCAGTAGGCACCAGGGACCCAAAAAAAAAAGGGGGGGAATAAAGGGTGTGAGGGACTGCCAAAAGAAAAAAAAGTGGCATTCCTGGCTCCCACCGGCAACCCTGAGGAAGGCGAGGGCCATGGAAGGAGGCCACAAGGCCAGGAGACCTGGGGCCAGGAGAACAGCCAGTGCCTAGGTAGCTGTCCTAACGGCTCACCCAGGTTGAATCCCAGTGTCCCTCACATGGGAGGAGGAAAAAAAAAGGGGGGGATCCCTGCGCTCTGATAGATAATCTGCTCCCAGCCCTAAAACACAGCAGCTAAATCTCACAAGTCCCGGAAAGTACACAGAAAATATCATCGTTCAAAAAGGGAGGTGGGGGTGAAGGTCTCAACAAGGGGGGGTAAGGGGTCATCTAACTAATATTCAGCGACGAGGCACTCTAAAACTATGTAGCGAAGAGCATGAGCAAGCGTCCATAAAGTCTTCCGAGTGGAGGTTCGCAACAGTCAAAAAACAAAAAGAAGAAAAGTAAGTTTAAGTGAGAGGAACACAGTGTCAGCCGGGTTCCAATGGTGAAGCACAGGGCTCGTGCGGCGCCGCTACAAGACCCAGTCGAAGCAGGATAGCACGTGCCTCCTCTAGGGTCGATGCCGAATGGTATTTGCCATCCGAAGAAACGGTGAGAGAGCCAGCAGATCCCCATCTGTAGCGGACCCCTTGTTGGCGGAGCACAGCAGTGACCTCCTTGTAGCCTCGTCTGGCTGCGAGTGCCAGGAACGGCAAGTCCCTAAAGATGGTGATGCGGGTGGAGGCATAGGTAACCGTGTAAGCGGGGCCGGCAGCAGCGAGAGGATGAGAGTGAGTAGTCACATCTCTGGTCACGATGATGACATCCTGGGGAGCTACCACCGGGGCGGTGGCGTCCTTCCTAATATGCACCGCAGATAAGACCAACAAGTCTGCAGAGTCCCCACTATCCGGGAGGAGATGCGCCACCAGGCCTGTAATATAGCCGAGAAGCCCATCGCTGGGCACTGACTCAGGGATCCCCCGCAGACGCAAATTTACGACGCCGGTGTCTAGCCTCAAGGGACATCACTACCGAGCCCAAGCGGGTAACTTGCTTCTGTAGCTCCGTAATTCCGGTGTCTGCAATCGCTTGAGCCGACTCTGTGTCAAGCGTGCGGCGGTGGACATCGTCGATCCTCGACTGAAGGGCCTCTGTAGCAGTGCGTACCTCCTGTAGGTCCTGCCGCCAGAGGGTACGGAATTCGTCCATTACTTTATAGAGGTCCACAGCACTGAGAGGTGGGACAGGTCGCTGCAGCTCCAGATTCCCCGCGTTTGAGATGGAGGACGGTGGCAGATCGCTCCCAGTGGAGATGTCAGAGGGGGTAGGGGCAGTGCCACGGCGGTTCCTCGCTCCTCCATCACTCCCCACCCAAGTGACAGGCGTATATCGGGGAGACGGGGGTCCGCTGTCTCATCGCCGGACTTCGTTTTCTTCCCCATGTAGGTAGGTATTCAGGCCGCTAGGCAGGAAAGGAGATGGGGATAAAAAAAAAAAAACAGGCCGCAAGATGGCCGGCGGCGGCAGGAAAAGTGTCCAAAGCCGGTCAGACAACGGCGGGAGCAGGAAACCACAGGCACTGGGGGAAGCCCGGGTCCAAGCCCTTCAATGCCGAAGTGAGATGGCCCAAATCAGGGTGTTAAAACAGCCACAAACCCCCAATAATCGGGCAGGGCAGCACGGAGCTCAGCAGGATGCGACCAGTCACCTCGGCATCCAGACACCCCCCCCCGATTCATATCATTTTAATACTGGACCGCAGGGTCCATCGCTGCACTCTTCCACAATACCACAGAGGGGTTACGGTGTGAAGGCACTTGCTGCCACCAAAGGCACAATATTTGGGTGCACTGACGCCTGTACCAGATTCATATCATTTTAATATTTGACCGCAGGGTCCAACCCTGCACTCTTCCACAATACCATAGAGGGGTTACGGTGTGACGGCACTGTTGCCGACACTAAATGCCCAATTTTAAAGCACCTATTTTTACTTTCATCCAAAGCCTGCATAAGTTTCACCATAATTTAGCCAAAAAAAAATCACTAAACTTGTTCTGCGTGTCCTGAAACGTTTCCTCTTTTCATACAGGCTGCCGCCCCAAGCAGTTGTTTATGAATAGATTAAAGGAAAACCATATACCGTCATTTGAAATGTCATTTTTTTGTTTTTAAATGTTTCTATACATCCTACAAATCCGCCACTTCACTGGCAGGTTATGGGGACCTCCTAGGCACGATATTTGAAGGAATTTTTCGTTTTTATTCTTAACCTTTATTTCATGGAAAACTCACTGTTCCTTTAAAAACGTTTTTTTTTTTAAACTTTTTGTCCTTGTTTCCTGTCCCCCAGGACACTACCCGGACCCCCATACTCCTTTTATGGCAAATATCTTGCATATATGCCCTCTTGGAGGGCACTCTAAAGTTAGAACGTTCAAGTCCCATTGACTTGCAATGAGTTTGAATCGTGTTCGCGTTCGAACCCGAACTTTTGAAATTGTTCGAGTTCGGATGCGATCCGAACACGGGGGTGTTCGGCTCATCACTACTGAGCACATGTGACAGACGTGACAGGGTCTGGAGAAGCCATGGAGAACGTTCTGCTGCCTGCAACATCCTCCAGCATGACCGGTTTGGCAGTGGGTCAGTAATGGTGTGGGGTGGCATTTCTTTAGGGGGCCGCACAGCCCTCCATGTGCTCGCCAGAGGTAGCCTGACTGCCATTAGGTACTGAGATGAGATCCTCAGACCCCTTGTGAGATCTCATATGCTGGTGAGGTTGGCCCTAGGTTCCTCCTAATGCAAGACAATGCTAGACCTCATGTGGCTGGAGTGTGTCAGCAGTTCCTGCAAGACGAAGGCATTGATGCTATGGACTGGCCCGTCCGTTCCCCAGACCTGAATCCAATTGAGCACATCTGGGACATCATGTCTCGCTCTATCCACCAACGCCACGTTGCACCACAGACTGTACAGGAGTTGGGGGATGCTTTAGTCCAGGTGTGGGAGGAGATCCCTCAGGAGACCATCCGCCACCTCATCAGGAGCATGCCCAGGCGTTGTAGGGAGGTCATACAGGCATGTGGAGGCCACACACACTACTGAGTCTCATTTTGACTTGTTTGAAGGACATTACAAAGTTGGATCAGCCTGTAGTGTTGTTTTCCACTTTAATTTTGAGTGTAACTCCAAATCCAGACCTCCATGGGTTGCTCAATTTGATTTCCATTGATAATGTTTGTGTGATTCTGTTAGCACATTCAACTATGTAATGACCACAGTATTTAATAAGAATATTTTATTCATTCAGATCTAGGATGTCTAATGTTTGTGTTCCCTTTAATTTTTTGAGCAGTGTAATATGCAAGATGTCAGCCCGCTGTGGTTGAAACCCAGGGTTAAGGCTGGGGTCAGACCAGCGCACTTTTAACGTGCGTTCTGGCGCACATAATTACGGCCGCACTAGCAGCAGATGACGGGCAATGACGGCCAATATACGATGTACGGCCGCACAAAAGTCCGGCCGTGCAACGCAAGTGGAATTTGAACGCATTTTTCTGAGAACGCTGAACTGCTAGTACTGACGTACTGAGTGCGCAGCTGCGGCATAGCGGCGTGTGTGCGTGATTAGGAGATGTCAGAAGCTGCTAATGTCCAGCCTACATAACGTCCAGACGCAAAAAGAGTTTTATTGACGATCCGTACAAAATCACGCCCGAAAATGCGCGTCGTCTGACCGTTTTTGCGCATTCCGTGAAAAAATACGTCAATGCGTTCGGACGCACTTTTTCACGTTCGCGGGGAAAAATGCTTTCGTCTGACCCTAGCCTTAGAGCCGAACTGAGGCAATGCAAAAATGTGCAGGCAGCGTCCTCCGCACATGGGAGCGAAACAGGAGGATGCTCTCTGCACGTCCTTGATGTTCAAGTGGTTATAAAGCTTAAGTGCACTACGTGCGCCTGTACTGACGTGCCTCCCGGCGTCCATCGCAGCTTTGTGATGTTTTGACGGGGCCGGCCACACGCTGTAGCGCAGGCTACAGCGGGTGTTCTGCGGCCGTGCTGAATGCCTCCCCGTCAAAATAACGATCCACTGTTAGAAATAGTGGTAACGTAACACCTTCAAATTAAAACATGGAGAATTGTAAATGGCGTGATTAGTCACTCAATGCAAGAGGTATTGAAACCCAAATGTACATAGAAAGCTGATCCACTGAACTAGTCAGCAGAATCACAATGCATTTGTACTGTTGGAGGAGCCCTCCACTATATAACAAATAGTTCAGACTCCAGCAGGCTTATTCAAAGAGAGTTGATCTGGCCCCGAAATATAACCGGACACTGAAATTCAGTGTATGGTGCAATTTCGGGGCCATTCGACTAGGACACCTAACGGTACATACTTGCCACCCAGGACATACTTGAAAACGAGAGAAATCTCAATGTATCCTTCCTGGTAAAATACTTTTTCAAAAAAAATAATTCGCCAAATACTGGCGAATTGCCTGGACATACGGTACCTGTTCGAGGGCAGTGAAATCCTCCATAGAGAAGCAATGCTTTGTCTTTTCAGAGAACACCGAACAGCTGAGAAAAGTTGCCGAAATGCCCTGCTGTTCGGTGGTTTCATTCGACCGGTTTATTCAGGAGAATCCCATAGGCTTCAATGTTAAAAATATTCCCGTTTTAATCCAGTATCTAATAAATTGTGATTTTATTCTGCAGTAAAAAGTCTCTTTATTTTTAGATTTTTTTAGGATCTTTCAGGCATTTTTTGGAATTTTTTTGCAAACTTTTTTTTAAATCGTTTTTTCGGTAACAGACCTTTTTATTATCATTCATTGGATCTTATACGTAAATTCCAGACATTTTCGTTCAGTAGTTTTTTTGCAAACAGCGTTTCAATTTTCAAGCGTACTGTTTTTTTTTTTCTCTCCCCTCGTTCGTCTGCGTGTCGGCTTTTTCCGGCGGCTGCTCTACGCTGTGATTGGCAGCTAGTCGGGTTTCTCCAGTGTTCGGCGTTGTTAATCCAGCTGTTTCTGCGGGTTTCGGTGAGTATTCGGCGGGTTTGCGGGGAGTCTTCGGCGGGTTTGCGGTGGGCTTTCCCTGCACTACGGGGCCCTGCAGGTGCTTGCTGTATACACCACAGGGTCGGCGAAATAGGATTGCCGAATCGCCCCGAGGTGCAGGGAACGAAAAGTCAACGAACGTACGGTGACTTTTCGAATCGCTTTGAATAACCCTGCAAATCCAATCATTCCTCCCATTATGAACAGAAAATACGTATCTGGTCAGCGCGAGACAGACGCAAGGAGACTCGAAGGCTTCTCAAATGACGTCATCCATAATATAACATAATGGGATAAAAACAGAAAACACAAATCTAAGTGCAGTAGATTAACAAAATTAGTAAATCTTAGACGAATCTCTTATGGTTGTTCAACTCACAAACGAAGAGCCCAAGCACTGGCTCTGAGTGGATAAACGCCTTTGGGTTGTTAGTCTGGAAAGGTTTCTCAGGTAACCCACTACTTGTTATTGGAGGTATCTCATCGCATCCATTCAAGATGGGGAAGAGAAAGAAACAGGACTTGTGTATACCTGGCGTAATATTCAATAATATGAGACCATAGCAATTGGAAACTCACATGTAGTGGAGCTATTCCGAGCTCGAAACGAACACCTTATGGGTTTCGTAGATCAAACCCAATAAAGACCCAAAACATGCAGGAACTGGTTCTTCTTTTTAAAATTTATTAAAATAATAAACAAATAAAACTAGACTACCGTCCAGAACGCGTTTCGCCGTTGAAATACGGCTTCATCAGCTGGTCCTTCATCAACTGCCCATTATACTCTATGGGCATTCCATTGTGTCATTCCATATAATCCCAGGTAATTGCAGTGTTACAGTCTGCTACAGTATCTGGGGAAAACCTGTGATAAGGTTTAATTTGCTACATCTCATAGGTTTGCTGGAAAATAAAGTGATATTTTGCTTTCCATTATTCTCTATGGGAATGCCACTACCCTGTTAAAGTATATGGTCATTCCTTTTAGTAGGTCCCCCGATTAGATGGGGCAGGTGCACAGATACAGTGTGGTCAATTCAGGTACAATTACTGGCTCGGTCATTTATGTTATTTCCTCAGCAGAAACCAGAGGTGTGTTAAATTAGCAATTTGGCACTGAACGCTGTGCTGCAGTTCAGTGCTCAGCACTGCTAATTTAGCACTTGCAGCTGAGTGTGACGTGGGAAAGATGGAGCAAATAAGGAAATGGGGCAATAAGGAAATCTTCAGTTTGAAGTTTTGGTGGACCAAAACACCAGATATTTATTGGAACATGGTAAACCTTAACACTAAAGTGCTTATAAAATGGACAACAGTGGATATTGCAGAAACCACACCTTTCATTAAGCAATCATCTGACCTTTCGCTTCAATATTCAGCCAAAGCGTTCAGCGAGACTGCTGCAATGGAGCAATTTAGCAGCTGCTGAGGAACTGAACGCGCCTCACAGCACTGGGACAGGATGAGCACACAAACTGTTTCCACAATCATAAAACCCTCTAGGCGGCGGCAGCAGCAGCCACTAGCTGAGGCTCTAGCTGTGTGAATCACATGACATTTTAAAACTACATCTCCCGGCATGCCCTGGGTTCGTCGCGCTCATTGCGTCACTCCTTATAGACGCGCCGATTGGTCCGCGGGGGAGATTTGAATTTGTACTGAGGCGCGTGTAGGAGAGCTGCCCGGATAGCGGTAAGCGATATCTGTCTCCCGGCGACGAGAAGCAAACGTGCGTTTTCCCGGTTTGCTTTGCTATTTTGCTATCGGCTGGCGATGACTCCCGGGCGGAATGACCGTTAAGGCCCTCCATCAAGGAGCCACTATCCTAAACGCTCCCAGGGTGACCTGCAGTGTTCTCTGTGAAGCAGCCCCCACCCCCTTCTGGCTATCCGTCAAGTGAGCTCTCCCATCAAGCTCTCTAATGACGGAGAATGCTAGAGAGCAATGGCAGTACCCTGAGCAATACCCTAATAAATGGCTCCAGGCACCCCCAGGGCACATAAACTCCATGACGTCACAAAATCCGGGGTCAGCCAGGCCTGCCAATGGCTCCTAGAGATGTGCTCTCCATGACGTCACAAAATCCGGGGTCAGCCAGGCCTGCCAATGGCTCCTAGAGATGTGCTCTCCATGACGTCACAAAATCCGGGGTCAGCCAGGCCTGCCAATGGCTCCTAGAGATGTGCTCGTGGGGCCTTCGATGTTTCCAGTTATTCTATTAAAGCAACATCCGGTCTATTCACTAAGGGTGAAACTCAGGAGAATGACGGGAGAAGTGAAAATTCTAGGTCAAAATAACCAAACCAGAAAAATTCTCCCATTTACCTCACTTTCCAAATCGACTATTTGGTCTGGATTGTTTTCTTCTCCGGCCAGTTCTCCGGAGTTTCATGTTATCTGTTTAGTTTCCTCCTACCTTTTCTCACATTGTCCTGGGAATATCATTTACAAAGCACCAACATCGTCAGCAGCGCTGTACAAGGGTATAGTTGGTGCAGTTAGAGATGCAATATATCAATGAGCTCCAAACTCTCCTGGGAATTTACAATGCAATAAAATTTTGTTAGTCCTTGCTCCATACACACATACGCCATGTCGCTCAGTTACAGCCTTTATATAGCACCAACAGGTTCTGCAGCGCTTTACAATGCGGCAGCACAATCCTGAGACCTAATGATACAAGGAACAGGTTGCCCTGCCTTGGGATCATTGTCCTGCTGATACAGCACTTTATGCGAGTTCTCCTGTGATGTTTCCTGGTTGCCAGTCATGCCTCCCCTTTCTTTGCATGTCTGGGTGTGTTGCGCTTTCTTTCCCCTTGGGTTTGCCTGGTTTTGACAATCATAGGTCTTCATCCCTACTGTGCCCTTTCAAAGTGGGGGTCGTCAACATTGGTCCTCCAGATATTTTGGAACTGGATCTCCCATGATCATCAGCAAGTTGCCTGGGCATCGTAGGGGATGAAGGCCCAACACATCTGGAGGGCCAAGGTTGAGGACTCCCATTTTAAAGAGCCATTCTAGTATCTTCTGACCTTGCGGTGCAGTAAAACAAGCCCCCCCCCTCCCCTCGTTTCCATCGCTTTTTCCTTCTTTTAGCGAGGTATTTCTATTTAAAAGTAGAGCCCACTCACAAGAAGTTACATGTGTGAATATACAGGGTATGTTTGGATGTTTGCAGATCTCCTTTTTTTTCTCTCCCGCTCTTGAGGGCTGGGATTTGTTTGGGTCTGTTTCTGTATTGACCTAAAAAGTAAAATGTGGGAGCGCTTCTTCAGCTGCGACGGAATATTTGTCCACATTTGTTTCTGGAGTGTTTTGTTCTAATGTCTTCAATCCCTTTAGCGGTATCCTGAGTGTGGCTCGGGGTTAACTTTCAGTGCTGAAAGCGATATCCCCGAGCCACACTCGGGCTGCATACATACCTGTCCCTGCGCTCCCTCGCTGACCCCCTGCAATCTCATTCTCCTCCGGCATTTTGCTTCCTGGATCCCTTCTCGCGAGAAGGGAACCAGGAAGTATGACGTCGCAATCGCTGGAGGAGACTGCGGGGACATCGAGGGAGCGCAGGGAGGGACAGGTGGTGTATCCAGCCTGAGTGTGACTCGGGGGTTACCGCTTCCAGCATAGGAATTTAACCCCGAGCCACAGTCAGGATACTGCTAAGGGGGGGGGGGTTGAGTGCCCCGTTCACACTGCGATTTGAAAATCGCAAGTTTTTCATATTCGTGATGCCGCGATTTTGCATAACCCTACCAATGGAAATCGCAAAAAAAGGGTCATGTACCAGCGACATTGCGCGGCAAGATGTGAACCGCTCCATTGAAATGCATTGGAGATGCTACATAGCGTGACATCGCGCGGATTTTGTGGCAAAATCCGCACAATAAAGCGCACAGTGTGAACAGGGCCTACGACATGGAATCTAAAAATAAATAGACCACCAGGGAGGTTAATCTGAGGCGCGTTCATTCCTCAGCCGCTGCAAGTGGGCACTAAACGCTGTGCTGCATTTCAGCGCTCAGCACTGCTAACTTAGCACTTGCAGCTGAGTGTGATGTGGGAAAGATGGCCGCCTCCACGGAGCAAATAATCCAATAAGGAAATGTTCAGTTTTGGTGGAGCAAACCACCAAATCTTTATTGGAACATGGTAAACATTAACACTGAAGTGGTAATAAAATGGACAACACTGATTATTGCAGAAACGGCACCTTTCATGAAGCAATCCTCTGCCCTTTTGCTTCAATATTCACAGCCAAAAAGCGTTCAGTGAGATGGCTGCAGCAAACTGAACTGCTGTAATGTACTAAATTCAAGTGTCCCAAATTGACCACTTGGTGAATAAAGCCTCAGCAATGTTCATTTTGTCGACTAATAATGTTCGTCAAAGACTTGGTCGACTAAATAAATTATTTTTGTGACGAAAACCAATCAAATATAAAGTTAAGATAACTAAAACTATGACAAAAAACCCATTGACCCTTTTTAGTTGACTGATAAAAACTGGACTTAAATGTTGGGGGCTATTTGTGAAGATCCAATCAGAACCAATACACCGTAAAAGAGAAATGATATCAGATAAGATGTTACTCCAGGAGCATATAACGAGTCTAGAAATTCTAGAGAAATGCTTAAATAATGCGTAATCCACTTTAAACACCTTAGGTTTTAGTTACTAAATCTAAATGGCCTTTTAGTCAGACTATGAATAATAGTTCCTGTCAAAATTATCATTGTTCCTCAGTAAAAAAAAATACAAAATTGATAATTTATGATGAAATGTGTGAAGATAATCTATGTCGTTCTCCGGTATTGGGCTAATTCTTTTTTTTTCCCCTTGTGCAAAGGTGGAGTGGTGTGTAAGAATGATCAAGAACTTGAAAGGAGCGGACTTTGTAAAGCAGACATCGTCTCTTGAAGCGGTGGAGAAGTTGCAGGAAGAGCTCAAGGTGACTGACGTCCAGAGGGATCCTCATTGCCGATCAATGTCCATGTAGCGCACTAGAGTCCTATAGGTCCACTCGTCATTCAGCATGGTGGAATCCTAGGGCCGGGTGCACACTAGGCATTTTTTCAGCGTGCGTTATGACGCTCTTTATTATATAATTACACGGATAGAGAAGAACCCACGTAGTACGCGTGCAACGCATAACGCGCACTGAAGACGTCCGTCATGGAAACACCAAGGCTGTTGCGCTAGGATTGACGTGACGTTGGCCGCGTGCTGAACGTCAAATGTCAAAAGCCCAGCTTTTTTTTTCTTTAACTCAAATTCAGTTTTTACGACATGCGTCAAAATTAATGCATCGTCTGGCGTCTACATCTCTTCTGTCATAAAGTGCGTCCTTTTTAACACACGCTAGTGCGCAGAAGAAAACGCCTAGTGTGCACCCGGCCTTGGGGGTTATTCAATAATATCAATGAATGTGTGGCGTTTCACTCACAAAAGTGAATTCTGAAGAGCACCAGAAGGTTCAGGAAAGCTCATCCTATCACTTTTCAGATTTAACCTTTGAAACGCTGGCGTTTGTTGACACTGCAACATCAGCAAACACAAGCAGGTACTGGATCACCCCATGGCCTTTATTGGCAGCATCTTTTGCTCTAAAGCAGTGTTTTCCAACCTCTCCTCAGCTACCCTTAACAGACCTGGTTTTTAAGGGTTACCTTAGGTTAAAGCAGACCCCAGAATCCAGTAATCACGGAGCAGCAAATCATGTCCCCTTCAGATATCTGGAAAATCTGGCCTCTTAGTATTTCCTGAGGACGCGGTTGGGAACCACTGCTCTAAGCTAAACAATGTTTAATGTATACGATACGTGTTCTAACATGACTGCAGTGAACATCTAGACAAGGGGTCATCAAACTTGGCCCTCCAGATGTTTTGGGAACTCTCATGATGCTCATAGACTGAGTAGGTTAGCTGAGCCCAATGGGAGATGTAGTTCGAAAACCTCACGTTTGATGACCCGATCTAGACCTAGCAAGACGGTGCGTATTTTATAAATAAAAAAATTGCGTGTAGGTATAATATATATATATATATTTTTTTTATTATCATCTCTTATATATCGCCAACAGTTTCTGTAGCGCTTTACAATAACCAAAGGGAACAAGACACAAATAAACAAACCAAACCTAGGAATGGAGGTTTTTATTTCTGTAAAGCTGCTTTTGAGAATAAATCCTCTAATTTTTTTGGAACCCCCGTGTCCTGTATTTCATTGGCAAAGGAGTCCACAACTGAACAGGAATCCCAGCACTCAGAGGAAAGGGGCAGGTTTTTGGTTTGATTTATATTATTGAATATAATTTATTTCCATCATTTTGGATAATTTATTTTTGGGATAATAAATTATTTTGTGTTTCAAACCTTCTCTGACTCCGTGTGTTTACTAGACTCTTGTTTGCACGGATTTCAGTGAGTTATTCCTACGGATTACAGGCATACTATATAAAACAACACATTTCCATTCCAAAAAAATTGAAACCCTTTTAGACACAAAATTTTGAGAAAATTAGACCGCCTGGGAGGTTAATCTGGAAGAAATGTCTATTTTTTTTTATTTTTTAATTTATTTATTTTTAACAAACTGGTTTCTAGAATCAGCGGTGTAAAGGTAGTTTTTCAGATTTAAAGCAAATGTATACCCCCTCTCCCCCAATCAGACTGGTGCTCCGTGTCACACAAACAGTACAACATTATCTAGCAATCCAGGGACAACTTCTTAATGGAAAAAAGTGATTTGTTTTTGTGTGACAAGGTCAACATTTCAAACTCTTCATCAGGATGTAAATGCCATAAAGCCTGAAATGCTGACATTGTGACAACTGACGTCTTGCAATAAGATGTGGTCCCTGGAGTGCTGGGTAATTGCACTGTATATATTTATTTTTAGATGTGTCATACAAACTTCCAAAATATAGCTTTAAGAATTAAAAGGATGGTTTTGATGGTCTCCTACTTTACTTGTGAAATAACCGTCTTTTTCTCCTCCTTTTCAGTCATGCCTGCTGGATGCCCCTTCGGATCAGTTGTCCTCTGACCAGCGACTGGTTTGTGACCGGGTCCTCCGTGCCTGTAATCAGTGGGCCGGAGACCCTTCGTGCCAAGGCCAGCACCTGCACAGCCTTGCCCCTTTGGCAGAGATTGCATGTCAGGGTTTCCGTGCCTGTAGCCTGCAGGGTACACCTTTTTACTTGGAGAAGATCCTGTTTCACCTTCTGAAAAATGTGTCTGCACGCGAGTCGTCCTATGAGCCCTGTATACAGCTATCGGATCTTCTGTACTGTCTTCTTATGGACTGCCCCTCAGACCAGAGAGCTGGGGGAGATTATATCGCTGTGGCTAGGAGTAGTTTTCAGTTCCTGTGGAAAGCAGCCGGAGACCAAGAACAGAAGAAAGATCCGTGTGTTTGTAACCAGCCGATTCTCTGCCTACGATTACATGCCCTGCGATTCCTGATGCTGGTAGAAATGTGCCCTGCGCATGGAGATTCTCCTGTGTCTATAGCTCGGCATGTTAAATTTTCGAGTTTGGCCTTTGAGTCCAAAAGTAAATCATACAGCAAGGATGATGCCTGCTTCCTAAGCCAAAGTCTTGGAGATCTCTTGGTAAAGCCTTTGGTAGAAGCCATGCCATTGACCAGGCCCTGGGCTTGCTGCTTGGTGGAGGTGACACTACATAGATGCCGCTCAATCTGTAAAAGAAATTGCTTTCAGCAGAGCCTGGATGTGATTCAACAAGCTCGATCCTTTTTAAATGGGTCTGAAGAATGCTGCATAGCTGGCCTGGAGCTTTTACGTCTCTCTGTAGAAGTGCAGGACCAAGGTAGATCCAGTGGAATCGGAGAACTTTTAACAGAAATGACAAATGTCGTCGGCAAAGTGTGTTCTTGCGGGGAAGGCTGGCTCTGCCAGGCACTGATGGAGTGCAGTCACTTTGCTGTGTTCTGTGTGGATGGGCATTTCAGGTCATTGACATCGGATTCCAGAGCATTGCGTTTTGATGAAGTCTTTAACTTGTCTGGTTTCCTGGAGGCTCACCATTACCTTCTAGATAAACAGATCTCCGAGGTAAGGAGTTTACGTTATTCACAGCAATAATACAAACCGTCCAATAACATGGGAGAAACAGGAAATGGCAATCGAGACACCAGAAATTAGAAGGAAGGAGGATCTTTTATTCAGGTAAGGTTTCGGTTGCAACGGCAACCTTTATAAAGTTTGATAGGTTTGCTAAAGGTTGCCGTTGCAACCGAGCCACTGCCTGAATAAAGATCATTCTTATTTCTGCAAAATTTTGTTGTCTGATTGCATTTCCCTTATGTTTGATGTTACTGTCTGGTTGGCTGCTCTGGGAATTGGAGCACCCACATTTTGTTCAGGTTTGTGGATCCAGTTTTTGCTTCACTTTGTGCACTGTCCCCTTCCCTTTTTTCCCCAATCCAACATGAACTGCTAGCCAAAGTGGTGGGAACAATGACAGGGTGTGACTTTACAGCAGGGATCTCAAACTCTGCCCCCCCCCCCCCCGCTGTTTGTCTACATTTCCCAGAATTCTCTGAAATGCGATAAACGGAATTGTGGGAGGTGTAGTTCTGAAACATTGGGGGGGGGGGGCGGCTGCGTTTGAGATCCCTGCTTTACAGGCTTTTGATTTTTCAAAGTTAATTTCAGAAGCCACTAGAAGAACCATGAAACTGTCTATCTAGAGCAGAAAGCAAAATAGTGACAAGTAGTCTAAGTGGAAAGCGTAGAATATTGAAGCACAGTATATTTCTTTAAATTCTGGTTTTAAAACGTTGAGCAGACGGATACCTGAACTGGTTCCCTGACTAGGTATTGGATTATACAGATGTTGTATAAAATGTGTCAAAATAAAATAGTGTATCTTAGAAAGTATTCTTTCCACTATTGGTCTGCATATTCAGAGGTAATCCAAATGTCTTTTCATACATATGTGCCAGCAACCTGGTTAACCACCGAAGAGTTCACATTGTAGGGATCACCTGGATTGAGAGATGCCTGTTTGATGGATCAGCAGGGGTGGACCAATTGATTAGCCTCCTTGTTTGCCAGGTTTAACCCAGCTGATTTTCTTTTCAGTGGGGTTAGGCCAAAAAACATTGTCTAAGATATGAAGATCAATGATCTTCAGAACCTGAAGGCTGTAGCTGCCGTTACACTGAACATGCTTCAAGCAATGTGGCAAGAGGTCGAATATCATCTGAATATTTGTCAGGCCACAGAGCGTGCCCACATTTAAATTTTGGAGTAAAGGAAATGAGCCAGCACTCCCTTCAGTTGAAACCGTCTCTTAATTTACGGAGCCGCTGCCAACTGCTGCAACGTTTCCCCACCATGGGCTTCTATCAAGCCTTTTTAATGGTTGGTAGGACTCAAATGCTGCTTTTGACTCACATTAAAAGACCGTAAATAAAAAAGCGATGACGTTTTCCCGTTTTATAATGATGCAATCTAGAAGTCTACATAATACTCCCCAAGATACACATTTATTGTTTTGGATACCTTCCATCTGGACAAGCTCCTAGAATGGTTAGGTTGGTGGTTAAACGGACATTAGACTCAATGACCACTTAACAATTGCCCTTTTTTGTCCCTCCACGGTACCGGAACGCTACAATAATAACCTTTCAAAGCAGAGTTGATGCCTCTGCACTGGGGTCTATCAAAGCAGCCACTATCAAGACACCCATTCGGTGGATGGAGGAGATTTAGTGAAGACCGGTCTTGGAAAAGCCGGCTGATCAGATGAAACTTGTCACTTGTGTAGATGCCATAGACTTCAATTGGCATATCCCCCAGCCTAGCATCTAAAAAAGTGGCAGCTGATTGGGCCTCCTGTCAGGTGAAACAATACATTGTGGCAAGAGGATGTTCCTTTCCTTTTTGTTATAGTGTTGCTTTGACTTGCTTAAGGGATCTCTCTAATCAGATCTTCACATTCTTCTTTCGTTAGATGTTCTGATGGATTGATGCCTTTTTATATATATATATATCTCTCTATCCGTGCTATGTGCTCTCTTGTATCTGGCGCGCTTGGTTAGTTTAAGTGGATCTTTCTGCATTTCTATATTTTGTGTAATAGTGGATATATAGAAAACTAGGGATGCACCAATACCATTTTTTTAAGACCGAGTACAACTACTGATGCTTTTTTCCCAGGTACTCAGATGCAGATTATGATTAATTTATTCAATGTCATGTGACCGCTTTCCAATAATTCAGGATTTTGCTGGAAGCCTGTCCAATTCATGTTGTTATTGAAATGTATGGCCAAACATCCCATTTACCCACTGCAGAGGCCTGCACACACCCTGACCAGAGACGCCAGACCTCAGATACATATAAACCAGAATTCAGATACTTGTAGAAGCACACCAGACTCCAGCTCTATGGAACTTGTCAGCGCTTTATAAATGTAACGGGCTGGTTTACCCCAGCAACAAGTCATGTCTAATTTCTTGGAAATATTGCTATCCCTGATCTGTCATTGTATCTTTCCTTAAGTTTCAACTAAAGGCTGGAGAAAGCCGGAAAGACTCCTGGTGGGAGAATGTCTGGCAAGGGAGTGGCATGAGCAGATGTGATCCAGTGGGGTCACGGAGATCTGTTACCGTACTCTGTAAGGCTTGCTGTCCATTAGATGCATAGTTGTACGACCAACTGGTCATGCATAGTCCTTCTTATAGGGCAGATTAATTCCCCCAACATGGGAAGAGGTTGACTTGCCTCCATTGCAACCGACTTGGGCAATACAACTTCAGCCGATTGCACCATAATAGTGACTGCTCCCATTCAAATGTGAATTTCCGCTTCAAGTCAGACGACAGAGGCCAGTTATCACACACTCATATTAAAAATGGGATATATAGGCTGTGTCTGTCGCTTGCTGCCCTGTTCATGCAGGGGTTAAATTTCAAAGCACACTGTACTACGTACACTCTATCAATGAGAATGCCTACAAATTGACAGTCATGTCTGATGCAATTGCCTCCAGTGGGTGACCCAGTCGTAAGTAGTCAAGCAATCCGGGTTGTCCATGGTCTGTCGGCCAGTTGGTTGTACGACCTGTGTGTATTGTAACCCATCTGCATTTTCAACCAAAGTGTTGTTAGAACGGCGGTCTGGTGATTGAACCAATTGATATGGAGCTTTTGCGTTGTTACCTGTAAAGATTAAAGAAACCCCTGTGTGCGTAAAGAATAGGCAAACTAGGAAAAGTATTAACGGCAGCAAAAATACCCATTCACTTCTGACCTGTCATATCCATTAGTCATGGTTTTGTATAAGAAATCCTATCGGTGATCATAAAAGGTGGATATATCTGGTCTTCCACATTTCAATTATTTTTGTCTACATCTCTGCAGGTTCCCAAGGATGGAAGTCGTCAACTCCGATCCCTGAAACAGTACCAATTCAGTGATTTCCAGCAATTCACAAGTGCTGTATGCAGCTACCGTCAGACCTGCAAGGTATGCTTACCCATCATAACCTAGTCCATACTGTACTGAGAATATTTTCTATAGGTAAAATGATCAGCATCTTCTCTTGACATTGCACATGGTGTAACTTGGACGTACTGTACGGTTTTCATTGTGTAGATTTGGAGTTTCTGATGGAGGGCCATACCGCAGTTGCTAGGCAAATCCTCCAATACTCTGACTGTGGTGGCTACAATTAAGTTGTGTTTATGATGTGTTTGTTTTCCCCCTCTCAGGATGTAAATGATGAATTGCAGAAGCTTGTTGAAGCTTGCAAAGGCATGGTTTCCAGAATACTGACTTCATTCTCAGATCTCGTTGGTCAAGACGCTGCAGAGTTTTTAAACCTAACAGGTGTTTATTGCAATTCTTTGTATCTCTTTTTCTCTGTGACAATTTTTATTGGCATAATGAAGGTGAACCTGCCATTGTGATCACTATCGCGGTGTTGGTTATGATTGTTAATGTGGTGTCCTGTCACTGATTGAAATATCGCTGCCCGGGCGAGGCACCATCCAATAGTTTTAGATACTTCAAACGACACTTCATCCGCCTTGGTTTCCTTGTTCACAGTTGGATTTGGGAATTTTTACTTTTTTTTTTTTCTGGAGAAAGTATTTTACCGGGAAGGATACATTTGAGATTTCTCTAGGTTTCAGGTATGTCCTGGGTGGTGAGTATGTATGGTTGGGTGTCTCACGCAAGGACACTTACTGGAGAGGTGCTCTTGCCGGGATTTCAACCTGTCTCCAGTTAAAGAGCAGTGATGTTACCTCTACTCCATCCAGCTGGTAACCTTTTTAACGATCTAAAGAAAATCCTGATGCTCTTAAGGGTCAATTGAGGACTTCTTGAATATCCCTTCAAGGTTTTATTAATATCGTTGCACATGTAGTTCCATGTGGAGGAAAAGCTTAGGTTTCCCTTTCTTTTAATAAGGATATTGATCGTCACGTTGGTGCATTATCTACTGGGTTCAAATTCAATGGATTATACGATCTATATATTATATATTCGTATAAAGGACCTAGATCTTGTTTTTTCTCTTACAGCATCCTCCATGCATAACGTTGCCTACTGGTTCTACAATCAGAAGAAATATCAAGAAGCGTCTGAAATTGTATTCCCACTCTGTGAACAACTGGCAATGGCTGGTACTGAAGGAGACCCTGACCTTCTTGTAGAAAGGGTAATGGCACACATGGTATCAGTATTTGAAGGTGTGGAATTTAAAGCAAAATCCCAAAACCCTTTTCCTTTTGAATAAAACTTCTCTGGATAGCGCATTTAAACGTGTGCCGAAATTGCACAAGTTTTAAAACTATAAGTGCAAATAATTATTTAGAAAGTTTTACGTTCCTGCTTTTCACTGAAATTATGACTTTTATTTTCAGTAATCAGCGTGGATGTTGGCATCGGCCCATCTAATCCTATAAAGAAATGTCCCTCAAATAAGAAGTATCAGCTGAATATTCTTTAGATGATTGGTTGATGCTGGCATGTACAACTCTGCAACTACATCTGAGTTGATGTTCTGATTTGAAAGTTGACTGTGGTTTTGTACTTTACCTAAATCAAGCATGTCAAAATATAAATTTTTCCTAATTTACACATGTTCTTTATTTTCTTACATTTAAGTTAGTCCTAGTTAAAGGGACACTGTAGGTATTGTGACTAATCTATTTAATTTGAGTGGTCACAGTGCCCTTTGCATCCTCACTCTTTATACCTCGAGCTCTAGGAGGGCTTACTCGGCATTCAGCTCTCAAACTGTAGGGGATTCGTTTCTCCCAGAAGCTCACATCAGCTGACCTGAGCCATGGGCTTCAGGAACAGAAAACAGATTTGGTACCCAAGTCCCTCCAATGTCTTTATGTGAATTAGATTGGATGGAGCGTACTGCCACCCTGCAGCAGAGTCTGCAGACTTCTTCTTTACCTAAATGCACTCCCTTTAAGCCCACGTGCCAGCTCTTTCTGCTTTATGAATTTTCGTGACTTTACAACTTACCCAGTCTTTTATAAAAGTGTTTATGAGGAAAAAAAATCTCCCTCTTCCCACCAGCTTCACCGCTGTTTCCGCATTCATGTTGAGAGCTGCAGGAAGGCTGGTCAGACGGAGGCTGGACTTGCAGCAGTGATCCTCTGGCTACGAGCGCTACGAGGGCAAATTCAGCAACATATGGCAGAGCCTATCGCTCTGTGGGTCAAACTGAAAATAGATGGTGTAAAGAATGGCAACGAGGATCTAAGGCTGCAGTAAGTAATCTTAATCCTCCGGTGTGTATATTCTCCCAGTTAACTCTGACCTACATGGTGAGCTATGCAATGACCTAATGTGGTTTCTCCAAAATTATCTTTTATTCTAAAAGTACTGTCAAAGATGGATTTGGTGATCATCCAGTTGATTCTGAACTGATGGTTTCCCTCCTTGCGGAAGAACTGAGAGGGTACAAGTCTGTCCATGGGGACACTGGGCAGGAGCGTTATAACACCATCTGTGACCTCCTTGAACTGTGTGCAGAGGGTAGCCGTCTTGAGAATCAACGAGCCATTTTCCTCCTTGATCTTGCACAGGTTTTGTGTTATCATGACTACAGTGGGCAGACAGACTGGTAAGTGGAAACGTAAATTTCTATTCCAAAGGGGTGTGTGTAACAATGTCCTCCTTGCCTTGACCTCCAATATGTTAGAGAAACCAGGTGCACTTTTTTTCCTGCAATATCCCACAAAAGGGTAGAGATCGCGTTGGTCTTACAAATCAATGGAATATCTCTATCCCTTGATGAAATGTCACATCCTGTAATTACCTGGTCCCAGCATCAACCCCATCTTTGCCCCTCTGTGGGCAGTACTTGCCGTGTGGTTTCACACTGCGCGATTTGCCCTCAGTGGTTACAGACACGTTGACAATCGGGTGTAAAAAGTGAGCGGTCCTGTAGGATTGCGGTGTGCTCAGAGCTTCCCCACTTCCTCCAACTCAGGGTTTTTTCTTGTGGCAATATCTGTCTCCCAGGCTGGAAATAAAATCCTAATACTTGTACTTGAGTCCAGTCCCGGAATTGTGTATAAAACTGAAGGGGTTGGAGGCATATTCTAACCTTGGAGTGTCCCTTTAAACCTGACAATAAGCAGAAGATACGTATGTGCGTCTTCATTTAAAGTTTAGAAAATATATTGTAGACCTCGAACTGTTAATCCAGGAGATTTGACTAACCAGGATCTATTTGTTGTGGTCTATGGCAGTGTTTTCCAACCCTGGTCCTTTGGTCCCCCTAACAGGCCAGGTTTGCCAGATATCTGAAGTACAGCACAGGTGATATGATTTGCTGTTCAGTGATTGCAGGATTCAGGCTGCATTTCCCCAAGGTGATCCTTAAAACCTGGCTTGTTCCAGGTACCTGTGGACCAGGATTGGGAACCTGTGATCTATAGGAGCCTGATTTATGCTATCTGCCCAGCATGGCATCACACACGCACATAATTTTTGATGGCAGGAGTGGAATACCTTCAACCATGAATTAGGGCTGCAGCTAACGATTATTTTCATAATCTATTAGTTGGCAGATTTTTTTTTTTCTCCTCGATTCAGGTAAAAGGAAAATAATATATATTTTTTCCCTTTTTTAAAAGGAACACTTGTTTGTTTTTTTTCCACACACACATAACAAAAAAAACACACCCGGGCCTCCCCCTTTTTCTTTTTTTCTTTGTACGCAATTTATATAGTGTACATAAAGTTTGTATGTACGTATGCAAATTGCATACTTTTCACACACAAAGCACGAGCACCTGTTCAGTGATGGATTAATGCTGCATACACAGCTTAAGCTCATGTCTGCTTTCTTCAGACATGATGTCAGCACGATATCCAGGTGAGAAGGGGGGGGGCACTCCACACAGCCTGACCACTTCAGCTTATTAGTGTCCCTTTACAATAATTTCATGAACAAACTGAGCTGGAGGAAGGTCTGGAGGTGGAAGGGAGTGAGTTTGGGCAAGGACTTGACCCGTGTGTAAGACGGAGTGGGTTTGGGCAATAGACCGGACCGGAGTGTGGGAGGGAGTTTGTTGGATGTGACCGGACCAAAGAGGGGGTGGCAGGCAGGTTGGGGTGGTGGCACAGGACTCCAGCTTCAATTAAAGTACTGGCTGGGTGGAGTAGAGGTAACATCACTGCTCTGCGTGGAGAGAGCCTGTGGAGTCATGGGTTCGATCCCGACGAACACCTCTCCAGTAAGTGTACTTGGGCAAGATACCTAACGGTACATACTTGCCACCCAGGACATACTTGAAAACGAAAGAAATCTCAATGTATCCTTCCTGGTAAAATTTTAAGTTTTTCTTAAAAAAAAAAAAAGGTTAAAACACCAGCGTTACAGCGCCCATACTCAGTGGCAGTATCCCAGGGTTTGTGTTCTAGAGCTGCTAGAGTTGTAAACTGAATAAAACCAAACTGGTTATGTCTGACATAACCCTAGAACTAAATCAAAGAGTAAAGCAGAGTCGAAGGTTATAATGTTTAACTCAGTCTGACTCTAAACGATTAATCTACTTTTGTACAGCACACACTGTTCACCGATTCAAATCGAATATGAATCGTTGCCAGCTATTTGCATTGGTGATTACTTGTCAATTAATTGATTTAGTTGTGTCAGCCCTGCGTTTGAATATTCATAAATGCAGCTTGTTTGAACCAAAAGCTAAAAACGTACGAAGCTTACCCTTTGATGTATAGTAATATTATCAGAAATGAATGTCTAATGCCCCCCCCCCCTTTTTAGCTCTGCTCTAGATGCTGTCCAGGAATCACTCAGTCTGCTGAATTCTGGGTCAGACGGTTCTGATCTCAATGGAAATTTGCTGGATGTTAAAGCCCAGGCTCTTCTGTGGCAATATATCTGCACCCTGGAAGCCAACATGCGGGAAGTAAGAAATGCACCATGGCTTACAGATCCGAAAACGAAGATCCTTCAATTTGAAGGAATGAGTGTAGAGCTTCCAAATGTCAGAAAATTCCACAACTTGCTGTGAACCACTCATGCCATGCAACGTATTATTACACAATTTGACGTATTATGAAAATTGCTGACAAATTATAATTTCTATCGAATTAACCGTCCCTCGCCCAAACAAATTCTAAAGTATTTTATTGGCTGACGTTTCCTGTATGGCTAACATCTCTTGATTGGAAGCTCCTTTCAACTACCCACTACTCTTCTTGACTTGTGTCTGGTTCCTATGTTTCTAATTCTGGTTCCCCATTGGTTATTGTAAAGCTCTTTTGCTGCTATATAAATGACAATAAACAACATAAATAAATAACAGGTGTGCTGCTGTCGCGCTTCATATCCTTAGACATGTTCCTGGGCTCTGGCATTTCTAGCGTTGTGCATACCACTAGCTTACCTATACAGACGGTATGTCAAAGCACAGCTCAGAGGTTTAAATGGAAACATTAACCCCCCCCCATCCCCTCTTTAAAAGTCACCAGCGTATAATGGAAACATTAACCCCCCCCCCCCCATCCCCTCTTTAAAAGTCACCAGCGTATAATGGTGACCCCTCCCAAGGAGGAAAGGTAGCTTTAAGTATGCACAAATTTACATGAACGCAATGTACAGTTTTATACTATATTTACATATTGTATTAAAATGTTAAATGGAGCCTGTCCATGTCTGTTCCTGTCTGTCCATCTCTTTCCACTCCCATGAGCTTTGTTTCCGTTTTTGTAGAGTTTGGAGGAGCAGCACAGACGGGCAAAGCTGGAAAGGCAGGGCCAGTGTACGGGGATTGAATATGAACCCAATGACTTGAACTATGAAGACAAGCTACACGATGACCG
This sequence comes from Leptobrachium leishanense, assembly GCA_009667805.1. NCBI lineage: Eukaryota > Metazoa > Chordata > Amphibia > Anura > Megophryidae > Leptobrachium > Leptobrachium leishanense. Next base: position 384,252,086 of record CM019064.1, on the reverse strand, counting down.
GTCTGTGCGAGAGGGAATTTGTTTCACTCTCGCAGGAGAGGCAGGTAAGCCTAAATCTCCTGAAATAGATAATTTCAAAAGCGTGCTTTGTTTTGGTTTTTTGATTTTTCTTTTCCTTCCCAAACAAAGTTGGACTTTTAAAAGCAAAACCTTTTCTACAAACCATAGGTATTATTCTTAAACAATGACTGTTCCCCCAAGATTTTGCCTTCCTTGGATTTGACCGTGTCATTTTACTTCTACATTGTAATCAGGGTGGTCACATTGCCGTGAGAGACCTCATCCCTCTTGGGTGCTCTTTTGCCCTGGGTATGCCTTCCCAAGTGCAGGGGAGTAATCCCAACCAGAACCAGAGTGCTGATCTCAGTTTCCTGAATTTCAGGACCCAGCTCCCACCAACGGCTCTCGATGCGCTTGTCTTGACGTGCCTTCTGACGCCCATCGCAGCGTTGTGACATTTGACGTGGCCAGCCAAAGATTGTCGCCGGTCTGTTCGCAGTTCGGTGGTGGCGTTTGGTGGGCTGATTGACGTTCGGCACACTATGGAACCCTGCAGTGAATACTGAATTCACCACAGGATCAGCGAACTGAAATCGCCGAAGTGCACTGAAATTTCAATTCTCTCTGAAAAACCCATTAAGGGCTATATTACATAGTTGGTGCTAACTTAACCAGAGCTGTTGTAAACTTCCCAGAGCCATTCTAGTCTATGGAGGTTTTAAGTTTACAACAGCTCTGGTTAAGTTAGGGCAGTATTACAATGTTGGTGCTATCTATTGCCAGATCAAATAAAACCTCCTTTTTCGCATGGGTGGAATGAGGCCAGTGTCAGATGAGCGTACTATATGTGCCCGTACAGATGTGCCTCCGACGCCTGTCGCAGAGATGACCTTTCAATGGGACCGGCCACACGCTGTAGCGTGCACACGAATTGTGCGCGCTACAGCAGACGTGCTGAAAGCCTCCCTGTCGACAAGCTACAATGCGCGTTCGGGCCTGCGATCCGCCATAGGAGGATCGATCCTTGCAGCGCTGAGCGCACTAACTGCGCTCAGCAAGGTGGCCACACAGGAGTCGGAGTGGAAGGAACGTCCACTCTCACGGACATTCCTTCCACTCTGAAAAACGGTCTGACCCCAGCCTTAGTCATTGGATTGGCTGGACACTATTAAGCGATTCTTCCCACTGTCACGATTAGGGATGCACTGATGCTAGTATCGGTATCCGTACCGATACCGGGTCCTGCACGAGTACATGGTACCCGTGCAGGTCCCCCCGATACCTCAACCGATACCGGAACCCAGTGCTGGCTTTCTGGCCGGTGTCTGAGGTGCTGGTGTAGCTGGCAGAGTGCTCTAACGGCACTCTGCCAGGCCCCATCCTGGTGGATTTGTCTCTTTGAACGGCCACCGGCCCGGCAAGCTTGCGGCCTGGCCGCTCGCTTCACTGGGGAAACTCCAGCTGCAATCTCGTGAGCAGCCGCTCGAAACGAATCCACCTGGATGGGACCTGTTAGAGGAGGCTGGCCGGAGTGGTCTGAGGCCTGTGGGGGTATGTATATATATACACACACACACTATACTGTATGTATGTCTTTGGGGTAGGTGTCTATGTATGTATGTGTGTGTGTGTATATATATATATATATATATTTTGTGTGTGTAGATCCCCAAATATTGGGGGTATGTGTATATATACAGGTCTGTGAGGATATATGTGTGTGTGTGTTTATATACACATACCCCCAATATTTGGGGATATACAGTAGCAATAAAAAGTATGTGAACCCTTTGGGATTACGTGGAGTTTTGCATGAATTGGTCATAAAATGTGCTCCGATCTTCATCGAAGTCACAACAATTTGAAAACCACAGTCTGATTAAAATAATACAACACAAACATTAGGTGTTTTCATGTGTTTTATTGAACATAACATGTAAACATTCACAGTGCAGGGTGGAAACAGTATGTGAACCCCTAGCCTAATGATTTCTCCAAGAGCTAATTGGAGCCAGGAGTGAGCCAACCTTGAGTCCAATCAGTGTGATATTATTGGATGTGTTGCTGAAAGCGGTCCTGCCCTTTAAAAACACATACCAGTTTTGGGTTTACTGGTTTCAAGAAGCACTGCCTGATGTGAACCATGCCTCGCAGAAAAGAGCTCTCAGAAGACCTACGATCAAGAATTGTTGACTTGCATGAAGCTGGAAAGGGTTACAAAAGTATCTCCAAAAGCCTTGATGTTCCTGTGTCCATGGTAAGACAGACTGTCTACAAATGGAGAAATTTCAGCACTGTTGCTACTCTCCCTAGGCATGGTCGTCCTGTAAAGATGACTGCAAGAGCACAGCGTAGAATGCTTAATGAGGTAAATAAGAATCCTAGAGTGTCAGCTAAAGACTTACAGAAATCCTTGGCACATGCTAACATTTTTGTTGACACAAGAATGGAGTGCATGGGAGGACACCACAGAGGAAGCCATTGCTGTCCAAAAAGAATATTGCAGCACGTTTGAAGTTGCAAAAGAGCACCTGGATGTTCCACAGCACTACTGGCAAAATATTCTCTGGACAGATGAAACCAAAATTGAGTTGTTTAGAAAAAACACACAACACTATGTGTGGAGAAAAAAAGGCACAGCACACCAACATCAAAACCTCATCCCCACTGTAAAACATGGCGGAGGGAGCATCATTGTTTGGGGCTGCTTTGCTGCCTCAGGGCCTGAACGGATTGTTGTCATTGATGGAAAAATTAATTCCAGAGTTTATCAAGACATTTTGCAGGAAAACGTAAGACCATCTATCCGACAACTGAAGCTCCGCAGAGGATGGGTAATGCAACAGGACAATGACCCAAAGCATACAAGTAATTCAACAAAAGAATGGCTTCAACAAAACAAAATACGCCTTCTGGAGTGGCCCAGTCAGAGTCCTGACCTCAACCTGATTGAAATGCTGTGGCATGACCTTAAGAGAGCGATTCACACCAGACATCCCAAGAATATTGCTACACTGAAACAGTTTTGTGAAGAGGAGTGGTCCAAAATTACTCCAGATCGTTGTGCAGGTCTGATCTGCAACTAGAGGAAACGTTTGGTTGAGGTTATTGCTGCCACAGTAGGGTCAACCAGTTAAGTCCAAAGGTTCACATACTTTTACACCCTGCACTGTGAATGTTTACATGTTATGTTCAATAAACACATGAAAACATATGTTTTGTGTTGTATTATTTTAAGCAGACTGTGTTTTTCAAATTGTTGTGACTTAGATGAAGATCAGAGCACATTTTATGACCAATTCATGCAAAACTCCACGTAGTCCTAAAGGGTTCACATACTTTTTCTTGCCACTGTACACACACTAATATACACACACACACACAAATAGAGAATATATCACCAAATATTGGGGGTATGTGTATATGAACACACACTTATCCTCTCAGACATGCATACACACATACCCTCACAGACCTGTATATATACACATACCCCCAAAGACATGCATACACACATTACACCCTCATATTATTATTATTATTCTTTATTTATAAAGCGCCAGCATATTCCGCAGCACTGTACAATAAGCACAGTATAGACTGGGTACAATACAATGAACAACATTTGACAAACAGTACAGGAGGAGATGAGGGCCCTATTCCCGTAGGAACTCACAATCTAGGCGGGTTGGGGTTGGAAACAGGAGGAGAGGACTGCAAGGTGAGAGTGATTGATGGTTGCGTCAGTGAGTCGGGTGGTGAGCTTCCCTAAATAGGAACGTTTTAAGGGAGCGTTTGAAGGAAGAGAAGTTAGGGGAAAGTCTGACAGTACGAGGGAGAGCGTTCCAGATATATATGTGTGTGTGTACAGTGTATATACAGGTCTGTGGGGTGTGTGTTGTGTGTGTGTGTGGTGCATACCAACCACAGACCTGTGTATATACACACATACCCCCAAAGAGAGAGATCACACACACCTGTTCTTATTGGAAAGTGGTCACATGTACTCGGTTCTAACAAAGTGGTATAGGTGCATCCCTAGTCATGATACTGCTATGGCTTACAGGGCGACGGCAGCACATCTCCGAGGAGCTTGGTGTGCTGGAGTTAAGGGGTGTGTAATAGCAGACTAAAGGGATAAAATGGGAGGGGATCGTTTGGAGGAGTTGAGGGTTAACCCCTTAATTCTCCCAACTGTTTTTAACCCTAGAGTATCACTTTTTAATGCAAATCAAACCCGTGCAGGGCACAGCACCAGTTGTAGCTGTCACATTTGGCTAACATTGAATTATGAAGGAATACAGTTGCTATTTATCTGATAGGGCCCATGAAAAGTTTGGAAGAAGCTCTGAATCTGTGGAAGAGTCTCCTGTCGGGCTCCAAGGCTCCTTCCCTGAACAACTCAGAACAGACGGTGTTCTCCTTGCACCTCTTGGGGTCGCTTTTCCGCCTTATGGGGAAGGTGAGAACCTTTTTGGTTGTTAACACAAGGGTGGAGAAAACAATGTGAGTGTTTGACATCATTTGGTCTTTCATGCAGCCTCTTCAGTCCATACAGACCTTCCAGCTTGCCAGCCGCTTGTGCAGTTTGCTTGGAGATCCCATTGGACATGCTGGAGCTCTCTGCCACCTGACAAAACTGCTTTTCTCTGTGGAATGCCCATGCCATGCCCAGGTATCGTAACTATTTTCTAAATTTCCAATCCTCCTCTTTAGAATTCTCTTGGAAAATTTACCTTGATTATTGCTGCAGATGGAGGCGGTAATCGATTTTTAACCTCGGTCTTCCTGGATTTATCAGGTTTCACTAGTGTTCATTGATGTCCTTGGGTTTCTGGTGATAATAAGCTTGTCTTTTTGCTGTGTTTTAGTGATGTATTAAAGATATGTTTTTTGTATATATCTTTATAGCTAGAAATCGACAATCCATGCATCCCGTTACCACTTGCCCTCACCTGTGTGTTACCCCCACGCCTTTTTAGATTGCAAGCTCTTAAGCAGGGTCCTTTTTTCCAAATATTCAGTGTATCAAACTTGTTAATTTTATGTGATTTTGTTCTACTAATTGTACAGTGCTGCAACAACGGTGGTGCTTTTATAACTAATTCTAATTTATATGGATTTTAAGAATTCCAGGAAAATGAGGCACCCCATAAGACCTTAACTCCGGGTGGGTAGCGCCGGGCAGGGAGTTAAACGCCAGCGGGGAGTACTAGTACGCCCTGCTGCCAGGTGCCGCGGTGGGCCATGTCATTGGCTGCAGGAGAGCGCTTGAGTTCAGGTTGTCCTACGACAGCCAACGGAGTGCGCTGACCTCTGGCTGGGGCCCAGGTGGCCTATTGAAGTCAACGGGGTGTACTAGTACGCCCTGCGGCTTAAAGGTCCACCCGCCACAGGGATGACCTAGTATGCCCTGTGGCGGGAAAGGGTTAATCATGCCATAAGGGGCAAAACATGGCCTTCATCTATACTCCAATAAAGATCCATGTACACTACACCAGGAGTGCCTCTCATTTTCCTGGAATTCGTGTCTAGGGCATAGCGTCACCCTGTTGGAGCGCACCGGAGTGGGGTTGGTGTTGAAGGAAGGGACTCCCGTAGCTCGACCCTAATCGCTGGTTCTTTGGATATTCCGAATGGTACATATGAATGCAACAAAGGCTAAGCACAGCTGAAGGGCATATGATTGCGCAGAAACTTGTAGGACTCTTAAAGGCTCCATGGATCTTTCTAGGAGGGAGCGTAATGTTGCTGTTTGCAGAATCATGGATACAAAACAGAACTGTGTCAACATGGCTTTGACCTTTAATATTAGGATATCTTGTCTTCCAGATATGAGAAAAGCACTTGCTTAATTTAATTCTCAAATTTTCCTAGTCCTGGTGACGGAAAGTTTGGATTTTAATAAGGACTCGGAGGCTTCATATTTGCAATCTTTCTTTATTACCCCTATAGCCGTAAAGAAGAGTGATAACAAGAACATGAAAAAAACAGGTCAAGCCCCCAACGTGGGGTATCCCTCCTCTTGGGAAGCCCTGCCCCCTAGTCTATAAACAGTCGTCTGAGCTGGAGCAGTAACGCCCTCTTTCTCCATGCGACTGGAACCACAAGATCACGGAATAGCGAACAGTAGGTCCATCCAGAGCGCACGGCAATCCCGCGAGGTTTCATAGACCATCAAATAGCTGTAAGAAGAACAGAAACACGAAGGCAGGCATTAGGAATGAACAACACCGAACCCTCGGTTTCCCGCCCCCAAGCCACAGGAGGCAAACCATATCAAATCATGCGCTGCGCTTAAGTACAATCACCCTGGCCAGTCTAGAACACCCCCCCCCTCATAAATACTCGCCTCCGAGTCCTTATTAAAATTCAAACTTTCCGTCACCGGGACTAAGAAAATGTGGGAATTTTAAGGCAGGCCTCGGAGGCTTCATATTTGCACGTTCAACGCATCAGTGCTTGTGACCAATGAGAGACCGGCTTAAAATAAAAAGTACGAAACGTAGACGCACGTGACCAATCCGCCGACTTCATAATGTCCTCAAGGCGGCAACCCGCCATAAAAGCATTAGAAGCTGGTGCACTACGGATGGAATGAGCGCCAAAGCGCGAAACATCAACCCCAACAAGCCCAACGAGCTAGAGTGGGGGAGCTAACAGGGTTACGAGGAACCCGAAACGAAACAAACAACGGGGATCCTGGCAGGGGGCGAAGAGCCAACGTACGACTTTTCATATTCTTGAAGGCAAAGAACGGGACACAACTCAGGTATCAACGGAAAAGCTGGAAAAAATACAGTACGAATCGCCGTTTTGGTACGTCTCGAGACGTCGAAACAAACGCCCTCCGGTGAGAAGGAACGTACACCGAAATCCAGCGCCCTGACGTCCCCGACACGCTTACAGGAGAGAAGGCAAAACAAAACCAACAGTTTAGCCGACAACTGGCATAAGGACAACGAGGTATTACACGGCCATGAGCGAAGGAAGGTCACCACGAGTCACGTCCCACGTAGAGGAGTAGCGGGGTGCCGGGGGCGCGACAGACGCACTCCTTTTAAGAAGGCGACAAACCAGAGGATGTCTACCCAGGGGGGAGTTATCAAAACCCCGATGGCCCGCCGACAAAGCTGACCGGTATACATTGATGGTACGAAAAGCCAATCCCGAGTCGAACAAAGAGGACAGGATATCCAGAACCGAGTTTAGAGGGGCAGAAGTGGAATCTTCACCCCTTCGCAAACACCAGCTGTGCCAAGCTGACCAGGCAGAACGGTAAGCCCCTCTCGTGCCCGGGGCCCAAGCGTGTTGGAGTAATTCCTCAGTTCTTGGCGAAATGCCTGTGGCCTGCCACGAGAACCGTAAATCAACCAAACCACAAGGGACAATCGACCTTCCCGTAATAGTGGGTGAGGGAGACCGTCCGGTCCCGTCAGTAGGGATGACGAGTCCGGAATCTGCCTGGGCGGGGTCAGAGAGTACGCCAACAGAAGGAGAAACCACGGTTGGGACCGCCAGAACGGTGTGACCAAAACCAATTCTGTCCTGATGTCGCAGAGATGCCTCAAAACACGTAACAGTTGAAACGGAGGGAAGGCGTAAAGACGACCCTCCGGCCACACCTGAGCGAAGGCGTTCGTGCCTTCCGGGTCCGGACGCCAACTGTAAAATCTCGGTAACTGTCGATTCAGTCTGGATGCAAACAGATCCATCTGGAGAGGACCCCACAGCCCGTTGATGGCGGCGAATACCGATGGTATCAGGCGCCAATCCCCCGAATCTGTCAGATTGCGTGAATTCCAGTCCGCCACTGTATTGGCGAGACCTGGAAGGTATTGCGCCACCACGAACAGGCCGCGGGGAAGACAGAAATTCCACAGCTCGGCAGCCGCCGACGTTAGAGCTACCGATCGAGGTCCCCCCCCAGGGCATTGATATACCTGACAGCCGACAGGTTGTCCAGTTTTAGGAGGATACAGCGGTGGTCAGTCCCCCTGGAGAAACACTTCAGGGTGAAAAACGCCACCATAAGTTCCAGAGCATTGATGTGGAGGTGTAACTCCTGGATCGACCAACCACCCCCTGTCTCCATCTCGGCGCAGTGCGCCCCCCCCCCCAACCCGAACGACTCGCGTCGGACTCTATGGTCAACGAAGGTACGGAAAATCGCACTGGGCGAGCATTCCACGGAGACCAATCCGTTAGCCACCATGTCAGATCCGTCTTTGCATCGTCCGAGAGGGGAACCCTGCGGGAATAGTCCGCCACTGACCGGAGAGAACGGGCCTTCAATCTCTGGAGGGCCCTCTAGTGTAGAGGGGCTGGGAGAACCGCCAAGCGATTCGCCGCTAGGAGACCAATCACCCTTGCCAACTCCCTCAAGGTGGGTGAGTGATCCCTGAGAAGGGAACGCACCTCCTTGCGAATGGATCGGATCTTGGGAGGTGGGACGCTGAGCGTCATAGTGTGTGAATCTAGGAGGAACCCCAGAAACTCCAGACAACGTGTGAGTATCAGCAAAGACTTTTCCACATTGATCAGGAAACCCAGGTCTTGTAAGAGGGAGAGCGTACACAAGTGTAGGCGAAGGGAGTCTGAGGAATCCGACATCAACAGGATGGCGTCCAGATAGATTACGAGTCGGACGCCCCTCCATCCGGAGGGATTCTACAGCTGGTTTCATAAGCACCACGGAGCGGATGAAAGGCCGACAGGTAGACCCGCGAAGCGCCACATGTGGTCGCGCCAAGGGAAACCTAGGAAGTCTCTGGAAGCTGGTGCCATGAGGACGGTAAGGTACGCGTCCTTCAGGTCTAGTTTGACAAGCCAATCCTGGTTGTTGAGTATATCCCTGAGGGTATGAAAACCTTCCATCTGGAAATGGCGGTAGGACACCCATAAGTTGCGTTCCCTGAGGTTTATGACGGGGCGTGTCCCGCCCCCTTTCTTTGCAACGAGGAACAAGTTGCTCACAAACTTGGGTGAGTCCCAAGTGACTTCCTCTATGGCCCCTTTCGATGCCAGGAGCCATAACCTCGGCTTGAACTAAGCGTTCCTGTTCCACGGAAAACCTTTAGTGGTCGCGGTGGCATGGATCGGTATGGAGGGGTAGTCTCGAAGTCTATCCCGAAACCCTTTGACTGCACCTAAAACCCACTGGTCTGCAGTGATCATTTTCCATTTTGGAAGAAAATACTGAATATGGCCCCCCCACCCGAACTGACGAATGAGGAACAATTTATGGAAGACTTACCAGTCTGTCGTTGAGCCCGAAATTGGGTTCTGCCACCTCGGAATCCGCGGCCTCTCCAGGCCTGAGCCCAGGCCGAGGGGTCCGTAAGTGGGGGGGCCCCAGAGTCGGAGGCATTAGAGGTACGGAAGGAGCCTCTGGTAATGCCCACAGATCCGGCACGGCTGGCAGAGCGGCCCCTTCCTCTACCAGCCCTGTCGAAAACCTTTTTGGGGAACACTTTCTTAATGGCCGTCTCCACCTTATCCAGTGCGGTAAAGGCGCTGGTGTATGTGCCCATATTTTTTATAAAACCATCCCCAAAAAGGAGGCCTTGAGCCTTGGCCCCTTTATCCTTATTGGCCATAGATGTTAGCTGAGGATCCATCCTCAGAATCATGGACTTGCGTCTTTCAGCGGCCAAAGCTGCGTTAGCACCGCCCAACAGGCACAAGGAGCGTTGGATCCAGCCTGTGGCGTCTTCTAAATCCAAGGGGATACCTTGCAAACGAGCGTCCTCTACCATGTCAAGGAGGTAAATCATCGGGGGTGCAACATCTAGCACCTTGTCACAGACTCTGAAAGCCATATCCACCCCTTTCTTGGGGGACCATCCTTTGTTGGTCATGAACTTCACAAAAGCCTCATCCACCACCCGGGGTGAGACAAGTTTTGCCCGCGGTGGTAGGGCGAGGGCATTCCGCCCTCCTATTCACCCTGGTCTCCTTATCCATAGGGAGCCGCATGTGGGCATCCACCCACATCTCCACATGAGACATCGGGGACCATGCAGTGGAGCGTAGGTGTAAGACCCCCGCCGGGGAAAACATTGGGCGGCCCTGAGGGTCACACACGACCTCCTTGGTAGACAGTAAAGGCGGTGGGGGCCTTTCCTCCTCGGCCAACATCATGCAGAGCGTATAATTCTATAGCTCCATCATCCTCCCCATGCTCGGGTTCCTCACTCTCAGAGTCAGTTTTTGGGGAGTCGGCCAGAACCCGTAGGTAGAGGCCTATCTTTTGAGACCGCAACCAGTGCCCCGCGGTCAGGGGCTCTCTTGTGCGAGGACACCTCGCCATCATCAGAAAGCAGAGTTTCGGGGATGCCAGCCCCTCTTGGACTATCAATGTGCTTGGTTTTAGCACGTTTCTTAAGGCTAGGTTGATCAGAGCCAGAGGGTACAGCTGAATCTAGAGGGGCGGGGGGGCAGAGGTAATGGAAGCAACTGCTTCATCCATGGTCCTTCGGAAGGACAGAAAGTGTGGAGACAGCGGAAGACAGTGAGCGTGTGATGGACGCCTGGAGAGATGCTTCCATGGCGGCAAAGCGTGCTGTCGTTTTTGACCGTTTCTTAGGAGGTGGGGGAGAAGCAAATGCGTCAGATTGTTCCGACTGCCGGGAGCTTCCCGCGGAGTCCATCACCCCCAGATTTATTAATAAGGGTCATGAGTCCGGTCACCGAGCTCCGTCTGTGTCAGGGAACAGGGAGTTGTGATATGCGCGCGGGGATACACGCGGTCAGTTGGTGTCCCAAAAATGGCCGCCGTGATCTCGGGCGGCCGCGCATGCACCAGAGTGTAAGGATGGGGGATAATTGTGCGGGCGCACCAATCAACGGGCAACAGGTAACCCGATAAGCCAGTGATAAACGCCTAAACAATTGACGGCGGGAAAACTTCGGAACGTTATCGCCGGAGTTGTCCCGCCGGGCGGGCGCTGATCCCCGCGGTTATAGCCGGGGTAAGTCAGCACCCGACCCAATGAAGTGAAAAACGATACATTTATATATATCTGAAAAGGAAAATTCTATCAAGTAAAAAACAGATAAAAAATAATACTTATCTTGTCCTGAACAGGAGCAGTAAAGAAAGAGGGCGTTACTGCTCCAGCTCAGACTGTTTATAGACTAGGGGGCAGGGCTTACCAAGAGGAGGGATACCCCTCGTTGGGGCTTGACCTGTTTTTTTCATGTTCTTGTTATCACCCTTCTTTACTGCTATAGGGGTAATAAAGAAAGAGATTGCAAATATGAAGCCTCCGAGGCCTCCCTTAAAATTCTGAATTGTTTGTGGACTTTTCCCAAAAAGCTCAAAGCACATATTATATTCTTGTACAAAGACAGCGATGGATAAATGTTAAAGATCAAGCTTGTTTGGTAACCATGAAAATGCATGGATTTTTATGGTTTGATCACTGACAAAACCTATATCTTTTATGGAAATTAAACTCTTTGTTGGCAGTGCTTCACCGCATTGCCACTAAAAACTCAATGAATATACAGTTCAGGTGACAGAACATGTCTCTGATGTTTGACTAAGGAATTGTACTTTTGCTTTCACTACATGATTTTACGATTATACGCTGTTGCTGGTGGCATCACTTTTTCAATAACCTGTTTTATCAACAGATCACACTAGAGGAAGCAGAGTCTGTGTTAAAAAATGCAGATTCTAGTACTGAAAGCTACACACTGGCCGAATTAACCTGTCTGCTCCTCCGTAGTCATCTTTTCCGGGAAATTAACAAGGTGTGTTTAGACTAATCTTAAAGTGACACTACAACCAAAAATGAAATTTATTTATAAAGTATTTTACCAGGAAGGATACATTGAGATTTCTCTCATTTTGAAGTATGTCCTTATTATGTTTATTTCATGTGTCTGATATTTTACATGTGCTTTGTTTTTCGCTTGTATGTTTAGTTAAAATATTTTACCGTGTCACTGGGTGCATCCATTCTGTGATCTTTCGTGTGTGTGTATCAAAGGACATCGCCCTGGGGTAGATTAGAAGTCTGTAAAGCTACTGGTCTTCTCTCCTTCAGCTGCCATATCTTATCTCTAGTAGCCTGAATCACAATAGACCTCCTGCAGTCTTATCTAAATTTTCCCTCCTCCACCCCACCCCATCCTGTATAAGCTAATTCACAGCTATAGACGAAAACTCACCATAGCATTTTGGTAAATGTTGCATCATGGGAAAAATCCACAAAATGGAAACAGTTAAAAACGTAATTTTATTTTTCCTTTTTACATGCAAACAGAAAAAAACTAGCAGTGTGTGGTTTTATTTATTTGTAATGCACAAGTAATCTAGTTACAGCTTATGGAAGTGGTAGCGTCCCTTTAATAGCTCACATACTCAAAGGCAGTAACGGTGAATCCTGATGCTCGGCAAACCTTAAAGCTGTTGGGGCATCATGGGACATGTGATCGACAAATATCACGGGTGCCAAGGTTTGGCATCACTGCCACAGGGGTTATTCACCAACCACCGTTCTTTCATTGACCAAACAGTGAATTTACGATTTGGGTAAATGCGACCAGATGTCACCATACGTTTCAGTTCTTCCCATTGTTGTTTCTGCTGAAGTTATTCAATTATGCTCACAACTTTGTTTTCTATAGGGTTTCTGCTGAAGTTTTTGCCTTCAGTCATTCCATCTGTATCCGTCGAAGTTGGCTAGAATTTGTTTCGGAGTTCAATGATGAATGCCACTTTAACATCACCAATGTCTATTTACCGGTATTGCGTGTGATGCTGAATGGAGGCTAGTCACAGTTTACTTGTTTTATAGAGGAATAACCTCAGCTGTCGATTTGGTATTTGTTGGAACTCAGCCTGCCATTGCTGACCTTTGCTTCCCTAGATCACCTAAGTTCACCTTAGTTGCAACAGTGATTGTTGTTTGTTTTCTCTGTCGTTGACAAGTATGGTGAACGTCGCTGTCACGAATAACCCCTCAATTCATGGACTATATGTGACTTCAGAACTTTTTTCCTCCATGCTCGTAGCTTCTCCTCAAATGTGAACATGTTTATTGTTTTGATGTGCAGCCTCTGCCTGATCATTCACGCACTGTACCATATGGCGCTGATCCAGTAGTGAGCTGCAATTCTTTTAGAACTATCTGATTTCACATTGACAAATCCCTTTGAATCTGTTCAGGTTGTGGACGGAGTCAGACTTTTGGTGAGTGTTCTTCAGAATCCATTGCTTCATAAATCATCCAAGGCCTGTTACATTCTAAAAGTCCAAGCTCTCCAGGAGCTCTCGATGTTCCTCCAGCTTCCTCAGACTATTCTGCTTCCTGACCTTTTCAAGCAGCTTAACATTTATGGTAAGGAAGTGGCCAAGGTCCAAGCTAGTTGTGTCAGCCTGTTTTACAGGAGTTTTTTATTATACAGTGTTCCTTTTTCTTTTTAAGGCTCTCACAACCCAGAGACTGCTTTGACAGAAGCCCACAAGCTACTTCGAAGCATTGTACTACTACTTCTTGGAAATGATGTATTGTCTTCTTCAAAGGCTTCATCTGACATGCGTTTTGTGGACAATGGTGCGTAGTTATTGTTGAACAGAGATTTCTGGTGTGATTGGTGTGCACGCTTGGGACCTAAAATATTTTCATTCCTGATCTAGGAGATAACCTCCTTCAGAAGTGGCAGGTACTTGCTGATCTTCTCAGCTGCTCTCAGGACCTGGTCAATACACTGAGTCGCATGGGGAATGTGTCCGATGCAAAATCCTTCTGCCTGGAAGGGTTAAGGCTGGCAAAAAATCTACAAAGCATGCGTCTGTAAGTATCCTGATTAAAACCAGACTTTTTATAGGATTTTAGGTTCATCGTTAACTCAAAGATGTGGTCAGTCCTGTTTTTGCTTTTAATATGTACGTGTCAGGTGCACATTGAGACCCAAGCAAAATCCATCCCGATGGGATTTTGCAGACAAAGATCAATGATGTGGTTGCTGTGTCTACCTTCCCCAATCCAGTGACAGGCAGGCCCATATTTTCCCTTCTGTGGGCAGAACTAACAAGGGGCCATCATACATTGATGTGTCAATGGCCTTCTGCGTTGCCGCATTGCTTTGTCAATCAAGTGCAGAAGCAGAACAGCGCCCTCCCCCTGTGGCATGCCACAGAGACACAAGGGATCGGGAAAATTTAACAGGGAGTAACACCATTATTTTCAACAGTATATTTCCTAAAAAAATAATTAATTGCCGACAAATGAGCCTAACTTGTTTTGGACATGACAGTGTCTCTTTAAACCCCAGATGCTCAACTATCAGATATGCTTTGCAATGTCTGTCAATGCAGAGAATAAAACTGTTAAAGGGACACTCTACTCCTCCTGACCTCTTGTTTTAAAGTGGTCAGGATGTGAGGAGTGCCTCCCTTCTCCCAGCTGCCGCATTCTGGTGTTATCACTAGGTGACGTGGACGAGTTTCCTCCACCTACACATGTCATCAGCAACTGGGATTTTTTTAAATTTCCAAGCTGCTGGGGTCACTAGTGATGTCAGCATGCAGAGAGCATGCCAACATCACCCTCTGAGACCACCTGCGATAGTGATTGGCCTCAGGTGCAGCCCATGGATGTGTGCAGCTCCGATCCGTCGTTCTACACAGGCACTATGGAACCTGGGTATGTAAAGTGTGCAGTTTGCGTTCCTACGCTGCACATGCTGCGTAGGAACGCAAATTGAGCAGAAACGTTTCAGGGACCTTCTGCGTTTAGCACCCCTGAGTCTAAAAGGATCAGAGAGAAATGGGGAGTAAAATCACCTAAAATAAAAAAATTGATCCGAGGCTGTCAGCAGCTGTCAAACTATTTAAGGGCAAAAAAAGGAAACTTTTTGATTTTCTTCTTAAAAAGATGTACTTCATGGAACACATGTGCTTGCTAAACTAGTAAATGTTCTCATAATCTGAAGCGACGTTCTCTCCTTGTTCAGATGTGCAGATTTCTTGGTGAGGAAGGCAGAACTGGAGATTCTGCGTGCTGAAAACCAGCTTTGTGAAGATGACCTGCAGTATGTCGTGTTTCTGATTGAATCTTGCACAGGTAACCTCTTCTAAATCAAAGTGACGCCCCGGATTTATCGCCCCACCCTCCACCCCTTTCCCATGTATTAACAAGACAAAAACTGCCATCGAATGTCGTGCCTTTCTTCTAAATCCAAAGAAGTCTCTGCAGACCAGGGGATCATTGTGTGTGTGTGTGTGATCTCATGAACCGGAGTGATCATTGCCAGTTTTTCCTTTTTTTTTTTTTTTTTTTGTTTAGCATTAAAGGTTGACTGTCTAACCAATACAATAACTCCAGTTAATGAAGTGGTCATGGTAGCAAGCGGCTGTACCTGGACCTTCTCTCTAGGTTGCCTCCTTCTGGATCCAAAGCTATGTCTGCACATTGTCATTTCCTGAGATGTTTAAAAAGGAGCAACCACCAGGTGACTCCGTAATGCCCTTAATTTCTGCCTCATTGGGTGAGCTGGCTGTATGCCTGGTAGTGATACACATGCTGGCCATCAAAATACCCTGTGATGGGAGTCAGCGCAGCAGAGGTGGTCAACATTCTTTTGATTCCTATAGATTATGTACAACAGCCGATCACCGTAACATTCTAGAGTTCAGCTACTCAAACTCATTGACACAGTTACATCCTTTTACAAAGCATTACAAATCTATTAACAGTAGTTTGCAAAGCATATTATAATTCTTTACAAAGTGCCAACATATTCTGCAGCCCTGTACAATAGGTAGGCCAAACCAAACATCTTTTATTTATTTTTAAATATTTGATACCCGATCTAGTGAGCTTACTATTGAAAACTGGGATAACAAACTGAGGTGAGGGTAAACGGAGTATGAGATGTAAAGGGGTTCATGTGATCTGCTGGTAGGCTTCTCTAAAGTAGTAGTTACACTATCCATGATCTTGTACTTGACAAAAGTATAAGACTACAGAGAACATACAGGTCTATTCACTAAAAGGTGAAACTCAGGAGAACTTGCAGGAGAGAACAAATAGCTGATTTGGAAAGTGAGATAAATGGGAGAATTTTTCTGGTTCAGCTATTTTGACCTAGAATTTTCACTTCTCCAGTCATTCTCCTGAGGTTCACCTTTTAGTGAATAGACCTGATGGTATATTGGTGATAGAAATTCAGCAAGCTGCTCAAACAGCAGTGCATAGAATTGCAGAGAACTGCGGGACTATTTCCTCCGAAACCTGTACAATCTGCATATGGAATAATGTGTGCTTTCAAAAGCACTCTTGCATAAGGTCTTATGTTTTTTACTTCCAGATTTCACTGCAAAAACGGAGAAGAAAATGCCAAAGATAAAAGTATCAAAAGGAAGGAAGCCGCAAAACTATGAGAACGTTGGATTGGTGTCTGAAAGTCCTCCAAAGGATGATTTTCTGAAAGGTGTCTCATTTCAGTACGTCGACACACGAGATATTGTGAACCCCTCTGCCTCTCCTATGAGTTCATCTTTACCGGAGAAGATTCTTCCGTGCTTTGTGTCTCATGATAAAGACTGTGCGTGCTCCCTTTGTTCTGATCTGGTTCTGTCTTTGCTTTGCACACGGTGGATGATAGCACAAGCTGAAAACAACCCTAAAAGCCTGGGTCTTCTCAGAGTATCCCTGCAGAGGTGTCGGTCAATAACACAGCGTTTTTCTAGGGCACTGCAGACCCTCTTTAAAGAGAACTCAAGTTCTGCATTCGGTATGGCAGACGAACTGGTTGCTCGAGTTTATTCAGCCATGGTATTGCTGAACCCCCCGGCTAAGCTCCCAGAGGAGACCCTAGAGGACGGCCTCTGCTTTTTATCATCCCGGCCACCAAACTTCCCCAAGTACTGGAAGGCAATACTTCTGCTGGCTAAAGCATTAAATTCCATTTATAAGCTGGCTACAAAGCATGGCAGCTGCATTGCAGACGTTTTCATGAAGGTGTGGGGCTGGCAACCACCTCGAGACACTAAGGTTTCTGAGAGCAACAAGAAGTGCAAGACCTCAACTCCTCAGGTTTCCAATAGCAGGAAGATGGCGACTGAAAGGCTTACAGCAGATCTCCTGCACCCTGCTTTCAGTGTTTTGGGTTCAGACTCTGAGCGCCTGACTTTGACCACTAGACCTCCAACAACTCCCCTGCGCAGGGAACATCCATCTACACAGCAGAAACCTGTGATCCCCATGCACGTGAGAAAGGGCAGTGTTGCTATATATAATGAAGAGTCTCCTGTGCCAGATGTTCTTCCAAGAGCACCGAGGAGGCGTCAAACAAGGCCTGTAATAAAGGTGTGTGATTTCATACTAATAATTGATATTGAACCAGTGAACATTTTTGTGGCTTCTGCTGCATTCTGAATGCCATTTCCATCTTTCTTCATGTTGTAGTTTTAGTGTTGCACCATGTGGTCTGTCCTACATATGCCATACAATATGTCACATGGTAGAAGAAAGATAGAGATAGAGAGATATATATATATATATATATATATATCTCATACAGCGTAGGCGCCTATTTATAAACCAGATTACTATAGTGTTATTAGTTATAATTTAACTACTTAAGTAGTGAGCTGCTGCCCAAAGGGATAAGCGCAATATACAGAAAAAACAACCAAAATCTGCATTAACCAAAAATGAAATTCTAGATAGAACCTTTGTAGCGCATCAAAAATAGATTTAAAGGTAGACTTCAACAAAGAGATATATCAAACATAAAGTGCTTCAGTCTTAAAGTGCTTCAATCTTAAGGTGACAAATATTCAATCAATGTACACATATAAAAGTGCAATGTGCCATAGAACACAGTAAAGTGCAACAATATATAAAATTCCAGCAGTGCGATGGGTATAAATGTGCAAATTCAATGATATCCAATACAACAGTATGAATACCAGTGGGAAAAAATTCTTAAAATGTACTTCTCTTTATGTTCAAGAGATGCGCAAATATAGTCCTCCTTTCTTGGTCTGTGTATCTCTTGCCGTCTCTCAATAATGGAGAGGATAGCCAGAAAGGAGAAAGAAGAGAGAGAAAAAAAAAAGGATTCGAGGGGAGAGAAAAAAAAATGAAATAATCGTGCAGAAAATCTCAATTAAATATGGCAAATCACTCGTAGGAATATGGAAACTCACATTTATAAGAGCCCAAATTTTTTTATTATGTATTAAAAAATTAATTAATTAAAAAAATCAATTGCATATTAACCCGTCCGCTTGAAAGCTCCTGATATCTGGCCCTCAGACGGTTGAAGAGGTTCTGGGTATCCATCATAGTGTACCTGATGCTGTATTGAGTGAGCCTGTGTGGAAGAGGCTCCATATCTGGTGAGTTCAATACATTATTACCTCTTTTTATCATAATACGGTAATATACCATGGGAGCGCTGTCTATTATCTTATTGTAGCCATCGCAACCAGAGTTGAAGATTTAAGAAGGGATACGCCACCCTCTAGATGGCTGGAAGCTCCTAAACCTAGAGCCAGGGATTTTTTTTGGCTCTTATAAATGTGAGTTTCCATATTCCTATGAGTGATTTATTTGCCATATTTAATTGGGATTTTCTGCACGATTATTTCTTCATTTTTTTTCTCTCCCCTCGAATCTTTTTTTTTTTTTTCTCTTCTTTCTCCTTTCTGGCTATCCTCTCCATTATTGAGACGGCAAGAGATACACAGACCAAGAAAGAATGCATCTCTTGAACATAAAGAGAAGTAAATTTTAAGAACATTTTCCCACTGGTATTCATACTGTTCTATTGGATATCATTGAATTTGGACACTGTCGCACTTTATAGACTCTTATACCCATCGCACTGCTGGAATTTTATATATTGTTGCACTTTACTGTGTTCTATGGCACATTGCACTTTTATATGTGTACATTGATTGAATATTTGTCACCTTAAGATTGAAGCACTTTAAGACTGAAGCACTTTGTTTGATATATCTCTTTGTTGAAGTCTACCTTTAAATCTATGTCACATGGTACCACATGCGGGATCATAATTTCTCCAATTTTCCATGATCAGTCCCCACAATATCTAGTGGATGAATACTCTTCCCAGCTGTGCCAGAAGATGCTTTATCAGAGAATAATGCTAGCGTCAGTGTTGCCGCACAGTTTCACGTCCGTCGTAGCATTGATTTGTGAACAAGAGACAACACACAAAGTACGTGCACACCACTCAGGTGGCAACGGACGCCATTTAGGCCTCGACGTAAAAGCGATAGGACGGATGCACAGAGTCTGCGTAGCGGCCTGTGTGCGTGATGAGGCGAACGTCAGACGCAGTGCATTTGCGACGTCCATCACGTTGACGCTCAGAAGTTTTTTTTGGTCTGGCTGACTGTACCTGTCATTTAATTTTAATTTTGTTTCCCATATTTCCCTTTTTCTTAATCTGTCCAAAAAAACGGACCGTGTGGTGTCTACAGTATCTTCCGTCAGTACGTCCGTCCATTATGCACACGCGCTGAGTGCGCTCAGACTGCGTTCGTCTGACATTAGCCTTAGATGGGAATCTAGGGGTTTGCATGTGGCTACAGTCATTACTGTAAATTGCTGCCGCAAAAACAAAGACCAGGGGATTAATGTACCAAAACCTATTGTAAAATGCCACAGAAGCTGTTTCCACTATAGAAATGATTAATAACCTGCAGAAGGATAATTGGTATTTATTTCCTAAAACTGGTAGCTATTGTATGTTTTATTTTTAGTTAAAGCTGGAATTGTTCGTAGCGGACCACAGAAGTGTAAGCTTTAGGTCAAAATAACTGGGCTAAAAGACCACTTCCATTGACCGTCTGTCGTTTAGCAGTTCCAGGTTGAAACGGTTCTCGCCTCATCAGTGAAGACATGATGAAAGTAATAAATAGCAGGGCTTAATACCGGGATTGTAGTTACTAGCCCGAATAGTTACCAACATTCATTCTAGGGATGCAACGAACCATTACATTCATAATCGATTAGTTGGCCTCTTTTTTTCTCTTTATCAATTCATCAGATAAAATAAATGTTTACTTTAGGAACATTATGGGAAAAACAAACCACCCCTGCCTCCCTTTTTTTTTTTTAAGCAATTTGTGTAGTGTACGACTGTACGTAACGTTTGATCGTACATATGCAAATGGCATACTTTTCACACACAAGGTACACAAGCACCTTGTTAGTGATGGATTAATGCTGCAAACGCAGCTAAATACAATGTCCTTTCTCACCAAACGAATGCTGCTGCGTGCGCTCAAATAGTCTTGTCAGCACGAAAGCAGGGTGAGAATGGGGGGGGGTGCAATCCACGCAGCCTGACCACTTTAATAAGCTAAAGTGTTCCTTTACAATAAATTCATGAACAAACTGACCGGGCACATGGTTCGGAGATGGAAGGAGTGATTCTTGGGCAAGGGACTTGACGTGTGTAAGAGGGAGTGGGTTTGGGCAAAAGACTGGACCGGAGTGTGGGAGGGAGTTAGTGGGAAGGGACCGGACTAAAGGGAGAGAATGGCAGCTCCAGACCAAAGAGGTGGTGGCACAGGACTCCAGGTCCCAAGTAAGGCTAAATCACCAGTGGTACAGCACCCATACCCAGTGCGAGTACTCCAGGGTCTGTTATGCCATGGGCTACTCTACTGCTCTGTATCCCTATACCTGTCCCTATTCCTCATTCTTTCACTGACCCCTAAATCTGTTCTTATCACATTTCTGCAGCCTTACACTGTCGGCCCTTTCCTGTATCTGAGTAAGCATCACCTATCAAATTTGTCCCTGCACCATTTAAATCACTGTCCTTACACTCCTAATCCTGTCCTCTTTGATCCTTTCCTCCCCTTTGCCTGTCCTTGCTCTCCTAAATGTTTCCCTACTCCCCTATGCCTGTCCCTGCACCTCTTGTATTGCAGCACTTGCCGTTACACAGATGCCTTCCTGCTTGCGCGTTCATTGAACATCCTGACGGCTGAAAGACGGCACCACTGTGGCCAGGCTTTGCATGTCAGGACATTCTTGCATACAAATAGATCACAATGACCTACAGCTTAAAACTTGCCAGGGACGCATTATCACTCGCCCCACGTTACTGGGCCAGTACATTTTTGAGTTCTTGTACAGAGGCGAGTGTAACAATAGATTTCTCCCTTTGGCCCTCGTGAGAATAATCCTCTATATACAGTTGTGACATTATGGGCCTGTGTTTTTTATTTTAAAATGCATACGCCTAAACAAAAGTGTAAATTGTGTGACTGTTTCAGAGGTGTGGTTTGGAAGGCAGGTATGTGGGACCTTGGAGTCTACATAGCCTGTACCCACTATATGGGTGAACTACAGTTCCCTATAGGCAGCTCTGCATGTGTGGGATTACTCAAGCCACACCTAAGGTTAATTGAGGGAAAAAAAAAAACTGTTTAAATGTTCAGAGCAGGAACTGCTCAGGGGCCTTCTTCCTTTTCTGGTGGTGAACAAGAGAGGACAGAACTTCCAAGGTGTGTGTGTGTGTGTGTGTGTGGTGAGAGCGAGGATTTGTTTTCTGTTTAATTTTATTTTCAACTGCATGTGAAACACATTTACTTGAAGAAATAAAGTCTTGCTTAAAGGATTTCCAGTGTCTGTTCAACTTACCCTAAAAGACTATGCAGACTGATCCCTAATTTGTGATGGTCAATCACAATTTATACCATCAATAAAGCATGCGGTAAATACATTTTGCAGACTTTAAAGACCTACCTGTGGGCACATAGGATAGGACACCGTGCTCCTACCGTCTGAACCGTTAAAGATGGAACTTTGAATAATGGCCGGTGAGGGTCAAACTCCTTCTGCTTTTATCTGCAAAAATAAAATCTGATACTTTGTCGCTTTTGTTTTTTTGTTTATATGGCTGCTTCTACTGGCATGTCTGTAACATGGTTGCTTTTTTTTTCTCTCCTTAGGTTGTATTCAGTGACAGTGATCTGGAAATGCCAGATAATGACCCTTTCCAGAGCACCAAAAAAACAAGTGCCAAATCCCGAGTCCGAGGAAGGACAGTAGGAAGAAGCAAAGCCATTCAGGAACCCTCTGAATCTGATGAAGAGGACACAAGTCTAAAAAGGAAGCCCAGGAGAGGAAGACCCAGCACCAAGAAAACCCAGGAGAGTAAACCTTCTGGTCTTCAGAGACAACGGAAGCAAGGAAAGAGTGAAGTGGCTCCAAATGAAATCGAGATGCTAAGATCAATTAAGGAAGAGTCTGATTGCTTTCTGGATGACAGCATTGAAGAGCTACGGGCCTCTGATTCAGAAGACAAAACAATTGGGGGTAAAACTTGCACACTTGCCATCTTGCTATAGCTTCTCTAAGTCTTGGCAGCAACATGTTTCTAATGTCAGTCAGGTAGTAGGATGTCTTCTTATTTTACTTGTCTCTTGTCCTATTATACAGTTCGTCGGAAGGGACAGAAGAGTTCAAAGAAAGTCGTAAGAACAGAAACCCAATTTGAAGTCTTAAGAAGGGATGCTGGAGTGGAACAGCAAAGCTCACCGGTGGACATGAAAACTCTCCATGCTGACTCCAACCTTTTTGGCATCACAGGACTTTCATCCACCATGCTGGATATGTTTAGTAAGTCCCATGTGCTGCATGCCTGACACTGCAGCATGAATGTTTCACGTACCATATGGTTAAGTACTCATGTGACTCAGTCTTGCAAAGCAGAATGCTTAAAGCCAAATCGACTTGTCCCGCTCTACTCCTCGACTCTCTCTGTACTGGTTGTGACAGACTTCCAAAGTAGAGGGCTTCCCTCTGTCTGTAAACCTGTCAATCACGTCACACCTGGCAGCCTACTTGGGTTCAATTCAAATTGTTGAGACCTCCTGTGGCTGAGAGATCGGTGCAGGTTTCATGTTTTTAGCTTGGTTTTCCTCTTTGAATATAGAGCAATCGCAACCCAGAATCTGTTCTTTCAGTTCAGATTTAATGGTAAAACCCTTGTAATTTATACATTAGCTTTTCATGGAGGTACCGTTTCTTTTCTTTTTTACCCTAAAATGTACGCTTCTCTTCAGGTATCTCTGACCTAGACTCTGTCTCGTCTCTTCTCTGTGAGGCACTGGAATCCATTGCTCATTTTCCCCCAAGCATCCTGTATTCCCGACTTTGTCGCCTTCTGGCATTGTGCAAAGGTGGAAAAGACCCGTACGTCACAGCTCTTCTGGTTAGCGACTCTGTTTCCATCACGTTACGGCACCAACTCAACAGTGAGATTCACAGGAAGCTGAGGTCAGTCTCCCAACCTCATTTGTATTTTGTAAGGAATGATTGCATTTCGTCCCAGAGATTGTGTTGCAAAATATAACGAAAAGGCAACAAACATTGGATCTTTGCATAGTGCGACTTGTGTTCGAATAGGTTGTGGGTTTGGTTTTGTCACGTTTTTGCAAAAGAGAATTATAAAATTTAGCTAAGTATAACGGTAAGTTAGAATTTTAATAAAGGACTCAGAGGCTCCTATTGCATTCTCTTTTCTTGCTTTTAATATAGCCGCAAATATAAATGTCGAAAAAGTAACACATTTAAACAAAAATGTATTGGTAACAATGGAGTATTCTAACCCCCCTTTCCCAGTGAGACAGTCCAGTGCTCTGCCAGTCTATAAATACACCCAGATTCCTGCCTTTTCTCCCTCTTTTCTTTGCTCGTTAACAACGGATCCACAGGCATAGAGAAACATGAAGAAGACGATCCATCCGGACCTCGAAGACAGGAACTGCCACCAAACGATGCGCACCATCTCACGGAGCTGAAATCAAAAGAAGTGAGAGACCATCGCGTGATGTTGAAATACGAGCAAAACCCTAGAGTCCGCCCTGGGAGGGCAGGGTGGGCAATACTCGCCTCTGAGTCCTTTATTAAAATTCTAACTTACCGTCATACTTGGCTAAATTTTTATAATTTTAATACAAGGTCTCAGAGGCTCCTATTGCAAGTTCAAAGCTGATCCATAAGAGAGGACGACCAATGAACTTTAGGCTTAAAATAAAAAGTCCGAAAAGTGGTCTCACGGGACCAAACGGCAACCCGCCACCATTGCCGACGACGCAGCGGTGCTGCAAACAGAATGTGCCCCAAACCTATTCACGTCCACCCCCGCCAGCGCCAATAACCACTTTAACCAACGCGCCAGTGTAGTGGAACCAACTGCGGCATGAGGAGAACGATATGAAATAAATAGCGGCGACACACCTGGAGAACGTAGTGCCACCGTACGGTTCTCCTAAACTTGTAAACAAGCTACCGGACATAAAGCAGGTTGAGTCGGAAACGCCGGGTAAAACACTAATGTTAAAGAAGTTTTAGTACGACGAGAGACAGCGAAACAAACCCTTTCTGGAACAAAGGATCTGACCTGAAAATCCAAAGCCCTGACGTCACCTACTCGTTTACATGAAATAAGGCAGAGGAGGGCCAATAACTTGGCCGAGATCTGCCTCAAGGAGAGATTCTCATTAGACGGCCATGTCATTAAGAACGTGAGCAACAAAGCGACATCCCATGTCTCTGAATATCGAGGAAGCACAGGTCGCGAACACCTAATGCCTCTCAGTAAACGGCAGACCAAGGGATGTTTTCCCATCGGGACCCCTAGGAACCCCTCATGGTAAACAGATAGGGCCGACCTGTAAACATCAAGAGTCCTATATGCTCTACCCTCGTCAAAACATTCTGACAGGAAGTTCAGGATGTAATGTAGAGGGGCTCGAAAGGGATCCTGATCCCGTGACACACACCAACCAGACCACTGGGCCCAGGCTGAGTCATAGCAGGACAAGGTGCCCGGGGCCCATGCTGCCCGTAGGAGTGCTCTAGCTCAGACCGAAACCCCTCCGGACGCCCCGAGACCAAAGAGGTTAGGACCAGGCACGTGCCCTGTGACAACAGCGGGTGAGGCTGCCCTAATCCGTTCATCAGTAGATCCGGAAGGTCCGGTAGTAATCGCGGGACGTCCACCAGGAGTTCCAGTAACAGAGGAAACCAAGGTTGGTTGGGCCAGAATGGAACCACTAGAACCAACTCTGCCTCCTGAATCCGGATCTGGTGTAATGTCTGAGAAATTAGCTGAAATGGAGGAAACACATATTGTCGAGGACCCTCCCAATTCTGCAGAAAGGCGTCCGTGGCTAGAGCCATGGGATCCGTGCGCCAACTGTAGAACTGGGGTAGACTGTTGTTGAGACGGGAGGCGAAGAGATCTATTTGAAATGAACCCCATAACTCCGACACGCTGGCAAAAACTGACAAGTGTAAATGCCAGTCCCCGGAGTCTTCCGTGTGTCTCAAACTCCAATCTGCTAAGAGATTCGACACACCCGGAATGAATTGGGCCTGTACCACTATCCCTCTCTGGAAGCACCAGTCCCAGAGGCGTGTTGCAATCCCGGTTAGAGAGGAACGAGGGCCCCCCAGAGAGTTTATGTATCTGACCGCTGGAAAGTTGTCCATCCGCAGAAGGACAGACAACTGACCCGGTGGTTTTAGAAAACTCTGTAAGGCGAAGAGACCTGCCAACAACTCTAGTCCGTTGATATGGAATCTCGCTTCTTGGGGGTTCCACGGACCCCCAGTGAACACGTTCCGGTACCGGGCTCCCCAACCTGAAAGGCAAGCATCCGAATCTATCGTCACCGATGGTGGAGGAACCGTAATGGGTCTGCCGTTGCAGAATCAGAGGTCCTCGATCCACCAACGGAGATCCTCTTTCGCTCCCTCCGTGAGCTGAACCTGATCTGAGTAGTCGAGTCCCTTCCGAAGGAAAAGGGCTGTCAGGCGTTGGAGGGCCCGATAGTGGAGAGGTGCTGGATGCACCGCCAGCTTCGTAGCCAAGAGTCCTATTACCCGTGAGAGTTCCCGCAGTGTCAGTGATACACTGGTGAGAAGCGCACGTACATCTTTTAAAATGGCCTTGCCTTTGTGATCTGGCAGTCGTAGTGACATCTGAACAGGGTGTACCATGAGACCCAGAAACTCCAGAAACCTGACTGGACGAAGAATTGATTTCTCTTCGTTCACCAGAAACCCCAATTCTTGTAACAGAGTAATTGTCTGATGAATCTGGGTTATTAGGATTTGCATGGACTCCGCCATCAGAAGTATGTCGTCCAGATAGATGAGACGTACCCCTTGAGATCTGAGATGGCTCACCACTGGTTTCAACAGCTTGGTGAAACACCAGGGCGCTGAAGAAAGCCTGAATGGGAGGCACCGAAAACGCCATGTGACGTTCCAATGGAAGCAGAGGAACTTCCTGGATTCCTCTGCCATAGGAACCGTCAGATAGGCGTCCTTCAAATCTATCTTTGCTAACCAGTCTCCTTGATGAAGGACATCTTTCAATAAGTGTAGACCCTCCATCTGGAAATGGTTGTAAACAACCGATAGATTCAGTTCTCTCAAGTTGAGCACGGGTCGACTTCCCCCACCCTTCTTGGGTACCAGGAATAGATTGCCCAGGAATTTTCCCTCTTGTGCGGACCGTTCTATAGCCCCTTTTCGCAAAAGGTCTGAGACCTCCTCCTCTATCAACGCCCTCTCCGCCTCCGAGAAGATCAACGGAGGGGGAAGGGATCGTTGAACGGGAGCAAAAATGAAATCTATGTGAAAACCCTTCACCGTGTCCAACACCCAAGTATCTGATGTGATCTTTCGCCAATGTGGTAGACCTGAACATAAACGACCTCCCACTTGAACCTCCAAATGATGACTCCGCAAACGGTGTACCTTGATATCTGTATCTGGAATTGCGTCCACCACGATAACCTCGGAAGTTTCGAAAACCTCTGGCACGCCAGGGTCGTGAACGGGAGGGGAAAAAGTTGACCACTCTGATTGTGAGGCGTCATATGCCACTGAACCTCTTGAGGCGTCGTACGCCACGGAGCCTGTAAACTGGCAGGAGATGCCCGCCGATCCACGGCTGGCAGCGCGACCCCTGACCCTGCCGGCCCTAGCGAAAACCCCAGCTGTGAACACTTTTTTTAATAGATGTTGTAACTTTCTCCATCGTAGTAAACGCCCCTGTGTATTCGGACATGTCCCGTAAAAATCCAGGGCCAAATAACCATCCTTGGGCTTTAGCACCCAATTCGTTGTCCGCAACTGCCGCCAGTTGCGGATCAATCTTTAACAAAATACATTTGCGACGCTCTATCGCCAGGGCCGAGTTAGTATTGCCCACAAAACTAAGAGCCCTTTGTACCCAATTCGTCACATCATAAGGGTCTAGTGTAGCGTCTGCCAATTTTGCCTGTTCGGCCACAACTAGGACTTTGGCTAGTGGGCCAACCACATCTAAAAGTTTGTCTTGACAGTTTTTAAATGCTAAGTCTATGCCTCTATTTTGGGACCAACCTTTATTCTCCACAAATTTTATAAACTTTTTATCAACGTCAGGGGTCAAGCACATTTTCCCTACGGTAGTAGGTCGGGGACACTCTGCTCGCTTTCCGTTTCTGGTAGTTTTTGTCTAAAGGTTTACGCACTCTCGCATCAATCCAAGCTTCCACATGTGGGGTGAGGGTCCATTCTGTGGAGCGAGGAAGGGACAGGTCTTCCGGGGTAAATATGGGATTACCCATAGAGTCATAAATAGGTCCAGAGTTATCAGACCTTTGATGCGGAGTAATTGGCATATCAGAAAAATCCTCATCCGAGGCATACACTTCTAAGGAATCTTCTCTGTGTTCCTCCCCTGAGAAGGGTGGATTATCTTGTCCACTGGACGTGGAAGGGTGTTCGTGTGACTGGGAAGACTCCTAGCGTTTAACCCGCTTTGCAGAATCAGACTCCACGTGGTGAGTTTTTTGGCAATTGTGTCCCCGGCATTGACTCCCTGGGCAGTGTTACGGGGATGCCAGCGTGCAAAATTACCGCGCATGCGCCCCACCCCTAGCAACGGCTGCCGCCGTGAGGAAAAAAACACATCAAATGTAGAAATAAACCTTAAAAACCTGTTTCAACGGCTCCCTCTGCGAAGGGAAAGCCCCCAAAACGTATCTAAACCGCTCCGGTCACCTTAGTTAAAGCTGGACGACCGGAATAAACCACTAAAGTATTGGAGAAATAAACTTATACTTATCTTCTCCAGCAGCAAAAAAGAGGGAGAAAAGGCAGGAATCTGGATGTATTTATAGACTGGCAGAGCACTGGACTGTCTCACTGGGAAAGGGGGGTTAGAATACTCCATTGTTACCAATATATTTTTGTTTAAATGTGTGTTACTTTTTCGACATTTATATTTGTTGCTATATTAAAAGCAAGAAAAGAGAATGCAATAGGAGCCTCTGAGACCTTGTATTAAAATTTGTTTCTAGGACTATCAATTCAATATGTAAATGGAGAAAAATAAAACCATCCGCTGTAAGAGTCCGATTCCAGACTTCCAGTGATCCTACCTGTAGATAATGACATTCTTGTAATATCCTAAGGTGAGTTATGGACCGTGGATCACAAACCCTTCAATGCAGGGCTGTCAAACTCAGGCTCCCCAGATGTTTTTGAACTAAAACTCCCATTATTCCCCGGCCATCTATTGCATTGAAGAAATTCTGGGAATTGTAGACCTCAACAACTGGAGGACTGGGAGTTTGACAGCCCTGCTTAAATGCCTTTTATGATCTGGTCAAATTGAGATGTTGGGAAACGAACAGATAAACTTCTAAAGTATGTCCTAGAATTCTCCTATTACACAACTGAATATTACTTTTATTAACCTCCTGAAGTCTGTTTTAATCAGTGTACAGATACCAAAGCTAAAATCCGGTTTTCTTGGTTTCAGTTTAAAAATCCAGCAAGAAAACTTGTAATTTTCAAAAGAAAATACATTTTCTGATTGCGTTTGTCTCCATTGAAAAAGTATAGGGGTTACTCAGTAAGAACTTCCCCGTTCGGCGCTATTCAGAATACTGTAAATTCGCCAATTCGCATTGACAGCAATAATGCGGTAGAGAAAGAATGGTTAATCTATTCATAGAACGCCAAAATGTTGGCGACATGCCCAGAATTTCAGTGCTTCAGTTCGACAGGTTTAAAAAAGACGAATCCCATAGGTTTCAATGTGAAATAAAAATTACCTATTTTTTTTTTATTTTATTATTAAACAGTTTTCTTTTTTGCTGCAAATGAAAAGAATAATTTTTTTTGGCAGTTTTCTGGCTTGTATTGGGGGGGGAATTTTGATTGCCTTTTGTATTTTATATTTATTTATAGGACATTTATTATTTCCATTAGGGATGCACCGATACCACTTTTTTAAGAGCGAGTACCGATACTTTTGTTCAAGTACTCACCGATGCCACGTACCGATACTTTTATTTTATGTCATGTGACGCTTTCCAATAAGAACAGACCTCCTATAAAGCCCCCAGGTCTCATGGATATTGCCCCAGCTCATGGATATCCTGCCCCCCAGCTCATGGATATCCTGCCCCCCAGCTCATGGATAATTGCCCCCCAGCTCATGGATAATTGCCCCCTGCTCATGGATATGCCCCCTGCTCATGGATATGCCCCCAGTTCATGGATAATTGCCCCCCAGCTCATGGAAATGCCCCACCAGCTCATGGATAATTGCCCCCCAGCTCATGGATATGCCCCCCAGCTCATGGATATGCCCCCCCAGCTCATGGATAATTGCCCACCAGCTCATGGATATGCCCCCCCCAGCTCATGGATAATTGCCCCCCAGCTCATGGATAATTGCCCCCCAGCTCATGGATAATGCCCCCCCAGCTCATGGATAATTGCCCCCCAGCTCATGGATAATTGCCCCCAGCTCATGGATATGCCCCCTGCTCATGGATATGCCCCCTGTTCATGGATAATTGCCCCCCAGCTCATGGATATGCCCCCAGTTCATGGATAATTGCCCCCAGCTCATGGATAATTGCCCCCAGCTCATGGATAATTGCCCCCCAGCTCATGGATAAATTGCCCCCAGCTCATGGATAAATTGCCCCCAGCTCATGGATAAATTGCCCCCAGCTCATGGATAAATTGCCCCCCAGCTCCATGGATATGCCCCCCCAGCTCCATGGATAATGCCCCCCCCCCGCACTCTCCGCTCATACTTACCTTCCTTCAGCGACGCCGGGAAAGTCTTTGCGTGCACGCGCTCCTTGGAAGGTCCCAGCCGCGACCACGTGGGACCATGTGATCGCGGCTGGGGTCCTTCCAACGAGCGCACGCGCGGAAAGTTTCCCGCGTCGCTGAAGGAAGGTAAGTATGAGCGGAGAGCAGCTGCAGGGCCTGTCCGAATGCAGATAGAGCATTCGGACAGGCCCTGCAGCTGCTCTCCGCTCATACTTACCTTCCTTCAGCGACGCTGGGAAAGTTTCCGCGCGTGCGCTCGTTGGAAGAACCCCAGCCGCGATCACATGGTCCCACGTGGTCGCGGCTGGGGACCTTCCAAGGAGCGCGCGCGCGAAGACTTTCCCAGCGTCGCTGAAGGAAGGTAAGTATAAACAAAGTGGCGAGAGCAGCTGCAGGGCCTGTCCGAATGCCGATAGAGCATTCGGACAGCCGCCCCAGCCCCTAGGATACCGGCAAGCCGGCTCAATGGCGGCTTCCGGTATCGGAAAAAAATATCGGGGGTACTGCACGAGTACCAAGTACTCCTGCAGTGCCCGGTATCGGCACCGATATCGATACTAGTATCGGTATCGGTGCAACCCTAATTTCCATGCATTTTCATACATTTTAACTCTTTTACACTCCTTTTATAAAATTTACCACAAGTTCAGCGGCTGGGCTTTATTTTTCTTAAAATTTTTTGGAGGATCGTTGGCTGTGTTCGGCAGTCTGTTTCGGCCGGCGGATCCGTTCGGGGACGCTGCGGTGAATGCTGAATTTAACACAGGGTTGGCGAACTGAACTCGCCCAAGTGCACCAAACGAGACGGCACAGCAGAAATTTCAGTGCTCTCTGAATAACCTCTTTTGTACTAGGGTTGCACCGATACTGGTATCGGTGCCGATACCGGGTACTGCAGGAGTACGTGGTACTCGTGCAGTACCCCCGATTATTTTTTTCCAATACCGGAAGCCGGCATTGAGCCGGCATCCGAGGTGCTGGGGCGGCTGTCCGAATGCTCTATCGGAATTCGGACAGGCCCTGCAGCTGCTCTCCGCGATACTTACCTTCCTGGGCGACGCCGGGAAAGTCTTCGCGCGTTGCGCTCGTTGGAAGGACCCCAGCCGCGATCATGTGGGACCATGTGATCGCGGCTGGGGTCCTTCGAAAGAGCGCACGCGCAGAAGCTTTCCGGCGTCGCCCAGGAAGGTAAGTATGAACACAGTGAGCAGCTGCAGGACCTGTCTGAATGCCGATAGAGCATTCAGACAGGCACCTGGAGCTCTCTGCGATGCTTACCTTCCTGGGCGACGCTGGGAAAGTTTCCCCGCGTGCGCTAGTTGGAAGGACCCCAGCCGCGACCACATGGTCCCACGTGGTCGCGGCTGGGGTCCTTCCAACGAGCGCAACGCGCGAAATCTTTCCCGGCGTCGCCCAGAAGGTAAATATCGCGGAGAGCTCGCGGGGGGGGGGGGGGGGATCCATGAGCTGGGGCATATCCCATGAGCTGGGGGGCATTTTTATGAGGTCTGTTCTTATTGGAAAGCGTCACATGACATAAAGTATCGGTACTCGGTCTTAAAAAAGTGGTATCTGTGCATCCCTATTTTGTACTGATTTAACAAAACTTTTCAATCTTGTCTAGGAAACTTAAGAAGGAATCCCCTGGAGACATATCTGACCAGTTTCAGTGTTTGAGTCTGAAAGACCACAATGACCCGAAGTTCCATCATCTGTCTGACTTGGAGGAGCTCTTCCGGTTCTCAAAGCAGCAGTTGGATACACAGCATTTCCAAGCGCAACTTGAACGCATCCCTGCAAGTATGTTTTATAAACACAGCGGATCCTCACCACCCATTAAAATTTTGACAAGCTGTAAAGATAAAGCGTCATGACTTATCCTACGGAGTTTGTTACAGATACGGCGGTGTGTATACTTGCCCTGGCTGACTCACAGTTAAGGAGACCTGGAGATCATCTTCTATTGACCAGACTTGAACGTGGAAGTTCACCTGTCACTGTGCAGATACCAACAGCCCACCTGAAGGTAAAACTCATAACAGGTGTTTTTTTTTTTTTTTTTTTCTTTTCGTTTTTGCCATGTTCAATTGTATCTTTTGATACTGGTCCAGGTTGACCATTTTCTGGATAAATGTCATAGAAATTCTGTTTGCATTCTATTTGTGTTCCAGGTGCCTATAAGTTCTGTGCTGCGGGAATTCGATGACATTCAGAAACAACAGAAGATAATCAGTAATTTAACCGAAAAGAAGGAGTGGTGGGAAGGACGTATAGAGTTGGATAATCGAATGAATGTAAGAAGTGCATTTGTGGTGGTGTTGTATAGAAGTTGCTTAATCTTACAATTTTACAATCTTAAAATCTCAATGGCCTACAATCCAATGACCTGGCGAAGAACATGCTCAACTGTGTCACTTCAATCTGTACACTTATTCCCTTCAATACAAAGTTGTTTCCCATTAAAGCCACTGCCAGGACTCAGTGGACGTCTGGAAAACCACTTTCTGTTATAGTGTAAAAATGTATGTATATCGCTCATAAAATAAAGCTTATGTGACCTCAGAGGGCTTCTCCTGCTGGCCAAAAAGTGCTGTCGCATGTAGAAAACAGTTGGAGCTCTGTTTCTGTGAAAAATAAAGCCTCAAGCTGTTCAGTTTCAGCACCTTAATGGACATATCCAAGCTACTGAGAAATTTAGGGCACGTTTTGGAGCCGGTTTGCGAACAAATCTCATTTGCCATAAATAAACTTCCTTTGCATTGCCCCAGAATATGACCAGTTCAAGTTTACTTGATGTTGAGGTCCAGCAGGAACTTTTGAAGGTTATGTATACTTGAACATGGTGGTGAATAAGTTAGAGACTCAAGGGAAGTGCATGGCCAGTGGAACTTTAACCTGTTCAGTACCTTGTTCAAGTATACAATCTTCCAAAGCTCCTGCATGAGCCCAACATCGATAAACTCCAACTGGTAAAAGGAAAGCTGCGAGATTGTTATCATTGTACTTTATTTAGCACCAGCAGATTCACCAATTCCCATCAGGAACAGCTTTCTAGAATCCTACCATATCATCTTTATGTGTTTACACCAGCTTATCCCCTTGTCTTGTACAGTGCTGCGGAATCTGCTGGCGCTATATAAATTACATGGATTGTAGTCTTCCAGCTTTCCTTTGTTGGAAAGTTTTGAACACAACTTAAAATTCTCCATCCTAGGCTAGCACCCCGAGTGATGGTACTTTCCAATGCTGGCCCTGCCACATACCCTACCACAGTGGTCCCTAGTCCTCCGGGCCCACTAACAGGCCAGGCTTTCAGGATTCCCTTGGCGAAATGCAGAATGAATCCTGCAATCACTGAGCAGCAAATCATATCACCTGTGCTGTGCTTCAGATATCTGGCCTTTTAGTGGGACCTGAGGACCAGGGTTGGGGACCCCTGCTCTACCATATCCACCAGGTCACACACATGACCCCTATGACTGAGCAGTATTATTCTGAAGCAGTCAATTACTGGAGGCCCCTGCTGCAACAATATACAGTTCGGGTGCACGTGTCCTTATTGATACTACATGCTTGGTATATCCCTAGCAGCCTTTGTAAGGCTTGGCAAATTGTTCTTGGTGCTGCTCCTTTACCATTGTTTTCCTTCATATAGGCATTGATCCAGTTACTTGAACAGATCCTGGGCTGTTGGAAGACATTGTTCATGCCACCATGTCCTCCTGTTCTATCAGGTGAATCTGGTAAATTGTCCAGAACGTTGTCACAGTGCGGTGTAAAAGACCTGGACCCTGCACTTCTAAAGGTAATTGGAGGAGCAGTACCAGATGTATGTGACATGATCCGTTTGTCCTAGAAGCACTTTAGTTCCTGTACTTCCAGCAAATACTTTCTGTTTATGTGCTATTCTATCTTCCAGGCTGTCCTGGGGGGAAGCCACCTCCTGACACCTCAGCTTGTCGGCACATTCACTCAAAGCTTGTGCCACCTGCATAGTGAGAGGGCTCAGGAAATACTACAAGGAGCAGTGGATGGGCTTAAATCCAGCACCAAGGACACAGAAGGACACCTAGTGCTTGTATTGGACAAGGTGAAATGATTTTTGTTTGCCATGCAGGGTCTGCAGAGATTAAAGATTAGTTGGTCCTTGAATATTTGAGGAATGGGTTTATTACACACTGGCGACAGGTGTTTTCCTGCTACTGTGGCGATGACTTCTAAAAATGTTTGGGGTCTATTTTATGGAGGTAAAATGCTGGAGACGTTGGTGTAAGTGAACACGAGAATATAGAATTTTACCACAGGACTCGGAGGCTCCTATTCTGCCATCTTTCTTTACTTTCTTCACAGCAGCAAAGAGTTAACAGTATAAAAAACAAACTTCCCCCACAACAGGGGATAACCACACCCCACACCCTCTCTCAGCCAATCCATATAGTCCCGCCCAGGTATAGACTCCTCTTTCTTTGCTGCTCTTCGTGCAGATAAGTATCATTTCCCTTTGTTCTGTAAAATTTCTGTATTTTATTCTTATATTGTATGTATCTTATGTAATTTTGATTTCCTTTGCAGCGCCTTTATTGCTTCAATCTGCGCTGCTTGTTGGGGAGCCACTACCCTCCGGTTCTAGCCGCGGGGGTCGGTGTACCCATAGTCAGATCAGGCGTTTTTTCTCCCAATTGCCCCGCTCGGATCTACCGCTGCGTGTGTAGCACTCGGAGCGCGTCGTTCTTCCCGTGCGCCCCAACTGATAATCACCTCACGCGCTGGGGTACGCCCACTTCCTGCGCGCGCAGCTCCACTTCACCTCACGAAAGCGCGAAAACTCCATGCAAGATGTCCGATACCCACCGCAGCCCCTCTCGTTCCCCTACCCGGGGCTCCGGGTCGGAGGGTCCCTCTGTAAATAGAACATCCATATCGGAAGGGACCCCCCCCCCCCAAACATAAAAAATCAGGGAGCTCAGCAAAATTCGCGTCCCTTGAAGCCTCCCTCAGATCCTCCATCACGGAGTCGGTCTCCACGGCTGTCGCTGAACTCCATTATTCGTTCAGACGATCTATGAATGAGGCTGTCATTTCCCTTCAAATACCCCCAAAACCGGTAGCTGCATGCTCTGCAACATTACAAAAAAATATATTAAACCAAACACATGAACCTCAGGAACTACCACAGGACGCCTCCCCTCACAGGGTTTTAGACCCGCTGGCCTCAGGGCCTAGTGTTTCTTATTTATCACATCCCCCCAGGTGCTTATGGAGGGGCTGGCATCCCCGCAACACTGCCATTACTGACTCGCGAGCCAGACTCTCGCAAAAGAGCCCCTGACCGCGGGGCAACCAATGCGGCCGAGATAAAGAGACCTAAGGCGGCCGCCTGGAGTCTCGTCCCAAGAGGGACAAATGCAGGGGAAGGCGATCCGGAGGGCGATGACGGAGATGACTCCATTACTTTATACGCCCCGGTCAATGAAGACCTTATGGTGGAGCCACCCCCTATGCAGGTCGGGGATACTATCTACGACCCAGCGGGAAACCCCATGTTTAATCCCTGGGAGATTTCCCACCCAAGCTCCACTGCTTGGTCTCCTCAACCCCATGTCGAATGCTGCCCTCTTGATAAGGGTACTCGATTTTACCTGCGGACTGAATGTCCTAGGCCCACCACAGCTGGCAAGACGTGCATCACACCTGAGGTGGATGAGGCCTTCCAGCAGTTTGTCGCCAACAAAGGTTGGTCAGCCAAAAAGGGCATAGATTTTGCCATGAAAACTTGCCAAGATAAATTACTTGACACTACTGGCCCTCTGGTAAAAGCCCTAGACATCGTCACACATGCTAAACTGTCGGATACCCCCTTAGACCCCTCGGAACTCAGAGTGGCTCCAACGATCCCTGTGCCTACTGGGAGACGCCCATGCTGCAATAGCAGCAGAACGTAGGAAAACGATCTTACTCAAAATGGATACCAATCTGACCCACATGGCCGCCACTGACCTGGGAGTCAAGGCAGACGGCCAACTCTTTGACCCGTTTGCAAAGAAACTTAACACATACGTGGGGTCCTTCTCCATGCTGGACAAGGCGGAGGCCACAATGAAAAGGGTTTTCCCGGGTCGGGTCTCTCGCAGGGCCGGTAGAGCCAGGAGTCGCTCTGCCGGCCGTGGGGGTCCCTCCCACCCTTATGGCTCCTCCTTTGATTCGGCTCGATATGCCGCCGACAACCCCAGCTACGGCTCTCGATTCTTCCTGTCCAGAGCCAGACCCTTGCGAGGCAGATCCTCTTCCTACAGGAGATCCTCAGGTGAGCGACTTTCAGATTATCCCTCATTCAGGGACGAGGGTCGGGGGCCAACTAGCCAATTTTGCGCTCGCTTTGGCGCAACTCACTACCGATGCGTTGGTCCTGGCCACTATACGGGGTTTCTCCATAGACTTTGTGGACACGCCTACACAGACACGACCCCCGGCGCCGCTCCACTTTGTGCACGCGCAAGATTTACTGGTGCAGGCGGAGATTCGAGACCTGTTGGCCAAAGGGGCAATAGAACTAGCCCCTCCGTCTTCGGTAGGTTTTCTCAGCACATTATTCCTGGTAGCCAAGAAAGGTGGTGGTTCCCGTCCTGTCATCAATCTACGAGAATTGAACCTCTCGGTCGTCTACCGACACTTCAAGATGGAGGGAATTCACACCTTGCGTCATGTCCTCCTGAAAGACGACTGGTTGGCCAAACTGGACCTGAAGGACGCCTATCTGACGGTGCCGGTCTGCTCTTCCCACAGAGATTTCCTCCGATTCAGGTGGCAAGATCAGGTCTGGCGTTTCACCTGCCTGCCGTTCGGCCTGTCATCAGCACCATGGTGCTTCACGAAACTGTTAAAGCCAGTGATTGCTTCCCTACGATCCAGAGGCGTCCGCCTCATCATATACTTGGACGATATTCTCCTGATGTCCAGTTCCAGAGACACGCTCCTGCTGCACCTCCAATGAACAATCTCTCTCCTTCAAGAACTGGGATTCCTAGTCAACGTGGAGAAATCCTTATTGATCCCGTCACGCCGCCTCGAGTTCCTGGGATTCCTCCTGGACTCCCGGGACCTGCTGTTATACCTGCCTCCATCCAAGATTCGGGACATCCGAAAGGAGGCTTCCTCTCTCCTCCGACACTCAGCGCCTACTCTAAGGATGCTGGCCAGGGTCGTCAGACTTATGTCAGCGGCGCGCTTGGCGATAGTTCCAGCTCCTCTCCACTATCGGGCCCTCCAATGCCTGAAGGCCCGTTCCCTCCGGGCGGGTTTGGATTATCCGGATGTGAGATCCCTGAGGGAGGACGCCAAGTTGGACCTGTCGTGGTGGCGTTCTCAGATGATTTCGTGGAACGGCAAACAATTATTTCCTCCTTCCCCGACTCCCCATCGACTCCGATGCCAGTGGCCTAGGATGGGGAGCCCACTGCAAAGGCGTAGAGACGGGGGGTCGGTGGTCCCCCTCCGAACGGACCCGTCACATCAATGTATTGGAAGTTTTGGCAGGGCTGTTCGCGGTTCGGTGTTTCACGAGGAACTCCTCACATCGCCGGATCCTCCTACGACTGGACAATTTCCCGGCGGTACGCTACATCAACGCCATGGGAGGTCCTCGATCGGGACTGCTAGCTCTCATGGCGACGGAGTTTTGGCAGTACTGTCTCCAACACGTCCTCCCGGGCTATTCCGGGTCTATCGAACCAAGTCGCAGACTGGAATTCCCGTCACCTGTCGGATCCAGGGGACTGGCGGATACCGCCTTCAGTGTTCAAACACATTCACTCACTCTGGGGACCCCGGAGATGGGATTTGTTTGCCTCGAGGTTGAACACTCAACTTCGGGAGTTCTTCAGCTGGAGACCGGACCCGGACGCGTTGGGCACGGATGCCTTCCTTCAGGATTGGTCAGGGGCGCGCCACTATGCCTTCCCTCCGTTCGCCCTGATTGCTCGAACAGTGATGCAGCTCAGGACCCAGCTGGCGACCCTGGTGTTGGTTACCCCGTTCTGGATGGCTCAACCTTGGTTCCCGGCCCTTCTGGAGATCGCGATCGACGCACCCAGGATTCTACCCCGGCGACCGGATCTCCTCTTGGACGCGGAGGGTTCACCTCACCCCCTGGTATCGGACGGCAACCTGGACCTACTAGCGTGGCTGGTTTCCGGTTTGCCTGGCAAAGCCAGGACATTTCGGTCCGGGCTGGGGAGCTGCTCTTACAGGCATGGGCCCCCGGTACCCGGGGAGTGTACAAATCCGCCTGGGTCAGGTGGTCCACTTGGTGTGTGGGACGGAGTCAGGATCCCGTTTCAGCCTCTATGAGCACGGTCTTGGACTTCCTGACGGTTTTGTTTGACTCTGGCCTGGCTTTCCACACGCTGAACGTCTATCGCTCGGCGCTTTCCGCCGGCCATGTGGGCTTCGCTGGTGTGGCCTTGGGGCAACACCCTTTGGTCTTCCGTCTGTTGCGAGGTGCTTGTTTCGAACGACCCTCCCTTCCTCGATATTCAGTGGTGTGGGATGTTTCCCTGGTGCTCCGTTTCCTGGAGGATTGGCCAGACAATAGAGATCTGTCCGTGCGGCAATTATCAGCGAAACTGGTAATGCTGTTCTGTTTGCTCTCTTGTAAGCGAGTCGGAGATGTTCGGGCGCTGGATTATCCTTCTCGCTCCTTCGGTCCTGATTGAGTTGTGTTTGACGTGACTAGGCGTACCAAGACGTCCATTTCTTCGGTGTTTTTTCCGGCCTATCCAGATCGGCCGTTATTGTGCCCGGTTCGATGCCTCGGTATACGAGAACCGCTTGATGGGGTTACGAGTTCCTCCGGTTTCTCTGTTCCTGTCGTTCCGTGCCCCCCATCGGCCCGTGTCTTCATCGACATTGGCGCGTTGGTTACTGGGTCTGACGGGGGTGGATACGCCTCCTTTGGGGCCCATTCGGTCCGTACAGCTATGGCCTCTTCGGCGGTAGCCGCTGGTTGTAGACTGGAAGACGCTATGCGATCCGCTGACTGGTCCAGGGAGTCTACGGCTCGCCTTTTCTACGTACGGCCCATAAGACACTGGACGGGGACTGTTATTGATCAGCTTTGAATTGGCAAAATAGGAGCCTCCGAGTCCGGTGGTAAAATTGGGGAATTTTCCTAGTCCATGACGAAAAGTTCTAATTTTAATAAGGACTCGGAGGCGAGTATTTTGCCATCTCTTTCTTAACTCTTTGCTGCTGTGAAGAAAGTAAAGAAGGAGATGGCAAAATACTCGCCTCCGAGTCTTTATTAAAATTAGAACTTTTCGTCATGGACTAGGAAAATTCTCCAATTGTAGTGGAAGCCATAATTACTATATGACAATCCCATAAACAATAAATACAGAAACTCTGCAACAAGTGGACTAAATGCCATATAGTCTGTGTGAGCCTCTCTAATGTAGGTGCAGCCAGGGGGGCCAAACCCACGGTGCGAAGCAGCAGAAGGGACAAAACGTCAATCTGTCCGATCGTTCTTCAGACCAGAAAGATGGCCTGAATCGGAATTTTATGTGCAGTGTGTTGTCTTGTCTTTGAAAGCAGTTCTTTAATCCGAAGTATCTGCCACACA
Source organism: Leptobrachium leishanense (assembly GCA_009667805.1). NCBI lineage: Eukaryota > Metazoa > Chordata > Amphibia > Anura > Megophryidae > Leptobrachium > Leptobrachium leishanense. Next base: position 384,212,312 of record CM019064.1, on the reverse strand, counting down.
AACTAAAAAAAACACGTATGCTCCAAGCTCTTATGTGTTTTATATCAAAAAGGCTGTTTACAGCAGCTAACCTTTCACCAAAGGGTCACCTTTTTAATTTGTAATTTTGGGTTCTTGTTCTAATATCCTGACCAGCTACTTCTGTAAACCTTACAGCATCTCCAGAAGCTTCCATGGGAAAACATCTCCTGCCTTCTGAACAAGTCAGTCACCCGTCTTCCATCACTGAACTTCCTCCTCAGCTATGGTTTACTCAGAAAGGTGAGATTGCCACGTGGCATCAGAATGCTGTCCAGACAGACAGACACACACACACACCCCCTTGTGCCAATGTTTTGGGATGTACTGAACATTTTACTAAACTTTTTAAAATCTGAAATCTATCCTACGTCTGCCTGGCATGCTGTGGCTACTGTCACTATTTCCATATTTGTGGGGTGAGGCCATCCATGGCATATAAACTAGGAATCTACATGGTAAGTTTGCTAATTTTTTTTTTTTTTAACAGCACCAGCCTCCAACTACCCTCGTTCGTGGTGTTGACCCGAAGCAAACTTTTTATGTCCTCAACCCACATGCAAATCTTCCAGGCACTGAGGAACGATTTAGGGACTGGTTTAAAAAGTAAGTATAAGCATTACATTGTAGACAATAGTTGTTCCTAAAGCGCTTTAATGGCTGCTCGTGGTGTTGGCATACTGACTGACAGAGCTTTCTCTTAGCACAAAGATCTAACGTTGGGTGACAGGGATAGTCTGCCTGCTTCACACCGCTGCATGGAGTCCACACAGCGCAGCCACACCTGCTTCTGCACTGTAAAAGGATCAGTTTTATAATAAATCTAAATTCTCTTGCCATATTTAAAGTTGTGTCCCATAGGTTCTGCTATTAAGAATTTTTTTATTGATGATAAATAAACCATAGCTCCCAGAAAGCCAAAGGGCGCCCATAACTGCTGTGCCTCGGTTTCTCCGATATGCTGGTATACCTTTTTTATGATCCTCTTCCTACACTGGAAAATGCTCGCGCAGGAGCTGCACTGAAGGTTTAAAATCCTAATGGAATTGCAAATATCCTAAGGCACAACAAGAAGTTTACAAAAAAAACTTAAGGGTGTATAGTACACAGAAATGCTGCGTGACCCCAGTGAGGTGTGTGACAGGTTAGTCTAGACAATTTCTCACCCTACCTAGAGAAACCAGACGTTTTACAGTGATACCAGTAGTGTGCACAACATTTTTATTTTCTGTCCTTTCCATACCAGTACCATGTGTGCCTGTCCCACGCAGACCATTCATACATGCCTATACCTAGAAGGATGAACTCTCCTTAAACCTATATGGGAATACCATGAGCCCATAGCATTAAAGAGGCACAGGTCCCTGAGCATCCTCAGCTCGTTTCCCCACCTCGAGGAAGGAATTACAGAGAAACTTGGCAGGCTGATTCAGCTCTCTGAGTAGCTCTGCCTAGAATCTGAGCTCTAATTCCTAGTCATTTGGTCCTTTGGGAACCAGCCCCATCCAATAGGTGGAGTAAATGTAACATCACTGCTCTATGACCATGGAGACACAGGTTCGAATCCCAACAAGAGCACCTCTGCAGTAAGTGTCCTTGGGCAAGACACCTAACGGTTCATACTCGCCACCCAGGACATACATGAAAACGAGAGAAATCTCAATGTATCCTTCCTGGTAAAATACAGGGTTATTCAAAAAGAATGAACAGCTGTTGTGATGCATTGCTTCAGTTCTCAAGCATTGTCATGGAATGAGTCAGTGATCCTTTGAAAGTAAGTTTTGAATGGCTGCCACAAGGGGGCGATGTAGTCTCGTTGTTCTTTTGGGAACGTTCAGTTGTTTATTTACCTCCAGTTGTTTATTTCCCCTATGGAATGGCAAGTCCTCAGCAAAATGCGTTCTCGAGTTCGCGAAAACAGATTTGGTTGTCTCGGTGCCACGTGCTTTTTGAAGACTATTTGACATTAATCCACCCTCTAACAACATTCGACGGTGGTTTCGACAGTTTCAAGATAGTGGGTGTCTTTCCTTTACAAAAAAAAAAAAAAGTCCGGGACAACCACGAGTTTCAGAGGAACAAGTGGCGAGAATCCATGCTGCGTTTGAGAGGAGCCCGCAGAAGTCCACAAATCGCGCTAGTCCTGAGCTTGCGATCCCTCAATCCACGATCTGGCGTGTGCTAAGAAGACGTCTACATTTGAAACCACACAGACTGCAGCTCGTTCAGGCACTTACTGATGACAACAAAAGGAAGCTGATGGAATTTTGCAATTTGCTGCTGGAGATGATGGAAGACGAAACCAATATTTCACGTTTAATTTTTAGTGATTTAAGTGACTTTTCACTTGAGCGGCACAGTCAATCGTCACAATGTGCGTATTTGGGAAACAGCACCCACATGAAATAGTTGAGCATGAAAGATTCCCCTAAGGTGAATGTCTTCTGTGCTGTGTCTCAGAACAAGGTTTATGGTCCCGTTTTCTTTGAAGGAAGCACCATTACAGGACTGGATATGCTCCAAAACGTGCTCTTTACTTCACTGGAAGCAGATTCACATGACTTAATTTATCAACGAGATGGAGCACTGCCCCATTGGCACCTAATGGTTCTAGCTTTTTTAAATGAAAAAGTGCCCCAGCGATGGATTGGTTGGAAGGGGGCCAATGACCTTGCTCTTTGTGCTTGGCCTGCGAGATCCCCAGACCTCAACGTGTGTTTTTTTTCTTGTGGGGATATGTAAAAGATTGCGTTTATGTTCCACCGCTACCCTCTAACCATCGAATAAAAACAGCGATCAACCAGCGGATCGTGATATGCTGATACGCACCTGGGAGGAATTCTCTTCTCGCATTGATGTTGCCCGTGCTGTACAAGGTGCTCACATTGAACACTTGTAAGACTGGAAATAAAAGCTGATTGTGAGTATAATACTCGTGACTTGGCTTGGTTTTGTACTACTTTTCCTTAATAAAATATTGCGTAAAGAAATCGGTTCATTATATTTGAATAACGCTGTACTTTCTCAAAGCATTGACAGCCATTTTTTTTTATTTTATTTTTTAAAGCATTGAGCGCTGCTGTATTGACTGCCTGCCCATAGTCATGTGACCTGCTGCAGCATACCTGAAATGGAAACCTGTCACATCCAAGGAGAGCAGATGAAGCCCTGTACTGGAAAAGAGTGTTTAAACTTAAATGTTAAAATGGGTAGAGGTTTCCCAAGAGCTTTTAAGGAGCCCTCAGGGTCTTACCAGGTCCTGCAAGAGTGATTACCAAAAAAACACCTAATCCATATCTGAATCTGGGACTCACATATATATTTGTGTAATGGGGCAGGTGTCCAACTCCTGATTCTATCACTTTATATGCTCTCGTTTATTACAAGTGAGCATATTCTGTGAATTATAACATGGGGTAAAGCAGTATTGAGTTATATAATTTTTTTCTGGAAACTTGTTTAGCTTATATGATTTATCCCTGCCTTAGCTACAGGTGTAAATATTAACAAATACGAAAATTATGAGTTTGCTCTGCTGTTAAACACACAAGATGTGGGGCTTACTTTATTTTAATTTATTATTTTTTATTTTTAGCGAACCTGGCTGGAAAGGTGTGATCAAGAGCGCCCCAAATCCTGAACAGCTTGAGCATGCACTGACGAAACAAGATCTGTACATGTGAGTGTATTTTTTGGGGGGTCTTGTTCTGTAATGGGATGCCCTGTGAGGCTGTCACAGTAAGCATGCAATGTGTTCTCTTTGCAGATATGTTGGACATGGGGCAGGAGCACACTTACTAGATGTTCAGACCCTCCAGAGGTTGGACTGCAATGCCCTGGTGCTGCTCTTTGGGTGCAGTAGCGCTGCTCTAGCTGTGCGTGGAGACCTGGAAGGAGCAGGCATTGTCCTAAAGTACCTTATGGCTGGATGGTAAGACTGCAAATATGGTTAGTCCTGCCGGAACATTTTTCAGCAGAATAATTAATACTTTGCCAAACTTGAGGCTGCCTGCTTTACGTCCAAACCTGCATATGTGATAAATCTGACAACTCTAAACTGCCCTCCGTTGGTATGCGGCCACCATAAATGATCTCTCCATGTATAGTGTTTGTCCACTATTTGTTTCCATGTGCATTCTCAAAGTAAACAGTGTCATGAACTGCAATTGCAAGGTTTTCAGGGTTTTTCTCAATGTTTGAAACCAGTGAATTTTTCACCTCCCCAGATAATCCTAAATATGCTCCAATGTCACCTGCTTCCATTTTAATTATTTAAGCGCCCCCACTTCAATTTTGGATGCCCCTAGGTTAGGAGTCAGCAACCTTGGCCTCCAGATGTTTTGGAACCATCACCTAGAACAGGCCTCAAAATTTCCACTCACCTGCTCGCATTTGGCGAGTGGAAATTACATGAGGGCAAGTGGGAATGCAGAGGCAGGGCAGGATAAGGGGTTAGGTGGGCAACTAGTGGCGAGTAACTCTTAAGGCCTGGCTAGTAGCTTGGGACTTGAAATTTTGAGCCCTGACCTAGAAGGCTCAGCCACTCATTGGGTTGACTGAGCATCATGGGAGTTGTATTTCCAACACATCTGGAGGGCCAAAGTTAGCGACCCCTCGTCTAGGTACTGCATATATATATATAGAGATGGAGGAGTGCCCCTTTTTGCAGTAATGCAGGTTTGTCTCCAGTTTACCTTGACATGGTGGTGGGCTTAAATGGTCATATTGTACGACCATAACGACTTGTTTTGTTGGATCTTTTTATCGTTGCTAATGTACTTTTTAATATTTGCCGAGCTGGACTTCATGAACAGGAATTGGCCACCTGGTCCCTCATTACACACAGCCGCACAGCTTAAAACTGCCCTTAGTGTTGGACTCGACATGGCCTGTGAACAGCTGCTACAAGCGGTTGCATCTGCGTTATTGTAAGGATCACTTTGCTGGTACTGCCAGCTTATCCATTTATACCTGGTGTCTGCAGACAGCCAAATGGGATTGTGATGTGTGGAATGTTTTGTGCGCGTCAGTCAGATGTGATTGTGGTGTGTGGAGACTGCAGGATGCTTAAAGTTTCTCTTCCCCTTACTAACTTTGTTCTATCCACTTTGCTTGCAGCCCTCTAGTCCTTGGGAACCTGTGGGATGTCACGGACCGTGAGATTGATCGTTACACGGTAGCGTTCTTGCAGGGCTGGCTGAAGGCTGGGTCTGGGGCGCCCCTCCTGAAATACCTCTCTGAGTCTCGCCAGGCACCCAAGCTGAGATACATTATTGGCGCTGCACCCGTGGCGTATGGATTACCTGTGGCGCTACGGTGACAAGATAATAAAGAGTTCAAATGTTTTGTAACTTTTAGAAGTTTACTTGTAAGTTTTTAAGTATTTTTTTTTTTCCATTGGAATCACAAGAAATGCTGTTTATTTACCCGGCTGCTCGGCAAGCTGGGGGGTTTTATTAAACGGTCTTGCAGTTTTAGACCTGTGTCACATGCGGACGTTTCACTTCACTTACAGCTCATCCTGATTCATTTTACCTCACGTTAATTTCTGCCTCTGCTGAATCACTGACCTATTGCATTCTGGGAAGAAATTCTATATTTTATGGGAAATCCGTTTCAACCTATGCCTGGGTAAATGACCAGGTCTCGGGGATATGAATCTCCAGGCTGGGAGTGAAGGGGTGGAAGAAAGGTTGAGCATCGGTTTCCGAGGTTGTAATACAGAGTGAAACGACACAAATATTTATTGTATTTTATCATTTCAAACTTGTCATACAAAAGGGCTGCACAGATGTATTCATCTTAAATCTATTTTATCAGAACATTGTATTTTTATTAGTTTATTGCCGGATAAAAGGATGTTGACTGTTGTATATATGTAATAAAGGGCTTTTGCTTACTATGAATGGTTTGGTTTCTTTTTCCTGTTCTTCCACTACAGGTTGTCTCATTGAGAGATGATGCTGTGCTGCATTCTCTCCCACCTCGTCTCTCCTTCCCCTCAACCACGAGCTGCAGCAAGCGGCCAGAGCTCCATCCCCAATATGAGGTCCTAATCTAACTGAGCCATCAACTTACCTTATACATAAATATAAATGTTTGAGTCAGTCATTGGTGACTTTTCACTGTATATGAACAGCTCCACGAACAAGCTTTTCCAACACGTGTTCTCCGCTCAAACCGGTATTCTGCAAAGCATACAGACTATTAGAGTCCGATGTTAAATGATTTGTGTGTTACCGTAAGTCCCTTAACACATAAAAACCATAGCCTCAAAACTTGCCTCTGATCCCACGGGGGGGGGGGAACGACACAATCTGCTGCGTACTCTAGCAACAGAACAAAATGTCAGTTTTGCTGCAGGGTGGCCCCGCACATGTTATATTGCACACTGGGAACAGAGGCTAGTGGCAGCGCTGCCGCTGTCTATCAGCGGCTCAGCTATTCAGACATAAGCCGCTAATACAGCATCACGCTTGGGATAGAACACTTATTAGGGATCTGCTGATGGATATAGGCTCATGCAGAAATTAACCATGAGTGAGCTACGATAAACAGCTCCATTGGAAAATGGGGCTCCTGCCAGTCTGTTTCATATTTACATTATTGGTTCCAAGTTACGCTAGGAGAGCACCGTCTCTTTCCACTTCTTTGTATTTGAGGTAACTAAGAAGATATAACGAAGGGCAGAGGCCACCCTCGATTTGGCCCAGGTCAATCCAAACCAGAGCCGGGACATACTAGGCTCTAAAAAGCAGAAGTGTTCCTTTTCTCATGAACACTCGCTGATTTATGTAAGGCGGTATTGTACTATCAATAGATTAGAAGAAAATGGTAAGCGCCCAAAGAATGTGACAACACCCGTTCCCTGATGCCAAACCAGAGCAAGAAAAGTCGCATGTGCTTTAAAGGTGTGGGCTACCTTTTGGAGTAGAAGAAAAGCAACCCAGACGCACTAAACCACTCAGAGCCAGTGATAGGGCTCTGTACTTGTGAGTTGGATTATCCTCTAATATTGCAATAATACAGTTTTCACTATTATATTCTTTCTGTTTTTTGTATATATAACCCATGTGGATGATGTACTACATATGAGAAACACCCTGGTCCTGAGAAGCGATTGACCTCGCGCTACCAGATACGTATATTTTTGGTATTGTACTATCGTCTCCTCTTCTCTCCCCTTTTGTGGACCGGGAGTTCACTTGATACCAAGACCCACACATACGCTTGGACTGTATTTAAAGGTTACAACGGACTTTTTTTTTTTCACTTTCTCTTTCTCTCTCAACATTTACAGCAATTTATGGTTTGCTGCTATAGTTATATATTAACTGCGTGAGACTGGACTTTAATCAGCAGCACTTTTTCGATATAGGAAACACTATGTCCAAGTTGCACAGTACCTCAAGGACGCGATTTTTTTTTTATTGTATTATATGCACTTTTATTTGCATTGTCCATTTTCTAGCACTTTAGTTGGTACCGCAATATACGCACTTTCTATTGCATATTTGCACGGCGGTAATATTGCTCATAGATTACCTATGGTTGCACTTTTTATATCTGGTCATTTAGACTGTGCACATACCCCATAGTGAGTGATGGGATTTACCGTCTATTTAAAACCTACCTTCATTGGTACTGTATGCACTTTATTTTGCACTTATGTCACTATCACTTTATTTACTCCAAAAGTTGCAATATCTGTATGGTAATAGGGCTTCTATATAGCTTCCTAACTGTTGTCGCTTTCTACCAGCCCATTGAGTTTGTGGAAGAAATTCCATCTGGGATTAACATTTAATAACCGTGTTTTTATTAGGTATTTTATATCTATTTCCACTGTTCTGACTATTGATTGTGCCACTAGGATCCCTGCCTTAAGTCCGTTGGAAAATGGGGCCCACGATCAGCACGTGTCTTTTTTACTAATGAGGTGCATCGCATTGCTTCTGCGTGAGACACATTATGAAGTTGCCTGGTTCAAGCAGCCCCCTCACAATTATCCCCTCTCCCCCCCCCCCCCAGGGCCTTCAAGCACATGTCCACTAGTGTTTACGGTGAGCTGAGTGGCTGGTTTTAATCCACTTTTGAAAAGACTGGCAATGTAGGCACAGCTGACACTTGTGGTATTCTGTACATAGTTAACACCAGAGGAGTTGTCTGCTTTCATTGTGGTGCCTGGATGGCGTAATGTTATGGAAAGCGATGCAGTTGCACCTATTACCATGCATGTATGAGCAACTGTCCAACATGAGGTCTGTGGGATACTTTGCATTATTTTAACACACATGAAATGAGATGCATACTATTGTGCAATTAATAATGAAAAGTTTCCTGTTACCCTAAGGTACAGCAAGAAAAAAAAAATCTGACTTTGCCCATTTTAGTGTTACCTTGTATCATAAACTATAATTTAGGAAATTTGAGTTTTGTCTTCTGAATATTCTCCCCACTGTGTTTTAATCGTTTCACAGATGTTGGGTCCGCACGTGCATCCTGCGCAGACCATGACCTCGCTAATGATTGCTGCTGCTCGGGATGTGGTTTAATTGGGGAATTTTCTTAGTCCATGACGGAAAGTTCTAATTTTAATAAGGACTCTGCGAGTATTTTGCCATCTCTTTCTTAACGCTTTGCTGCTATGAAGAAAGTAAACAATACGAAAAAACAAACTTCCCCCACAACAGGGGATGAACACACCCCACACCCTCTCCCAGCCAATCAATATAGTCCCGCCCAGAGATAGACTCCCCTTTCTTTGCAATCCAGAAGTTAGAATCTCCAGGACGAGACGCAGCTACCCAATGGGGAAGCGTAGAAGCCAAACACGGCCAGGCGTGGGGAAGACGCAAAGAATGCCATCAAGGCAGGACGATCAGCGCGAAGCTGAAAGAGGAAAAACAAACATGGGGTCGGGGTTAGAACCGAACCATCAACTGCGTGCAACGCAAGCGCATAGGCGATAAAACACAGGAGATCGCAAACGTGAAAAGTTTATTTCAGGAACATGCGCGCACAACTCAGCGGAGTACAACGCCAGAGTGCAGGCGCGCGCAGTAAATAAGACACGGACAACCAATGCAATGTTTGAGTAATCAAAAGATAAACAAATGGGAGGGAAAATACTCGCCTCCGAGTCCTTATTAAAATTAGAACTTTCCGTCATGGACTAGGAAAATTCCCCAATTTTACCACAGGACTCGGAGGCGAGTATTTTGCCAATTCAAAGTTGGTCAATAACAGTCTGCGTCCAGTGTCGCATGGGACGTATATAGAAAAGGCGAGCAGTAGACTCCCTAGACCAATCAGCGGAGAGCATGATGTCCTCCAGCCGCTACCACCGAGGAGGCCATAGCGGCACGGACCGAATGGGCACCAAAGGAGGCGGTATCTACTCCAGCGAGACCCATCATGTCAAGGTTGACGAAGACACGGGTCGATGAGCACGGAACGACAGGAACAGAGGAGAAACCGTACCGACACGGAACCCCACCAGGCGGTTCTCATAGACCCGAAGGCATCGAACCGGACACAACGGGCGATCTGGATAGCCCGGGAAAGACACAGACGAAATGGAAGTCTTGGTACGCCTAGTCACGTCAAAAACGACCCATCCGGTCCGAAGGAACGATAAGGATAATCCAGAGCCCGGACATCACCGACACGCTTACAAGAGAGCAAACAGAACAGCATCACTAGTTTTGCAGACAACTGCCGCAGGGACAGATCCCCATTGTCCGGCCAGGTCTCCAGGAAACGCAGAACCAGGGAAACATCCCCCCTTCATCGAGTACCGAGGAAGGGGGGTCGTCGAAACGGGCCCCCCGCAGTAGACGGCAGACCAGAGGGTGTTGTCCTAAAGCTACACCTGCGAAACCCACATGGCCAGCGGAACATGCCGAGCGGTAGACAGTCAAAGACGTCAGGAAATCCAAGACCGCGCTCAGAGAGGCTGAAACGGGATCCTGACTCCGTCCCACACACCAAGCAGACCACCTGACCCAGGCAGATCTATACGGTCCCGAGGGCCCATGCCTGCAACAGTAGTTCCCCAGTCCGGACCGATATACATAGTTATATAGGCTGAAAAAAGACATGCGTCCATCGGGTTCAGCCTCTCCCACATAACCTACTGCTGTTGATCCAAAAGAAGGCAAAAAACCCAGTCTGAAATGCTTGCCAATATGCAACATACTGGGAAAAAATTCCTTCTTGACCCCAGAATGGCGTCAGATTTCTCCTTGGATCAAGAAGCTTTTACCCACATATTAAATATTATAACCCTTAATATTCTGTGTCTGCAGGAAGTCATCCAGTCGTTTTTTAAAAGTCTGTACAGACTCTGACCCAACCACCTCAACAGGCAGAGAATTCCACAGCTTTATTGTTCTCACCGTAAAATAACCCTTCCTATGCTTTAAGCTAAATTTTCTGTCTTCCAGTCTAAATGGATGACCCCTTGTCCTATGTATAGTCCTGTTAATGAATAGGTTATCAGACAATGGTTGATAATGGACCTGTATATATTTATATAAGGTTATCAGATCCCCTCTAAGGCGCCGTTTCTCTAAACTAAACGGGTTTAAGCTTGCTAGTCTTGCCTCATAACTTAACCCTTCCATTCCCCTTATTAATTTAGTTGCCCGTCTCTGCACTTTTTCTAGCGCTATAATATCTTTAAGACCGGTGCCCAAAATTGCACGGCATATTCAAGGTGCAGCCTGACCATTGATTTATACAGAGGCAAAATTATGTTTTCATCCCGTGAGTGAACTCCCCTTTTAATGCATGCCAATACTTTGCTGGTTTTGGCGGCTGCTGTTTGACATTGCACATTGTTACTTAGTTTGAAGTCTATGATTATTCCCAAATCCTTCTCCTGCTTGGATTTCCCTAACTCCGTACCATTTAGGGTATAAATTACTTGTGTGTTCTTCACTCCAAAGTGCATAACTTTGCATTTATCTAGATTAAATTTCATCTATCTAAATCCCTCTGCAGCGAAGTAACATCCTGCTCACATTGTATTACTTTTCTATGTCTTGGCTTTGCCAGGCAAACCGAAAACCAGCCACGCCAACAGGGCCAGGTTGCCTTCTGAGACCAGGGGGTGAGGTGCGTCCTCCGCGTCCAGCAGGAGATCCGGTCGACGGGGTAACATCCTGGGAACGTCGATCGCGATCTCTAGAAGGGCCGGGAACCAGGGTTGAGATGTCCAGAACTGAGTAATCAATACCAGTGTCGCCATCTGAGTCCTGACCTGCATCACCGTTCGAGCAATCCGGGTGAACGGAGGAAATGCATAGTGACACACCCCGGACCAATCCTGTAGGAATGCATCCGCGCCCAACGCATCCGGGTCCGGTCTCCAGCTGAAGAACTCTCGAAGATGAGCGTTCAACTTCGAGGCAAACAAATCCCATCGAAGAGGACCCCATAGTGAGCGAATGTCCTCGAACACTGAATGTGGTATCCGCCAGTGCCCAGGATCTGCCAGATGGCGAGAATTCCAGTTGGCGACTTGATTGGAGAGACCCGGAATGAACTGGGCCTGAACCCAGAGACCGTGTTGGAGACAATAGTCCCAAAATTCCGTTGCCATGAGCAATAGAAGCTCCGATCGAGGGCCCCCCCATGGCGTTGATGTAACGTACCGCTGGGAAATTGTCCAGTCGCAGGAGGATCCGGCAATGCGAGGAGTCCCTCGTGAAGCATCGAGCCGCGAACAGACCGCCAGAAGTTCCAATACATTGATATGACGGGTCCGTTCCGCAGGAGACCACCGGCCCCCTGTCTCCACGCCGTCGCAGTGGGCTCCCCAGCCGAGGCCACTGGCATCAGAATCGATGGTGAGAGTCGGGGGGAGGAAACAATTGCTTGCCGTTCCACAACGTCATCTGGGAGTGCCACCACGACAGGTCCGATCTGGCGTCCTCTGTCAGGAGTACCACATCCGAGTAATCCAAACCCACCTGGAGGGAACGGGCCTTCAGGCGTTGGAGGGCCCGATAATGGAGAGGAGCCGGAACTATCGCCAGACGTGCCACTGCCAGAAGTCCGATGACCCTGGCCAGCATCCTCAGTGTAGGCGCTGAGTGTCGGTGGAGAGCGGAAGTCTTGCGGATGTCCCGAATCTTGGAGGGAGGTAGGAACAACAATAGGACGCGGGATTCCAGGAAGAAACCCAGGAATTCGATGCGTCGTGTCGGAACCAACAGGGATTTTTCCACTTTGACTAGGAACCCCAGTTCTTGAGGGAGGGATATCGTCCATCGGAGGTGAAGCAGGAGCGTGTCCCTGGAGTTGGACATCAAGAGGATGTCGTCCAAATAAATAATGAGGTGGACGCCCCTGGCCCGTAGGGAAGCGATTACTGGTTTCAGCAGCTTCGTGAAGCACCATGGTGCTGACGAGGGGCCGAACGGCAGGCCAGTGAAGCACCACACTCGATCTTGCCTCATGAACTGGAGGAAGTCTCTGTGGGAGGAGCAGACCGGTACCGTCAGATAGGCGTCCTTCAGGTCTAGTTTTGTCAACCAGTCGTCTCTCAGGAGGACGTGACGCAACGTGTGAATGCCCTCCATCTTGAAGTGCCGTAGACGATCGAGAGGTTCAATTCTCTTAGGTTGCTGACCGGGTGGAAGCCCCCGCCTTTCTTGGCGACCAGAAATAAGGTGCTGAGAAAACCTCCTGAAGACGGCGGGGCCAGTTCTATTGCCTCTTTGGCCAACAGGTCCCGAATCTCCGCCTGCACCAGCAAGTCTTGCGCGTGCGCAAAGAGGAGCGGCGCGAGGGGTCGTGTCTGTGTAGGCGTGTCCACAAAGTCTATGGAGAAACCCCGTACCGTGGCCAAGACCCACGCATCGGTGGTGAGGCGTGCCCAAGCGAGCGCAAAATTGGCTAGATGGCCCCCTACCCTCTCCCCTGAATGAAGGATAATCTGAAAGGCGCTCCCCTGAGGATCTCCTGTAGGAGGAGGATCTGCCTCCTCTGTTGGATCCGTCGCGCCAGGGTCTGGCTCTGGACGGGAAGAAGCGAGAGCCGTAGCTGGGGTTGTCGGCAGCATAGCGAGCTGAATCGAAGGAAGAGCCTGACGAGCGGGAGGGACCCCCGCGGCCGGCAGAGCGACCCCTGCCTCTGTCGGCCCTGCGAGAGACCCGTCCCGGGAACATTCTCTTCATCGTGGTCTCCGCTTTGTCCAGCATGGAGAAGGACCCCACATATGTGTTGAGCTTTTTTGCAAAAGGGTCACCGAAGAGTTGGCCGTCCGCCTTCACTCCCAGGTCGGTGGTGGCCATGTGGGTCAAGTTGGTATCCATTTTGAGGAGGATAGTTTTCCTGCGCTCTGATGCTATCGCAGCGTCGGCGTTCCCTAGTAGTCAAAGGGATCGTTGTAGCCACTCCTCAATCTCTGAGGGATCTAGTGGGGTATCAGTTTGGCATGGGTGACAATATCTAGGGCCTTTACCAGAGGGCCAGTCGTGTCAAGTAATTTATCCTGACATGTCTTCATGGCAAAATCTATGCCCTTTTTAGCTGACCAACCTTTGTTGGCGACAAATTGTTGGAAGGCCTCATCCACCTCAGGAGTGATGCATGTCTTGCCAGCCGTGGTGGGCCGAGGGCATTCAGCCCGCAGGTTAAATATGGTTCCCTTATCAAGAGGGCAGCGCATAACGCTGTCGACCCAGCATTCGACATTGGGCTGAGGGGACCAAGCAGTGGAGCTTGGGTGGGAAATCTCACGGGGGTTAAACCATGGGATTTCCCGCCGGGTCGTAAATGGTATCCCCAACCTGCATAGGGGGCGGCTCCACCAGAAGGTCCTCTTCATGGACCGGGGCGTATAAAGTAATGGACTCATTTCCGTCATCACCCTCAGGATCGTCTTCCCCTGCATTTGTCCCTCTTGGGACGAGACTCCAGGCGGCCCCTTTAGGTCTCTTAATCTCGGCCGCATTGGTTGCCCCGCGGTCAGGGGCTCTTTTGCAAGAATCTGGCTCGTGAATCAATAAAGGCAGTGCTGCGGGGATGCCAGCCCCTCCATAAGCACCTGGGAGATGTGATAAATAGGAATCACTAGGCCCTGAGGCCATGGGGTCTAAAACCCTCCGAGTGGAGGCGTCCTGCGATAGTTCCTGAGGTTGGGAAGGTTCGTGTGCCTGGGCCATATTGCTCTGCAAGGCCGCAGAGCATGAGGCTACCTGTTTAGGGGGTATTTGCAGAGCATTGACAGCCTTATCCATGGAGCGTCTGAACGAATAACGGAGGTCGGCGACAGCCGCCGAGAGAGACTCCATGATGGAAAATCTGAGGGAAGCTTCAAGGGCCGCGAATTTCGCGGAGCTCCCTGATTTTTTTATGCTTGCGGGGGGGGGGAGAAGGGGGGTCCCCTCAGATATGGGCGCCCTGTGTTTGGAGCTTCCCTCTGACCCGGAGCCCCTGGCGGGGGAACGAGATGGGCTGCGGTAGGATTCGGACATCTTACTTTAACGTCGATTTGATTCACTTCGGGATCGAACAGCAAATAGTGCCGTGCGTGCAGGAAGGGGCGTGTCCTAGCGCGTGAGGGGAATCCTGGGTTGCCTTGCGTGGGAAAACGCTGCGATCCGAGCGCTAAACACATGAAGCGGCAAAATGGTATGCCCAGCGCGGATTTAGAACGATCCGAGTGGGGCAAACAGGGGTATCCAGCGCCGGAACTGACCGTGAGGACCGAGGTCCCCAAGTCAGGTCTGGTGGGAACACCGACCCCCGTGGCTTTAACCGGAGGGTAGCGGCGTCCCCAGCGAGCAGCGCTGACAGTAAGCAAAGCACTGCAATTAAACACAGAAATTACAGAAAATTCAATACAAAACATAAATAAATACAGAAGTTTTGTAGGGCACAATAAAACTACACTTATCTGCCAGAAGAGCAGCAAAGAAAGAGGAGGAGTCTGTCTCTGGGCAGGACTATATTGATTGGCTGGGAGAGGGTGTGGGGTGTGTTCATCCCCTGTTGTGGGGGAAGTTTGTTTTTTCGTATTGTTAACTCTTTGCTACTATGAAGAAAGTAAAGAAAGAGATGGCAAAATATGAGCCTCCGAGCCCTGTGGTAAAATCTGATTTGCACTTCTAGTGTTCATTAGAAGCAAAACGGAGGTGACATCCAATGTTACATAAACCGGACGAATATAGTGCGTTTGTTTAACCTCCCTGCGGTCTAATTTTTTAAATATTTCGTGTCTAAAAGCGTCTCAATTTTTTTTTAAAGGAAACGTGTTTTTGGACATAGTTAGCCTGTAATAATTAGGAATTACGCACTGAAATACGTGCAATCAATAGTTCTTACTGGTAAAATCCTTTATAAATAAATAAATAGTAAATACACTGAGTCCGATAAAGTTTGAAACATGACATAATAATTTATTATCCCAAAAATAATTATCCAAAATAATGCAAATAAATGATATTCAATAAAATAATAAACACTGAAATCGGTCTGAAAACAGGGTGAGAGGATATATGGTCTATTTCTTATCCTGTAATGCCACCCAGTGGCCATTCATAAACATTGCACTTTGGATTACAGTATTTTATGAAGTTGGCTGATGGTTCCCGCCCCCTGCACCATGTGACTCGCAGGGAGCATTCCAGGAAGCATCCACGATCACACTGCAGACAGCAGGGAGCCAGGAGGAGATGAGTATGTATCCAGCCCGAGTGTGGCTCGGGGTTACCGTTCGTGGTAGTGAAATTTAACCCCAAGTCACACTCGGGAATACCGCCAGGGAGGTTAATAGACTTGCAGGGTAATTCAAAGAGATCCGAATGGCTGCCGAAAGGGAACCGAACGCTGAAAATCAGCGTTCGGTTACCTTTCGGCAATTTGCCAAATCCTCGCACATTGCCTGCACATATGGTGCCTGTTAGAGGGCAGTGAAATCCCCATAAAAAAGCACTGCTTCCGCTATTCAGAGAACACAAACCAGCAGTGAAAGGTTCCTCTAATGCCCTGCCATTCGGTGGTTTAATTCGGCAGGTTTATTCCGGCGAATCCCATAGGCTTCAATGTTAAAAATATTCCCGTTTTAATTCAATATCTAATAAACCATTGATTTATAAAATTCTGCAGTAAAGAGTCTTTATTTATAGATTTTTTTGTTGTATTTTAAGCATTTTTCTGGATTTTTTTTTATTTAAAGTTTACGGTTTTCTGTAACAGCCCTTTTTTAATATCATTCCCTGGACCTCATAAGCAAATTTCAGACATTTTCGCTCAGTAGTTTCTTTGCAAACAGCGTTTCCCTTTTCAAACATTCAAGCAAACTGTTTTGCTAATTTATTCACTCCATTCGTCTGAGGTGTCGGGTTTTTCCGGCGGCTGCGCTGCGTGTGATCGGCTCCTGCTCGGGTTTTTCCGGTGTCTTCGATGGGTTAATCCCAGATGTTTTTGCGGGTTTTTGACGTGCATTCGCCGGGTTTTTAAGGTGACTTTTCTTCGGGTTTTCGGCAGCTTTTCCCTGCAGTTCGACGGCCCTGTGGTGCTTGCTGAATACACCGCAGGGTTGCCGAAATGGGATTGCCAAATGGAACCGACTTGAAGAGAACGAAAAGTCACCAAACGTGTGGTGACTTTTCGATTCTCTTTGAATTACCCTGTATGTTTTAAAAGGAAATTTTAAATTGTGCAACATGGGCGATAATCGCCGAATGTACAAATGTAACGATCATAAACCTAAAGATGTAATTGCTTCTTGGACCAGAGACCTGTCATAACTTGCCTTGGAGGTAAACAAGGCTGTGATCTGCCAAGCTGCACTCACAGGTACAGACCACAATATGGCATGTTATAGTTGCAGGTATAGCAAGCTATGATCAATGCATGGGTTTGAGGGTGGGGGATTCCCTGGGCTAATGTGTCCTCAATCTTCTTCTGTCCTTTATCTTCCTTTCTTTCATCCCAGGTGGGCCCTCTTTTCAGGCCTGCTGTCCATCAGTCCTGATATATAACTACCTTCATCAAGGCTCGTGGACCCGACCGTAAATGTAAATATTTGAGAGCTATTCCCTACTTGCCTGCAGCATAAGTGCACTTTAAATGGACACCAGGGCCAGCCACTCCATGGAGCCAAATGGTGCCACAGCTCCAGGGGGCATTTTGTTGTCCTTTCGAAAAGCCAGGGCATGGAGCGCTTGACAAGGCCAAAACAAACCTCAACCAGGGGTGGGTGGCAGGATATGTGGTGCTCTGATACACACCGCACGTTACGGTGAGCTTTATTGCTGTGGAGCTCTGTGATCTGCACATTGCTGTGGCGGTCTGTACACATTACTGCGAGTCTTATTGCTGTGGTGGTCTGATACACTTGTACACACCGTACGTTACTGTGTGTTTTGCTGTGGATCTCTGTGATACACTTATACAGTACAGAGTGTTTGTTTTTGGGGAGGGGGGAGCGGCAGCATTTCGTCCTTGGATCCAGGCAGCATAGTGGCTTGGGCCAGCTTTGAAGGACACTGCGGCCTCTAAAACCTGAGCCACTTAATTTGGTGCTGGAAATAAGGGTTACCCTGACCTGACCTGACCTCCTTACATGCACTCATGTATGTAAATAAATGTCATTTAGGACAAGCATGAAGAAATGTATTCATATTAAAGGATTTTCAATATTTGTGCTAGAGGCATTGCTGTGCAGCTCTGTTAAACACCTGCCCACACACACAAACAAACTGGGAAGCCCCTAACTGGGCACCTGCAGCACACCCCAATAAACGGGAGAGCCCGTAAGGAGGGACAGAACAATCTCGCATAAATCTTGCCCCTTGGGAAGTATTACCACCAGAACCCCTGGACGTTCCGCTGGAAACCACAATCACACTATGGCAATCAAATTTAAATCCCCATTTTGGTTTCTGGCTTCCCTTCCTAGTCAGTGTGATTCCCGAGATGCTCAGCGGTACAGCTACAGTACCACTAGTCTCCGAGCGCTCGCTACCTGCGGTCACCATAGAGACCAGCCATCGATGGCTAGAACACACGTTTCTGCGGCTAGAGCGGCCGTTACGCTGCCGTAAAGTGAACCTGGAAGGGGCGGATCTCTTCCTCCTGCAAGATGGCGCAGACTGTGAACATTACTGACTTGACTCTGCCGCAGCTCGAAGGGCTGAAGAGTCAGCTTGACCAGGTATACCAGAGCGCCGTGCCGTGTGAGTGACAGTCTGTGCCAGCGGCTCCTTACTACAGAGAATGTCATTTGTAAGGGCCCTATAGCAGCCCCGGACTCTGTGTCCACATCCTCTCAGGAGTTCCATACTCCATGCCTTCTGAAAAGAACATGTGTGAACCCTATCATACGGGTATCCTGTAGCACCACAATGAAGGGCAACTGTCTTCATGTCCTGTCAGCTGCATGCAGGAATGATTGATATGCATCCCGTTAACAGCGCTGGCACAGAATGGGAGGGGTATGCCAGGCCACTAAAATATGGTATAGGGGGGATTCCTGGTGACTCGAAATTAAAAAAAAAAAAAAATTGTCAGTTTTCAGTCACCCAGCCTGCCTTATGCCAATAGGGAGGAGATCTCTTGGATCATAAATCCCGATGCCTCAAATCACACTGTGATCTCTAGACACTACCTACCTGCTTCGAGTGGGCGCCAGGTCAGTGTCTTTGTGGGTGCACCCTTCTGTGACTCCTTTCACATCCCTGTGAAATAATAATCGGCTAACTAATCAATTTATGAGAATAATCGTTGGTTGCAGCCCTACAGAAAAGTATCACACATACATAGCGAGTGATTCCCTGTCAAATGACCCGAATTTGTGGTGGTCATCTGAATTGGAATCTACCCCTGGATATTTGAAGTTCTGGGATGTGTACAGAGTAGATGTGTAGGTATTAGAGGTGCTCAACTGACAGTATCTGCCCTATTATTGTATGGTTTTTTTTTTTTATTTAATGCTCCCCTTTTCTCTCCTAAGGCATGCACTGCTCAACCCCTTCAGCTCAGAGCTTCCATAATGCAGAGGTCCCTGCAGTCTTTTTTTTTTTTTCCTCTCTTAACCTTCCTGTTAACACTGAGCCACATTCAGGCAGATACATACCTGTCCCTGCGTTCCCATCTGCCCGAGTGTGGCTCGGTGTTAACAGTTTTCGGCACTGATATTTAACCCCGAGCCACACTTGGGCATAACGCCAGGGAGGTTTTAATGCAATTTCCATACCTACACAACTTGTATTGTGTGTGTGTGTGCAAATTGCACGTCGCTCGGACCTTGGCTACTTAGTATGCAAGTTCCGTACCGCCTGCACATAACAAGTCCATTGACTGATTTCTCTCAGGACACTCGTTCTTGAAAGAGGTCTGCGAGAGAATGATGTAAACACTCATTGGTGACCAGCAGCCAGGAATTCAAATACCCGGCTGTCTGGTGATGTGGGTGAAAGCATAGAAAACTCCACTTTACAAACTGCTTGCTGCCAAATGGCACCAGAAGGAGGGGGGGGGGCACTGCACACATCCTGACCACTTCAAAACCCTAAAGTGGTCATGGTGTGTAGAGTGTCCTTCTAAGCATGTATGAGAACCATGCTAGAAAAAACCTTCCCTTTTGAAGCCCCCATCAATTACAGTGAAATCCCATTTTTTATTGTAACTGCTAACTTTCCATACCCAGACGTAGCGCCACCTATGAGGAGCTGCTCATCCTGGTCTAGCTAGGCACAGAGTGCCCATAAACCCTGTATGGCTTATGGGGTGTGCATGGGCTTTGTGCTTCGCTCTGTCCAGCTCTGACCACCAGTAACTGTCCTTTTGTAAAACCATCATAACCTTAATTATTCCCTACTTACTGTTTGCTTTAGGAAGTGGAGTTCTTGTCGTCGTCTATTGCTCAGTTAAAGGTTGTGCAGACCAAGTATGTGGAGGCCAAGGACAGTCTGAACGTGTTGAATAAAAGCAATGCAGGTGAGTGGTCCACCACTGGCAGATACTGGAACTGAATGAAAAGGTTACCGATGCACTCCATAGTAACGTTTTTTTTTTGTTTTCATTACAGGGAAGGATGTGCTTGTTCCCTTGACCAGCTCTGTATCCTTTTTCCTTGCTGTGGGGTGATTGAGTTTTCATCTAAGTCACAGCAGTAGGTTTGCTAGTTTAAAGGAGCCCTGCGAGCAGCATGAAGGCTGTGGCATGCATACCGCAAGTGCTTGAGTGACCCATGTCTAGACTCCCTCTGACTTTTTAATACGTTTTCATAGCTTATGTGACACCAGAACTGTTTCACTACCGCATGCTGTCTGAATCATTTAATTGTATGTGGTGGCAATGCATGCACACCATTCAGTTAAAGGGACGCTCTAACACAAGGCTATCAAACTCCGGCTTCACAGATGTTGCTGGTCTAAAATTCTCTGAATTCTTTGAATGTACTAGATGGCCAGGGGATCATGGGCATTGTTCACAAACAGATCTCTGGATCTGGAATTTGCCTTTCTTGCTCTACGCTGTATGACTACACAATCTTGGAGTGTTCACTCTGCTGAGCTCGTGGATGGCTGATTCAGCCCTCTGCAGCAGCTTTGTCCCACCTGGAGGCTTCTGCATTAAGAGCCACTGGATTGGCTGAAGCATCTGGCCCCCTGTGGTCATGTGATATGTTGCTGGCATGACTAAACATGGCAGATCTTTAAAGTTCAGTGTAGCTACATTTAGGCTAGGGTCAGACGAACGCATTTTTCTCATCGTCCGTGACGTATTTTTTTCACGGAATACGCGATAGCGGTCATACGATGTGCATTTTCGTCCGTGATTTTGTGCGGATCATCAAAAAAAACCTTTGCGTCTGGACGTTATGTTAGCTGGACATTAGCAGCGTCTGACGTCTCCTAATAGAATCCTAGAAACATAGAAAATGTCGGCAGATAAGAACCTTTCGGCCCATCTAGTCTGCCCAATTACATGGATACTTTAACTGGATTTATCTCTTGTTTAGGATAGCCTTATGCCTATCCCATGCCTGCTTAAATTCAATTACTGTTTTGGCCTCTACCACTTCTACTGGAAGACTGTTCCATGTATCCACCACCCTCTCAGTAAAATAATGCTTCCTGATGTTACTTTTAAACCTTTGCCCCTCTAATCTAAGACTATGTCCTCTTGTTTTGCTACTTTGTTTCCTTTTAAATATACTCCCTTCCTCTACCTTGTGGATTCCCTTTACGTATTTAAATGTTTCTATCATATCTCTTCTGTCTCGTCTTTTTTCCAAGCTGTACATGTTAAGATCATTAAGCCTTTCCTGGTAACTTTTCTCCTTCAAGCCGTACACCATTTTAGTAGCCCTTCTCTGAACTCTCTAAGATGTCTATATCCTTCTGGAGGTACGGTCTCCAGTACTGCACACAGTACTCCAAGTGAGGTCTCGCCAGTGCTCTGTACAGTGGCATGAGCACTTCCCTTTTCCTACTGCTAATACCTCTCCCTACACAACCAAGCATTCTGCCAGCATTTCCTGCTGCTCTATTACATTGACTACTTACCCTTAGATCCTCTGAAATAATAACCCCTAAATCCCTTTCCTCAGATGTTGAGGTTAGGACTGTATCAAATATTCTATATTCAGCCCTTGGGTTTTTACGTCCCAGGTGCATTATCTTGCACTTATCCACATTAAAACTCAATTGCCACAGCTCCGACCATTTTTTTAGTTTACCTAAATCATTTGACATTTGGCTGATTCCCTCCAGGAACGTCAACCCTGTTGCAAATCTTTGTGTCATCAGCAAAAAGACATACTTTATCATTAATCCCTTCTGCAATATCACTAATAAAAATATTAAAGGGAATGGGTCCAAGTACTGACCCCTGAGGTACCCCACTGGTAACAAGACCTTGCGCCGAATAAACTCCATTTACCACAACCCTCTGTTGCCTGTCACTCAGCCACTGCCTAATCCATTCAACAATATTGGAATCCAAGCTCAGAGATTGCAATTTATTGATAAGCCTTCTATGCGGAACAGTGTCAAAAGCCTTACTGAAATCTAAATAAGCAATAATCACGCACACACGCCGCTAGCGGACGCAGCGCACTCTGTACGTCAGTACTAGCGGTATCACGTTCTCGAAAAAATGCGTTTGTTTGCCGCTTGCGTTGCACGGCCGCACTTTTGTGTGACCGTACTTCGTACATTGCCCGTCATTTGCTGCTACTACGGCCGTGATGAAGTGCGGCTGCACGCGCGTTCGCGCTGCGGTCGTCTGACCCTAGCCTTAAAGATTTGCTTTGTTTAGGCTGGTGTCAGACGAGCGCATTTTGTACAGACTGTGCATCCGTGCCGTACAGACGCACTTTCTGATGGAAGACGCAGTAGTGGCCACACAATCCGGTTTTTTTAGCTGACGTTATTTTTGACTGATGTAGAAGGGAAAATAAATTAAATATGAAAACCATTTTGTCCGTCAAAAATGCTGGATGTAGAAATGCAGTCCGTCTGACCTTGTTCATCACTCACACACAAAGCTATGTGGACGTTGCGGATGCAGCGCACTCTGTGCGCCCGTTCTAGCAGATTTACGTTCTTGCCTAACCTGCGTCCGTTATGCGTCCGCAGTTCGGTGCGGACATACTTTGTGTGTGGGGCTCAATTGGTCAAAATTATATGCTATAACAGACGTACAAAGGTGCGGCAACACGGACATGATCAGTGCGCTCGTCTGACACGAGCCTTACTCCATAAATATTCTTGTAGCGTGCGACTTCCAGAAACCACTGGCTGGATCTTTTGGAAACCCTGCTCCTCCACTATATTTGCAGAACAACTTTTCCATTCCCACAAACTGTTCCACGCCAAATGTGCTGCCAGTGCCTGATCCGAAGGAAAACATCAGGCAAGCAGTGCCTGGGTCCAGTCATGTAATGCTGCTGCCTCTACAACATGAAACACAAAGGACTCCTACTAACCTGCTCAGCAACCCCTGATTTACCCACATACAGTGCAGACAGACATTAATAAACTGTGTGCTGTTTGTTCAGATTTCCTCCAAATGTCTGACAGACAGCTGGAAAAGTGGAAACACTGACCACCACATATTGGCACTAGTTTATGTTGTGTATTTTAGAGCCACGTTTTGTTGCTTGTTTCTTAACTGTGCGTCAGATGTACATGCCTGGCACACTGAATGACGTGTCCAACGTGCTGATAGATGTGGGCACCGGATATTATGTTGAAAAGGTGAGCTGCTTTAAGAAAAAAAAAATATACCAGTGCTTCTGTTATTGTTAAATATTCGTCTTTTCCATCGATCTTCTTGTTCTCTCGTTGTATTCTCAGACTGTCGATGATGCCAAAGGTTTCTTCAAACGGAAGATAGATTTTCTTACTAAGCAAATTGAGAAGATTCAGCCAGCTCTACAGGAGAAGCATGCAATGAAGCAAGGTAACCCTTATCATTTATGCCAAGAATTCCTTTTACAAAAGGAACGAATGGCCATTTTTCACTTCTTTATACTGTTTACGGTGTATGAATAGAGGTATAAGGTTTCAATTCTAAAATGCCAGCGTTATTTATTAAAGGGACACAACCACTAACCTAAGCTATAAAATTAGATTACTTGTGCATCACAAACCACCTTCTAAAACACACGCTGCTGCTTTTATTTATGAATTAATTGCATATAAAAAGGAAAAATACAGTTAGGTTTTTATCTCCTGATGTAATCTTTACCAAAATCTTCTGGCAAGTCACATTTTATATCTGTGGTATAGGATAAAACAATATTGAAGAGGCAAACCAAATGGGAAATGCATACAGTGACACATAGAGGTCTATTCAGTAAACCTGAAACGAAAAATCAAGGTCACAATAGCCAAACCCAAAACTTGTTTTCCCGTTTATCTCATTTTCCAAATCTGCTATTTGGTCTAGATTGTTCTCTTCAGCCACTTCTCCTAAGGTTCACCTCTTCGTGAATTGACCTGATAGAGTAAAATATTTTCTTACATGTGCTCTCTTTTTCTCATGTTTAGGTAAGATATCAGCAACATAAAATATAAATATTCATTTACTTTTTTGGTGGTAGTGTCCTGTGTTTTTTTTTTTTTTTTTTTTTTTTTTTTTAGCAACCTTCAGATTTCTGATCGGACTTTGCTGTTCATTGAGACAACGCATTTTGGCACACTGATAGATCTTGTTGCCTCTTGTACCTGTAGTACAAGTTCTCACACACCCCCCCCCCCCCCCCCCCCCCCGTAAGCATATGTAGTGCACGGAGATCTGCGCTGGTAAATTACATGAAAATTCACATATTGAGCTGCCAAGAAGAAATGCTAATCAAATATAAATGATCTCTCGGTTTTCAGGAAGTGATTTTTTTTTTTTTTTTTTTCTTTTTACTTGGCACAGTGTGATTTCACTCTAATTGTTATGGTGTCAGAGTGGCCCTTTCATGTCAAGTGATTGACGGGTTGAGTCTTACTGTGAGGTCTCGAGCGATAACACCTTGATCAACAAGATCTTTTGACGGGTTATTGCTAACCACACTTGCCCAAGCCCAGCGTGGGGCACATGCTATATTTTTCTTCCACAAGGGTCATTGCGCAGTTGGCTTTCTGTTGTTTTGGAGTGCTGATTCCATTCAGCTACTGCCAGCACTGAGTGGAGGGCTGTCCTGTAGGACGGCTCTTCTGGCAGTCACTTGCCCAATAGACATGCCACCAGAGTGAGTGGCTGTAGATTTGTACTGGTGAATTACTCTTCCTATATATTTCCTAACTTATGCTGCACATGTTCCGAGCAGCTTAAACGCTCAGGGAGCAAGGCTTTCACGTGACTTTTTTTAATTTTTGATGTGTGTTCTTGTTTCTCCTTGACATAATGTATATTAGTTTTTGGCAACCATTGACTCCTCACGTTGTGTTTTGTTTTGCAGCTGTCATTGAAATGATGAGTATAAAAATCCAGCAGCTAACCGCTGCTCAGGCTGGCGCATCCAAGGCATAGGACCTGCTCAGAAGAGGCATCACCATTCAACTTCAGTACAAACATGGCAGCATCCCCCTGCAAAGGAGGCAAGAGGGTCCATCACTGGTTGCATCAAACCAATTTGCCAGAGCAGTGAGAAAAAAAACCCAAACAACTCACTGCTATGGGCCAAGTCTTTTGCAGACTACAGCTTCCTCGACAAAGGAATTAACTTATCTTGTTTTATCATTTATTTTGTATTTCAAACATAAAAGAAATGTTCAAATTACATGTTTACTTGTTTTGTGTAACACGCCAAGATCCGGTTCCAGTAACTTAAATGGTTTTCCTGCTAACACTTAATATCAATCTCTCCACCCTTTCCCCATTGGGGTGTTTTTGATAAATGGCAGCGGGATGATCTATAGAACCTTTTCCATCTATTATCTAAAACCGGGATCTCAAACTCTGGGCCCCAGATGTTTATTGCTTTTCACAATTCTATGAATGCAATAGATGTCCAGAGGATCATGGAAGCTGACACTCAAACACCTGGCCAGAGTCTGTGATCCCTGCTCTATCGCACACCAAAATGGCACATCAAGCTGCCTCGCCTGCTGGACCCCTGTGTGTTAGTGATTTCGCTTTATTGTTGAATTACATTTGCATTCACGGGAACGGGAACAATTTATTTTACTGCAATAAGATTTTTTTTTTTTTTTCTCTGAGGAAATGAAAGCACAAAATCTCAACTTGGCTAACACCCAGCAGGAGTTGCACAGATGTGGCACACAGTGTTTGTTGTGGCACACTGCCGTCTGTACATGATTATCTTCTTCTGGGGCCTTTAAACTAGAGCTGTAGCCCCAGTGAAGGGCGAGCTACAGAAGGTCAACAAGCACCACCAGTCCAGGGATGGAGAGGCCAAAGGAACATTATCAGTTATTCAGAGAGAGGTGAAAACCAGGAGAATGACTGGAGAAGTGAAAATTCTAGGTCAAAATGGCCAATTCAAAAAACTTCTCCCATTTTGACCTAGAATTTTCACTTCTCCAGCCATTCTCCTGGTTTTCACCTCTCTCTGAATAACCCCCTGTGTGTTATGAACGAGCCGGAGACTGACAGGGCTATTCCGAGAGAGGTGAAAACCTTGAATTGCCAGGAGAATGAACAATCTGGTAAGTGAGATAAATGGGAGACTTTTTCTGGTTTGACTAATATGACCTAGAATTTTCAATTCTCCGGTCATTCTCAAGGTTTTCACCTCTCTCTGAATAGCCCTGGGAGTTGTAGAAATGTAGAGCAAAAGTAACCAGTGTCTCTCAATTGCAAAGTTGAATACTACATCTGTCATACTTACCTACTGGCCCCATCATCATCCTCCCGTATGGTGGCTTTTTTTCTCTTGGAAATTAGGTAGAGATAAGGAGTACAGTAAGTAAAAATGGGTGTAGGAATGCAAAAAAGTATATATCAAAAGCAAGTACACCATGCAAATTACAAAATATGTAGATATAATGTCGTGATCCTATACAGATTCAGGTAGAGCTCAGTTGTCAAGTTACATGACTGCAGGCAACATTAATGCAGAAATAAAGAGGCTGGCTCATCTCATATCACCTGGTTGGGAAACCCTGCCAGCTCTCATTAGACCTCCAGTTTGTGTCACAAATGCCATTACCAAGAGGGTGGCACTCTGAAAGGAAGGTCTGACAGGCAGGTGTATCCTCTCTTTGCAGACATTACAGTGCAGGACTCTGAGCACTGATCTCTTAGCTGGGGAATGCCCACAAGTAATTATCAACATTTATTAGGACATCACACCCTCTTTCAGCCTGTTGTGTCCTCTCCATCCCACCAAGAGTGACAGCCATGTAATGATGAAGCTGAAGTTAGCTCCTTATTCGGCCAGCTTCTTATTCGCACACTGAAGATAGCTTCTTATTCAGGCAGCTTCTTATTTAGTGACTGAAATTAGCTGCTTATTCGCCCAGGATCTTATTCCTCAAAGAATAATGTCAATAAAAAGTATATCGAACAATTGGACAAGTCTAACACATTCATATGATGAAATAAATTTATCCAGATAACTGGCACCCCCCCCCACCCCACCCCACTTGTTTCAATGGTAAAAAATGAATAAGTAACTGGTGATTTTCTCTATGAAAATCATCTTTCATTTTCTATTAATTAGACTGTTCTCTATCAAAAAAAAACATAATCTAGCCCGAGCCAAACATTATTGCTTAAGCAAACTGGCATCAAACATAGCCCCCCCCCCCCCATTAAATTGAATGAGAAAAAATAAGTAGTGATTTTCTCTATGAAAATCATCTTGGCTCAACCCAAATGGACTAGTTTTCTATTAGACTGTTCTGTATCAGAAAAAACATAATCTAGCCCGAGCCAAACATTATTGATTAAGCAAAGTGGCATTAAACATAGCCCCCCCCCCCTGCTCCATTAAATTGAATGAGAAAAAATAAGTAGTGATTTTCTCTATGAAAATCATCTTGGCTCAACCCAAATGGACTAGTTTTCTATTAATTAGACTGTTCTGTATCAGAAAAAACATAATCTGGCCCGAGCCAAACATTATTGATTTAAGCAAACTGGCATCAAAACTGGCACCCCCCGCTCCATTAAATGCAATGAGAACGTTTCGGCGATGTCACAGCTCTGCTACGGGGCTGTGGGATTCGACATCACTGGGGCGCCTCAGGTTCTCATGATGTTACCTGGGAGGGAAAGGCCTATTCTGCCGCAACCACAGAGGCGGCGCAGGCTGTTTTGACCATCGTGGGGCTCTTGGCTGCTCCACATGGTCCCCCAAGGGTCTACCTTCAGAGCCCGGATGAATGACTCCCCTCTACATCTGTTTTTCCTTGGGATAGCTGGGATTGTTCGCCCCAATTTTTCTGAGGCCGTGCTGCTCATTTTTGTCTGTGATTTCACACCCTCCCCCATTTCCCCTTTTTTTTCTTTTTTTGCTTAAGTAGCTTGACTTATGCTGAAGGCATTTTTTATTTCTCCTCATTTGCTGTGATATTCTGAGGATGTTTTTGATTTCCACCATTTTTCGCCCTCCTCACCACCCAACTATTTATGCGGGGTTCCCTGTGTGACCCTTTTATCCAGGATTGACGTGGGAGTCCGGCTGGGGGTGGTGATCCCCCTTTTATTTATTTTTTGGTATGGGACACTGGGTAGACACCTGTGCGAGCCGCTAGGGTGGCAGCCTAGGCTCTGGCCTCTCTCCTGGCCCCAGATCTCCCAGCCTTGTGGACTCTTCCCAGGCCCCCGGTTTCAGTTAGGTAGCTTGGGTGAGCAGGGTACGCCATGCTTTACTGGGCAGTCCCTTGCCTTCCCCCCCTTTTGAGTCCCCCCCCCCCCTTCATGATGCCCCCGCCCTGCCAGACTACACCACTTTTTTTGGTCTGCCCCTCTCGATTTGTTTGGATTTGTTTTACTCCACTTACTCCTTTACCCCCTTCTCCTCCATTTTACTTTTACTATTTCATGACTCTATAGATGACATTTTATGGTCCTGCATGGCCATTGTTCATCGCTTACTTTTCTTTTTAAAATTTGTATTCAAATTCTAAAATAAATAATTCAAAAGAAAAAGAGTTTTCATTGAAAAAGTCATTGATTTGATCATTTTAATTTCGCATTTAAAAGAATTAATGTCAGGGTTCGAGTTGTCTCAATATTGTTTGGCTCAGGCAAAATTTTGTTGTTTTTTTTTGCAACGGAAGAGAAGCCACTTAATAAAAAAAAATTAAATCTTGGGTGAGCCAAAATGATTGTCATTGAACAGTTGTTCCCAAAGTGGGATATGTGAGAAGACAAAGGAGTACACGAACTGCACATGGGTGAGCCAGTGAGTTGGGAGAGTTGGTGACATGGAAGAGTCAGTGAGAATGCTGGCTTACGTTACCAGCTGAGAGCGGTGCAGCCAGTAGTAAAGTAAACAATGTTCATAGAATGCTGGTGTCTCTGTCCGTATGCTGCCCGCATTTGTGATGAATAAAGCAAGATGCCAAAACTGCAATGCAAGGCCGTTTTATTAGTGATGCTTTACCTCGTTCCACCCTTTTCTCCTTCACTACTAATCAGGACTCCATTAGAAAAGTTGGGATCACTTTCTGGACCACTGTCAGGCCAACCTGACCGCCAATTCGCCCTCCTCATTTTAGCCCCTTTTACGACCTTGGGCTAATCATATCCCAGTCATCAACTGGGATCCACAATTGGAAAAAAGCTGCATGATTTTATTTTCTATTTGTGGCTCACCATTAACGGTGCTATTCTGGCTTGAGCCAGCATATTTTTCAGCTACTGATCCATAAAAGCAGTGCCGCTCTCACCAGTATCGGCTCCAAGAGTGCAATGGACTCCAAGGAGCTCAGGGCAATCCTGCAAAAGTCCTGCATGTTCACTTCAGTGGGGTTGCGTAGAACCAAAAAATAATGCTGAGGAATATTTGTTCACAATTGTCTGTTGATAATGGCCAGAGAAAGCAGCAGGTCACTCCACCCCCTTCACCTATGGATCTTAGGTAAGTGAGCGATTTTTCAAGCTCTGTTGATTGAAGTATCAAATGTTTGGTGCAAAACAAAAATCACTTAAAATGACACTCTATTGAAAATAGATTTTACCCTTTTCCATAAAATAATTGGGCAAATGCTGCCGACAGCCTCTGCACAATTATTTCATTTTTTTATTTTGGGGTGATTTTACTCTCCTTTTGTCCCTTGATGTGCGCAGCTCCTCCTCTTCGACTGCTGAGCTTCTAAGGGTTATTCAGAAAGAGCCGGTCTGGCCCCAAAGTGGCACCAAACAATGAATTTCCCCGTACGGTGCATTTTCGGGGTCATTCAGCTATTCAGAAAGCAGGCAGTTCGCCAGATTTAGGCGAATTGCCAGCAAATATGTTGCCTGTTCGGCAGTGAAATCCCCCATAGAGAAGTAATGGTTAATCTATTCACAGACACCAAACAGCAGAGAAATGTCAGTGAAATGCCCTGCTATTTAGTGGTTTCAGTCGGCAGGTTTATTCAGGCGAATCCTATAGGTTTCAATGTTAAAAATATTCCTGTTTTGATTCAATATCTAATAAACTGTTTATTCCTTTAATCTGCAGCAAAAAGTCAAGCTGCGGTAGCGAGCCGGCGTCAGGTCCCTTGCTGGAAGCTAGTGAGTCAGCCATAGGAAATACCTAGCAGATAGTTCCTCTTATCAAATACTCATTGAGGTGTAGTGCAGGTTGGTTTATTTTTGAACAATGCAGACACATTTATATGGTACAGTCCCATTGTTCTCTCCCATGCCCGCCCTCAGACATCCCGGGGCCAGTTTTAACACTGCCACTAACCATAGCCCTTTTGGTATACTTAACATGGGCTGCCACTGCCCCTAGCTCGAGCTCTGCTCTTGGTGCCACACTGTCTGGCCCGCCCTGGGCTGTTCCCTGCCCGTGAAATTCCACCCTCCTGGAGTGCGGGCTCTGATTCCGAACCCAGGATTTTCTCTGCACCTGGAAGCCCGGCCTGAGTTTAGCAGCTGATTGAGGGGTGATCTCGGTGGCGCTCCCCTTTACAACTCGCCGCACAGTGGCACCATGTTCCCAGGGCCCTTCTGACCAAAAAGCACTCTGGTGGCATGTACAGGGGCTGAGAGGTGCAGGGTGTAAGGCATGTCGGCTGTGCTAGGTCTTGGCTGGTGGCAGCTGTATCAGGGTTGCGCTGGGCAGATAAACCACGGTGGCTGGGCAAGGCAGTGGTGTCAAAGAACTTAATAAACATCAGGGTCATACAAGCACAAATTGTACAAACGAATTCTAAACTTGGGGGAACGAAAACTGGGCAATTTAGGTGGCATTAAATTGTGAGGGAATACAGGTGCGGGGAATTGCGAGGGGAAACACAATACACAGAGGGATCATACAGACATAAATTGTATAAACGAAAATTAACATTGAACCAACGAATTTTTAACGTTTTATGTGCCAATAACTTGAAAGTGACGGCTGTTCTGTCACACTAACGTTAGCGCTCACCTGCGTGAACGTTAACGTTAGCCCAAGTAGTTAACCTGTTAGCGTTTGGATTGTAATTTGCGTTAAGTAACCCGTTTGCGTTTGGTATCTTGTGCTTCTCTGCACGAGGTTACTGTACTTTGAGCTCCCTATACTTAAAGGAACACTCTACTCAAAAATCACCCCCCCCCCGTTTTTTTATCCTAACCTATCCCTATTCCCTTAATAAATCTTTATTTTTTTACTTGTAACTGTAATACTTACCCTGAAATCCTCTTGTTTCCAGCGCTGTTTTTTTTTTTTATACTCCCCTCCCTCCTCATCCGCTCCCGTCCTTCTTGCTGCGTCTTGGCTTCTGGTTTACGTGAGAAGCGCGCATGCGCGCCTCTCACGTAAGCCAGCCAATCGGCAGGCTTCCTCCCGGCTCCCTCTGAGGATTAGTGTTGCACGCAAGAGGATGCGCGCAACACTAACCCTCAGAGGGAGCCGCCAGCTTCTGCGGTGAGTTAGAGACGTCATCGCGCTGAAAGCGCGATGACGTCTCCTACTCGGCAAAAGTCGGCAGAAGCAGGAAATATGATTCCCGCTCTGCTGACTGACAGCTGGGAGGGCGGAGTAAAGTTCTCCGCCTGTCTCAGCTGTTTTCAGCATTTACAGCTGAACCGCTGAGCGGAGGGAGGGGGGACAGAGGGCAGGATACTCCGGGCATCATGACCACCTAAAATAGCTTAGGTGGTCATGTTGCCTAGAGTGTCCCTTTAACATGGGGAGTGCAAAGTGTTAATCAGCGTTAGGATTACAAAGTCCCAGCACTGATTAACGTCTGGCTGTGATTAACAAAAAGTTAACCAGAGCAAGGACTTGGTGCTAACGGATTCCGCTTCTAAAGAATACGTTAACACCAGCCTAAAATTTTTCTTAAAAATCGTATACTCACCTCCTGGTCCGCGGCGAAGACTGCGGCTCTGTCCGCCTCCTCCTCAGTACGGCGGGAGCAGAGAAAGAGTCTCCCTCTGCGTATCACTACGCTGACCGGCCGGATCTCGCAAGACGAGCTCCAGCAGGTCATGTGACCGCCGGCGTCTGTTTCAATGGAGTCCTATGGAGAGGATGCGTGTGGCTGAGCTTAAAGCCTGAGATACACTGAGCGCATAGCGACGCACAGCGTAGTGAAGCAAAGATTTTGCAGGCTTGACTTCACAACGCTCCGCCTCTCAGCCAGGCTACACTGCAATGTTTGCTTCTCTACGTACTGGACAGGAATCCAATAACTAAATTAAAATGTACACACAAAAATCTTCTATTTTCACAAAAGTGCATGTCATATAGGCAAAAAAGTTTCTATTGAATAAAATACATAAAAATTACTGCCAATTTAATAGGAATAGTATAAAAAAGGTAGCCCTGATCATATAGCAACCGCATGTGATATATATAAATATATTATAGGGACGCAGGGAGCGCTATGTATAAAGTAGGGATGCATCAAAACCAAATGCATACCACATAATTAATAGAAAACTAGTCCGTTTGGGTTGAGCCAAGATGATTTTCATAGAGAAAATCACCAGTTACTTATTTTTTCTCATTGCATTTAATGGAGCGGGGGGGGGGCTAGGTTTGATGCCACTTTGCTTAATCAATAATGTTTGGCTCGGGCCAGATTATGTTTTTTATGATACAGAACAGTCTAATTAATAGAAAACTAGTCCGTTTGGGTTGAGCCAAGATGATTTTCTTAGAGAAAATCACTAGTTACTTATTCATTTTTTACCATTGAAACAAGTGGGGTGGGGGGGGGGTGCCAGTTATCTGGATAAATTTATTTCATCATATGAATGTGTTAGACTTGTCCAATTGTTCGATATACTTTTTATTGACATTATTCTTTGAGGAATAAGATCCTGGGTGAATAAGCAGCTAATTTCAGTCACTAAATAAGAAGCTGCCTGAATAAGAAGCTATCTTCAGCGTGTGAATAAGAAGCTGCCTGAATAAGAAGCTATCTTCAGCGTGTGAATAAGAAGCTGGCCGAATAAGAAGCTATCTTCAGTGTGCGAATAAGAAGCTGGCCGAATAAGAAGCTATCTTCAGTGTGCGAATAAGAAGCTGGCTGAATAAGAAGCTATCTTCAGTGTGCGAATAAGAAGCTGCCTGAATAAGAAGCTATCTTCAGTGTGCGAATAAGAAGCTGCCTGAATAAGAAGCTATCTTCAGTGTGTGAATAAGAAGCTGCCTGAATAAGAAGCTATCTTCAGTGTGCAAATAAGAAGCTGGCCGAATAAGAAGCTATCTTCAGTGTGCGAATAAGAAGCTGGCCGAATAAGAAGCTATCTTCAGTGTGCAAATAAGAAGCTGGCCGAATAAGAAGCTATCTTCAGTGTGCGAATAAGAAGCTGGCTGAATAAGAAGCTATCTTCAGTGTGCGAATAAGAAGCTATCTTCAGTGTGCGAATAAGAAGCTGCCTGAATAAGAAGCTATCTTCAGTGTGCGAATAAGAAGCTGCCTGAATAAAAAGCTATCTTCAGTGTGTGAATAAGAAGCTGCCTGAATAAGAAGCTATCTTCAGTGTGCGAATAAGAAGCTATCTTCAGTGTGCGAATAAGAAGCTGGCCGAATAAGAAGCTATCTTCAGTGTGCGAATAAGAAGCTGCCTGAATAAGAAGCTATCTTCAGTGTGCGAATAAGAAGCTGGCCGAATAAGAAGCTATCTTCAGTGTGCGAATAAGAAGCTGGCCGAATAAGAAGCTATCTTCAGTGTGCGAATAAGAAGCTGGCCGAATAAGAAGCTATCTTCAGTGTGCCAATAAGAAGCTATCTTCAGTGTGCGAATAAGAAGCTGCCTGAATAAGAAGCTATCTTCAGTGTGCGAATAAGAAGCTATCTTCAGTGTGCGAATAAGAAGCTGCCTGAATAAGAAGCTATCTTCAGTGTGCGAATAAGAAGCTGGCTGAATAAGAAGCTATCTTCAGTGTGCGAATAAGAAGCTGGCCGAATAAGAAGCTATCTTCAGTGTGCGAATAAGAAGCTGGCCGAATAAGAAGCTATCTTCAGTGTGCGAATAAGAAGCTGGCCGAATAAGAAGCTATCTTCAGTGTGCGAATAAGAAGCTGGCCGAATAAGAAGCTATCTTCAGTGTGCGAATAAGAAGCTGGCTGAATAAGAAGCTATCTTCAGTGTGCGAATAAGAAGCTATCTTCAGTGTGCGAATAAGAAGCTATCTTCAGTGTGCGAATAAGAAGCTGCCTGAATAAGAAGCTATCTTCAGTGTGCGAATAAGAAGCTGCCTGAATAAGAAGCTATCTTCAGTGTGTGAATAAGAAGCTGCCTGAATAAGAAGCTATCTTCAGTGTGCAAATAAGAAGCTGGCCGAATAAGAAGCTATCTTCAGTGTGCGAATAAGAAGCTGGCCGAATAAGAAGCTATCTTCAGTGTGCAAATAAGAAGCTGGCTGAATAAGAAGCTATCTTCAGTGTGCGAATAAGAAGCTATCTTCAGTGTGCGAATAAGAAGCTATCTTCAGTGTGCGAATAAGAAGCTATCTTCAGTGTGCGAATAAGAAGCTGCCTGAATAAGAAGCTATCTTCAGTGTGCGAATAAGAAGCTGCCTGAATAAGAAGCTATCTTCAGTGTGTGAATCAGAAGCTGCCTGAATAAGAAGCTATCTTCAGTGTGCGAATAAGAAGCTGCCTGAATAAGAAGCTATCTTCAGTGTGCGAATAAGAAGCTGGCCGAATAAGAAGCTATCTTCAGTGTGCGAATAAGAAGCTGGCCGAATAAGAAGCTATCTTCAGTGTGCGAATAAGAAGCTGGCCGAATAAGAAGCTATCTTCAGTGTGCGAATAAGAAGCTGGCCGAATAAGAAGCTATCTTCAGTGTGCGAATAAGAAGCTATCTTCAGTGTGCGAATAAGAAGCTATCTTCAGTGTGCGAATAAGAAGCTGCCTGAATAAGAAGCTATCTTCAGTGTGTGAATAAGAAGCTGCCTGAATAAGAAGCTATCTTCAGTGTGCGAATAAGAAGCTATCTTCAGTGTGCGAATAAGAAGCTATCTTCAGTGTGCAAATAAGAAGCTGGCCGAATAAGAAGCTATCTTCAGTGTGCGAATAAGAAGCTGGCTGAATAAGAAGCTATCTTCAGTGTGCGAATAAGAAGCTATCTTCAGTGTGCGAATAAGAAGCTATCTTCAGTGTGCGAATAAGAAGCTGCCTGAATAAGAAGCTATCTTCAGTGTGCGAATAAGAAGCTGCCTGAATAAGAAGCTATCTTCAGTGTGCGAATAAGAAGCTGCCTGAATAAGAAGCTATCTTCAGTGTGCGAATAAGAAGCTGGCTGAATAAGAAGCTATCTTCAGTGTGCGAATAAGAAGCTGGCCGAATAAGAAGCTATCTTCAGTGTGCGAATAAGAAGCTGCCTGAATAAGAAGCTATCTTCAGTGTGCGAATAAGAAGCTGCCTGAATAAGAAGCTATCTTCAGTGTGTGAATAAGAAGCTGCCTGAATAAGAAGCTATCTTCAGTGTGCGAATAAGAAGCTGCCTGAATAAGAAGCTATCTTCAGTGTGCGAATAAGAAGCTGGCCGAATAAGAAGCTATCTTCAGTGTGCGAATAAGAAGCTGGCCGAATAAGAAGCTATCTTCAGTGTGCGAATAAGAAGCTGGCCGAATAAGAAGCTATCTTCAGTGTGCAAATAAGAAGCTGGCCCACCGATATAAAAGCTATCTTCAGATAGAGAAGCTGCGAAAAAGAAGCTGGCTGGAATAAGAAGCTATCTTCAGTGTGCGAATAAGAAGCTGCCTGAATAAGAAGCTATCTTCAGTGTGCGAATAAGAAGCTGGCGAATAAGAAGCTATCTTCAGTGTGCGAATAAGAAGCTGGCCGAATAAGAAGCTATCTTCAGTGTGCGAATAAGAAGCTGGCCGAATAAGAAGCTATCTTCAGTGTGCGAAAAGAAGCTGGCCGAATAAGAAGCTATCTTCAGTGTGCGAATAAGAAGCTATCTTCAGTGTGCGAATAAGAAGCTGCCTGAATAAGAGCTATCTTCAGTGTGCGAATAAGAAGCTGCCTGAATAAGAAGCTATCTTCAGGTGTCGAATAAGAAGCTATCTTCAGTGTGCGAATAAGAAGCTGCCTGAATAAGAAGCTATCTTCAGTGTGCGAATAAGAAGCTGCCTGAATAAGAAGCTATCTTCAGTGTGTGAATAAAGAAAGCTGCCTGAATAAGAAGCTATCTTCAGTGTGCAAATAAGAAGCTGCCGAATAAGAAGCTATGAAGCTGGCCGAATAAGAAGCTATCTTCAGTGTTGCAAATAAGAAGCTGGCCGAATAAGAAGCTATCTTCAGTGTGCGAATAAGAAGCTGCTGAATAAGAAGCTATCTTCAGTGTGCGAATAAGAAGCGCCTGATAAGAAGCTATCTTCAGTGTGCGAATAAGAAGCTGGCCGAATAAGAAGCTATCTTCAGTGTGCGAATAAGAAGCTGGCCGAATAAGAAGCTATCTTCAGTGTGCGAATAAGAAGCTGGCCGAATAAGAAGCTATCTTCAGTGTGCGAATAAGAAGCTATCTTCAGTGTGCGAATAAGAAGCTGCCTGAATAAGAAGCTATCTTCAGTGTGCGAATAAGAAGCTGCCTGAATAAGAAGCTATCTTCAGTGTGCGAATAAGAAGCTATCTTCAGTGTGCGTAAGAAGCTATCTTCAGTGTTGCGAATAAGAAGCTGCCTGAATAAGAAGCTATCTTCAGTGTGCGAATAAGAAGCTGCCTGAATAAGAAGCTATCTTCAGTGTGTGAATAAGAAGCTGCCTGAATAGAAAGCTATCTTCAGTGTGCAAAAGAAAGCTGGCCGAATAAGAAGCTATGAAGCTGGCCGAATAAGAAGCTATCTTCAGTGTGCATAAGAGAAGCTGGCCGAATAAGAAGCTATCTTCAGTGTGTGAATAAGAAGCTGCTGAATAAGAAGCTATCTTCAGTGTGCGAATAAGAAGCTATCTTCAGTGTGCGAATAAAAGCTATCTTCAGTGTGCGAA
This sequence comes from Leptobrachium leishanense, assembly GCA_009667805.1. Classification (NCBI taxonomy): domain Eukaryota; kingdom Metazoa; phylum Chordata; class Amphibia; order Anura; family Megophryidae; genus Leptobrachium; species Leptobrachium leishanense. The sequence goes on along the minus strand of CM019064.1, from coordinate 384,175,271 downwards.
TAAGAAGCTGCCTGAATAAGAAGCTATCTTCAGTGTGCGAATAAGAAGCTGCCTGAATAAGAAGCTATCTTCAGTGTGGAATAAGAAGCTGCCTGAATAAGAAGCTATCTTCAGTGTGCGAATAAGAAGCTGGCCGAAGAAGCTATCTTCAGTGTGCGAATAAGAAGCTGCCGAATAAGAAGCTATCTTCAGTGTGCGAATAAGAAGCTGCCTGAATAAGAAGCTATCTTCAGTGTGCGAATAAGAGCTGGCCGAATAAGAAGCTATCTTCAGTGTGCGAATAAGAAGCTGGCCGAATAAGAAGCTATCTTCAGTGTGCGAATAAGAAGTTGGCCGAATAAGAAGCTATCTTCAGTGTGCGAATAAGAAGCTGCCTGAATAAGAAGCTATCTTCAGTGTGCGAATAAGAAGCTATCTTCAGTGTGCGAATAAGAAGCTATCTTCAGTGTGCGAATAAGAAGCTGGCCGAATAAGAAGCTATCTTCAGTGTGCGAATAAGAAGCTATCTTCAGTGTGCGAATAAGAAGTTGGCCGAATAAGAAGCTATCTTCAGTGTGCGAATAAGAAGCTGCCTGAATAAGAAGCTATCTTCAGTGTGCGAATAAGAAGCTGCCTGAATAAGAAGCTATCTTCAGTGTGCGAATAAGAAGCTGGCCGAATAAGAAGCTATCTTCAGTGTGCGAATAAGAAGCTATCTTCAGTGTGCGAATAAGAAGCTGGCCGAATAAGAAGCTATCTTCAGTGTGCGAATAAGAAGCTATCTTCAGTGTGCGAATAAGAAGCTATCTTCAGTGTGCGAATAAGAAGCTATCTTCAGTGTGCGAATAAGAAGCTGCCTGAATAAGAAGCTATCTTCAGTGTGTGAATAAGAAGCTGGCCGAATAAGAAGCTATCTTCAGTGTGCGAATAAGAAGCTGCCTGAATAAGAAGCTATCTTCAGTGTGCGAATAAGAAGCTATCTTCAGTGTGCGAATAAGAAGCTGCCTGAATAAGAAGCTATCTTCAGTGTGCGAATAAGAAGCTGCCTGAATAAGAAGCTATCTTCAGTGTGTGAATAAGAAGCTGGCCGAATAAGAAGCTATCTTCAGTGTTCGAATAAGAAGCTGCCTGAATAAGAAGCTATCTTCAGCTTCATCATGTAATGCGCATTCATATACCATAGGTATGCGGTGGTGGTACAGGGGCGTCAACACATTCCGCAGCGCATTTGACGTGATGAGGTTAGGAGGCTGAGACACAGCAGACGCCACCGGGTCCTCATTAACATGGCGATCTGAGGCCGAGGGGGCGCATCAGGCATCGCTATTCATTGGGCAATACTGCTGCTTCACGGTCCTGTGTGATTCCGGGCGTTAATAAAGTGTAGCTGTAATACCGGATGAGCTGCGCGTTGTTACAGTGCAGTGCCTGTGTGAAGCCTTTTCCGCATGTGAGCCTGTTGTCATGGAGACAGTGCTCCTCTCCGGAAGCGGGGTGTCCGGTTACGTAACCCCGCCGGCCAGCAGCATTCGCCGCGTGTATTTGGTTCCGCATGGTTTTGCGGGCCCCTGCGCTCCGCGCGGTCTGCTCACTGCTGTCCCTGCACATCCTCGGCGCCCGCCACACCTCATCCGGCTCCTCCAGTCTCTTGATGCCTGAAGATCCCAAGCGGCCCCGGCGGGAGGAGCGGCTCATGGCGCCCAAGATCGGCACTCACAACGGGACCTTCCACTGCGACGAGGCGCTGGCCTGTTACCTGCTGCGGACGCTGGAGCCTTACAGGGTGCGGGGAATTGGAGGGGGCCCGCACGTGTATGTCTGTGATCTCCGGAGGGGACTTGTTTAGGGTTGCCAGGTCGGCCATGTTTTCCTGAACGCATATGCTTTATTCATTCTGATGGGCAATGCACAAAGCAATGCCACCGCGCAGCCTGTGTAATCCATACAGATGACCTGCCTTGATTTCCCTCCTGCAGTATGTGAATCCTACGTGTTGCAGGGCAGCACGTTTCCCCAGGCTTCTCTCTGAATTGTATCACGTGGCCGATCTGGCAACCCTAGGTTGGCCGACTGCTCGAGCTGGCAGGCCACAGGGGTCAGGATGCAGGATTTAGAATGAGCGGCTCCTGCAGGGCCCACCAGGCATGTTTAATGCTCTATTGCTGCACCTCTGGCCATGTGGGGGATTAAAGTGCCGCAAGGCCCAGGAGGAGGGAAACCATGGGCTGTCAGATCTGCTATGGTTTCCTGGACACATGTTACTCTGTCATATAGAGAGAGCGAATGGAGCACAGACAAACGTGCTGCCCATAACCTGTATAATTCATATGCAGCAGGTAATCTGGGATTTCTTTTTTGATTTCTTATCCGCAGCGTGTGGATACTACATACCGCGGGGAGGCATTTTCATGCACTGCCCATCAGCATGAATAAATTCTGTATACTGGGAACTCTAGGGAAGCCCCAATGTTTCCCCTCTTGGGAATACATCCAAAAAGTGAATAAATAAGCAAGGGTTAAAGTCGGAGCCATGCTCCATCCTTTGTTCTGCCCAGTTCTAGGCCAAGATGTGTGTCAACAAAACTGTGGAGATTATCCACTAACCCAGGTCTGGCACGGTTTAGGCTAATGTCTGAGTGCACTCTGCGTGCATAACGGACGGACGTACTGACGGAACATATTGTAGACACCGCACGGTCCCTGTTTTTTTGACGGACGTAGAAAAAAAGAGGGAACTATGAGAAGCAAAATTTAATATGAAAAATTGTAAACATTTGAAAAGCCATTGTGTGCGTCAAGGAGCTGGACGTCGCAAATGCGCTGCGTCTGACATCTCAAAACTCGCACAGAACGCTAAGCAGACGTGGCGCACTCTTCGCATCCGTCTAGCGGTTTTACGTTCTTGCCCAACTTGCGTCCGTTTGCCTTGTGCGCAGTTCAGTGTGCACGTACTTCATGTGTGGGTCTCGATTGCTCATGATTCTATGCTACAACGAACATTAAACTGTGCGGCAACACGGACATGATCACTGCGTTCGTCTGACATTGGCCTTAGGTCCAAACAAATGAATTGGAGGCTTACCCTCCCCCCTTGCCTAATTTTAAATTTGTTTTGGTGTTGCGTGTGCATTAATGTCCACTGGAACCTGTGCTCTTTTGACAGGGAGCCCCTCTCAAACACATAGAATTGCCAACCAGAAGTAATGTGCTGTCAATACTTAGCTGTCAGTCACTTTGGTTCGTATCTAAGACAACAGCCCTCCGCGCACATGGTGCATGAACAATACAGCCCTGCAGTATGTAGAACTCATATTCTGCGCACAAGGCGTCAACGTGGAATCTCGGGTGATGTGCCTTGATTTAGATAATGCCTAACTGCTGCAGCATAGTAATTATACATACTGCAGGGCAGTATCTTTCCTAAGATCTTCCTCTTCATGAAACTGTAATATATGTCCAGTAGGGATGCACCGATACCATTTTTTTTTTAAGACCGAGTAGAAGTACCGATACTTTTTAGAAGTACTCACCGATACTTTTAAAGTCATTTGACCGCTTTTCAATATAACAGAAAATCTATATATATATATATATATTATATATGCCCCCAGCTCACACATATTGCCTACTGCCCCCAGCTCGAGTATTGCCCCCAGCTCACCCTCCTGCGCTGCCAGGCTCCTCCGGCGTCTTCTTCCTTTGAGCGGCCGCCGGCAGAGGTTGTAGCCCGGCTGTTCGTTGGGAACCACTCACAGCCGCAGTCTTGCAAGATCCCGGAGTTCACGAGATCTCGTGGCTGAGGGTGGATCCCTACGAGCGGCGGGGCCACAACTCTTTGCCGACAGCCGCTCAAAGGAAGAAGATGCCGGAGGAGCCTGGCGGAGTGCCAAAGAAACCAGCCGGCAAGCCAGCCCAGCGCTGGCTTCCGGTATCGGGGGCCTCTGCACAAGTACCCAGTTCTCATGCAGGTCCTAGTATCAGCACCGATACTAGTATCGGTGCATCCCTAATGTCCAGGAAAACATGGCTGATCTGACAGCACTACTGTAATCACTGCGGGCCAATGGCACAGCTCTGCGTGACAGCCCTCAAAGCTCCGCCTACAGGGGGGGGCACATTGCGACACCTGGAGCAGGATATGTATCGGCTGCAATGTTTCATGAAGGAATGAGATATCAAATTGATATTTAACCCCCTTCACTACCGTGATCTTGTTTAACACAATCTGGGGCTATGCTGTATCCTTGCAAATTATTTTTTTCTGTTGGAAACAAATTTTAATTTGCATTTGGGTTTCAGAAGGTGCCCCTAAAATGTTCGCACCCTGTGCATGACACCCAAGGTACTAACACTGTTTAAAACCTGCTGAGAACGTGTCTCCATTTGGCCAGCGGATGACTTGCAAATAGGTTATCACAGGAAGCAATGCATTTGGAATATTCCCAGATATTACATGCTTGAACTAAAAATAATTTTCCAAAAAAACCACACTGGTTACTGACAGCAGTTTCATTGAAAAATCAAGTGTTAGTGAAGGGGATAAGAAAAATGTGATATCCCACCCCCTGATGGAGTACGGCAGAAAAAGCACACATGGCTGCTACAGGTGTGCTTTAAGACACTATGGTGCATGGTATGTGAACGAATAGCTTTTAATGGTTTGCTTTTTATATCCACTCTCGTATAAATTCCCAAAGTATGTTTTATTAATGTAACAGTTGTTACTTGTCTTTTTCTAATTTTTGTCATTTGTTCAAAATTCTTTAACCTATGTGATGCAGCAGGAAACTGTATGTTTACATGTGTCTGCCTGTCTTCACAGAACGCAGAGATCATCCGGACCCGGGACCCCCAGCTTCTGGCCCAGTGTGACGTGGTAGTGGACGTGGGAGGCGAGTACGACCCGGCCCGTAACCGCTATGATCACCATCAGCGGTTAGTGTTTTCCCCAGCAGAATAGATCAACATGGTGCTGTTCTTGGTCTGTGTGTTTGGGTGTTTATTTTTACAATTCTAATGGGCAGGTTGTTCTCGGAAAGCATGCACAGCCTGTGTCCTGACAAGCCATGGGTCACCAAGCTGAGCAGCGCCGGCCTGGTATACGCTCACTTTGGATCTCAGATACTCGCTACTCTCTTGAGTACAGAAGAAGACGACCCCATCATTCCTGTGCTGTATGATAAAGTAAGTAGGGCAGAGATCGCAGTGTCTGCTACTGAGAGCCGGTTACAGCTTTAACTGCTGCAATTTTTATTCAAGAAAAAATACACAAGGTTGTTGCACTCATGGAGACGGTTCTGCAGTATGAAGATGAAAGGGTGCTCAACGTTTTGGGAAACGAGGCAGACTTCCTCAAGCTCTTTGGATCAGCTGTAACTTTGCTAGTCCTGGAAATTGATTGCTGCAAACAGTGTGACCAAAGTAAAAGAAGGGAAGCAGACACTCCAGTTCAGTTCCCTCTGCATTTTACAACAAAGAACATATGTTAAAACCTTCACACTCTGTTTTCTCCTTCACCTTCCACCTTCCTCCTTCTTCCTTCCACCTTCTTCCTTCCACCTTCTTCCTTCCACCTTCTTCCTTCCACCTTCTTCCTTCCACCTTCTTCCTTCCACCTTCTTCCTTCCACCTTCTTCCTTCCACCTTCTTCCTTCCACCTTCTTCCTTCCACCTTCTTCCTTCCACCTTCTTCCTTCCACCTTCTTCCTTCCACCTTCTTCCTTCCACCTTCTTCCTTCCACCTTTCACCTTCCACCTTTCACCTTCCCCCTTCCTCCTATGTTGCAAATGCCTCCAAAACAACAAGCCCACTATTGCTAACTCTTACTAGATCTGTCTCGTTCTCCATCCAGCAATCCTCATTCACCACCCCGGCTTCTCCATTTTTTTCACTCTACAGGCTTACCATCCCACCTAGTCCCTGTCCTAATCTTTTGCTCTCTCTTACAGCTGCTTCTACTTCTCACTCTGATTACCCTTACTAAGCCCAAGCTTCTGTGTTTTTGTCCATAAAATCCCATATTCTATGTGGTCACCAGCTTCACCCCCCCCCCCCGTTCCCTTTTGTTTCACATAACTTTGTCCCTTCGATTGTAAGCTCATGGGATGTCTGGCTGAGCACTTGTATAAAGTGCTGAATAAGGCTAGGGTCAGACGAATGCAGTGCGAACGCGCGTGCAGCCGCACTTTATCACAGCCGTAGTAGCAGCAAATGACGGGCAAATGAAAGTGCGTCCGCGCAACGCAAGCGGCAAACAAACGCATTTTTTTGGAGAACGTGATACTGCTAGTACTGACGTACAGAGTGCGCTGCGTCCGCTAGTGGTGTGTGTGCGTGATTAGGAGACGTCAGACGCTGCTAATGTCCGGCCAACATAACGTCCAGACGCAAAAAGGGTTTTATTGATGATCCGTACAAAATCACGGACAAAAATGCGCATCGTATGACCGCTATCGCGTATTCCGTGAAAAAATACATCCATTTGTTCGAACGCATTTTTTCACGGACGATGCGAAAAATGCGTTCGTCTGACCCTAGCCTTAGCAGGATAATAATCGTATGGACAGGGCCGTCTCTTCCTCATGTGTCATTATTGCCTATTTCTCGTGTTTGTGCTCCCCCATGGAAAGCGCTTCAGAATCTGTTGGCGCTATATAAATGTAACTATAAGCAAGGCCCTGCTCAGACTAAATTTTCATGCATTATTTTCAGTTTTTGTTTGTTTTGGCCTGTCCTCCGCATTGAGGAATATGCAGCTGCAACATATACTGGAAATTAACACGTGTATTCCATTTGTCCTAACTGCTTTAATCTTTATTGTCGTTTACACGTGGAATACTACTGGATATGTGTGTTTTTGTTTATCCTCTATAACATTGTTTTTATTAAATAAATGATCAGGATTTGGCACTTGGCCAAAAGAATGACATATTTACTGTACCACCCCCTCCCCATAAAATATATATTCTCATATAGCATTTCAAGTATTGTTTCGTGCATTCCCTAGAGACTAGATTATCCTCGGTGTAAGCATATTACTCGTGGTCAGAGCACGATGATGTCGCTGCATAGATCTGAAATTCTCTCTTAAACATGCGGAGTGTCTAGACCAGTGGTTCCCAACCGTGGTCCTCAAGTCCCCCTAACAGGACAGGTTTTCCATGTATCCTAAGCACAGCACAGGTTATATGATTTGCTGCTCGGTGATTGCAGGATTCAGTATGCATTTCTACAAGGTTATCTGTAAAATGTGGCCTGTTGGGGTACTTGAGGACCGTGGTTGGGAACCACTGGTCTAGACTCTAGAGCAGTGTTTGTCAACCCTGATCCTCAAGTACCCCCGACGGGCCACATTTTACAGATAACCTTGTAGAAATGCAGACTGAATCCTGCAATCACCGAGCGGCAAATCATATAACCTGTGCTGGTCTGTTAGGGGGTCCTGAGGACTGCGGTTGGGAACCACTAGTGTGACCTTTTCATGCTGGGTTTGCATTGTGATCCTTTCATAAGGTTTTGCTAATCCCTACCCGCTCTATTTTTAGATGTATGAGAACTTTGTTGAAGAAATTGATGCGATTGACAATGGGATTTCCCAGTGTGACTGCGAGCATCGCTACTCCATGAGCAGCAACCTGAGCTCCCGTGTTAGTCACCTGAACCCGAGATGGAACGAACCTGACCAGGACACAGAGGTATTTCTTGAAGGACATTTTTTTTTTATTTTTTTATTTAAACAAATAGTTTGTGTACCTTTTTAACCCTCTGATATCCTTCATTGTGTCAAGTTCATTGTTCTAAACTACCAGTTGTGTCAAATCCCAGCAATGTAGTGTTTTTAAAGGGAGATTTCAGTGGTCTTTGAGCTTCACCTAAAACATTTCAGCTGGTTAAAACCTTTTCCTAATTTCCATCCATTATTTCCTATCCTTTGCATGTTATTGCTATTAAAGGAACAGTCTGTGGACACCTTCTTAACGCAAACACACGCACTTTGCTTTTCGGCAAAGTCCCCGTGCCAACGGCTTGTCTTGCAGTGCACCCGCATTGCAGAATCGTCCGAAATCAGCTCTGTCTTGACTGGTAAATGAAGCGCACATGTTTTCAAACAGGAGGGAGAAGTCTGCAGACTGATTTGAAATTGTAATCATTTGCTAAAGGTAGGAAATAAATACTGGATGTAAACTGGGGAAATGTGTGTTTTTTATAACAGAAGGAATTCAATGAAGTTCTAAAATGACTGAGGCTCTTTTTAAAAAGTAAAGTCAGATTTAGCAGCAAACCGATGCACCGTGATCGTCTGTCTTATTCATTTAGCGTCAGCAACTCTATAGAACCAAGTGAGAGCGCAGTGCATTTCAGAAGAGCCATTTAAAGTGCAACTTCCATGGACAAAATAACTTCTGCCCATTTGACAGCCCTCTATATAGGTCAGTGTTTTTTTCTCTGGCCTGTGATGCAAAAACAATGGAGATATTTCCATGTAAATGTTTCTCCTTCTCCTCTGGGCTGCCACTGGTGTGCAGGGTGAGGTGTCGCTGCGAGCAGAGAGTTGTCCTACATGACAGTTTCCCTCCCCCTTCTGCACAATCAATGTGCTGCTCACTCAGATCATGACAGGTATAACTCGGGGCTGTCCTATAGGATGTCTCTCTCACAGCTCCTCCTCGCAGTGGCATGTCACAGTCACATGGGGGACTTTAAAAATGGAATATCTCCCAATTTAACATTATATAGGTGAGAGAAAAAACACTGCCTTTTGTAAAGGGAGGCATGACCTGTCCAATAGGCAAAACTAATTTTGCCCATGACAGAAGTAGTATAAGAGCGAGGTAATGATGTTCTGGAGAGTCACTGGTCCTTTAAGAGTTAACACCAGGTGCTTGTGGGTGACGCACAGGGGTATCATTATTTTGGGGTTTAGTTGCCTGGTTCTCTGGTAGTTAGCCTTTGATACTTAGTAGGTTCTATCGAGCCCTCCCTTCCGGCACCTCTCTGCTCATGGCTTATCTCGACACTTCTTTTCAGACGGGCTTCAAGAAGGCAATGGAATTGACTGGAATTGAATTTGTGTCTCGGCTGGATTTTTATCATAGATCCTGGCTCCCGGCTCGGGCTCTTGTGGAGGAAGCCATCAGGACCAGATTTCAGGTAACTGCTCGATACATTTCTGGCTTCTGATCTTAAAATCTATGACTATGCTGTTCATGCCAGTCATCGCCAATACCTTTGTTTGAATAGAACTTCAAAGTGACAGATTTCTCCATTGCTGAAGCTGTACATGATGCCTTGTCTCTCTCTCCTAGGGGGATGACAGTGGGGAGGTTGTTATTCTGGCCCAAGGTGGCTGTCCATGGAAGGAGCACCTTTTCCAGTTGGAAAAAGAGCTTGGTCTAGAGAAGCAGATAAAGTACGTTTTATACCCTGATCAGAGTGCCCAGTGGAGAATACAGTGTGTGCCCATGGGTCCCAATACCTTCCAAAACCGGTTAGTATCATAAACTGATATTGTTTTTGACTCAAACATATAGTAACACTCGATCATGTATCAATTGTATGTTTACACACAAACTAGTTAACTATACTATAAACGTTGGTCATTTCAATGTGTTAATGTTTGAAGATGGCACCATGACTCAATCTGCAATGCAGCTGAACATACATGCACTATATTGCCAAAAGTATTCGCTCACCTGCCTTGACTCGCATATGGATGGGTGAGCGAATACTTTTGGCAATATAGTGTACATTGTCACGGGGAGTAAGGGACAATCCTGTGTGTCTGTGACACCTTTTGTTTTGCTAATGACGTTATTTTAGTCCGTTTTTCTAACGTATTGTATGACTGACAAAAGCACAAACACTGTTAGCCGATTGACCTGCTCCAATGACTGGATCAGACATCCTTTTTGTAAGAGCATGACATTTCAAGATCGTGACAATGTGGTTACAGTATTGCACCTTTATTTCCAGAGGAATTATTCCTTCAACAGGAATGACAAATTAATTCTTGGAGTCCACATTTGGTCCGTATCCCCTGTATATTAAATGGAATGTCCAGGGAATCTCCAAATTTTGTATTCGCTTTTCATGATGGTGTAGTCTGTCATCTGACCGGTTCCTTTTCGCTCCTAGACTATCTCTGCCTGAGGACTGGCGTGGACTGCGCTCCGATGACCTCTCATCTGTCAGTGGAATTCCAGGCTGTGTCTTCGTCCATGCCAGTGGGTTTATTGGTGGAAACGAGACTCAGGGAGGTGCTCTAGAAATGGCACGAAAAGCCCTAACATCCTAGAAAGTATCCGTGCAAAAACCCTTCTATAAAGTGAACCATACATAGTGCTGGATTCGTGGCAAAGCACTGTATTTATACCTTAACATCAGTAAATATTTTTGTATTCAATCTATGGTGTTGTGCTTCATTTTTTGTGTCTGAGGATTGTGGTTTTTAGTATGTAATTGCTATGTACTTGTTCAGGGATTAAAAGGCAGGTTTTTGTGCCATGTTTACCATAATTGGCAGGTTTTATTTGGGACCATGGCTTTTTTTAGGTGGGGAAAACTCCATGCACTACTGTCTTAACCTTTCTTTCCTTCATCAATACAAATCGCATCAAAATGGTCTGTTTTACACCTGATTTGTAAAGTGTTGGTGTGATGATGATGCCCACCCACATTTATTCTAATCGGAGCCAAAGGTAACAGAAGCACGTTAACCCAGGACGTTTTTTTAAAAATAGGGTTTCCGAGAGATTATTACACAATTAGTTGTTTTTTTTTTGGGGGGGGGGGGTCTATTTGTGTCTGATCTGATATTTGTGGTTGGGGAGACATATTGGGCAATGAACATAATGGACACATGCAATGTTTTGCAAGATGGGTGAGCCTGGGTTTTCCACCTCGTTTTATAGTAGGAAACCTCTTCCTGTGTATTTTTGGCATATGTCCAGAAACCACTATATTCTTCCTAACTTTATTATGGACACTCCTGCATTTCCACTTTTAGGAAGTAACCCTAATAAGATGCATGACATTACCAGGACTATTAGAAAAGCAGGCGTTCAGAGAGTAGAAGATAATATATTCAGGGTTATTCAGAGAGCGTGAAAAGCTGGAGAATGACTGGAGAATGAAAAATTCTAGGTCAACATAGCCGATTTGGAAAGTGAGATGAAAGGGAGAATTTTTCTGGTTTGGCTATTTTGACCTTGCATTTTTCATTCGCCTGTCATTCTCCTGCTTTTCACCGCTCTCTGAATAACCCTGATTGTCTTTAGTCCTCCTGTGCTTTTCTCTATCATAATTTGCAGCCAAGAGATCAATAGAGTTGCTTCTATGTAGGACTGAAACAACTAATCGGCTGTCGATTTTTAATCGCTTTTTGTGCACTGCACACACTGTTTAGTCAGACTGTGTTAAACGTTATAACCTCAGATCCTACTTTGTCCTGTGCCACAAACTCAACCTGCCTGCCACCCCCTCTTTTGGTCTGGAGCTGCCATTCTCTCCCTTTGGTCCGGTCCTTCCCACAAACTCCCTCCCACACTTGGGTCCTTTTTTTTGCCCAAACCCACTTCCTCTCACTCGGGTCAAGTCCCTTGGACCTTACCCAAACTCACTTCCACCTCCAGACCCTGCTCCTGCTCAGTTTAATGAAATGATTGTAAAGGGACACTCTAAGGCTAGGGTCAGACGAACGCATTTTTCGCGTTGTCCGTGAAAAAGTGCGTTCGAACGAATGGACGCATTTTTTCACGGAATACGCGATAGCGGTCATACGATGCGACGTTCCGTCCGTGATTTTGTACGGATCATCAATAAAACACTTTTTGTGTCTGGACGTTATGTTGGCCGGACATTAGTAGCGTCTGACGTCTCCCAATCACGCACACACGCCGCTAGCGGATGCAGCGCACTCTGTACGTCCGTACTAGCGGTTTGACGTTCTAGAAAAAATGCGTTCGTTTGCCACTTGCGTTGCGCGGACGAATTTTCGTGCGGCCGTACTTCGTGTTCCCCGGCATTGGACGTCATTTGCTGCTAGCACGGCCGTGATTTCGTGTGGCTAAACGCACGTTAAAACTGCTTTCGTCTGACCCTAGCCTTATAAGCTAAAGTGGTCGGGCTGCGTGGAGTGCCCCCCTCCCCCTTCTGACCCTGATTTCGTGTTGACCTCATTTCTGAGTGCTTGTAGCAGCGTTCGGTTGGAGAAAGTAGACATGGGCTTAAGCTGCATACGCAGCATCAATCCACCACTGTGACCAGGTGCTCGTGTATATTGTGTGCAAAAAGTATGCAATTTGCGTATATTTTTCTTTTATCCGATTTAATCAAAAAAATAATTGGCCAACTAATCAATTTTATGAAAATAATTGTTACTTGCAGAACCACTTCTAAGACCACTTCTAGGAAGCTGGTGGAATGTCTATGGCTGCAAACGAGGTTCAGAAAGAAAGCAGCTGTGTGAGCTTGTTCCCCCTTTGTGGTTTGTCACTGTTCTGACACCCTAGAGCGGCGCAGTCAGAATAAATTTTGCTATCGGCTCCTTGAGTACATAGGACTGTACAGTATAGCTTGTCTCTTACAGAGCACCATCCCATCCGGAAACTCCCCAATCCTACATGGACTACACTTAAAGGTCTATTCACTAAGCACCGAACTGTAAATGTCACCGTTCAGTGCAAGTTTGGGGAGTTCTATTCCCTAAGCGGTCGATTCGCCATATACAGGTGAATCAAGCCCAAAATATGGCGCAGTTTGGCAGCAGCAAAACTGTCCCATAGAGAAGTAATGGTTTGTCTATTCACAGAACACGTGTCAGTGAAATGATTTTCAGTGGTTCAGTTTGACAGGTTTAAAAAGGTGAACCCCATAGGATTCAATTTTTTTATTTATTTTTTAATCTCCCTGGCGGTCCGATTCTGGCCCCCTAGCAGAATAAGTGTGTGGCTCGGGGGTTAACTTTCAATACCGAAAGCGGTATCCCGAGCCACACTCGGGCTGGATACTTACATGTCCTGCGCTCCCTCGCTGTCCCCGCAGTCACACTTCCTGGTTAACTCCTTGCGAGAAGAGATCCGGGCTGTGTGACATCACAAGCAGCTGCAGTGACTGCGGGGATCAGCGAGGGAGCGCAGGACATGTAAGTATCAGCCCGAGTGTGGCTCGGGGATACCGTTTTCGGTACAAAAAGTTAGCCACGAGCCACACTCGGGAATACTGTCCGGGAGGTTAAAGGGGTTTTTCATTTTCAGAAAAAAAGCCATTTTTGAACACTTATTTCCCAATTTTTTTTAAAAGTTCCCCCTTTATTCTCGAACAGACCTTTTTATTATTTAGACACCTTAAAATAAATTTTTATTGGATTTAACACCTATAAGGATAGTTTCTCTCTTCCCCGGTTTGGAATTTGCCAAGGCTACATTCTACAACTTTTTTGTGAGGCTTTGGTGACTATTCACTAAATAGTGAACTCACAGAAATTGAATCACCGAAGTGAAAAGCACTGAAATTTTGGTGCTTTATGAATCATTCCTGTACACGAGTCCATGTGAAAGATGTTAATGGGTTGAACTAGTTGACCTGTACTAAATCAGAATGGCTGCACTCAACCTACACATGTATTTTTCATAAGATGCTTCAGGTACCAATGGACACAACATACAAAAATTCAGAGCATGGTATATTTGCGAAGTGGCAAGAAGACTCCCAAGTACCTGGAACTCTGCTGGTGTAACCAAATTGCAGTTGCAAAATTACATGTTTTGTAAACAAAGGAACCAAGCAAAAGGGATCAGTAATTAGACCTGGTTCGGTTTGGACCCGTTCTGAAATATCAGCACTTTGGATCTAGATTCCAAATACTGTAGTTTTCTGTATAAGAATTTAAAGTCAATCTGGATTTTTCATGATCAGACAGGTCCAAATCTAATGGGAAACTCTTTTGTACTATTCTGATTATACCTGCTACCACGCATAGTTTTTAATGATCAGCACTTATGACACACAAACTGTCCCCCCAAAGCCTAGTCCTAAACCCAACATTGACCCTTGCAATTTTTTTTTAAACATACATAATAGTTTCCAAATATGAAATTGTTGAATATATATTGCACGTTTCCAATACCGAACTATTCCGAATCAGACCACCTTTAAGCTTCCAATATCAGATTCGGAAATAAACTGCACGGAGATGAAGTTTTCTGCACTGCATGTGTCTATGAATTAGCTGGTTCTTACACAATCGAGCGCTAAACGAGTTCACTGCGGGACAGGCACAGGTTTAAAGCCACATGTAAAAGGGGAGTCTTAGAAAAAGCTCCAATTTGTCTATGACAGAATATTGACACTTCAGACAAAATGTAGCATCACACGCACTAGCTATAGAAATGAATTACACTTTGGTTCCTGTTAACCCTAACATTCTCCTATTTTTAGGAAACTGATGACTTATAATTGTGACCCGGGATGCAAAACAATGGGAAATTGTGGACTTCCTTTTCATATCCTACCCAGAGTTCTTTGCTGCATATGGGGAATGTAGCACATGAGCGCTGTGATGTGTAAATGACTTCTGCAGTTAGACTTTATTATTTGCCTAAAAAGCAAATCGGGTTAACCCTAATCAACATTCTGCTCTAACAAACACAAATAGTAACCTAACCCTAACTTGTCTGCAGCCGAATTGGAACATCTGTGTGACTTTTCACTGCGGCTTTGAATCCACATCCTTCTCAGAAGATACATAAGTTACAGAAACGAAGCACTTTATTAAATAGACCCAATTATCTCAAAATTTATAGTTTTTTCTTACATACTTCCCGATTAACTGAAATTGAATTGAGTCAACAAATATAATCATCTTGAACATTGTTGTGTTATGTATAATTGCAAGCATTGTGATTAACTCTTCCACTCAATGCACTGCTGGACTAAGGGTCTTTATGGAGCTGCAATGGCTGCCTCTTCACCCTTGCCATTTCTATGTGATATCATAATGACCCATTTTAGAACATGCCTAGAAAAATCTGTTCTAGCAGACCAGTTATGTTGCTCTGGTCTTCTTGTGTCAAACTGGTGTTAACAATTACAATTTGGAAAGCACCAACATATTCTACAGCACAGTCCAATGGGTGGGACAAAACAAAGAAGTTAAACACCTGGAGAATTGTAGGAAAAGAGGTCCCTGCTCAGGTGAGCTTACAATCTAAAAGGGGAGTGGCATGACACACAGGTAATAAAAAAAAAATCCATGAATAAAGATATTGTACAGATTCCACACATTAACAATCAGAATATGTACAGACAATATCCATTTATTTGCACGGTAGAGGCACTTTAAACACTACCTCCTGCACACAGTAACCTTCAGTTTTATTTGCTGCATTAGGACTAATCCTCACCTTAACACAGGAAAGTCAAGTTAAATAAGATTTGTAAAACGCCTAGAACGAACATAAGGTAAAGCTCCAGAGTAATCATGGTGCAAATCACACAGCTCGACTGAAGGCTGGCGAGCGCGTCGGTTTTTAGAATACCGCATCGTGTAGTGTTGCAGTTGGCCCAGAAATTAAATCAGATTTATCTTTTATAAATATTGGTTTGACTTTTCTCTATCATCAAGTCTCCGAGTAAAGCTTCCGTGTGGCCGAGGAGATGCTGGTATTGGCGGACACCACTGTGCTTTTCTCTGGGGAGAAACGTGGAAACTGGGCATTCACATAGTAGAACGGAACGTGAGAAACACGACCAGAGCTCCAAAGCTGGGGAGAAAATAAAACAGATCAGAAAGGAGCTTCAGATAAGTGATCGCAGCCGATCTAAAAATGGAAAACACGAGTAATTAAAAGAAGGTCCTCCAGGTTGGTTGTAATCACCATTTTAGTATTTCACCCATTACTGTATGAAGCAAAATATATATATTTAACAATTTGCAATAGAGACACTCCTCTTCCAGGTTCCCAGCAGTTGCATTGAAGGGATCAACCTGGGGTTGCCAGATTAGTTGTTCAGAAAAACATAGCCAATTTATTCATTCTGATGGGCAGAGCATGAAGAATGCAACCCCACAGCATGCATAATCCATATGCTACAAGTAAGAAACGAAAGAGGAATCCCAGGTGGCATGCCTTGATTAGGTCACGGATTTTCCAAATGTAGCATAAGAACAGATGAAATATACATGTTACAGGGCCGATCCTCCCAAGCTATCCGTTTGCTTAAATTAGTAAAATGTGGCCAGGAAAACATGGCCGATCTGGCAGCCCTAGCGCCACCTAAGGCTGGGGTCAGACTAATGCATTTTTAACGTGCGTTTAGGCGCACTTAATCATGGCCGTAGTAGCAGAAAATGGCGGGCAATGACAGCCAATATACAAAGTACGGCCGAACGAAAGTCCAGCCGCGCAACGCAAGTAGAAAATGAACGCATTTTTTCGAGAACGCAGAACCGCTAGTACTGACGTACAGAGTGCGCTGCGGCGTGTGTGCGCGATTAGGAGATGTCAGACGCTGCTAATGTCCAGCCAACATAATGTCCAGACGCAAAAAGTGTTTTTTTTTTTTTTTACGGATCGGCAATAAATCGCGCATCGTCTGACCGTTTTCACGCATTCCGTGAAAAAATACATCAATGCGTTCGGACGCACTTTTTGACGGTCGCTGCGAATAATGCGTTCGTTTAAAGCAGCCAGAACCTCCAGGTTGCCCAGGACACATTTATTCAAGCTGAGGGGCATTGTGATAAGGAAGTAGCCCTGCGGTATATGGAGTCCATGTTGCAGGTAAGTGATCACAGTGGAATGTCACATGACCGCGTTGGATTAGGCAATGGATTTCCCTGTTCAGCATATGAATTTTACATGTAGCAGAGCAGCACCTTTCCTGTGCTCATTCTTTAAAACAAAAAACAATATTAGTCAAGGAACGTGGCTTACCTGCTAACCCATGGTCCCTCAGAGCAGCATGTGAAGCCACTACATGCTCTATAGAGGCTGAGCATATCTCATTAAGTGGCAGGTGTTAAATGCATTTGTAATCTTGTCCCAAAAGCAATGAACGCACTCATCAAGTCAAGCGCAGCGCTATTTTTTTTGCGCGAAGCGTTGAACGTTAACACGTGAAAAATAATGGTGGTATTACAATCCGTGCGCATTTTTTCTTCTGTCAAAGACACGTCAAAAACGTGCGCACATTAACCGGTGTGTGGACTGTTTTTTTAAGGCGATTCAGAGATATATATATATATATATATATATATATATATATTTTGGGCTGGTGTATTTGGTTTTGGTCAGGACGTTCAGATTTGCCGTTAACACCAGACGTTAAAATTATGCGCGCAAATGCTGTCCGTTAAAATTTGCGCATATATTGTAATACCATCCTCATACCAGCACACAAACGCATTTGCGCTCACAATGTTAAGTATAACAGGTTCAACCGCGTTAGACGTTAATGCTCATTTTTTGCGTGGACGTTGTAATACGACGTTCAGCGCAAAGAGTTTTTTTTTCCCCCCTTGCGTTAATGCGTTTTTACGCACGCGTTAACGTTTGTGCGCAGAATGTAATAGAGCCCTAAGAGTTGTCCTTTCCCATTGTGCTACCCCTAGTCTCAATCACAAATGTGCTGTCAATTTTAGCTATACAGTATATTGCATCTGTTAACTGTAAAAGAGGAACAGTTTCATGGATTAATACCTGAAGAAGAAAAAAAAAAAAAGCATCAGACAGAGGCAAAAACGAGGGCAAAGCATCTCCTCGCATTAGCACGATTTACCATAGATTGATTCTGTGAGCTTTGTGACCGTGGACATTGTCAGCAATCTCATCCATACCATATAAGCAGGCTTCCTTACGCAGATTTTACAATAAGCCCACATCAGAAAATGTGTTCTTACCGTAGAGAGCAAAGCCCCCTTCTTGAAACACTGGTTAAACTGCATGAGCTGTGGGGTCTCCCCTTCCTTCCCATGAATGAAGCCACTGGAGACAAAAAAAACAAGAAGATAAAGCTCTACTCCATCCAACTATATATTATGAAAAATCTACTATATTAAAAAAAAATATATATATATATATATATACACAAGCTCACACACAAACATTCTCTACCTATGTAGAAGCACATTCTGTATTTTTGCCTGTGGCGTCTCAAGCAGTCTGTGTGAGCAGCGCTAGCTGTCAGTGATCTAAACACTGAGATGATGACAATGGTCTGTATTACATCATCAGGAGCCCTATTCCATCCGAGCCGTTTAATAGGGTCTCGGTAATAGATAACGATGTGCACATCGTTATCCATTGGCAGCTTGCCATGAACGGCTCTAATGACAGCCTTGAGGGACGAGTGAAGCCTTACACTTTGCATACACTGCACGCACAGCTTTCTTAGGGTTACATACCATGGAAGGAGCTCAAACATAGGACTGTTTCTTGTCCTGAAAACTGCAATTACTGGAAGGCTTGATTCGTTCGCGGGGTTCCCTGCAAGAGGACAAGGCAGTTAAAGATATTGTAAAGGCGCGTGAAGAAACCCAAAGTTACAGGACAAAACTCTCGACAAATGAATTAAAACACAAACCTGTTATTATGACAGCGAGCCTCTCTCCACTTGGATCCCAAGCAATAGAATGGATCTCTCCGCCGATGCTAGCAAAGAAACACCGGTCACACGTTTAGAAGGAAATTTAAACTCGTTGGAACACCATTGAAAATTGCCAGTGTTGCAACAGCGACAAATACTGGCCTTTCGCTATAGTAAAAGCCAAACCACAGCATGAGAGGCTGCAGATTATTTCTCAGGTTACATGCCAGTGTTTGTCACCTTGGTAACAGCGGTAAAACACAAACGCCTCCTGCATAACCCCCATTGTTTCTTTGTCTCTTCAGTCACTGTTACACTCACCTGATTTCACCATTCTCCGTCTCAAACGTCGTTTCTGAGACATCAGCCACCATCATAGCACTCTGACCCCCTCCAACGGTGCCCTTTGACTGCCCTGCCATACACATAAAACAGATATTGCCTTATCTGAAGAATAAGCAACACACAAAATGCATAACTCTTCGGCTAATGTCAGACGAGTGCAGTCTGAGTGCACTGTGTCCGTGCACAACGGACGGACGTTCTGATGGAAGATGCTGTAGACACTACACGGTCAGTTGTTTTTGACGGACGTTGAACAAACAAGGGAATTATGGGAAACAAAATATGAAAAATTATAAAAAGTTGAAAATTATATGAAAAGCCATTGTGTGCGTCAAGGTGCTGGTCGTCGCAAATGCTCTGCGTCTGACATCGTGGCATCACACACACAGAACGCTATGCGGTCGTGTCCGTGGTAGCGGTTTTACGTTCTTGCCTAACTTGCGTCTGTTTGCCACGTGCGTTGTGCGTGCACAGTTCGGTGCGGACGCACTTAGTGTGTGGGTCTCTATTGATGATTCTATGCTACCACGGACGTGATCACTGCGTTCGTCTGACACCGGCCTTAAAAACAGTATGAGAGAAAACTAATTATAATTTTTCAAAAAAATTAAAAATAAAAGAGCAACAGTTTTCGTATATCCAAAAAAACATCTAATACATATGGGTGTCCACGCTAATGGAAGAGGTTAGGGGCAGAATTTTTTTCCTCTCTCACAAAAGGTAAAAAGAAGTAAACACAAAATACATAAACCCAAAATATAAATGGTGTACGTCGTGGATTTGTTAGTGATCTTTGTGCCCAAACCGGGTGTATCATGCCGTGTATAAATAAAGCAAACTGTATACGTCACGTGTGGAATCTACTCAAAAAATATTTTGCATACATGCAAAACATAGTGCAATATGTTGGAAAATAGAGAAGCAAGTACTATTAGGCTAATGTCAGACGAACGCAGTCTGAGCGCACTCTGCGTGCATAATGGACGCACGTACCGACGGAAGATACTGTAGAAATCACACGATCCCTTTTTTTTTAACGAATAAAAAAAAAAAAAAAAAAGGAAATATGGGAATCAAAATTAAATGACAGGTACAGTCAGCCAGACCAAAAAAGCTTCTGAGCGTCAACGTGATGGACATCGCAAATCCGCTGCGTCTGATGTGGCATCATCATGCACACAGGCCGCTAGGCAGACGCGGTGCACTCCGGGCGTCCGTTGTAGCGCTTTAATGTCGAGGCCTAAATGGCGTCCGTTGCCACCACTGACGTTAAACTGTGCGGCAACACGGACGTGATAACTGCGTTCGTCTGACGCTAGCCTAAAAGTTGCACTTGCACAGAGCAGTGCCTGTACATAACTGGCTCTGTAGGATGCGCCGAGTGTCTGCTTTTTTGGGGCGGCACAGCCCGTTCCGTAGTGTGTATGTTCCTCAAGACAAGAGCCAGAGGGAACACCTCGTAGGGCAATATGGAGCGGTTTCTGAATGTAGTGCAGAAAAAGAAAGTCACTCACCTCTGCTGGAGCCCATAACTGCCTGCAGCAACTTAAACTTGGTGCTTGGTGTTGCCCAACCGCTCTCTCTCAGATATCTCCTCAAGCCAACCTGAGATGTAATGTGGGCGAAATTGGAAGCACAGAAAAGGGGGGTGCGGCAGATATATAAAAAGCAAATATTTAAAATAAACAAAAATACACAGAAATCATAAAACAATATATCTATTAAAAACGATGTAAGTGGGTAAGGGACCCCCCCACCCCCAATCCAATCTTGTTATTGGGGAATCCCTTACGCACTTATATTGGTTTTTAAAGTTTTCTGTGTATTTTTTTTTAATAAATATCTGCTTTTTACATATATCTGCTGCTCCACACTTTTTCTGTCATTCTTCACATTGCCCACATTACATCTCAGGTTGGCGTGAAGAGATGTCTGAGGAAGTGGTTGGGCAACAGTGTTTAAGTAGACGCAGCCGTAGCGTCGTAGAACCGGGCATTTATGGGCTCCAGCAGAGGCGAATGACTCCTTTTTTCTGTGCCTCCTTTTCTCTGTTTTGCAGGTATGCAAGATTTCTTTTGAGAAGATTCTATACATGTGATGTATACAGTTTGTTTTATTTATACACAGCATGATACACCCCCTCTGGGCACAAAGATCACTAACGAATCCGCATGCGTACACCTTTAGATTTTGTACATTTTTCATTTATTCGCTTTTTGCGCTTGGTTTAGCAAAGAGACCAGAGCTTAGAAGCTAAGGCTGGGGTCAGACTAACGCATTTTTAACGTGCGTTTAGGCGCACTTAATCACGGCCGCAGTAGCAGCAAATGACGGGCAATGACGGCCAATATACGAAGTACGGCCGCACGAAAGCAGCAAACGAACGCATTTTTTCGAGAACACAGTACTGCTAGTAGTGACGTACAGAGTGCGCTGCGTCCGCTAGCAGCGTGTGTGCATGATTAGGAGACGTCAGACGCGGCTCATGTCCAGCCTACATAACGTCCAGACACCCAAAGTTTCCTGGTTTGGATCCGTAACAAATCACGCACGAAAATGCGCATCGTATGAACGTTCTCACACATTCCGTGAAAAAATACGTCAATGCGTTCGGACGCACTTTTTGACGGTCGCTGCGAATAATGCGTTCGTTTGACCCTAGCCTAAAAGGTGAAAGCAACACTTGAGATTATCAGTATCATCTATCTCTACCCAAAATACTTTCACGCCCAGGTTTGGAAGTCCTGAAGGTGAAGAAAAGCTGCACGCAGCAAGGGACAACAAAATAAATAATCACCCAAATTTTAATAAATAATTGGGCCGAGGCTGACAGCAGCATCTACCCAATTATTTAAGGGCAAAAAAGCATTTGAAAGAATAACGCCACATTTCAATTCATTCGTAACATTGCTCTACTCGCCTCGTTATGTATTCCCTCTGCAAGGCCCTACGAACGTGTTTTAGCTTCTCCGGATCAGAGGCTGTAGGGTTAGTCTTATGCTTTATTCACAGTTATATAACTGCTCCTGTAGCGCAGCATTAGCTCTAGCATTTTATCTCGTTTAGTTCATTTAAGCTTTATTAACCATCCCACTCTTATTACTGCCTTACGGACGCGCCAGACTGTTCTAGCCCCGCATTCAAAATCAAACCTTCAATTCAGATCTAATCACTCCGTTTACTGTAGGAACATGAAAGATTACCGAGTCTAATCTACAGGACATAGGTTAATGCGGAGATGAGCCATTTAATCCGAATAATAAAGTGCACGATCAGACCACTCTATGTTTCCAATAGTTATAAGAAGTACACAAGATGTGCATGAAAGATAACAGAAACAGGTTTATCCTAGAAAAAAACATCATGGGAAGCACAATAGAATGTGTAATCGCTCTGAGGATGTAAAGTACAACAAACATCTACCAGCCTTGTGGATTTATAAAAGAGGCGAAGAGTTTATCCTGAGGATTAACCAGCACTCCTTCTCCAGACCTGGTCTGGTCCCTTGTTGGGAGATGAGCAGCATGAAGATCCCCTCCAAGACTATAATCTCCTCCGCCACATGAATCTTCACAGCCAGTACAAACCAAAACTGACAGCTTGTGTCAAAGGTGCATATACTGCTATAAATGTATATACTGTATTAGCCAGTGTACCTGTAACAAAGATAAATCTTCCCTCTACATCGGAGAATGTAAAATGCACTTGAAAAGACACCTCCTGTAAAATAACATGCCACTCCGTTTCTTTTTGGTATAGCATTAGAGTGGAATATTTTAGGATACATATACGATCACAGAACTGGTTAGTAGAGTGACGCGAGAGCCTAGTCTGCTGCAAAAACGTCAAATATTCATCTTGGCCCTCTTTAAATCTCTTAAGATAAGTCACCTCTTAGTGGGAGAATTTAGACCCTTCACGCTGTGTGACCATAGTTTCAGATCAGTCTGCATACCACTTCTTATAAATGCCCAGCTTTATAGTCCCCTTCCTCAAGAGAGCAAAATGAACCACGTAATGAACCAGGGCATATCTGACTGAGATGGGGAAACCCAAAAATGTTGCGCTGTATGAGCTCTGTATTCTGACCAGGTTAGAGCAGGAGCTCTGTATTCTGACCAGGTTAGAGCAGGGGGCTCTGTATTCTGACCAGGTTAGAGCAGGGGGCTCTGTATTCTGACCAGGATAGAGCAGGGGGCTCTGTATTCTGACCAGGATAGAGCAGGAGCTCTGTATTCTGACCAGGTTAGAGCAGGGGGCTCTGTATTCTGACCAGGTTAGAGCAGGGGGCTCTGTATTCTGACCAGGTTAGAGCAGGGGGCTCTGTATTCTGACCAGGTTAGAGCAGGGGGCTCTGTATTCTGACCAGGTTAGAGCAGGGGGCTCTGTATTCTGACCAGGTTAGAGCAGGAGCTCTGTATTCTGACCAGGTTAGAGCAGGAGCTCTGTATTCTGACCAGGTTAGAGCAGGGGCTCTGTATTCTGACCAGGTTAGAGCAGGAGCTCTGTATTCTGACCAGGTTAGAGCAGGGGGCTCTGTATTCTGACCAGGTTAGAGCAGGGGGCTCTGTATTCTGACCAGGTTAGAGCAGGGGGCTCTGTATTCTGACCAGGTTAGAGCAGGGGGCTCTGTATTCTGACCAGGTTAGAGCAGGAGCTCTGTATTCTGACCAGGTTAGAGCAGGGGGCTCTGTATTCTGACCAGGTTAGAGCAGGGGGCTCTGTATTCTGACCAGGTTAGAGCAGGGGGCTCTGTATTCTGACCAGGTTAGAGCAGGGGGCTCTGTATTCTGACCAGGTTAGAGCAGGAGCTCTGTATTCTGACCAGGTTAGAGCAGGAGCTCTGTATTCTGACCAGGTTAGAGAAGGGGGCTCTGTATTCTGACCAGGTTAGAGCAGGGGGCTCTTTGTGCACACGTAATGTGAATGTAAAATATAAGTCGCAAATAGAGTCATATTTTTTCCCAACCCCGGTATTCAGCTTGGTTAGACTTGCCACATCCAAGCTCAAGAGTATGTTTTTTTATTACTATTTATTTTATGTTTTTTCTGTTACATTGTGTGTTGGTGCCTAAATCCCAGCAGATCCCATTAACTTCTGACAGTCCAGTGCAAAATAGACAAGTCAGAAGCCCGATTCACAGAATCCCAATGCACAATCATGTAACGGTCGGCGTTATGCTCTAACGGTTAAGACCAGACTTTGTCCTTTATATTGTTTGGGGTGTATTTTGACTTTCTCTGCTCCATTCTGTGGCATGTGGATTTCCTCTGATTCACGCTCGTGTTTCTCCTGGTTACTGCAGCATAGTTTGTATCCATTTTCAGTAGCTATGAGGTTTTATTGCATTTGAATAATTCAATGTATGCACATGCGATGCTTTGCTGCATTACAAGTTTGATTTTAGCTGCACACCCAAGTTAATATTCACCCACAGAGATGTATTGTAGATTTCACTCACCATCGGAGCTAGAAAAAGACAAGCTATATATTACAGATTCCCCCTTCACAGCAAAAAGAAGTCGACTTCCATCAGGGCTCCAGCATCCAGTCTGTAACAGAAAGGCAATGACACAACTTACAGCAAGGACAGAGATATGAAACACAGACATCAAGGCTTTATTCTCTACGCACCTGGAACCGGCCGTGAAGGGTTGGCCATCGCTCACACGACCACATCTGTGTTTCCCAGACCCTGCAAGACAACACAATGCATGAACCTCAGAAACTGTACGGGCAACCTATAGTATGAGGGTCTGCGTTCCTCACCTGAACACAGGGGATGGTGTAGCTCCAACTACTTTACTACCATCTGGAGACCAAGAGAGGAAGGTCACACCTCCTCCACCAACTCTTTGTAAAGGTACACAGCTTTCTGTGGAGACATTCCAGACCTGTGATAGAAAAAGCAGATGTAACAAGAATAGAACACTCACAGGGTTATTCAGAGAGCGGTGAAAACCAGGAGAATGGCTGGAGAATGGAAAATAGCCAAACCAGAAAAATTCTTCCGTTTATCTCACTTTCCAAATCGGCTATTTTGACCTAGAGTTTTCCATTCTCCAGTCATTCTCCTGCTTTTCACCTCTCTCTGAATAACCCTGTCAGTCTTGGCTACCAGTGGTGTCAAAAGGATCGAGGCAAGCCACCCAGATAAGACATAGGATAAAAGTATGAATGTTACATGGACTCTGGAGCTTACATAAACATTTATGCTTAAGTCTGATAGCACCTAGTGATCGGTAATCTTCACAAAGCACGTCTGACCTGGAGTTAATCTTACAGTCTCTCAATTGGCACGTAAGTGTCATCATTCCTAAGAAGTAGAGCCGGGCGATTTTCTTTAAGATTAAAATGGGGTTTAAGGTCAACACAGATTTTACAATTTCTGAAAATCTAGGGGGGGGGGGGGGATTTTTTTTTTTTTAAAATTTGCAGACCACGGGTGAAGCAGAGCTGACATGTCCAGCGGGTGTCTGCTCAACCTGTCAGCGCTGTTCTGCCCATGTCAGACAGACACGTTGCCAATTAAAAAAATCCCGATGCTTCGATTTTAATGTTGGTAAAAAGAGTAAACTTTAAACTCGATTTAGTCATGAAATAAAGAAAGAAAAAAAAAAAACCTGTCAAGTCCTACTACTAGTATGTACATTTTTTAGGACTCACCAACACAGCTGTATCTACTGGAGAGGCTGAGAGCAACACCTTGGCACTAGGGGACCAACACACGCTGGTAACTGGACTGTGACCTGGATAGGACAGTATCTGAGCACAACCAGAAGAAGGTCTGAAGGGAAAAAAAGTTACACAATGTCTGGTCAAATATTATTCTAGGTTCTAAATCGCTGACAGATTCCATAGCGCTTTCCAAAAATACAAACTGCTACATGGTCGTGTGGACAAGTGTACAATACCTACACGCGACCTAGATATAATTTAAAGGGACACGCTCGTTCACTGTGACCAATGTGCATTGAATGGTCAGAATGCCTAGTGTGCCCCCACCTCCAGGATTTAAAGTGCTGATTCAGCCTTACTAGTGCAGGTGGAATAGCTCTGTAAAGAACGTTTAACCCCCGAGTGTCCCTTTAACAAAGGATTAAATGTAAAATCCCTTGGGAACAAGGTCAATCTAGAAAGGGAAATGAGGTGGAAAGTGAAGAAATGTACGGGACAGGTCTGGCAAGAAGTGCTTTAATTTAAGTAGAATGCGAATATACATTGCTATTGGTTAATTTTAATTGCCTTTGCTACTTCTTGGGGACTGAAGTAATTTGCATTTATATCTGGGGTTTTATGAAGAGTAAGCTCTAACAGAGGCACGCACTAAAACAGAGCCAAAATGTCAAAATTATCATGGATGAGAGGAGTCAAAACTTGTATTCATCTTTATCTTGCAATGTCGAAACAAACCTTTAGGTGTCATCAGAACACCAGCTTACCAGAGGACTTATTGATCAGACCTCTAAGGAGCATCTTACCTTGTGGACAGGGAGTTAGGATCGACATGCCATACCAGCACGCAGCTCTGACAGGCCACAGCCAGGATGGACGCACACAGAGGCTTCCACGCCATACTTGCTACATCCTTTTGTAACCGATGCTTTAGAGTTGGGACAGTTTGGCTGTAAAAGAGGTAGAAGATAACATGCTCGAATGCTGGAAATTAATAAAGGATATTTAACTTTGATAGTTATTTGTCTGTTATTCACAGAAAAAGAAAAAACACGTTGCAATGATGCACAGATTATGGTACATGAATGGATGCATCAGCAAATAGGCCGTTTACTCCCTCCCATTCACGGCTTCACATCAGCGGACAAATCTACATCAGAAATCTCATCTGAGTATTTTGCAAGACCAACTCCAAAGAAAATGTAAAGACGGGTTTAAAGTGCCACTGTTGACGGGGCATGCCTCCTTTTACACAGATCAACAGGGCTTTTTTTTTCCCGCTGGACTACACAATGTATAAAAAAAAAAAAACGGGAGGTATTCCATTTTGATGCCCCCCCCCATGTGACCATGGCATGCCGCAGTGAGTTTTCCTACAGGATTGCCCTCTGCCAGTCCCGATCTGAGCATGTAGGGGCTGCTCTCTGAACGCTATGCTCCCTCTCCCCGGCTACATGGCGCCGGCTCTGGGGAGAAACTTCAAAACGGAATAGCTTACAATAATAATCATTAAGCAATCAGGCAAGTAAGGAACTTTCATAATTTGATTAAATATTTTGGCTCAACAGGATTTTACACCTTAAGGGGAAAAAAAAGAAAAAAAAAAAAAAGTACACACTACTCATCCTGACCACTTAACAATTATAAAAAAAAAAAGTATGGATGTGAGGAGTGCCTCCCCTCCATAGATCTGGCAAAAACACTGTGTGAAGTGGAGGAATTCCTTACACCCCATCCGTCGCAGCTTTGTGAAGGTTGGATGGGGAGGGCCACACGTGTAGCGTACGCACGAATTGCATGCGCTACCACCAATCGTGATTTCAGCATGTCAAAAAGCTACGACGGATGCAGACGGGGCTACAAAGCGTGACCCTTCATAGGAGGCTCTTACTTTGTAGCACTGAGCGCACTAACTGCGCTCAGCGAAGTGGCCAAACGGACGTCAAAGAGGAAGGAACGTCTACTGTCACGGACATTCTTTCTGCTCTGAAAAATGTTCGTGTGCCAAGGGAGCCCACTTAAGTCAGACATTTTAACCCCAGGCAGTTAGATATATAGGGATGTCTTTCTGGACCTTTTGACGGTTATTGGTTGAATTACACTTTGGTAACCTGCAATGCGGTGAAGGATCTGTAACATCGGAGAGATCTACAACCAAACATGGCTGCCTTGTTGGGTTGTGTAAAGACAAGACAAGACAAGACGGGTAGAAGCAGAGAGGAGCAGCACGTATTTGCAGTAAGACATTATATATGCTCTTGCTAGCACTGCTCTCGAAAGGTATATATATTACATTATGAGTCTGAACTCCAGCAAGAATGGCTGCAAGATAAAGTACACAATGGAGACTGACATTTTTTACTGTTGTTCTAACCATGTCAAAGTTTGATTTTCTCTTTTCGGATTGCCAAAGAATGGCAGACGAGCATTCACTGGATTGATGAAAGTTTTCCCTGTCATTCTTTATATTTCCCTAGAACCCTGCAAGGCAAATAAAATGCCTTTTCCATATTCCTGAGTGTAAGAACGTACAAACTGCATATACGTTCTCAAATTAACATTTCTTTGAAACATCGATCCCATACTGCAAGGATCAGGCATACTTATGGTTGTCTTTCTTTCATGTCATTCACACATACATACGGATCCTCCGCGGTTAGATTTGTCATTACAAACAAGCCCGCTGTATCCACGTACAGCTCACCTTCCTGATGTATACACGCGGATAGAATCATCTATAAGAGCCAGAGCAAACTTGTTGGTGTGTGGGTGCCAAGCAAAGGCACGGAGTGAGCAGCCCGTCCTAAGGAGACAGAAACCATGAGTAACTAGAGTGTAATAAATCTATATAATCTTAGAAAGGTCTGATTTAATAAATCGTTCAGGGACAGATATCTGCTTCACACCACAGAGTCCAGAAGGATTTACATTCTGGAGAAATCACACCGCAAGCTTGCCACTGGGTTTTTTTCTTTTGCAAAGTTCCGCCACTGTTATGAGAGCCCGTGATTAATGTCACTTTATAAAGAGATGCTGCTTGGTACTTTTAGAACTCACCAAACACGCACAGGGGCTTATTCAAAGAGCACTCCGTTTGCCAAACTTGCAAATTCCTGCAAAATTCACAGTTATTGCAAAGGTGACAAACAGCGGCATTCCACAAAAGAAAAATCTGAACAGTGACGCGGTTTGGATTTCTCATCTATGATGCCCCAGTGTTTGTTGCTGCTGAAACATCGATTTCAGCTGGTGTTTGCAAACAGCGGCAACTCTTTAAATAACAGCCAAGGTGTCTGTTTATGGGGAGAATGTTTACTATAGCCGTACTCACCAGTCAAGGGCCTGAGAGAACTCTGCAGTGAGATCCTCGCTTTTCATCTGAAGAGAAACCAAATACATTTTAGGCATCCAATACATACAATGCCATCAGAGAATACAAAAACACCAAACAACAACAAACAGTGGCGTGTATATTGGTAGTTAGGGGATTCTAAAGAAGATCTGTCGATCGGACAGGATAAAAGCCAAGTAATGAAGCGATAAATCCACATATTTAATCACCCCACATTTTTCAGTATGTGAATAAGGACCAGTTTGATCTACTCCTGACGAGGAGAGACTTACAGTGAGATGAGGAAACAGCGATCCATGAAAAGATGAAGCCAGGCGGCACAAAGCAAGGGAGGAACGAGCGAGGTGACCCAGCCAGGCAGGCACTGCAAGAGAGGACATTATTCTGTGTGATTTAAGGAATCAGCCACGGATTACTGGACAAACACACCGAGGAACCTCAGAAACATGTAATAAGAGCACCTACAGGATATAGGGTTTTTACAAAAAAGGTCAAAGACAGTGTAAAGATGCAACAATTGTACAGTAAGGCAGATTAACAACGACATCATAACTGGTGAATTCTGGGTTAAAATAATTGAAATTCCCCTACGATTTAATGCTTAATGAATTAACCCTCGATATAACCCAACTGTTGGGTACAACCTTCCAAGTCAGATATTTCTACATTTTACATGTCCAGCTTGAGGTCACCATTAAAAAAAATATATACACATCATACGAGATTCAGAGCATCCACAATAATACAATATACACAACATACAAGATTCAGAGCATCCACAATAATACAATAAACACATCATACAAGATTCAGAGCATCCACAATAATACAATATACACAACATACAAGATTCAGAGCATCCACAATAATACAATATACACATCATACGAGATTCAGAGCATCCACAATAATACAATATACACATCATACGAGATTCAGAGCATCCACAATAATACAGTTTTATTGGTTTTAAAGACACTTTAGGCATAAATGATGGAGATTTAGTTACATAATGTGACAGACTTATGCAATGTAGGATCATAACGTTAATGCACTCCACTATGACAGGACCTAAACGTCTCTTATGAGGAGAACTCGTGATATATACACCACCCAGAGCTCCCGGTCTCACAGAATCAGTTCTAAACGCATGCTGAGGTTGAATGCAGCCATTCTGGTTTTGACCACTGAAAACAAAGTGCAGTCCACAACTCTTGGCATAAAATAGGCCATATGCAGCACGAGTTACAAATTTACAGATGCAGTAGAAGCAGTCAGTGCGCTATAACAGGGCTCAAAATTTCAAGTCCCAAGCTACTAACCAGGCTATAAGAGTTACTCGCCACCAGCTGCTCCACCTAACCCCTACCCAGCCCTTAACTCTGCCCCTAAACACACACCCCTTAAATTATCTTAGGAAATTACACTGTTAAAAGGTTTTATGTAGAATAGTTACAAAAATAACATTACTACCCAGACATAGAAAACATAGAAAAATGTCGGCAGATAAGAACCTTTCAGCCCATCTAGTCGGCCCAATTACATGGATACTTTACCTGGATTTATCTTTTGTTTAGGATAGCCTTATGCCTATCCCATGCCTGCTTAAATTCAATTACTGTTTTGGCCTCTACCACTTCAACTGGAAGGCTGTTCCATGTATCCACCACCCTCTCAGTAAAATAATGCTTTCTGATGTTACTTTTAAACCTTTGCCCCTCTAATCTAAGACTATGTCCTCTTGTTTTGCTAGGGAAGTGCTCATGCCACTGTACAGAGCACTGGGGAGACCTCACTTGGAGTACTGTGTGCAGTACTGGAGACCGTATCTCCAGAAGGATATAGACATCTTAGAGAGAGTTCAGAGAAAGGCTACTAAAATGGTGTACGGCTTGAAGGAGAAAAGTTACCAAGAAAGGCTTAATGATCTTAACATGTACAGCTTGGAAAAAAGACGAGACAGAGGAGATATGATAGAAACATTTAAATACGTAAAGGGAATCCACAAGGTAGAGGAAGGGAGTATATTTAAAAGGAAACAAAATAGCAAAACAAGAGGACATAGTCTTAGATTAGAGGGGCAAAGGTTTAAAAGTAACATCAGAAAGCATTATTTTACTGAGAGGGTGGTGGATACATGGAACAGTCTTCCAGTAGAAGTGGTAGAGGCCAAAACAGTAATTGAATTTAAGCAGGCATGGGATAGGCATAAGGCTATCCTAAACAAAAGATAAATCCAGGTAAAGTATCCATGTAATTGGGCAGACTAGATGGGCCGAAGGGTTCTTATCTGCCGACATTTTTCTATGTTTCTATGTTTCTACTGAGTTTCCTTTTAAATATACTCCCTTCCTCTACCTTGTGGATTCCCTTTACGTATTTAAATGTTTCTATCATATCTCCTCTGTCTCGTCTTTTTTCCAAGCTGTACATGTTAAGATCATTAAGCCTTCCTGGTAACTTTTCTCCTTCAAGCCGTACACCATTTAGTAGCCCGTCTCTGAACTCTCTCTAAGATGTCTATATCCTTCTGGAGATACGGTCTCCAGTACTGCACACAGTACTCCAAGTGAGGTCTCACCAGTGCTCTGTACAGTGGCATGAGCACTTCCCTTTTCCTACTGCTAATACCTCTCCCTACACAACCAAGCATTCTGCCAGCATTTCCTGCTGCTCTATTTACATTGACTACTTACCCTTAGATCTTCTGAAATAATAACCCCTAAATCCCTTTCCTCAGATGTTGAGGTTAGGACTGTATCAAATATTCTATATTCAGCCCTTGGGTTTTTACGTCCCAGGTGCATTATCTTGCACTTATCCACATTAAAACTCAATTGCCACAACTCCGACCATTTTTTTTAGTTTACCTAAATCATTTGTCATTTGGCTGATCCCTCCAGGAACGTCAACCCTGTTGCAAATTTTTGTGTCATCAGCAAAAAGACATACTTTTCCATTAATACCTTCTGCAATATCACTAATAAAAATATTAAAGAGAATGGGTCCAAGTACTGACCCCTGAGGTACCCCACTGGTAACAAGACCTTGTGCCGAATAAACTCCATTTACCACAACCCTCTTTTGTCTGTCACTCAGCCACTGCCTAATCCATTCAACAATATTGGAATCCAAGCTCAAAGATTGCAATTTATTGATAAGCCTTCTATGCGGACAGTATCAAAAGCCTTACTGAAAATCTAAATAAGCAATGTCTACTGCACCACCTGTGTCTATTATTTTTTGTGACCCAATCAAAAAAATTAATAAGATTAGTTTGGCATGATCTCCCTGAGGTAAACCCATGTTGTTTCTGATCCTGTAATCTAGGTGTTTTTAGATGGTCAACAATCCTTTCCTTTAACATGGTTTCCATTAATTTTCCCCACTACTGACGTAAGACTAACTGGCCTATAGTTCCCAGATTCCTCCCTACTACCCTTCTTGTGAATGGGCACAACATTTGCTAATTTCCAGTCTTCTGGGACAACTCCCGTTAACAGATTTATTTAACCAATCCTTGCTAACGGTTTTGCTATTACATCACTGAGCTCTTTTAATGAAGTTAAATGGCAATTGCAATACTATAAAATTCACCACATTTGTAAACTTGTATGTCGCTGGCCCGTACCTTGGAGAGGATCACCGCTAAAAATTAGCATTAGGATGTACCCCATAAATTTATCCCTAAATCTGATGGATCAGTACAGACTATTCTATCAGATTTAGGGATAAATTTATGGGTACATCCTAATGCTAATTTTTAGCGGTGATCCTCTCCAAGGTACGGGCCAGCGACATACAAGTTTACAAATGTGGTGAATTTTATAGTATTGCCATTGCAATCTCATCCAACCATGTTATAACATGCTGATTGCTGACTAATGTAATCAATATCTATTAAGGAGAACATATGGTGGGATTTTACCCTTGCCTTCCTTTCACTCTTATTAACCCCTTCACTGCTGAGGCATTTCACCACTGTGTGCTGAGCTCATTTTTACCGCTTTCGCTCATCATGTTTAAACGTGATTTAAAGCCACATTTTAATAAATGACCCAGACATATTATATATTGTTGTTTCCGGCAGACTCCGCAGATTCATAATATATCATTTTTATATGTATACGTCATGTCCTGCCTGTATATTATAACAAAAAATGCAATAAAAATTGAATTTTTAATCATCTGCAGTGTGTAAAGTGTTTTTTTTTCTCACATTTTATCACATGAGCGTTTGCGGTTATGTTTTCTATGGGGTGCGCTTGTACAAAATTTTGAAATGGGGACTTGTTACATTTTGTGGGGGGGAATTACGTGATTTTTAGCAAACGCACCCCATAGAAAAAAAAAACAGTGCAGCATCATTGTTCACATTATAATTGAAATGTGAACAATATTGCTGCATTAATAAAAACACACAAAAAAAAAAGTTTATATTTTTTTTTAATTTATTTATTATTTTTATGATTATTTTTCTTACTTTGTACCTAGTTATGTTGAGTATCATTCGAAAGGCCATGCTCAGGCCTTTCAAATGACACCCTCCATGACCCCCTAGCTGCCACGGTTCTGGAGATATCGGGGTTCACCAGAACCCCCTATCTCCACCAGGGGATTTCCTTGGGAAATCCCCCGGCAGCTAGGGGTTCCCCGGCTATCTGACGTCATCACACTATGCGTGATGACGTCAGGCAGCGAGGGGAGACCCGGGGGTGGAGCCACCATCCAAGATGGCGGCCCCCACCGGAGATAGGCTGCATTTCGGTGCCGCAAGGCGCTGAAGTGCAACCCGGCGCTTGAGGGGTTAAAGCCAGGCACCGCTTAAAAGGGGAGACTCTCCCCTTTTAAGCGGTCGGTGCCTGTCTTTTAGCGCTGCTCCTTCCTGATCGGGAGGGAGAGGGATCCGAACAGATCCACCCCCCTCCCTTCCAGGCCATCTCCCGGCATTGCCGGGGGGGTCTCGCCTGGAAATGACATCATCGCGCGTGGCGCGATGACGTCATTTACGACGGGAGGAGCTTGACTTCAGCGTCTGAGGACGCTGAAGTCAGAACGCCGCGGGACCCCGGACAGAGAGGGGAGTATCTCCGCCGGGGGTCCCGCACAGCTGATGACGTGTGGGGCACGTCCTCAGCATGTAACGTGCATCAATGAGGACGTGTCCCACACGTCGTCAGCAGTGAAAGGGTTAAGGAGTTTTAAGTTGTTTTCCAGCATATAATTGTTGTGGAACTCCTATTACTAACAGGGTTATTCAGAGAGAGGTATAAAGCAGGAGAATGACTGGAGAATGAAAAATTCTAAGTCAAAATAGCCAAACCAGAAAAATTCTCCCTTTCATCTCACTTTCCAAATCGGCTATTTTGACCTAGAATTTTTCATTCTCCAGTCATTCTACTGCTTTTCACGCGCTCTGAATAACCCTGTAGGTCTGAAGTCAATTCCCTGTAAGAGGATGCGATTTGCAAATTTTAGGTGCACTATGCTGCAATTTATATTTACATAAACAACCCCAGTCGTTTAATTTTATTTGAGTATCGCAGGGGGGGACTTGTTTTCCGCTAATATTTAACCCATTAAGGATAGAACTGTGATTAGCGAACAGGGGTTATATACTCCCAGGATCCCTAGCTATCTCCCACCAATGTGGGATTAATCAACAGTAGAGTGCCTCTATCTCACATAGAATTGTTTGCCGTTTTTTCATGATTTTAGATTTATCTAATAAAAGTTATATGTGTATTGTATGTCTGTAACTTGAAACCAGCACAAGTGGTATAAGCTAGCTAATACAGCTGCGATACATTTGCCACAATCTACTCGGTTTTCTTCTGCAACTATATTATAGGTTTAATCCTAAATGTGCTGGTTTTGACTCCATTGTCCTTGTGACAAAAGTTTTTTGCATATGCACCCTGTCATTTATTAGTATTGCACAGCACGGTACAGAGGATAAGTTAGGGCAGGGGTCGACAAACCCAGGCACCAGGGTCGCCATGGTGACAAGAAATGCTGTCCTGGCACCCGGGTTTGTATACATAAGCCCCCCCCCCCCTTCTGCCAGGCGCACTCACTGGGTCCTCCACCCGCTGGTCAAGAAGCCTTTAACAAGGCTTTGTCCGCTTGGGAAAGCTGTGTGTACGCTGTTTGTATCGGCAGCCGCAGCGTGCACACTTCATGCCGGGGCCAGTCAGCGTGTCTGGGGTTATAGATCAAAGATCAGACCCCTGTGACAGGCGGCGCACACAGCTGCTGGCCCACCCCCTCCCAACTGCAGAGTGGAGGGAGGGAGGAGGTGCGCTCAACTCCGTGCATGCTGAGTGTCAGACTCAGAGCATGCCTGACCCCCAGCATCACACAGCCCGGCCAGATAAAAAAAAAAAATGTCCTTTATATGCCTGACCCCCAGCATCACACAGCTCCCGGCCAGGAGCACAATGCACACAGCTCACCCAGCTGTTTGTACACTGCCTATAACATTCACTGTGTGTTATATATTGTGCCTGGATCAGCTGTGTGGTATACACACAGTATAGGATGCCCAGATCAGGGACTGTTATATTGGCATACTGTGTAAGCACAGTATACACACCGTATGTAACACACAATCCCTGATCTAGGCACGGTTTAGTCTGATGGTCAACTACATTTTTAAAATAAAAATAATCTACATCCCTGGGTTGTGATAGATTGAGGATAAGACAGAGGTGTGTGTGTGTGTGTGTAAATGGGGTGTCTGACCATACATTTCAATATTATGATAGAGTGGACAGGCTCTCAGCAAAATCCTAAAATATTTATTGGAAAGCGTCACATGACATTAAACTTATCGATACGCAGTCTTAAGAAAATGGTACTGTGAATCTTTAGTTGTTAAGCATTTTCAGGCCGGGGTCTGACGAGCGTTTTGCAGAGCGGAAGGAACTTCCACTCTGACGCCGGTCTGGCCACCTCGTTGCGTGCAATCAGCTCGATCCTTTTAGGACAGGGGTCAGCAACCTTGGCTCCCTTATGTTTTGGGAACTACATAGGCTGACTGAGCCTCATGGGAAATGTAGTTCCAAAAAAAAAAATCAGGGGAGCCAAGGTTGCTGACCCCTGTCCTAGGGAGAATCGTGCCTTGCAGTCCTTTCAACGTGCGTCTAGCGTTTCGACAGGGAGGCTTTGTGCGCGGATACTTGATGCGTGCGCATTTTTGTGCGCGCGATCAATTGTATGACCGGCCCCATTGCAGCGTCACAACGAACGCCGGCAGGCACGTCAGTACAGGCGCATCTAGTCTGAAGAAAAACCTGGCTCCTAACGTTTGCAGCTGGCTCCTAGATTCAAAGCAAATTTGTCAAGCCCTGAGTTAGGGTAATACAGAGTGATACTGAAAGGAGGTAGAGGGCCCTGACCCTAGAGGAGTTTATAATCTAGACTGGTGCTAGCTATGTCCAGAACACTGTGGTTTCAGGTTATGGGCAGGACAAAAACCTTTGCTCTTGCAAGGCTGAATCAGCCCTCTGAGAACGAACGAACACACACCTGAGTGGCCATAGTGTGTAGTGTCCATTTAAACATTCATGACATTAAACAAGTCAGAATTTAGCATATAATTTTTTTAAAAAAAACCTGCTTTAGGCCACAAATTCCATCTGTGTAGTATTTGGATATTTTATTCCAAATCTCTTTGATTCCCGAGACATGTGGGGGTATTTCTAACATCAAGACAAGATTGTTCATCCAATTTAAAAAGATACATGTCAGTAGCTGCATTAGTTAATAATAAAATTATAAATGGTTACAGTGAAAACTGCAAAACAAATGAACAAACCACAGGTTTTCACACTTTTCTGTTATTTAATCATTTTATTCATATATAAAGATTACAAAAATGTCCTGTTTTCGTGCAAAGAAAAAAAATAAAAAAATAACACTCCAATCTGCAGTTTGTGTAGGCGTGTTCAGACTTGAAATTGATTTTGACTCTACAAACAGCATTTGAGTATTGATTTAAAGTATATTTTGCTTTCTCTGCATCTTACCTTCCTCCTCCTCAGAATTGGACATCTCTTCCAGGAGGCCAGCCAGCCCCACATTGTGCCTGGAATACAACATTCAGAGGATCACCACATTGCAGTGGTTACATTCAGCACCACGAGTGATGACAGTACACAGTCCTTACCATGCGTTTAGGCAACGCTTCCAGACACCTTCTCTGTGATGGATAAATGCGGCTTTACTGCTCAGTTCCACACGACCAGGGGCCTTAACTGCCTCCAAAGGAATCGTGATGTCTGGGATGTCTACCAACTAGAACAAAAAGATACGAGTGTCTGATCGTCAAATAATGCGGTGTTAAAATTTAAAACAATAAGAACATGTTAACCTTAGTGTGTTCCATCTATTCAAACAATACAGGAAATCATAAGATTGTTCTAGTGGTTCAGGCGGGCAGCCTGCTAACCTTCCTCCTGGAGGGGAGAGAACAGGTTTTGCTTCTACAGCTTTTAAATAAAAATAAAATCTCCATGTCCTGTAGTCACTCGTGAAAGCTCCAGCCACCTAGGTGCTGTCCTGTAGTTTGTAACCAGTTACTGTGAATGAGACGTGCTATGATGCTATAACTCCTCTGATTCCTGATGAAGGTTCTGTTTGACTGAAACGGCGACCCACAGTAATGCTCTATCGAGGTCTCATTCTCAGAAAATATATACAAATTCAGAGCATTCTGCTTATTAATACGGGTTTAAAGATTTTAAGAAACATCTGGTTTAGGATTAAATGATGACAATTTGGTTACAAAACATTAGATTACATTACTAAAAACCTAAGCAATACTGATTACAAACTACACACACACCTAAAACCACTGAAAATCCTCAAGAAATTGATTTTTATATACAGTAGAAAACAATAAGTACAATTAAGCTTAATTCGATGACTGCAGGCCCATAATACATGAAAAACCATGGCCAAACATTATCAAGGTCGAACGGTTGCAGCTCCACAGTAAATCCAGCTTCTATCCTTGTACACTGTGAGGAGCTTCTATTTTTTATCCCGTGTTTACATAAAGTGACAGGTGTGTGCTAATTTACCTGATCACGGAAAGCCGCAGGTGGACTCTCATAAACCAGACCGGGGACCATCTCATTGTTAAACTCATACAGGGTAAGCTCCCCGTGGAGCCGAGGAGCCTGAAACAAAGCCAGCATGGACATCTTCATCGTCTGTGGTAACTGGAGAGAGATTAAGATGTCAGTGAACACACACCTACCTTTCCTCCACAAGGACGATAATGAAGAGGATCTCTAGCATGGTCACAGGTATACAAAGAAATCGAATAAGCTGGAGTTTGCACAAAAGTGATTTAACTTTCAGCCCCAGTTTAGAAACAGAAAAGGAGAACTGGCTAAAGTAAGGTACATATACGCTAGAGCAGGGCTTGACAAAGCCAGGAGCCTGGTAGCCACCGGCTCCTAGAATTTTACTCCTGGCTCCTAAATTTCCAGTTTATTTTACACCAATCTAAAAGCAGTCTTTGGCATCTAAAAACATCTTGTTGGCTTCAATGTTTTCTTCCTGTCTCCTACATTTAACCCCTTAAGGACGCAGGGTGTACCATGCCGTCCTGCACCACGTGGGCTTTAATGCCGCAGGACGGCATGGTACGCCCCGCGGTGTTTCCTGCTTCTGGGCGCGAAAAACGGCCCGCCTCCCTTCCCATAATGCTGATCGCTGGCTGGGGGTCTGTCTGACACCCGGGCAGACCCTCCCAGCTGGCGATCGGCATTGTGGGAAGGGAGGCGGGCCGTTTACCTCGTGGAAAAGCGAAGGCAGCCAATCCGGCGCCTGGAGCTGTCAGTTGCAGCGGTGACAAGCTGTCACCGCTGCAACTGTCAGAATGTCTCAGCCAATGAGGTTGCATTGGCTGAGACATTGTCTCTGCCCCTTTCTCCTGCTCCTCATTGCGATCTGAGGAGCAGAGAGAGAGAGACAGAGCAGAGAGGAGCAGAGGAAAAAAAGAGAAAAACTACCTAAAACTACCTAAAACCCCAGGCACTGTACCCCACACCCCAGGCAGTGTACCCCACCTGGCACTACCCCACCTGGCACTACCCCACCTGGCTGTACCCCACCTGGCTGTACCCCACCTGGCACTACCCCACCTGGCTGTACCCCACCTGGCACTACCCCACCTGGCTGTACCCCACCTGGCACTACCCCACTGGCTGTACCCCACCTGGCACTACCCCACCTGGCACTACCCCACCTGGCAGTGTACCCCACCTGGCAGTGTACCCCACCTGGCAGTATATCCACCTGGCACTGTACCCCCACTGGCACTGTACCCCCCAGGCACCTACTGGCACTGTACCCCCCAGGCACTACCTACTGGCACTGTACCCTCCTGGCAGTGTACCCCACCTGGCACTGTACCCACCTGTCACTGTACCCCCCAGGCACCTACTGGCACTGTACCCCCCAGGCACTGTACCCCCGGCACTACCTACTGGCACTGTACCCACCTGGCAGTGTACCCCACCTGGCACTGTACCCCACCTGGCACTGTACCCACCTGGCACTGTACCCCACCTGGCACTGTACCCCACCTGGCACT
The DNA here is from genome assembly GCA_009667805.1 of Leptobrachium leishanense. Taxonomy (NCBI): domain Eukaryota; kingdom Metazoa; phylum Chordata; class Amphibia; order Anura; family Megophryidae; genus Leptobrachium; species Leptobrachium leishanense. Next base: position 384,135,724 of record CM019064.1, on the reverse strand, counting down.
GTACCCCACCTGGCAGTGTACCCCACCTGGCAGTGTATCCCACCTGGCACTGTACCCCCACTGGCACTGTACCCACCTGGCACTGTACCCCCAGGCACCTACTGGCACTGTACCCCCCAGGCACTACCTACTGGCACTGTACCCTCCTGGCAGTGTACCCCACCTGGCAGTGTACCCCACCTGGCACTGTACCCCACCTGGCAGTGTACCCCACCTGGCAGTGTATCCCACCTGGCACTGTACCCCCACTGGCACTGTACCCACCTGGCACTGTACCCCCCACCTACTGGCACTGTACCCTCCTGGCACAGTACCCCCTGGCTGAAAAAAAAAACCAGGCACAGTACCCCCTGGCTGAAAAAAAAAATCCCCAGGCACAGTACCCCCTGGCTGAAAAAAAAAAAAAAACTGAAAAAAAAAACCCCAGGTACAGTACCTCCTGGCTGGCACTGTACTCTCCAGACTGGCACTGTACCCTCCTGGCACAGTACCCCCTGGCTGAAAAAAATAACTGAAAAAAACCTGACTGGAAAAAAACCTGAAAAAAAACCCAGGCACTGTACCCCCTGGCCTGCAGTGTACCCCTGATTGAGAACCCGCATTGGCATACGACCCTTTGGCATTTCTGACTACCCACATTGGCATACGACCCCTGGCATTTCTGACTACCCGCATTGGCATACGACCCCCTGGCATTTCTGACTACCCGCATTGGCATACGACCCCTGGCATTTCTGACTACCCACATTGGCATACGACCCCTGGCATTTCTGACTACCCGCATTGGCATACGACCCTTGGCATTCCTGACTACTCTTGTCTAGATAGATAGAAGTACCGGCCACTACAAGGACCGGAAGGGCTTAGTTTAGGTGTTCTAATATTTTATTTGTGTACTTGACCCCATCAGTTCCCCGACCTCCCATAAAAATGTCCTCCCGCTTTTATTCCCCAGAAGAGGCATATGAGATCCTGGCCGCCTCTGAGAGTGACGCTCTCGCCGACAGTGACACCCTCACAGCCTCTGATATAGAGCCCCTTAGTGAACCCTCCAGTGATGGTGACCCCCCACCATCTACTGGGAGGCACGAGAGCATTTGGGTACCCCCAAATATGGCTGCCCCAGAAATACCCCCATTTCTGGCGACTCCTGGCATCACAGTAAGGGTAGAGGACTGTGAGCCAGTGAGCTTTTTTAACCTGTTTATGTCGGACGATGTATTCGAGATGGTGGTTGAGCAAACCAACCTGTTTGCCAACCAGTATCTTGATGCGCATCCGGATTCACATCGCCACAGACGTAACAAGTGGCACCCAACGGATGTGATAGAGTTAAAAAAATTTTGGGCTCTAACCCTCGTAATGGGAATAGTGAAGAAGCCAAGTATCCGGTCTTACTGGCACAAAAACCCCATCCTGGCTACTCCACTATTCCCAAGGGTTATGAAGAGGGATAGATACGAAAATCTCATGCGATTCCTCCATTTTTGATAAAACGCACTGTGCCCACCAAGAAACGACCCAATGCATGACCGCCTCTATAAAATTCGGCCCCTGATCAGTCTTATATCTGCCAAATTCACCGATAATTATGTTCCCGACCAAAATATATCTGTAGACGAGTCCCTTATGAAATTCAAAGGCAGACTGCTCTTCAAGCAGTATATCCCAAGCAAGCGATCCCGGTATGGCGTCAAATTTTATAAATTGTGTGAGTCCACAACAGGCTACACCTGGGCGTTTAGAATATACGAAGGGAAAGATAGCCACCTTGACCCCCCAGGATGCCCCGATTGTATTGGCACCAGTGGAAAAATTGTGTGGGATCTGGTCTATCCCCTATTCAACAAGGGCTATCATTTATGGGTCGATAACTATTACACCAGTATCGACCTATTTAAAAATTTATATTGTTTCGAGACCCTTGCGTGTGGCACAGTGCGGAAGAATCGCAGAGGTTTTCCCCAAATCCTGACAGCAGGCAAAAAAAGTAGAGGCTCCTCTTCATCTCTACGTCAGGAAGAAGTGCTAGCCCTTCGGTTCACCGATAAGAAGGATGTATACATGTTATCTACAGTGCATGACGAAAGTACAGTGCCAGTGCCTGTGAGAGGGAGGACTGAGCCACTGGAAAAGCCGAAGTGCATTGTAGATTACAGCAAGTTTATGGGGGAGTAGACTTGGCTGATCAATGTATACAGCCTTATCTGGTGAACCGAAAGACTAGGGCATGGTACAAGAAGATTGCCATCTATTTGACCGAGATAGCAATTTTTAATGCGTACGTGCTCTACAAGCAGGCAGCAGTACAAAAGCCATATCCCTTCCTAGAATTCATGCTTGAGATCATATCCCAACTTATCCTAACCCCGGCCCCCGTTACATCCGCTTTGGAATCAGGAGATCTCCAAAGATTAAGCGGCAGACACTTTCCTTCCCGAGTCCCTCCCACCCGCTGTAAAAAGTCCCCCCAGAAAAAGTGTCGTGTCTGCCGCAAGAAAGGAATCCGAAAGGATTCTAGTTATTATTGCCCTACCTGCCCATCTCTACCTGGCCTCTGCATAACCGAGTGCTTCAAAATTTATCATACCGAGCTAAATTACTAAATCCCCTTTTCTGCTTTGTCCCGATTACCCTTTGCTGCCTGTACCGACTCATTGGCTTGTTATACCGACTACCCTTTGTTTGCTGCCTGTACCGACTCATTGGCTTGTTATACCGACTACTCTTTGTTTGCTGCCTGTACCGACTCATTGGCTTGTTATACCGACTACTCTTTGTTTGCTGCCTGTACCGACTCATTGGCTTGTTATACCGACTACTCTTTGTTTGCTGCCTGTACCGACTCATTGGCTTGTTATAATGACTACTCTGACTTCTGGAATACCCTGAATTTGGCCTGTCCCTGTTTACGTTAAGCCCAGCTATTCTAAAGTGGCTGCACCAAACAACTCAAAATACTAATTTAGAATCATTGGCGCGTCATCTTTGGAGCAATATTCTTTCTTGGCGTGCCATGTTCTCTCAAAGTCGACATAAATCCTGAAAATCACTTGTCAAATTACCAAAAAACTAAATAAAAATGCTACATATGGGGTACCGTTGAATTCGTAACACATTGCCGAACACAAATATCAATGTTATAGGCCAGTAAAAGGTTGACCGAGCAGGATATTAGCAGCAAAATGACAGTTTTCGTGTAAAACAAATGCAAAACACAATCTTGAAAACTAAGTGTGGCCAGGGTTTGTGACCAAGTGGCTACTATACAAAACTGGACATACCCCATTTTCAACACTCTGGGTTGTCTACTTCTCAAAATGATATGCCATGATGGGGTACTTCTCAACCTGGGCTGCCATACCCTCTCAAATTCAACCTAGGCCAGAAAACCAATCTGGCAAACTCTACACTTGATCGTGTAACTTTCCAAAAAGTAAATAAAAATGCAACATGGGGGTACTGTTGAACTCGTAACACATTGCCGAACACAAATATCAATGTTATAGGCCAGTAAAAGGTTGACCGAGCAGGATATTAGCAGCAAAATGACAGTTTTCGTGTAAAACAAATGCAAAACACAATCTTGAAAACTAAGTGTGGCCAGGGTTTGTGACCAAGTGGCTACTATACAAAACTGGACATACCCCATTTTCAACACTCTGGGTTGTCTACTTCTCAAAATGATATGCCATGATGGGGTACTTCTCAACCTGGGCTGCCATACCCTCTCAAATTCAACCTAGGCCCAGAAAACCAATCTGGCAAACTCTACACTTGATCGTGTAACTTTCCAAAAAGTAAATAAAAATGCAACATGGGGGTACTGTTGAACTCGTAACACATTGCCGAACACAAATATCAATGTTATAGGCCAGTAAAAGGTTGACCGAGCAGGATATTAGCAGCAAAATGACAGTTTTCGTGTAAAACAAATGCAAAACACAATCTTGAAAACTAAGTGTGGCCAGGGTTTGTGACCAAGTGTCTACTATACAAAACTGGACATACCCCATTTTCAACACTCTGGGTTGTCTACTTCTCAAAATGATATGCCATGTTGGGGTACTTTTTATACCTGGGCTGCCATACCCTCTCAAATTCAACCTAGACCCAGCAAACCAATCTGGCAAACTCTACATTTGATCGTGTAACTTTCCAAAAAGCAAATTAAAAATGCTAAATGGAGGGTACCGTTGATCTCGTAACACATTGCCGACCACAAATATCAATGTTGTAGGCCAGGAAAAGGTTGACTGAGCATGATATTAGCAGCAAAATAACAGTTTTTGTGTGAAAAATGCAAAACACAAACATGAAGACCAAGTTTGCGACTAAGAGACTACTATAAAAAAACAAAACGTACACCATTTGGAATAGCCTGGGTTGTCTACTTTTCAAAATGGTATGACATGTTGGGGTACTTTTCATACCTGGGCTGCCATAACCTCTCAAAGTCAACATAGGGCCAGGAAACCAATCTGGCAAATTTCAAGTTGTAAAACGTGAAATGGGCAAACTCTATATTTGACCCTGTAACTTTCCAAAACCTCCTAAAACCTCTACATGGGGGGTACCGTTGAACTCGTAAGACCTTGCCGACCAGAAATATGAGTTTTTTAGGCCAGTAAAATGTCGAGGGAGCATGATATCATCGGTAAAAGAACAGTTTTTGTGTGAAAAATGCAAAACACAAACATGAAGACCAAGTTTGCGACTAAGAGACTACTATAAAAAAACAAAACGTACACCATTTGGAATAGCCTGGGTTGTCTACTTTTCAAAATGGTATGACATGTTGGGGTACTTTTCATACCTGGGCTGCCATAACCTCTCAAAGTCAACATAGGGCCAGGAAACCAATCTGGCAAATTTCAAGTTGTAAAACGTGAAATGGGCAAACTCTAGATTTGACCCTGTAACTTTCCAAAACCTCCTAAAACCTCTACATGGGGGGTACCGTTTAACTCGTAAGACCTTGCCGACCAGAAATATATGTATTTTATTTCATTTAATGCTAAGCGTACAATGTCATTCACACTAAAAATACAATGGAGAACTTTGAAAATTGCAAAATTTCCTTTTTTCTCATAGTTTTTAGGTTTTTTTTCATACTATAATATATTTTATATATAAATCTTTGATGGAAGATGAAAGCCCTATTTCTCCTGAACAAAATGATATATAATAAGGGTGGGTACACTTAATATGTAAGAGGTAAATTATGGTTGAACAGCGAATAGCTGAAATTCTACTTTTAGAAGTGTTCAAAAGTGTTCCAAACTTGTAAAATTACTCCCGTCCTTAAGGGGTTAATGTAAATATATCCAGCCCTGATATATATATACACACACACACACACAGCGGCCAAACTGATATTAGAAGAAACGCTCTTCACTTCTAGGCTCAAAAAAGTAGCCAAAAGACCACATGCACAAAAAATACGTAACTGTAAAAAGCACCAGGTAACAAAGTGATAAATAAATAGAAGCCGCTAAAATCCATAATTTGGGGCAGTACAAACCAACTCCCAGATGCAGAGGCAGGTTCCCAACGTTTCGGCGAGGATTCGCCTTTATCAATGTATACCTTGATAAAGGTGAATCCTCGCTGAAACGTTGGCTCCTAACTTTTGTAGCTGGCTCCTAGATTCAAAGGAAATTTGTCAAGCCCTGCACCAGATTGGAAAAAAAAAAGCGAGTAAACCTATTAACAATATGAACAGCTGGTAATAGCAATGCCGAATAAAATGTAACTGTTAATCATAAGAGCTCCGAATTGCTGGTGAAAGGTAACCGAACGCTGAAATTCAACATACGGTTACCTTTCCTGGCCATTCGGCTATCCAGAGAGCAGGCAGTTCGCCAAATGTTGGCGAATTGCCTGCACATACAGTGCCTGTTCGAGGGCAGTGAAATCCCCATAGAGAAGCAATGCTTCGTCTATTCAGAGAACACAAAACAGCTGAGAAAGGTTGCCAAAATGCCCTGCCATTCGGTGGTTTCATTCGACAGGTTTATTCAGGCAAATCCCATAGGCTTCAATGTTAAAAATATTCCCGTTTTAATTCAATATCTAATAAACTGTTTAATATAATATTCTGCAGTAAAAAGCCTATTTATAGATTTTTTATGATCTTTTAGGCATTTGTTTGGGATTTTCTTGTTTTTAAATCGTTTTTTCTCTAACAGACCTTTTTATTATCATTCATTGGATCTTATATGTAAAGTTCAGACATTTTCATTCTGTAGTTTCTTTGCAGTGTTTTACTTTTCAAACATTCAAGGCACGCGTACGTTTTGATTTTTCCTTCACTCCATTCGTCTGCGGTGACGGGTTTTTCCGGCAGCTGCTCTGTGATCGGCTCCTGCTCGGGTTTCTCTGGCGTGGGCGTGTTCGGCGGGGTTACTCCAGATGTTTTTGCGGGTTTCGGTGTGCGTTCGCCATAGTTTTGCGGTGAGCTTTCGGCGGCTTTTCCCTGCACTATGACGGCCCTGTGGTGCTCGCTGAATACACCGCAGGGTCGCGGAAATGGGATCGCCAAATCGCACCAAATTGAAGAGAACAAAAAGTCACCGAACATGCAGTGACTTGGATTCTCTTTGAATAACCTGGACAGTGTTCAACTAATGGAAACAATGTTTCTCCTTTTACTTCTGATAGAGGTTCATGCAGTGCACAGGGATATGGCGCCACCTAGCTGCACAATCTCACGGGGTGAAACCCCAGAAGGAAACTCAGAGAGTAACGTGAAGACCTAAAAGTCAAAAAATAAATAAACTGAGTGCCAAAAGGAATTTAAAGGATCTTATACAAAAGGACAATACATGAGGTTAGTGGTCACAGGGAATACACACTACCACCTCATATAAATCAATGTGTTTCGCCGCCTTGGTTACAAGGGAGGGTGGCTTCATCAAGATTGCTCAAATATCCTTTGCAGAGGAAAGGAAATCGGGGGCGAGAACCTTTCTCCCAGGATATACCTGACGTGCCTTTTTTACGTTTTTGTTTGTCTGTTGTTTCGTGCTATACCACTCTTTTTTTTTTTTTTTTTACCCTTATGATTAAAAGTTTTTTTTTTTTTATTAGGCATCGTTATTACCAGCTGTTCATTACAGACAAAAGTAACATATCAGAAGAAGGGGACAACAAACAACACACCTCACACAACAGCCTGAAGGAATATCCCCAAAATGTCCTGGATCTGTGTTTTTTGAAGAACCAAAATGTCCTGGATGTTTTATTTGATAAATTTGTTTTACGGGTTATTAAGTTACAGGTTAACCTGTTGCTTCTGGAGCCTAAATCAAATCGAACTCTGTGTCTGAGGGCAAATTCAACAAAACAAAAAATCCAGGCACTTCAAAAAGCATTAGGAATTAAAAGGAATTTTCAGATTAGAACCTGCGATGATTCGGCTGGAATCATCTTTTTTTGAAGCTTGAAAAGGCCGTTTCCAGCAGGTTCTAAACTAAAAAAGGTCCTTTACCGCTTTTTGGAGTGCCAGGATTCTCTCTTTTTGTTTGAATAATTAACAAGGGTTTTGGCCGCCCCAGGATCCATGAGCAAACAGCAGAATTACCCACTTGACACGCAATTTGGTGTGTACCTCCTCCATTGCCAATATCAGAGGGCAAATTCAGCCCTATAGGCACAGGGTTGTCGCACTGAGAACCTGTGATCAATCTCTGGTTCCTGGGTTTCAGGGACCTTATGGACTCAACAGCCTGTGCCAAGCATGGACAGCCATTGGATTGGCTAATGCTCGCTCAAGCGTCCAGCCCCCCTGCGGTGATGTGATTGCTGTGACTTAGAGGAATCCCAAGGGAGCCCGGCACTGGATCAAAGGGGAGTTTTGAAAAAGATGGGGTTATTGTCTAAGCACCCCTTTTAAGATTTAAGAGGGGAGGACAGCTTGCCTTACCAAGGATAGGGACATCATTATTGCAAGGGAGGGGGATCAAGAGTAAAGAAAGAAATATAAGACACATCTAGAACATTTTACAATAGAATAGATTATCCTTGGACATGGATATAGACGCAGTATATACACTGCCTGGACAAAAAGTCACACACTGTAAAATTTGATCGGGCTGCCTTTTGCTGTGATTACGGTGCGCTTTCGCCGTGGCATTGTTTCAATAAACTTATACAATGTCACAGCATTCATTTCTGTCCAGAATCGCATTAATTTATCACCAAGATCTTGTATGGATGATGGGAGAGTCGGACGCTGCGTAAAGTCTTCCCCAGCACATTATCCCAAAGATTCTCAATGGGGGTTAAGGTGTGGACTGTGTGGTGGCCAATCCATGTGTGAAAATGAGGTCTCCTGTTCCTTGAACCACTCTTGCACAATTTGAGCCGATGAATCCTGGCATTGCCATCTTGGAATATGCCCGCTGTGCCATCAGGGAAGAAACAACCCATTGATAGAAAACCTGCTCATTCGGTATCTTCAGGGAGTCAGCAGAGGGCACATATTGCCAGATGAAACATTAATTCCTGTAACTTGGTCGTCCGCCTACAGACAAAGAAGTCAGCCAATCAGGGTCATCCACTGAAAGAGTCTGTGGACAACCCAGACAGGCTGCCGAAAAACAACCCCGGAAGAACAAAATAAAACCCTGCTACGGGGAGAACAAAAAAACAACGTTCTTCGGTGCTGAAATAGCTTTCAGCACCAAGGACAGCAAGGCTGAATGCAGCTGTCCTGAAGGGGGGGGGGGGGGGAGAAAAAAAAAAACATGTTTGGCGAAAGAAAAAAAGCTTGGGCCACATTACAATCTTGACGCTAACGTTAGCGCCGGCTTAAGTAATTTTTAACGTGTGGGGTAAAACCATTTGTGCCAACTTCCGAATTACATACTCCGTGCTACAACCGCGCGGAATCGTGTACCGTGTGTGAACCTGCGCGAACCTTGCGTGAGCTTACTGTGCTTCGTGCGTCCTATACTTAACATTGTGAGCACAAATGTGCATAAGGACGAGTAAGGTATTACAATCTATCCGCAGTAATTAACGCATGGACATTATTCGGATAATCTTAGCGACTCCTAAAAGCTGGTGTTAATGGCAAATCTGAACAACCTGGCTAACCCCAAATATTCAAGCCCATAAAAAGAAATGCACCAAAGCACATTGGCCCATTCAACTCATACCAAACCAATATAATGGATGATGTTGTGTGTGCTTGTATTATTGCTGCAGCATAAATGCTCATTTTGCGTCACAGATGCAGAACTCGTTTCCGACGGCAGCAGGAGTTGGAGAGGGAGAGTGCTGCTCCACGGGCACCTTGTGTCCAAAGAACACAATTAACATTGGAACATCTGACTGATGCTGAGTGTCGACTCCGCTACCGGTTGACTCAGACACACATAAACAGGCTCTACCTACAGCTGCGGTCCCATCTGGAGTCCAGGTCAGGGACACTGATATCTGTCCCAGGGATGCCAAAGTTACCATGCTGCTTGAGTTTCTTGAGGTTCCTCGCCACTGGCACCTTCCAGCAGCCTCTAGCTGAATTAGGCGGTGTCAGCCAGAGCACCTTCTCCATCGTGCTCCATCGCTTCCTCCTAGCAATGAAGCGCAGCTGGCACCACTATATAGGATTCCCGACCACCCATGAGGGATTCCATAGAGTGAAACAGGGCTTTTATGCACTTGGAGGCTTCCCCAATGTCCTGGGGGCTGTTGATTGCACCCACATAGCAATCCGTGCACCTGGGTGGAACCTGCAGTTTATATCAATAGAAAACACGCGAGGCGGTACGAAGTGTGCATTCGGGCGCATCCTGTCAGCGTTACGTGCACATGCGCTATTGATCGACGGATGTGTGCACGCGCGAAGATTGTAATTCCCAGTGATTTGCGTGCTAAATTTTAACGCTTAGCGCAAAGAATTTCACTTTGCGCTAGTATTTTAGCGTCAAGATTGTAATTTAAATATTGTCTTTAAATAATAATATAAAAAAAATTTAGCTTAAAAAATACCTTAAAAATGAACTAAAAAGGCTTTTTGCTGCAGATGAAAATAATAAACGGATGAAAAAAAGAAAAAAAAAAAAAACACGAAAATATTTTTAAATTGAATCCTATGGGATGAATCACTTCTCTAGGGGGCAATTTCCCTGCCACGGCAAAGCGTTTTAACTATACAATTCATCTTTTCATGTAAACTTGTACCAGATCTTCCCGGCATTGTCAGATAACTCCCATTGAAATGGGTAAGGATGGCCGTCCACTGGGTCCATATTTGTGCGATCATCCGATCGAACAACATGGAGGTGAATTAGCTCTCTTTTACCGCATCCGACCACCATCGGATGACGTCCGGCAATTCTTGCGACTACTACAGATTAGTGATTGTTTAAATTTTCAGGGGATTTGTACAGATGTAATAAATAAAGAAAAAAATAAATAAAAAAATAAAATCGGACGATCTGGTAAAGTTTACATTAAAAAATAATGAATTATATACACCGGTAATTAAACCACCGTGCCAGAGAAATTGCCCCATAGAGAAGTGATTCAGTTAGACAGTCCATAGGATTCAATGTAAAAAATATTTTCTATTCAACCTTTTATTTTTTTCATCCGCGGCAAAAAGCCTTTTTAGTTACTGATTTTTTTTCGGTATTTTTCTGGATTTGTTTAGATTTGCATTTATCATTTTAAAAAGAGTTTTTTTTTTTCCGCTGGTGGATCACGTCTGTTTTTCCCCCCATGCCGGCTGCGTTTAGTTTTGCTGTCCTTGGTGCCGAAAGCCATTTCAGCACTAGGACAGGGGGATAATCCCACCCCCTCTTCAGCCTTCGGTGAGGTTTTTTCTTTAAAGTTTCGGCTGCTTTGGATGGAGGATGTCCTTGGTGCTGAAAAGGAGTTTCAGCACCAAACACAGTTTTTTCCCCCACCCTGTAGCTGGGTTTTGTTTCTTCATTCGGCGGCCTGTCCATTGGCTAACCTGGGTCGTCCACAGACGCTTCCAGTGGACGACCCTGATCGGCCAACAGGGGTGTGCAGGAGCGGATGACCAAAACAGATGTCAGAATACAGACCCAGTGAACAGCCAGCCTAAGATCGCTAATCTGTTACAGTAGCAAAAAAAAATTGTCTGATGTCGTCCAATGGCGGTCGATGTAATGGAAGAGGGCCAATTCACCTGCATGTTGTTGGATAGGTCGGATGATGACTTCAGACGATAGAGGATCACAGCAGCATCACAAATATGGACCCAGTGGACAGACAGCTTTCTTTTAGATACAGGGCTGTCAAACTCAGACCCCCAGATGTTGATGCCTAGAATTCTCAAAAAATTGGTGCAATGCAATAGATGGCCAGGGAATCATGGGAGTTGTAGTTCAGAAACAGGGGGGTGGGGTGTTTGACAGCCCTATGTTAGAACAGCATAATACAGGGAGCAAACAACTCGTTAATGTTGCTGTATAGTTTATATATTTTGACACTTTTAAATAAACATGTCATTCTGACACCATCTTCCCCGGTGATGCCTGCAATGCTCCCATGGTACAGACTAAACCTAATCCCAGACCTGGACTGTGCAATTGAATACTTTCAAGCCGAGCTCCTGAAAGTCTGGAACACCCATACCCCACTGCGCAAAGTGCGAGTAAAAGGGGCCCATCTCCCCTGGGTTACAGCTGACCTCACGCATATGTACCAGCTTAGAGACTCCCTGTGGTCAAAGTTCAAGAGTACTGGATCCATGAACGATCACTGTGAATACCGAAAATGCCGGAATGAATGCACAAAAGAAACAAAAATGGCTAAAGCCCAATACTTCAATGAAAATTTAAACAATAACATATCAAACCCCAGAAATTTTTGGAAAATCATAAGTAACATACAAGCACCCCCCAGCCACTCCCAACCAGCTGCTTTAAAAGTAAACAACCAAACTGTACAACACCCCCTAGATGTAGCAAATGCTTTTAATAATTATTTTGTTGGATGCGCCACCACCCTGATTGCTAAGCTAGGAAATGACACGCAATCAGAAAGGCCGCACGCAGGTCAGGACCCACCAACAGTGCAAAGACCCCATAACCCAGAGAAATTCAGTTTTAGGCCAGTGCCTGTCAGTGCCATCACTAAACTTCTCCGTAACCAAAAAATGAAATACCAGTCTGGACCTGATCAAATCCCAGCAATGCTGCTGAAAATCAGTGCACCAGCAATTGCAAAACCTGTCGCAACCCTGATTAATGAATCACTGGTGACTGGATACATACCCAAACTCTGGAAGACTGCAAGGGTGGTACCTATCCATAAAAGTGGAGACAATACTTTGGTATCCAACTACCGCCCAATATCACTGCTCCCTGTAATGTCAAAAATTCTGGAAAAATGTGTCTACACTCAATTACGTGATTATTAGCAGTATCAGAACTATTTAACCCCAGATCAATCAGGCTTTCGTCCAAACCATTCAACTACAACTGCCCTTTTTAAAAGTTTGTAATGATATCCAAGCTGGCATGGAACAAGGAAATCTAACTGGAGCCATCTTCCTTGATTTTGCCAAGGCTTTTGACACCGTAGACCATGGCATCCTATTACAAAAACTTAAGAACTCTGGTATTGGTGATAGTACGTTAACCTGGTTCCAATCCTATGTGTCTGATAGGTCTCAATTTGTGTCCATTTCTGACAGCACTTCCCTCCCCCTCCCAGTCACGTGTGGTGTACCACAAGGCTCGATACTTGGCCCCCTACTATTCACAATATTCATAAATGATCTGCCCAATGTCTGCAAAGCTTCAACTGTACACATGTACGCAGACGACACTGTAATCTATACCAGCAAACCAAATCTCCCACAGCTGGAGGCAGTGCTGCAAGAACAATTCACAGGGGTAGAAAAGTGGATCGCAAATAACAAACTTTTTCTAAATACTGACAAACTGTTACAATGCTCTTTGGAACCGCACCTAAACTACACAAATTGCAAACACCCCATCTATGTGTTGGGACAAAATCAAATGGCACGCTGACCACAGTCACTTCTCTCAAATACCTAGGTATGTGGTTAGACCCAAATCTATCTTTTGCCCCCACATCGAAAAAAACTCTCATCTAAACTCTACCCCAAACTAGGTGCCCTGTACAGAAACAAATCCTGCCTGAGCCCCGCGGTAAGAAAGCAGATTGTACAACAAATGCTTATGCCAGCCATTGAATATGGAGATGTAGTGTATGCAGCCGCCCCACAAACACACCTCCAGAAACTTACTACATTGTATAACTCCTTCTGTCGCTTTGTGCTACAATGTAACTACATGACACACCATTGTGACATGTTAAAAGAACTAAACTGGCCATCACTGGACTCTAGACGCACCCTTCACCTTTCCAACCTGGTGTTTAAGAGCTTTTCTGGGAAGCTACCACCCTACCTGAAAATACCGCAATACAAAAAGAAAATGGCTCGATCCTCATTTTCCTACAGAGCACCACAATTATGGAATAACCTCCCAGACACCGTCAAATCTTCCCCCAGTCTAAAGTCCCTTAAGACTTCCCTATTAACATACCTCATACAAAATGCACCTGTAAACATGTAACATAATGACTTTATTTCCTCCATATTTATTTTTCTGTTAATCTGTATATTTAGTCTTGTGTTAATTTCTTGCATTTTACTATTTTGTATTTCTGTAACCACTCAATGTTCTCGAACCCAGGACATACTTGAAAACGAGAGAAATCTCAATGTATCCTTCCTGGTAAAATCCTTTTATAAATAAAAAATAAAAAATGGGGGCTCTAGTCACTCTCTGAATGGTTGAGGGGGAAGCAGCCATCTTGGCTGGACAGCAGTAATAGGATTTATTTCCTACATGTGGACAAATGGGTTGGAATTTAAGAGGGAAAAAGGATTAAAGAGCTAAAAACTTGATTTACCTCCAAGCCTCCCCCAAAGACGTCACTTTATGAAATCATAGCCTGGTCAAAACTCATCCTTACTCGCCAGCTGTTATAGAACTACAACACCCGTGATGCTTTGCAGTGTAAAGGCGTAGGGCGCCTTGTGAGTCGCATTTCTGCCACATCCGGTGACCCTAGGTCCATGACCCATAATGAAACATGCCAACTGCACGTGTAACACCTGCATCCGCCCTCTCCTTCATTTCCGTCCGCTACTGCCGTGATAAACTGTTGCTATACCGCGATGATTAAAAAAGGGTATAGTCCGGTATCTCACCTAAACGCCCGCCGCGGACAACGGTTTGGAAAACGCGCGACCGTTGCGACCAATCCGCTCACGAATCAGCTTCCGTGTCCGGACATAGGAGTGTGACGCCGGAAGTGGGCCGCTATGCCTCGCGGGAAGTGTAGTGATGCGACTGAGACATTAGTGTTTAGGGGCCGCTTGCAAAGAAGCATATAGATTTTATCTGTTTTCTTTATGGCTTTTGTAGGACAGAATCTATCAATATAAAATTATAAACACTATATTTATATAAGTCTCTAGTGTTGACATGTAATGAAGGTCATTGAAGTCCTTCAGAACCAGTAGTTAGGGATTTACATTGTGCTGTGTTCCTATGGAAAAAAAAATACCACTAAAACCTTTAAAATGTCATTTAGTACAGAATGCAAAGATTAAATATGAATCCCAATAAGATTGTCAAGAAAGGTGTTGTAATTACATACATATTGTGCACAAATTAAATATTTGTCATGACTAAAGGTGAGTATAGTGTAATATAGAGAAATACAGTCTTAAAGAACACCATGGCAAGGTGATAAATGCCAAAATATATCATAAAGGTCTTGGGAAGAAGAATAAAGTGCAAAGAGAACGAATAGGGACCCCCTTGTAAGAGGAATAAAATCGCTTGAAGTGCTCAAGTAGGCTGAGCGTCCACTGGCACCGTAGTCAGACGACCGATGCGTTCGTCAGACCATGGACGACGTCGGACGTCCATCTAGGTTCGACGAGGGTCTTCCACTGCAAGCGATCCGTCGGAACAACTACGAACGATCAGATAGATTTCAGAGGTTGAGTGCAGAGACTGCCAAAACCAGAATGAACTGGTTTTACATATAAAATACAGTTCATTCTGCTTTTTTAAACACTGCAGTCCTTTGTGGGACAATGGGTGAGAGAATACAAGTATACATACAAGTACACACAGAACAGTAGCAGAGAGGACCCAAGAGCTTACAATCAACCAAGGAGCCTTCCCTGCCCTACCCCTCACCCCTACACAAACAGGGCTAGTCCCACACATCTCACATACATATCAGAGAAGATGGATGTGGAGAAACTGATCAGGGGAGTTATAAAAGCATTTAAAATTAACTATTTCTATCAGGGATCTCAAACTCTGGCCCCCCAGATGTATATTGCCTACAAATCCCAGAATTCTTTGAATGCAATAAATGGCCAGAGATTAATGGAAGGTGTAGTTCAGAAACATCTCGGGGCCAGAGTTTGAGATCCCTGATAGAAATAGTTAATTTTAAATGCTTTTAGAACTCCCCTGATCAGTTTCTCCACATCCATCTTCTCTGATCTGCTGAAATACATGCGATGCAAACGAGTGATTTGGTTCTGATCGGCCATCTGATGCCGTCTTTACCCGTCGCTGGACGTCGGACGTCTGACATCGGACGCAGTGGACGCAGTTCCAATTCACTTGCATGTTGTTGGATCGGACGGACGACAACGGACAATAACGGATGATCGCACAATCGCACAAATACGGTGCCAGTGGACGCCCAGCCTTAAGTCCTTAACTGGATTTCATGTTCTTCTTTCACCGCGACTAGATGTAAAACTTCATTACTTAGACATATTGAAGAAGTGTAACTTTAAAAACTGCTGAGAACCAACTTCTTCAAATGAAGCACAAACCACGTGTTTGGATTTCCCTTTTAGAAACACTGGCGTTTCTAGCCATTTGCAATTTCAGAAAACACTGGTGCTCTTTGAATAACCTCTTTTGTGTCCATGTCAGAAAGTATAGAAAATTAAAAGATCTGGGGGGTTATTCACTAATCACAGTAGTTTACCTGTGTCGCACCAACAATAAACTTTGTTGATCCTGAGCGGTAGGTTCAGAAGAAGTTTCATGGATGAAGCCTTTCCTGCTACTGTTTGAATTTCCATTTTAAGAATCTTTGAAGTATGTCGTGAGAGCAAGAATGGCGATAGTGTTGTTTGCAATAACGGTAAAATAAGGTGGTTACTGAATAATCCCCCTAGTCTCTATATGCACTGTATATCTCCTGCATACAGGTCGGGCAGAGGTCAAGTACTAAAATATAGGGGCAATATTCCAAAGTTGGTGCTAACTTAACCAGAGCTGTTGTAAACCTATCAACTCCATAGACTATAATGACTCTGGGATGTTTACAACAGCTCTGGCTAAGTTAACACAAACTTTGAAATAGGGCCCTAAGTTTGGGAACTCACCAAGATTTCTGTCCCCCAGTGAGCACTAACCATCTCACACTTAACACAAACGAACAACCATATCTGATCTATGTGGAGTTTAGGAAAAATATATATTAAATCCAGGGGTGTAACTAGCAATCACAGGGCCCCATAGTAAAATGTTGTATGGGCTCCCCCGCTTGCAACCTAACACCCCCCTACAGCCTACCCCCCCCCACAAAAAAATGAACTAATGCCATTGAACAACACATTACTACACTCATGTGGCACAGTACCCAGGCAACAGCTTATATTAATTTCGAACAGCAAAACAAAAATTTAAATAACCATATATTCGCATATAATAAAATGCGAAATTCAAAGCATTGTGTGTACTATGTTTATTCTATTATACTTACGTTTTGTAAAAGGCAAACAAGGCAAACTGCAGCGGTTTAAGAGGAGGATTAACAAGATGACAATCTTGTAAGGGAAGGAATAAATTAGGTCTTACATTCTATGCACTTTAACTTGGCATTAAATTCTTCATTTTTGAGTTTACACCTACTTGATTTAGACCTTGATGCTTAACGTTCATATTTTCAACATGTCTTTAAAAATAACCAAAGGAAAAGAAGCCATGGCTTCAACATCCAACAGCCAAAAAGAAGCCAAATGTAACGCAGCAGAACATTAGAAAAAGTCAACCTGAAAGAGAGTGAATTGTGATCTAAAATGGGACTAGGGTTGCCACCTTTTCTTCAAGCCAAACCCGTAACACTCTAGTGTTATGCTTGGGGGGCCATTTTTTTTGTAGCGTATACATTATGCGTATATTTATAGTATGCGTATATATTGTTATGGCACGTGGTATGCATGGCATGTCAGGCTGGTATTATGGCAAACTGGTATTATGGCTGGCACACTGGTATTATGCATGGCACATAGGTATTATGGCTGGCAGTCTGGTATGGCTGGCACAGTGGTATTATGGCTGGCGCTGGCAGACTGGTATAGCTGGCACACTGGTATTATGGCTGGCACTGGTGTAACCGGAATCTGCTAGGTTCACTCGGGATGAGGCCGGACCGGACACGAGCAAGGATTGTCTGAACACGAGTCTCTTCAGGAAAGGCAAACTTTATTGTGATATCACAACAGATGCTCAAACAGGATTCAATCGCAAAGAATGAACCCCGGACTCCCCGTGACATCAAATCTTATACCCCAAATACATAATTAGGTACATCCCAATTAGCCCACCTCCCGGTGACACTCTCCCACCCCATGTGGGTTAATACCTCCCTTAACCTTAACATTCCATTAATTGGCCGTAAATTGGCAAACTTTATGTTAGTTTCAAAGAATCATAATTAGTTGCTTTTCCTATTCCGGGCTGCGCCCTCCTCCCTAGCGCCTTCAATCACTTGTTGCAGCTAACACCTGGTCTGATCTCTATACTCCTTTGTCTCTCAGCGGGCCTCAACGACCTTGGTGTATCCATTCCTCATTCTGTCCCTTAGTGCCAGGAACAGCAAAAATCTTTCTCAGGGCTTTAATTGCTTTTTCTGCTAATCTAACACATTCCTAAATTTCTACGTATGCCTCATTCTAGTTTCAACTAAAGCTTGCCTAGTTATTTTCAAGTGAACCAATATTCTGAACAAGATGGTCGCCTGGCTTATAATGGCGGCCATCTTCCAGCCTATTTCCACTTCATTCCCCCCTTGGCTCAAGCCTCAGGCTCTTCTCCTGAGACTTGTAGCCATTACACCTCACTATTTTTTATTCTCGATTTCCTCATACTTTGAGGGGCCTATTTTCGTCAGGAACATACCTTGTGGGATAATCAGTGGTATCTTTTGTGTCTGTGTGGGTGTCAGTGCTCTCTTACATAGTGGCCATAGATATAGCCCTATGCGGTACACTAGTGTCCCTACGATCAAGATCACCACCATCAGAAAAAAATAAAATCAGTAATCAGCTATTCCATTGTTATAAAACCACTCCAAACATCTCATCAGTAATCATCTAAAATAATCCTATAACAATAAAATAACTATCCCATCAAAAATCAAATAAAAATATATTTTTAATTTAATTATTAATCATAATTTTACTATATCTTAACTATATAGAACATAAAACAGTATACAACTATTTACTTTAATTATTTTTCAAACTGCTCTTTTAATATTAATTTTCTAACCGTTTCATATATTTCCATTTAATTTGTTAATAATTTGTATTATAGTTTGGTAGACAATATTGTATATTATTATATACTTTGAATTTACTTCATAAAATACATGTTGTATTATAAATATTCACTATTGTTACACCCTGTAACAATATAAAAACCAGGACACCCTCTTTTATTTAATTCTAGCTCTGTGAACAAAACTAGAGTTTTTGGAATAATATCAACACATTACACAATATTGCTTGAAACAAACGGATAACAATACTAGACAATATAAAACTTTCTCACATATAGCCTAGATTATACAAATATATCAACACAAAATATAAACATATATCTTGCACTCGACAGACTTCATACATTCTATTGTAGCACACATTAAAAATTAGCTAAACATAGTAATTTTTCTTCTTTTTTTTTTTAGTTAATTTAAATTCGCTGCACAGACACACAAAGGGTTACTTTCTCTGTCTATCAGAGAACAAAAAGCCGACTCCCCCCTTCCCCCTCTCCGTGCAAACAGAAAGGAGGGGGGAGCGAATACAGAGAATCTCACTACCTCTCAGCCATTACACACTCTAAATTAATTATTTATCACACTTTACTTAATTGAACAGTTTGATAGATCAATTATAAACACAATCAGACAAAAACATCCTACCATATATCATTTGATCATACAGCACATACTATTTATTAATAACATTCTCTGACTTCAAACTCACGCAGAACAGTACAGATATCACATCCGAATGATCAGTCCGAATTACATACACAAATTATACAGTACTGTAATTTTATTTATTTTTTTTAAAAACTTTCTAGATTACCATCTGATCTATTGATCATCTTATTTTCTTCTGGCCCAGGGGGAAGTGGGGGCTCAGAGACTCCTGCAGATCATTACATAATCCACACGCAAAACTTGTAAATTATCTTTATTTATTTTACTGGTATATTAAAACACTAAATATATATATATAGACTTATTTTTCATATTTATATTTATTTGATGGCATACTTTTTCCTTTTTTCTATTTAACTTGTAACAAAATAGCTTTTATCTCTCACACAGTACCTCCATATATCTATATACAGATATTGTTCAGGATGACTATATCTCCCGGTTACTTGGGAATACACTCTCTGTATTAACTCCGGGTCCATTGACCCCTGCTCTGGCCAGTCTGGAACTAGCAATAGCCATACAATTGTACACATTCCTATTAATTTCCCTTTAGTTAACTCTACACCATAATCATGTGTTGTATATAGTGCTTCAAAATTTCGCACCATATACCCTAAGGGCGTCTCACCCTTCTTCACCTTATTGGGCTTGGATGACCCGTTACCCATTGTTACTCTTAAGAGCAGTAACCTTTTTACGATACAGATATTACTTTTTAGCAAAAACACTTGAAATTTACTGTCTGGTACTTCAGCCAACAGTTTATATATATCGGATTCGCTTCCTCCGTCAGTAGCCGGACTGCAGTCGCCTGAGCCGGAAACATACCTTGGGAGTCCACTTTCAAGTTTGCTTTCTCGCTAGGCGAGTAGGCGCTCGATCACTCACAACACTCTCAGCAATCATTCACAACCCATACTGTACCAGATACTTTCAGCACAAAACAATACATAGACAATTCAACTCTTTCTACTAGCCGAGGGCACACCGTCCCTCCTTTTGGCTCCTTATACCCGTTAATTGAACTCTAACTCTTGACTGCTTGTGACTATGTGCACCCCGTTCTATAACTACACTCCCGTCTGCAATTCCAATTTGCCTATGAGTAATCTACCCACCCGGCACCACTATCTCTGCAGCTACCGCTGGCCCCAATGAGCCCTCTTCACTACACGACGTACACACTAGCACTGACTCAGGGCTCTCAGCCCAGTCACAGAAATCTCTCCTCCTTTCCTTTTGTCTACGTGGAGAAGCTCTATTTACAAACATTGACTACGACTATGCAACTCCACGCGACTCCCTTCTCCCTCACATACAGACTCTACCCTTTAGTTAACATCCGATCCCCCGGGTCCAGACACGCGCTAGCCACTCTGGCTCCTTTGCTTGACCTTGCTTTTGGCGGCGGGTTCGGTATGCCAACGAAACCGTGACCGCGGGTTTCCTTATCCAACTAAGGTTGGACGTTTCCCTTTATACCGGTATTTCCATTAGACATACAAACATAGACACTTTACCTATCGCCGCGCTGTTCACTGTTTCCTCGGACTCAGGGGTGTCCCAGTGTTCCCGGGCCGGGGGTCCATTTGAGACGAGATGAGGTCCACTGAACAGGAAATCCTGCTTGGTGCCTGCAGATGTCAGCTCACCTTCAACGGATGCCCAACCAGTGGGATCACTCGCACCTGCAGTCAACCGCTACAGTGTCCAGCAGTCGTTGCCACGCTGGCAAAGGGCCTCGTATCCCGGACGAGCCCCCAAGAAATGTAACCGGAATCTGCTAGGTTCACTCGGGACGAGGCCGGACCGGACACGAGCAAGGATTGTCTGAACACGAGTCTCTTCAGGAAAGGCAAACTTTATTGTGATATCACAACAGATGCTCAAACAGGATTCAATCGCCAAGAATGAGCCCCGGACTCCCCGTGACATCAAATCATATACCCCAAATACATAATTAGGTACATCCCAATTAGCCCACCTCCCGGTGACACTCTCCCACCCCACGTGGGTTAATACCTCCCTTAACCTAATACAAAGACATTCCATTAATTGGCCGTAAATTGGAAAACTTTATGTTAGTTTCAAAGAATCATAATTAGTTGCTTTTCCTATTCCGGGCTGCGCCCTCCTCCCTAGCGCCTTCAATCACTTGTTGCAGCTAACACCTGGTCTGATCTCTATACTCCTTTGTCTCTCAGCGGGCCTCAACGACCTTGGTGTATCCATTCCTTATTCTGTTCCTTCGTGCCAGGAACAGCAAAAATCTTTCTCAGGGCTTTAATTGCTTTTTCTGCTAATCTAACACATTCCTAAATTTCTACGTATGCCTCATTCTAGTTTCAACTAAAGCTTGCCTAGTTATTTTCAAGTGAACCAATATTCTGAACAAGATGGTCGCCTGGCTTATAATGGCGGCCATCTTCCAGCCTATTTCCACTTCACTGGCAGTCTGGTATAGCTGGCACAATGGTATTATGGCTTGCAGACTTGTATGACTCGCACACTGGTATTAGGCATGGCAGACTGGTATTATGGCTGGCACACTGGTATTAGGCATGGCAGACTGGTATTATGGCTGGCACACTGGAATTATGCATGGCAGACTGGTATTAGGCATGGCAGACTGGAATTAGGTATGGCAGGCTGGTATTATGGCTGGTACACTGGAATTATGCATGGCAGACTGGTATTAGGGCTGGCTCAGTGGAATTATGCATGGCAGACTGGTATTACGGCTGGCACACTGAATTATGCATGGCAGACTGGTATTAGGCATGGCAAACTAGTATTACGGCTGGCAGACTGGTATTAGGCATGGCAGACGTACTAGGCATGACAGACTGATATTATGGCTTGCACACTGGAATTATGCATGGCAGACTGGTATGGGCTGATGCTGCACTCACTCACACTAAGTTGCTTCAGCTTGTCTCGAAGTCGGTGGAGTGGAGACGGCACGTAGCAGTAGATCTGGACGGTGACCGTGTGGACCACTTGTCTTCAGTTCACAGCACCACACTACTGTTGTGGACAGAAATGTATATATTTGCTAATAATATTCAAAGGCTTAGAAAAATGCTCATTTAAGTAGTGTAAGTGGTTAATTAGGATTTATGAATCAAATGCATATTATTCTTTAAACGCTATCTTTGTTTTTGTACGCACATGAAGTTTCTTGTCCTGTGTCTCAAGAAGAGAACATCTTGAAGGTCATCTTGGAGAATATTTTGGGAACATTCCGGAATGTCCTGTAACAGCGTCCTTGACAAGCTAAGAGAAGCTCGGAGACACTGATGTTTTATTTTCTTTAAACTGTATTAAACAAAGTCTGTGATGACGAATATAATGACGAATAGAATGTTGGGCAACAGCCTGTTATCGGTACATGTAAAGTAGCCTAAAAAGGCTTGTGAATTGTCAATAAAGTGCAGAGCAGTCATTTGGCTCGGAAACCATGTAGATGTATTCGTTGTCTGTGTGATTTCTTTATGCGCAAAGCTATCTGACTTCTCCACCGAATTAGAACAGAAACTGGCATCCGAGGACGGACTTCTATTGTCCATTGCACTACCACTGACAGAGAGGCAGAAGCACGGCAGGCATGTGACACGTCTCGTCTCTCTGGAGCCTGGCCGGGATCGCCGCGCGCACTCACATCAAAGAGCACAAGCAAGCACCTGAACGTCGTGTGAGCCGTTGCGCCTGTGCGTGACTAACAGTGGGCGGTGCGGATCTGCTGCATCTCCAGTGAATGGAGAAACAGCTGAAAGAGAGGACCGCGGTGACGGGGGCACGCAGAAATTTAAATGTGGTGCGGAGATTCACCAGGCCTCACTCAGCTGCAGGCCCCATAGCGCCCTCTTGGGTTGCTATGGCGGTAGTTCTGCCACTGGTTAAATCCTATATTGCATGACTGAATGCAAGCTTTAGGAATTCAGTTCCCTCTGCAAATTTAGTGAAGGAACTGCATTCCCACGCGTTCCCCCTGGACTTGACCCCTGAGGTTGGACACCTTTTATCCGCGTGTCAGAACCCCAAAAATTCCAGATTCTCCCTCATTTCACAAAATTAAAATCCGAAGACGAACAAGAGAAGCTTTACTGTGAAGCGCTTTGTGAATAGCCATTTATACGTCACCTAGGAAATATGGTGGTTGTGCCAACTCCCCACAACAGTGAAAGCAATGTTAACCTTATCTTAAAGCTATCTATATGTTGAGGTTATTCACTATTACCTCTATTATCCAATCAATGTGTGTACTTGTGTCAGCTTGGCTAACTTTGGCTATTGCGGAGGTGTTAGCCGACGAGTGAATGGAAACCTAAAGGATGAATTTGTGGAGAATTGTAAACCTTTGGCTAAAATAAGTGCATATGATGAGGTTTGTAACTCTGCTATTCTATCTGGTTGACATTTGCAATTCCGCTTTGAATCCAGTTATAAAGCAGTTGCTAGTCATACGTTTGTTAACAGGCATCCTGTCAGCCAGCCATTGACTCCGTAAGGGCAAGCCAATGCACTCCCTATACCGTGTCACCAACACAAGCTGCATCGCTGTGCTCATTGTAAAGTAGTAGATTCAAG
Organism: Leptobrachium leishanense; assembly: GCA_009667805.1. Taxonomy (NCBI): domain Eukaryota; kingdom Metazoa; phylum Chordata; class Amphibia; order Anura; family Megophryidae; genus Leptobrachium; species Leptobrachium leishanense. The sequence continues at coordinate 384,111,832 of CM019064.1, read as the reverse complement.
TTTACATATCTGTTTTATAATTTTAATGCCACACATTTTGTTTAGATTTTTATTCTCCTAAATGTTTTCCGCCCTTTGCAGTATCAGAGCTGCCAAGCCCAGTTGCAGTCACTTTTGTTTTCGCTTTGGTGATTATATCAACCTCTCAAGTACAAAGAGTGACTGGCAGCTCGTGCTGCGGCTGTGGTCTGGTGGTTCTTCTCTTGGCTGCCTCGTTGAGGACTCCAGCGACTTTGCCAAGATGTCTCTTGGGAACACGAGCGACTGATACCCCTCATATCTGTTCCGGCAGGAATCATTCACCCTCCCTGTTCAACTGCCAGGTTGCCTTTGGTTCCCTTCGGTCTGTCTTCCAGGCTTATGTGGCAGGAACGAGCTGCATGTACTCGACGTGTCCACTGGATGTGCTGCTCCACCACAGAGGAAACAATTTAATTAACTGGCGACAGAAGGACCAGCCACAAAACCCATGTTGGGAGGAAAGAGAGTGAGAAGAGGCGTTTCCCTGAGGCAGGGTTGTGGATGGGGGGGTTAAAAAGCTGTTGTATCTACCAAAATATACATACGCTTTCCAAAAGAGCTTCTCAAAATTGACCCTTGAAGTATTTGTCTTCCACCACACTAGGAAATGCTGCTGCCTTCTTCGCTGCCCTGACATGCACAGGATCCTTCCTTAATTGCAGGAGGAGGGAGGAAGCATTCTTCATTCCTGTCTGTCAGCGAAGAGATATAGCTCTCATAATAAACTTATATGAAACATGCAAAGGCCATCCTCTCCACACCTCTCAATTTAAGAGCAGCCCATTCCTGTTGACTAAAGGTAACTCAAACAGTCCCTGACCAGGAGAACAAGGTCTTCCAAGTCACGTGTCACTAAAGGCAAATTATCACCACTTTTGAAAGAGCAGCTCAAGAAAAAAAATGTAGGCCCGGCACATATAGGCCGGCTAATACATAGGGGCTAATTCAAAATGTTTTAGTTATTTGTCCTCAGGGTCCAAACTCCCCTTTGCAAAGGTAAGATGCTGGGCTCTGGATGTGTGAGAAGATAAGGCACCTACCTACCAGAAAATGAGGGCGTTGTAACTGGAAATACAAGTTAACGTAATGTAACAACACTGCAAGTTAGGCCGGGGTCAGGCGAGCGTTTTGCAGAGCGTAAGGAACGTCTGTGAGAGTGGACGTTCCTTCCACTCGATGCCCGTCTGGCCACCTCGCTGAGCGCAGTTAGTGCGCTCAGAACTGCAAGGCTCGATCCTCCTATGGAGGATCACGCTTTGCAGCCCCATCGAACGCGTGTAGTAACGCTTCGACAGGGAGGCTTTCAACACGGCCGCAGCACATCCGCTGTAGAAGAGTGCGCAATTCGTGCGCATGCTACAGCGTGTGGCCGACCCTGTCGAATTGTCACAACGCTGCGATGGACGCCAGGGGGCACGTCAGTACGGGCGCATATAGTGTGCTCGCCTGACCCCGGCCTTAATGTGACACTGCAATTAACATTACAATACTGATACATGGAATTGTGGAGGGTACTAACTTGCCAAGGGAACTGAGGGTTTCAGACAAAAACCTATGGTCAAATTGAGAATAATCCTCAAGTATGAATTCAATTTGCAGTCCAGCAAAGAAATTCCTGTTGCATAATATGTCTGACTAGCACGACCTCCCGGTTGCCATTTGTTACTAGGTCAAGTAGTAACAATCTTTCTGGATACCTTTTCAAAGAGAATTTAAGGATTTTGTGGTTGATTCAGTCATGTTCAAGGAGAGATTTAAATATACACATTGTATAATCTGATATTACTTATGTTTTACCAAACAAAGAATACTTCCTTCAACACCCAAAATGATGTCAATAAAACCCAAGTGACTGGTCGGCCTTTTCCAAACGTCCAATGTACAATGAACATATGAATTTAGGTTATGGATCATGGTCAAAGCTTTTCCCTTAAAAAAAAGTTTGAATCCTAATGTAATGATGTCCTAAACAAAAACAGGGTTATCCAAAGAGATCTGAATGGCTGCTGAAAGGTAACCGAATGCTGAAAATCAGTGTGCGGTTACCTTTCCTGGCCATTCGACTATCCAGAGAGCAGGCAATTCACCAAATCCTGGCGAATTGCCTGCACATACGGTGCCTGTTCGGTGCCTGTTCGAGGGCAGTGAAATCCACATAGAGAAGCAATGCATCGGCTATTCAGAGAACACAAACCAGCAGTGAAAAGTTCCCGAAATGCCCTGCCATTCGGTGGTTTAATTCGGCAGGTTTTTTAAGGCGAATCCCATAGGCTTCAATGTTAAAAATATTCCTGTTTTAATTCAATATCTAATAAACCGTTCATTATAAAATTCTGCAGTAAAAAGTCTCTATATTTATAGATTTTTTAGGATATTTTTTTTTTTTTTATTCTTTATTTTTGAAAGTTTGCATCGACCATAGAAAGTCAACAGAAAATGAAAAAGACCTCGCAGGGCCAAAATAAGTCATCTGTTAAGCTATAGAAGAAAAACAAAAAAGTAATTTAAGATCATTCTCGGAAAACACACTTAAATGTAAGGTCTCCAGCAAAAAACACACTAAAGTTTAAAGTCGTCTGCGAAAAACACATTAAGATTTCAACGTCATCTACAAGGAATGCACTCAACAAAATCATCCCTATTAGGGGGGGTCATCCAAAAAACAGGTGATAGGGAACTAATGGCTATTAACAGCCAGAGAAAGTCATCAGGTAGATAACAGAGAAACATCAAAAAAAAAAAAAGTACATCAAGCTGTAAGAGAAAGAGGGGGGGGGGGGATAAAAAGATGGCAAAGGCCAAAAATGTGCCTGCCTTGGCGACTACCCAGACGGTCCATAAGGCCGCAGGGAGGCCAAGGGGGAATAACGGCACCTGGCCCGGGCACTCAGGAGCAAGCCGGGCACCAGGCCACGGTTGCGTCCCCGAGATTTTTTAGGATATTTTAAGCATTTTTCTGGATTTTTTTTTAACTTTACTTATTTTTTCTGTAACAGCCCTTTTTATTATCATTCATTGGACCTCATATGTAAATTTCAGACAGTAGTTTCTTTGCAAACAGTGTTTCACTTTTCAAACATTCAAGCAAACTGTTTTTCTAATTTATTCACTGCATTCATCTGCGTTGTTGGGTTTTTCCGGTGGCTGCGCTGCATGTGATCGGCTCCTGCTCTGGTTTATCCGGCGTTTTCGGCAGGTTAATCCAGATGTTTTTGCGGGCTTTTGGCGTGCATTCGCCAGGTTTTGCGGTTAGTTTTCAGCGGGTTTGCGGCGACTTTTCCCTACAATTCGGGACCCTTTGGTGCTTGCTGAATACACCGCAGGGTCGCCGTAATTGGATCGCCAAATCAAACCGAATTGAAGAGAACGAAAAGTCACCGAACGTGCGGTGACGTTTCGATTCTCTTTGAATTACCCTGAAAGTGAGAAAAAAAAAATTGCAAGCAATATATTTTTAATATTGAAGGCTGGTTCAAAACTCACTAAATTTTCTGTAGTGCAAATAATATCAGAATCTTCAAAAATCTAAACTCCAATTTTTGTTTATTTTTGAGCTCATGCTTGGGAAAATCATTTTTAGTTTTACTTGAATACGTTTGGGTATTTACCGATCATAACATATAACTGGATGTATAACACGTACGTTGGGAACTCTTTCTATTAGAGTGTTTTATTTTTAATTCATAATATAGGGGGTTATTCAAAGTGTGCTAGTGTTGCCAAAGTTGCAGACACTGATGAAGCGCCGTCATTTCACGAAAGGAAAGCTTCACTGTTTAGTTTAACTTTTTTTTGTGAAGCCTTGTGTTTGTCACCATTGCAATAAATGTGATTTTCACCTGTGTGTGCAATTTAAGCAAACACCAGCACTCTTTGAGTAATCCCTATAGTTTTGATGTATTATTCATCAGTTCATTAACTCATTAAGCACCAGTTATTCAATCAAAGACTAATTTTAACGCCTTCAGTCGGCTTGGCTTTTTAAGATCACGAGCGTCCACTAGCTTTGCATTCCCTCTGATGAGAGAAGAGTTTGTGCTGACCAAAGAAAATTTAATGATGGCGGCTCCGACAGAGCATGGGAAAATCTGTAGATTTACAAACAGAAAAAAAATTATATTTTATTACGTAAAAACTTTTTTGAACTATAAAGGGTAGGTTCCCAGAGTGCTGCATCATGAATAAGTAAATATTTCCTTTTTTCTTCCCTTTTACCTATGTACGCATTAGATCACCAGGAATATCTAGCGTTTCCATTCCCCCTTTTTGCCTCGCTTTGCCATTTCCATACATCTCAGATACATTTTTCCCCTTCCTGCGGTGAGCCTCTAATGCTGCATTATCGCTGGTTTCGAGTTCCTCTCTGACCGAGGGAGGCGTCTGTTCTGACTTCCAAAACCAGTTTTTATTTCATTTTATTTTCTTCTGCCTCTCTCTCTGATTCATTTTTATAAACCAACTTCCCCACACACTGCTATTTTTGAGTCTGCGGAAACGTTAACTCCGTCGCTCCTGGCTTTCTTTCGTTTCAATCTTCTTTGCTGATGACAACTGAAAAAAAAAATTGCAACGTTTGTTCAGTCTTAATTCTAATTGACTTATAAATTTAAAAAACTCTTTATCGTTGCGTTCAGCCTTTCGTCTCAGCCTCGTGACTTTAGGCCACAGAACCTCTGATTTTTTTATTTTTTATAAATTGGATTGTTTGAATATTTTCAAGGTGACACTATGGAGGGTTTTTTTGCTCGAAACTGAAAATCCTAGAGCAATTCTGATTGAATTTCAGTTTTGCATATTTTTCTTACAACTTAAACTTAAAAAAAAAAAAAATCATAAAATAAAAATAACTTTAGAGCTTATTGGGAAAAAAAAGGAAGACAGAAACCAAGATCTTGGTGTTTTAAAACCAGAGCTAGATGCAATCCTTTTAGGGATAATTGTACAAGTTAACGTTTTGGGTTACGATGGCGTCATTTTGTTTTACGCTGTGTGGATGGAATTGCAGGAAACCAAGACATAACACATACGCAATGTCATTCTTAAAATGCTGTCCCTAGACAGGACTTCATTAAGTTTGAGATTCTGCCAACCTCCAATGAGCTGCCAGAGCAAGTAACTCCTACGAAAACGAAATGAGATAATTATGACTTGACCACTAACTATAATGTTTTTAGAAACACAGGCTCCCTGTCACACAGGTGACCTGGAGTAATCTGCCGGCGCGGTCGGCATGGGTTTCAAACATTCATCACATAGATCATTTTCACTTTTACTTTTTCTACTTCCTAGGAAGTTAAAAGCAAAAATCAGAAATGTTCATATAGTTTCTTGCAAGAGGGAAAAAGAAATAATTCTCGATACTATATTTTGTATCCTTTCTTTTCATGTAGACATTTTCTTTACTGAGGTACCCATAGATGGGATAATACCCATGTTACCGATGCTGTCTAACATGGCCAATCCCTCTCTCTGTACACTAGCAGGGTTTTTCAGAGAGAGCCCCGAAATGTAACTGGACACTGATAGGGTTATCCAAAGAGATCCGAATTGCTTGAGAAAGGTAACTGAACATTGAAAATCAGCATTCGGTTACCTTTCCTGGCCATTCGGCTATCCAGAGAGCAGGCAATTCGCCAAATCCTGGCGAATTGCCTGCACATACGGTGCCTGTTCGGTGCCTGTTCGAGGGCAGTGAAATCCCCATAAAAAAGCACTGCTTCGGCTATTCAGAGAACACAAACCAGCAGTGAAAGGTTCCCAAAATGCCCTGCTATTCTGTGGTTTAATTCGGCAAGTTAATGCAGGAGAATCCCATAGGCTTCAATGTTAAAAATATTCCTGTTTTAATTCAATATCTAATAAACCGTTCATTATAAAATTCTGCAGCAAAGAGTCTCTTTATAGATTTTTGAGGATATTTTAAGCATTTTTCTGAATTTTTTTAAGTTTACTTATTATTTCTGTAACAGCCCTTTTTATCATTCCCTGGATCTTATATGCAAATTTCAGACATTTTCGCTCAGTAGTTTCTTTGCAAACAGCATTTCACTTTCAAACATTCATACAAACTGTTTTCCTAATTTATTCACCTCCCTCTGTCTGCGGTGTCGGCTTTTTCCGGAGGCTTCAACAGCTTAGTGTCAGTGAAGTGCCCTGCCGTTCGGTGGTCTCATTCGACAGGTTTATTCAGGTGAATCCCATAGGCTTCAATGTTAAAAATATTCCAGTTTTAATTCAATATCTAATAAACCGTTATTTTATTCTGCTGTAAAAAGTCTCTTGCTTTTTTTTTTTTTTTTTTAAGATCTTTTAGCCATTTTTTGAGATTTACTGTACAGAGATTTCCAGTCATTATAACTAGGGATGGGCCGAACACCCCCGTGTTTGGTTCGCATTCGAACTCGAACAATTTAAAAAGTTCAAATTCGAAGACGATTCGAACTCAATGCAAGTCAATGGGACTCGAACGTTCGATTTTTAGAGTGGACATATATATGCAAGATATTGGCCATAAAAGGTGTATGGGGGTCTGGGTAGTGCCCTGGGGGACAGGAAACAAGGACAAAAAGTTTTAAAAATGTTTTTAAAGGAACAGTGATTTTTCTATAACATAAAGGTTAAGAAAAAAAATGAAAAATTCCTTCAAATATCGTGCCTAGGAGGTCCCCATAACCTGCCCGTGAAGTGGTGGATTTGTCGGATGTATTGAAACATTTAAAAAGAAAAAAATGAAATTTTCAAATGACGGTAAATGGTTTTCCTTTAATCTATTCATTAACAACTGCTTGGGGCGGCAGCCTGTATGAAAAGAGGAGATGTTTTAGGATACGTAGAACAAGTTTAGTGATTTTTTTTTGGCTAAATTATGGTGAAACTTGTGCAGGCTTTGGATGAAAGTCACAACAGGTGCATTAAAATTGGACCTTTGGTGCCAGCTAGTGCCTTCACACTGTAACCCCTCTGAGGTATTGTGGAATAGTGCAGGGGTGGACCCTGCGGTCAAATATTAAAATAATATGAATCTGGTACACGCGTCAGTGCACCCAAATATTGGACCTTTGGTGCCAGCTAGTGCCTTCACACGTAACCCCTCTATTAAAATAATATGAATCTGGTACACGCGTCAGTGCACCCAAATATTGGGCCTTTGGTGCCAGCTAGTGCCTTCACACGTAACCCCTCTATTAAAATAATATGAATCTGGTACACGCGTCAGTGGCAGTGCACCCAAATATTGGGCCTTTGGTGCCAGCTAGTGCCTTCACAACGTAACCCCTCTGAGGTATTGTGGAAGAGTGCAGTGGTAGAGGTTTTGGGAATGCAGAAGAGATCCCCGATCTATTCAGTTACATCAGCATCAGGGGAGGGATAGCTGCTGATCCAGGACTGATTCATTTTTATAAATGTCAGCCGGTCTACAAAGTCCGTGGACAGAAGCACTCTTTTGTCTGTAAAAAACCTCCAGCGGCACTGAATGTCATTTCAGAAAGCACGCTGGATGAAGGGCAATCTAGTAGCTGCATAGCATATTGGCTAAATTCTGGCCAGTGATCCAATCTCAACACCCAGTAAACCAGTGGCTCATCTGCTGTAAATGTATCCAGGTCTGCCCTTGCCCCTAGGTAGTCCTGCACCATATGGTGAAGACGCTGGCAATGGGTGCCTACATTTGACATCCCTGGGCGTCGTGGACTAAAAAAATTGCGGCATCAGTCAAGCGGCCCCCTTCACCGCTCTTCCTCTGATAAACCGCAGCCTCAGAAGCACCTGTGTCATCACTTGGTAACCTACCAGTGTCTGGAAAGGTGTTACACAAGTGTTGCTTTAGAGCCTCCTCAAGTTGTTTAATCCTGTCCTCCCTCTGTGAGGGCAGGATGAGCTCTGCAACCTTACCCTTGTGTCGTGGACCAAGAAGGGTTGCCAACCAGTAATGATCCCTCTCCTCCTTGATAGCACGAATCCTGGGGTCCTTTAGCAGACTTTGCAGGATAAGGGAGCCCATGCAGTGTAGGTTGGAGGTGGCCATGGGTGTCCACAGGATGGGGCAAGGGGGGGCACTTGCCCACCCCTGGAACCAGGGCTGCCTGTCTGCTCTGCCCAGACAGCTGTGTGTGCAGCCTGCTTGAGTGTTTGTTACTCACAGCAGGCTGCACCAGGAGTTCCAGTCTGTGTGGGGGTGGTCTGTGTGGATCTTGTGATGTCACCTCCTCACTCCGCCTCCAATCCACCACGTGCTCCCCCTCACTTTAGAAGCTGGGAGAGGATGCCTGGGCTGAGATGCAGAGAGGCCGCCTGGGCTGAGATGCAGGGGCTGCTGCTGTGGCCACTGGAATGCTGGACACAGCAAAAAAAAGGTGATGATTGTCAAATCTTTATTATGCTTGGTGCCCCCTGTTCTGAGGTCCAGTTTGTCTGCCTGGGGAGGAGGAACACAATGATTAAAAGTAATCTGGTGGGGATGAGGGCCCTGCTACAAAGCTTACAATCTAACATGAGAGGGGACCCTGCTCCAGAGTTTACAATCTAAGCAGAGAGGGGACCCTGCTCCAGAGCTTACAATCTAAGCAGAGAGGGGACCCTGCCCCAGATCTTACAATCTAAAAGGAGAGAGGACCCTGTCCAAGAGCTTACAATCTAAGCAGAGAGGGGACCCTGCTCCAGAGCTTACAATCTAACAATCTAAAAGGAGAGGGGACCCTGCTCCAGAGTTTACAATCTAAGAGGAAAGGGGACCCTGCCCCAGAGCTTTCAATCTAAAAGGAGAGGGGACCCTGCCCCAGAGCTTACAATCTAAAAGGAGAGAGGACCCTGCCCCAGAGCTTTCAATCTAAAAGGAGAGGGGACCCTGCCCCAGAGCTTTCAATCTAAAAGGAGAGGGGACCCTGCTCCAGAGCTTACAATCTAAGAGGAGAGGGGACCCTGCTCCAGAGCTTACAATCTAAGAGGAGAGGGTACCCTGCTCCCGAGCTTACAATCTAAGAGGAGAGGGTACCCTGCTCCAGAGCTTACAATCTAAGCAGAGATGGGGATACAGATTGTATATCTGTATACAGAGTCAGAGGGAGGGGGTGTGTACATATATATATATATGTGTGTGTACGAAGGGGGCTGGTGTGTGTGCGTGTATGTATGTATATGTTTGGAGAGGGGGGCCTGATGCCATTAAAATTTTGCCCCCACCTGGAAACATTTCTGCGGACGCCCATGGAGGTGGCATTAGCTTCCGAGTCTTCCTGGTCGCTGAGGATGACCGTTTTGTGCGCTACCTCCTCCCAGCCACGTACTAACCCTCCCTTGAGGAATCCCCACCTTCAATGCCCCTACAACTTAAATATTCCTCATCCTCCTCATCCTCCTCCTGTCTGATCTGAGGACCCACAGGAATGCTGTCTGCGTAAAGACTGGGGCCTTGAGAGCTAGCGAAGTCCTCCTCTTCCTCCCGCTACTCTGCCTCTAGTGCCACATCTATAATTCCTCGCAGAGTGCGCTCCAGCAGGAACACTAAAGGAATTGTGTCACTGATGCATGCACTGTCCCTGCTCACCATCCTCATTGCCTCCTCAAATGGTGACAGTACAGTGCATGCATCCTTGATCATCAGCCACTGCGGGGGGGGGGAACCAAGTTGACCTGAACCTGTCCTTGTGCCATACTCACACAGGTACTCATTGATGGCCCTCTGCTGCTTGTGCAGACGCTGCAGCATTGCCAATGTCGAGTTACACCTGGTGGGCATGTCACAGATCAGACAATTTGTGGGAAGGTGGAATTCTCTTTGAATTTCTGCCAGGTAAACACTTGCTGGGAATGACCGTCTGAAGTGGCTGCAGACTTTTATGGCAGGATGGAAGTGCACCAGCAGTAACAAGCAGCGGAATATACCAGACAGGGGCACAGAGCGAGAGTAGTCGTTATAACATAACCGGGTCAGCAACGTTTAGGCACTTGTACTGCGCTACTGTATATGGTGAGAATCGGCACACACCAGTAGCAACAGGAGAAAAACAGAACAGGCAGGGAGTGCACAGAGAGAATAGTCAAATGGCAGCAAAGTCGGCAACAGATCAGGTCCTCAGAACAGTCAGGGTCAGTAACAAGTATACAAACTGATTCGGCAAGCTAGCGATGCCGGAATGAAACTCCACGGCAAGGCAAGGTGTACAATGCGCACGTACAATGCGCACTCCTGATTTAAAGGTCTTGGCGGCTCTGCATCATCACGCCGTGCCCTGCCCCCATATCCCACACAGCTGCGCCGAGTGCCGCCGGAGCTCCTGGCATTCGGCCAGCTGGCGGCACCATGCGTCCAGGGCCCCCCCGATCACCACCAGGGGCCCTGGATGTCACAATATTACAATCCAAACGCAAATGGGTTAAGTAACCAAATTTGTAAGAAGAAGAATTAATGCAGCATATCAATCCTCACACTGCCGGGCAGCACCTCTACAGTCTGACGCTAGCTTTAACCGGCGTGCTGTGTGCAGCTTCTGAGAAGATACAGTATTAGTGTAGCGGGGAAGCCGACTGCGCATTTTGCATCGCTCCCTCTACACTACACTAATAGTGTATTTTCTCAGAAGCTGCACACAGCGCGCCGGTGTATGCAGCTTCTAACAGCGTGGGAGATGGGAGGCTGCGCTTGTTGGTGGATCCAGGAATCAGGTGAGTATTAGAAAGTTTTTTTTTATTTTATGTTCCCGGGGACATTTAAAAATGTCCTCGGATTTTATTTTTTTTAGAAATGTGTCGCCTTACCTTAGCCTGGATGTCAGTGGGGGCTTCCTGGATCGTGGTTGGGGGGGGTCTGCCATGGCCGCAGGTGCAGTGGCTCCCTCCCTGCGCCGCCTCTCTGCCACATGTACCCGGCCGGCCAGCCCGCACAGTCGCAGCTCTGTCATGCGGCGGCCGCATACTCCTCAAGGGATCCTTGGGAGGCCACGACGGGCTGCCCTCTACAGTGCCTGATTAGAGGGCCTCGTCTGCCTGATGTTTTAGCAACAAGATTGTTTTATCCCATAGGCTTCAATGTTAAAAATATTCCCGTTTTAATTCAATATCTAATAAACCGTTGCTTATAATATTCTGCAGTAAAGAGTCAGTTTATCTTTCGATTTTTTAGGATTTTTTAAGCATTTTAAAAAAAAATCTAAATTAAATTTTTTTGTGAACGGCCTGAAAAGTTCGAAGTTCGCGAACAGCCGATGTTCGATGCGAACATCGAACTGGTCAGCCCATCTCTAATTATAACCCCCTGAATGTACTTTACAAATACAGACAATTTTCAAATTATGGTTTTTCAATGTACAATATTATAATGCAAAAATTAGTGCACATGTGTTTTTGTACTGGAAAAGGGCAATTTTTTGTTGATGTAGATTTTTTTTCATAAAACGTCACTTTAACATCACCGCTGTCATTCAAAAAAGCACTGGCATAGCAATTTGTTTTTTGCAATTTTTCATTTTCCAATGATATTTTAAAAACGTTAAACAGCATTAGCACGCAGGCAGGTCTGCCATCATGGACTTGGACTAGAAATGGGATTTATTTTATTGAAGCAATTTGTTCGACCTTCTGGAATATGCTGCTTCCCGCCCTGGGTGAAGAACAATCGAAATACTGTATAGTCTGAGGTTTTGCAGCAATGTGAGGAAAATAAACTATGTTTTAAAGTATAATCTATGACATTCATTAATTCAGCTTGGTGTGTAGCTTTCATACAATACATGGCTTTTCTAATAAATTAAACTATGGGGGAGATGCCTTTCTCAATGCAAAGGTGTAATATAATTAAGATAGTAGACAGTAATTAGTAAGGTCTTATTAGTTTACTAATGTTACCCTTCATTCAGGGGCGTAACTACCAGGGGTGCAGAGAGTGCCACTGCACCCGGTCCCTGAGTTCAGGGGGCCCACACACAGCCAGCTGCGGCCTCACTTGGACGGCATGGCAACGGCCAGGGCCTCCCCTATGGTTCGCTCATACACAGCACACATTACTGTGAGTTTTATTGCTGTGGAGCTCTGAGATATACATAGTGCACATTACATTAAAAATGGGATGGACTGAAGTGGTCGTAGTGGACATGTAAAAATAAAATAAAAAATAAAAATAAAAAAAAAATGGGACAGATTCTCTGGAGTCGACATTGCGGACCTGAAAGAGTCCAGTGCTTGGGGTGGGGTAATGTTTTTGCCAAGGGTGGGGGGGGCCTTCATGGTTTTCGCACCTGGGTCTTGAGGTTTCTAGTTACGGCTCTGCCTTCATTACAAGTTAATTGGCAAAACTCAGCCATCAATACAATAAATTTCTATTCCCAGGCACATAGTGAACACCTTCATACAAGGAAAACAGACGGGATCTGACCTAATTCCACCCAGTTTCTACATCCATGAGCAAAAAGGATTTTCTTTATTTGATCTGGCAATAAATACAAATACTTAGGGCACTATTATACTCTTGGCGCACAATTTTGCGCGTGTGCAAAAACGCATTAACGCGAGGGGAAAAACCCTTTGCGCTGAACGTCGTATTACATTGTGAGCGCAAATGCATTTGTGCGCCGGTACGCGGATGGTATTACAATCGATGCGCAAATTTTAACAAACAACATTTGTGCATATAATTTTAACGTCTTTTAAAAGCTGGTGGTAACGGCAAATCTGAACGTTCTGGCCGAAACCAAATACACCAGCCAAAAAAAAAATACAGCACAGTATAGTTACACATTCTACACATACCCAAACAATAAAATTGAGAGGTTGAGGGGGCGTGGCCAGCTGCAGACAGGAATGGACGTGTTCTTGAGGAGCTCCGCATGTCCTCCCTGTTTCAGGACCCCCAGCTGACTCTCCATGCTCCGATTTTTAGGTTTAGGGGTTCCTGAGCGGCTGGTCACCGGTGTTGGCCTGTCCGGAGCCCGTTTAGCCTCCCCTCCGGACCAGAGACTAAGCTTCTAGCTGCGGCTCCCCGCTGATGCGATACGCCGGCGGCCATCTTGCAGCCTTCTTCCCGACACCAGATGACTACTGACCTTGCGGTTCTGTCAGCCCCGTCCCAGATCTTGCTAAGGGCTGAGGAGATGGTGGGCCCACGTCTCCCAGTCAGACCGGACGGATGTCCCCCTGGCGCAGTAGATGGACCTGCGAGGTGGTGGAAGGATGGATCCCCCCCTCCTTCTGGAGGTGAAGGAACTGTGGTCTCAGGCCTAGACGCCTGCTTGCTGATCCTGTCGGGGGAGGACGAGGATGGCCCACTTACCAGGGGTGTCATGCGGCGGATGCTGTCGGCGCTGAGGTGCTGCCAGGGAGTGATGGCTCTGGAGGTGGATGCTCGGTCGCTGGACGTGAAGTCGCCGCTGGATGACCCCGCTGGACCGAGCCTGTCAGCTGTCGGCGGCATGCTTGTCCACGAGAACACCGCAGAGGCTGCAGCACCCATTACCGCTGCGGAAAGGTGCCTGGAGATGGCTTTGGATACCCCTAAGACGCCTGCGACATTGGGACTGTACGACCGCTGCTTGTCACTTGCCGGTGAGAGGAAGTTGCTGACTCGGTCCCACAGGCCGTCCCTCGCTACGGCGCCAAATGTGGCCCTTCTCCGCACTGCTGAGGTTTGGTGTTGCGGGGTGGTCGGGGGCCTTTTCGCAATATCAGTCCTGCTTCCCGCCGTATGGCCTGGCCTACTCGGCTTTGCTCTGCCTGTTCTGGATTTGCTACCGTTCCGGGACACAGGTTGATGGCAATTGCTTGTATCTCTGAGTCAACCCCCGTTTTTTCTGATTCTGGCTGTGGACCCTCTGCTGTTTTTAGCGGATTCTGATGACTTTTTTTTTTTTTTTTTCCCCCGATTGGGGACATTATCCTTATTTTTGCCCCTTTCCTCCCGTATTTAGACATATTGCTATTTTATGCTGAGAACCCCTCCCCCCCTTCTGTTTATGTGTGTTATATGGCTGAGTAAGGCTAGGGTCAGACTGAGGCAGTGCGAACGCGCGTGCAGCCGCACATAATCACGGCCGCACTAGCAGCAGATGCCAGGCAATGACGGCCAATATACGAAGTACGGTCGCACAAAAGTCCGGCTGCGCAACGCAAGTGGAAAATGAACGCATTTTTTCGAGAACGTGAAACCGCAGGTACTGACGTACAGAGTGCGCTGCGTCCGCTAGCAGCGTCTGTGCGTGATTAGGAGACGTCAGACGCTGCTAATGTCCGGCCAACATAACGTCCAGACACAAAAAGTGTTTTATTGATGATCCGTACAAAATCACGGCCGAAAATGCGCATCGTATGACCGCTATCACGTATTCTGTGAAAAAATGCGTCCATTCGTTCGAACGCACTTTTTCACAGACAACATAAAAATGCGTTCGTCTGACCCTAGCCTTAATGCTGATCTTTTATTTTTCCTGAACTGTATTTGCTGACTTTTCTCCCCCCCCCCCGCATTTTGACACTTTTTCAGAGCATCTTTTGGGATTTCCCCCCTTTTTATGTTTTACATGCAAATGATGTTTGGCCCTGCGAGGCCAACCCAGCTGGTTGAAATGTGAAACGCCATACCCCCCCCTTCCCCTTCCCTTATTGATTTCTACTATACGCTGAGATCCTCCCCCCCTATCGGGAGTTGTTTGTTATTTTTCACACGTGTAAATCTGCTGTAGTTGGCCCTGCGTGGCCCTTGCTTCCATATGTTTGATTTTCTGCTGACTTTATTCACAAAATAAAATCTTAAATATATAATAAAAAAAATTTAGAGGTTGCGTGTTTTTATTATTGCTGCAGCATATATACTCAGATTGAGTTTGACAGGCGCAAAAACTGAACGGGAGACAATTGTGGTTCTTAATTCTGATTGGCTGAATTGCGTGAAGAAACAGTCTGCCCACTGATTTCTGTGCGCAACGTTAATGCGCGTGCGTTTTTGCACGTATTTTTTACACGCGATATTCTCGGACGGATGAAAAAATGCGCTCGGATTTTAATACCAGCGTTAACGCGCGTAAATTAACGTTTTAACGCTGCGCACCAAAAAAATTGCGCTGCGTGAGCTTTTTTGCACAAGGAATGTAATAGAGCCCTTAATGGGTTATTCAGAGAGCACTGAAATTTCGCTGCACTTCGGCAATTTCAGTTCGCCAACCCTGCGGTGAATTCAGCATTCACTGCAGGGTACGCAAAGTACGCCAAACTGGATCCGCCGAACGCCGTTGATCAGCCCGCCGAATGCCACTGTTGAACAGACCGCCGAAGACAGCCGACAATCCATGGAACACACCAAAGAAAATAGCCAATCAGCTGCCGAACGCCGCCAAAGAGGTGGATAAAAACAAAACCGAACCTCTGCTATTTAAAAAAAAAAAGTGTTTAAAACAATAAAAATGCATGACAATAATAAAAAAAAGGTTTGTTATAGGGGGGAAAAAAACACCATTAAAGAAATGAATAAAAAAATTCACTGAAAAAATCCAGAAAGATAACAAAAAATTCTAAAATATAAGTAATTAAAAAAAGCTTAATGCTGCAAATGAAAAGAATAAACGGATGAATAAAAACGGTAATTTTTCTTTACATTGGATGCTATGGGATTCACCTGTTTAAACCTGTCAAACTGAACCACGGAAAATCTGGGCATTTCGATGCAGTTCGGGGTTCTCTGAATTGATTAATCATTACTTCTCTATAGGAGAATTTCACTGCTGCCGATCTGAGGTGAACTGCACCGTATCTCGCTGTTAATTCGTCCGTATTTGGCGAATTGCCAGCTTTCTGATTAGACGAATTGCCACGAAATTGCACCGTAGGGTGAAATTCACTGTTCGTCTCAATTCGGTGGCACGTTTGGTGCTTATTGAATAACCCTTTAAGTTCTATCTATAGAACAATGTCTTGTCACCCTTGGATGTGGTTCCATTGATTTAATGACTCCACTAACAGCGTAGATGCCTTTTTAAAGTATTCATCTTGGTTCAAAGGGTCTTTCTTGACTGAGTTTGATAAATGCAGTCTGTTATAATGAGGATAATCCAAGATAATTGTAGACTCAACTCCAACGACTGTCAGTCAGAAACCATTCATAGTGGAAGCAAGACCTCCCATTTGATGACTTTAGTAGCCCATAGGGACAGCTGGGGGTAACCAAAGGGGGGGCACCCATGATACCATAGCCTTTTAAAATCACTTATGGTGGCCAAAGTGTGCCATTACAGGCCATACAGTTTTTATGATGCCTGTGATATTCCGGTTTGTGAAAGTTTAAATTATTACATTTTCTCCTCTGCCAGCCATTATTTTTCCCATGGTTTACGGCTTAAAAATCAGAGCTGTCTGATTACAGTGTTTCCCCACATCACGTCTTTGAGCGCATTGTGTAAACGCTGTTCATGGTGGTCAGAGCTGTGGCCTGAAGCATCTCCTAGCCTTATTTGATGTACAGAAGCAGTAAGCATGACTTTAAAACAAATCCTCTTTTATTGGATTGGAATGTCAGTAGAACTTGGCGCGCGCACACACAGCTCTCTTATAGCCTTCATACACAAACAAATCTATATACACATATTTAAAGGGACACTCTAGTCGCAACAGCAACAAAATGTGTCTATCGTTTGTATTAGTGTATGGAGATTTACTATGCTGCCGCTTGTGGCAACTTTATACAAGGATCAATGCAGCTGTTGGCTCACTGCAGTCGTCTATGCTTTGTGGCTACATATGAGGAGATTCTGAGGGATGTAGTACCACTTTTTGAATTAAAAGTCCAAAATCACCTATTTTACTTTTTTTAGACTTATTCAGAGAGCGGTGAAAAGCAGGAGAATGACTGGAGAATGAAAAATTCTAGGTCAAAATAGCCAAACCAGAAAAATTCTCCCTTTCATCTCACTTTCCAAATCGGCTATTTTGAGCTAGAATTTTCACTTCTCCAAAATTTCTCCAGAGTTTCACCTTTCTCTGAATAACCACGTAACTTTCGGTCATCTGCTTAGCTGCATTCACAGTATAGCAAAAAAATAAATAATTTCCGTTTCAATGCACGGAAGGTACAGTATGTGTACCCATACCCTAAACACGACATTGTGATGTTCTATATTTATATTAATAACATTTAAGAAAGTTTTTTTTTAACAATGTTACGCAAAAATGCATTGTTATTTGTAATCATTGTGAAAATGCAGAGAACACTTGTGGGCATGGGTGTAAGAACTTGAGGATGAGGGGGGACACATCTCTCCCAGTTATTTATTTATCAAGTGTTTTACCAGGAAGGATACATTGAGATTTCTCTCGTTTTCAAGTATGTCCTGGGTTCAAGAACATTGAAATTTTTATCATCATCCATGTGTGGTATTCTAGTGTATCAATACCTTGTACACTGAACTTGTAAAGCGCTGCGGAATATGTGGCGCTATATAAATAAAGGAGAATAATAATAATAGGTACAGAAATACAAAGTAATAAAATGCAAGATATTAAAAAAACACAAATATAAAGATTAACAGGAAATAAATATGGAGGAAATAAAGTCCTTATGTTACATGTTTACAGGTGCATTCTGTATTGAGGTATGTTAATAGGGAGCTCTTAAGGGACTTTAGACTGGGGGAAGACTTGATGGCGTCTGGGATTTTATCCCATAACTGCGGTGTTCTGTAGGAAAATGAGGATCGAGCCACATTCTTTTTGTATTGTGGTATTGCAAGTAAGGTGCTGGTCCTGGATCGGAGGTCATAGGATGAGGGCACTGCTAGGGGAAGCAGCCTATTCAGGTAGGGTGGTAGCTTCACAGAAAAGCTCTTGAACACCAGATTGGAAAGGTGAAGGTTGTGTCTAGATTCCAGTGATGGCCAGTTTAGCTCTTTTAACATGTCACAATGGTGGGTCATGTAGTTACATTGTAGCACAAAGCGGCAGAATGAGTTATACAATGTAGTAAGTTTATGAGGGTGTGATTGTGGAGCAGCTGCATACACTACATCTCCGTATTCAATGAGTTATCTTCACAGACACGTGCACAATGTGTTTCTGGGATTGAGGATTCCTAAACTTGGACAGAGGTAATACTTTAATTTACTACCCTATTGTTGCGGATTACCCCAATTTACACTTCATGGAGAGTAGTATACCAATATACTGAGTTTATTAGATTGCCACACTATTACAATTATTTATAAAGTACCAACATAGTCCACAACACTTTACAGTGGGTAGAACAAAACCATCATAAAATTAATAAATAAACTTGCACATATAAAAGGTAAAGAAAACAGGATCAAGCATTATTGTATGTCTTTTCACTGCCTTACACATTATTCTGGGTTCTTACACACAAGGGGCCACATTAAAATCTTGACATGAAAATCTTTGGGCTAAGTGTTAAAGTTTTGCACACGCAAATCACTGTTGGAATTACAATCTTCGCAAGTGCACACATCCGCCGATCAATAGCGTATATGCACGTAACACTACCAGGACGCGCCCGAATGCAAACTTAGTACTGCCAGGGGCGGACTAAGATCTCTATGGGCCTGGAGCTGAAGATTTTGGTGTCTTTTTTTTGGAATTTAGTGAAATTAACACATATTTAGGTTATTTAATCGCACAGATACGGGTATATCTAACCAGACAGATACTGTGTGAGGAAATTTCCATTCACATTTCAATCGTTTACAGAGTGTAAAATTATTTTTTTACATTTTATCATCCAAACCTTTGTGGTTATTTATTCTATAGGTAATGCTTGTTAAAAAATTGAAATGGGAATCTGTTACTGCATAAAAATTTCAAGCATTAAATGCAAAAAAAATTGAAATATTTCCCCTGTGTTTTGGAGGATGGCGTTTTGTTTTTCTTTTAGATTTTAAATTGTCAAGTTTGGTATCAATGCAAAGGCCAGACTCTGTCCTGTCCAATGACACCTCACTTGATCTTGCCCCCCTCCCCCCACCCGTGCTCTTCCCTGCAGTGTGGCGGTTTAAGTTTTGATGTAACAATTCATAACAACGGATTGTGCCATCACCTCCACACTTGTTGATGAAATGAGAAATAAGATGGTGAATTAGTGCAGCATCACTGGTCACTTTATAATTGAAAAGAGAAAAATATTGCTGTGTTAGAAAGAAAAGCAAAAAATAAATATTTCTTTTATTTTTAATGTTACATAAAACCTGGTCATGTTTGGTATCATTGTAAAGGTCATGCTCTGGCCTTTCCAGTGATACCTCAAATGACCCTGTAACTCCTAAGGATTGCCCATCAATGCAGACATACAGGGTTATTTAAAGAGAATTGAAAAGTCACTGCACGTTCGGTGACTTTTCGTTCTCTTCAATTCAGTGCGATTTGGCGATCCCATTTCGGCGACCCTGCGGTGTATTCAGCAAGCACCACAGGGCCGTCGTAGAGCAGGGAAAAGCTGCCGAACACTCAACACAAAACCCAGGCACACCGAAACCCGCAAAAACATCTGGATTAACCCCGCTGAAGACGCCGGAGAAACCCGAGCAGGAGCCGATCAGAGTGCAGAGCAGCCGCCGGAAAAACTCGACACCGCAGACGAATGGAGTGTAAAAAAAAACCCCAAAAAAAAACAGTACGCTTGAATGTTTGAAAAGTGAAACGCTGTTTGCAAACAAACTACTGAGCGAAAATGTCTGAAATTTACATATGAGGTCCAGGGAATGATAATAAAAGGGCTGTTACAGAAAAAAGAAAAAACTTTTAAATTTTTTTTTGCAAAAAAATCCCGAAAAATGCTTACAAGATCCTAAAAAATCTATAAATAAACGGTTTATTAGATATTGAATTAAAACAGGAATATTTTTAACATTGAAGCCTATGGAATTCGCCTGAATAAACCTGTTGAATGAAGCAACCGATGGCAGGGCATTTCGGCAACTTTTCACTGCTGGTTTTTGTTCTCTGAATAGACGAAGCTATGGGGATTTCACTGCCCTCGAATAGGCACCGTATGCAGTGGTGTATTTTGGCCTAGGCCAACTAGGCCTAGGGTGGCACTTTCCAGGGGGCGGCGGCCCCCACTGGTGGCCCCACCCCAAAAAAAAAACTTTGCAAAAGTAAAAAAAAAAAAAAAAAGTATTTTGCCAGGAAGGATACATTGACCTGGGTAGGCAAGGCCTAGGCTTTCACTTTCCAGGGGGCAGCAAAAAACCTCACCACTAAATGGGTTACTCACAGAGCACCGAAATGACGCCAACATTTTGGTGTTCTGTAGTTCCCTGCACTTCGGGGAATAAAATATCCCCACCCTTCAGTGAATTCACCATTCACCGCAGGGTTCCCAAAGTGCATGGAGTCGGCCGCTGAATGCTGACACCGCAAACCCGTGGCCTGCTGTTTTCAAAAGAACTACTGAACGAAAATGTCTGGAATTTACATATAAGATCCTATGATTGATAATAAAAAGTTCTGTTTTTAAAAAAGAAAAACCGCTATTAAAAAAGGGGGGGGGGAATTTTGCTGAAAAATTACTAAAAGGTACTAAAAAAAAAATCAAAGACTTTTTACTGCAGATTAAAATAATAAATGGTTTATTAGATATTGCATAAAAACGGGAATATTTTTAACATTAAAACCTAATGGGGTTCGCCTGAATAAACCTGCTGATTGAAACCACCGAACATCAGGGCATTTCACTGCCATTTCTCTGCTGTTTGGTGTTCTCTGAATAGATTAACTATTACTTCTCTATGGGGATTTGCAATGCCTTCAAACAGCACCGTACTTGCTGGCAGTTCGCCAAACTTGTGTGTGAGCATATCACAGAGCAGTGGTGTACTTAGGGGAGTGGCGGAGGGCGGGCCGCCCCAGGTACCAGTGATTATTTGGGTGTCATTAGGGGTTACTAGGAGGTGCCACTGTCACTGTGTGTCAGCTTTGAGCTGTGTTCTCAAACAACGAGCAGCGGAGCAGGGCGTTTGCATACGGAATAAAATCAAATAGAATAAAAATCTGATGCACTCATACACACTGCACATTGCATTGCTGGGAGTTTTATTGCTGTGGATTCAGTGATACACACTGCATATTACTGTGAGTTTTATTCAGGGGTCAAGTCCTGGGAAAAAAAGTGAGGGAACTCACCCACGAATTCCACAACCCCTATTACCTGAAGAAAATATATATATATACAGTGGCAAGAAAAAGTATGTGAACCCTTTGGGACTACGTGGAGTTTTGCATGAATTGGTCATAAAATGTGCTCTGATCTTCATCTAAGTCACAACAATTTGAAAAACACAGTCTGCTTAAAATAATACAACACAAACATTATATGTTTTCATGTTTTTATTGAACAGAACATGTAAACATTCACAGTGCAGGGTGGAAAAAGTATGTGAACCTTTGGACTTAATAACTGGTTGACCCTCCTTTGGCAGCAATAACCTCAAACCAAACGTTTCCTGTAGTTGCAGATCAGACCTGCACAACGATCTGGAGTAATTTTGGACCACTCCTCTTCACAAAACTGTTTCAGTGGAGCAATATTCTTGATGTCTGGTGTGAATCGCTCTCTTAAGGTCCATGCCACAGCATTTCAATCGGGTTGAGGTCAGGACTCTGACTGCGCCACTCCAGAAGGCGTATTTTGTTTTGTTGAAGCCATTCTTTTGTTGAATTACTTGTATGCTTTGGGTCATTGTCCTGTTGCATCACCCATTCTCTGCAGAGCTTCAGTTGGCGGACAGATGGTCTTACGTTTTCCTGCAAAATGTCTTGATAAACTCTGGAATTCATTTTTCCATCAATGACAACAATCCGTCCAGGCCCTGAGGCAGCAAAGCAGCCCCAAACCATGATGCTCCCTCCGCAATGTTTTACAGTGGGGATGTGGTTTTGATGTTGGTGTGTTGTGCCTTTTTTTCTCCACACATAGTGTTGTGTGTTTTTTCCAAACAACTCAATTTTGGTTTCATCTGTCCACAGAATATTTTGCCAGTAGTGCTGTGGAACATCCAGGTGCACTTTTGCAAACGTGCTGCAGTATTCTTTTTGGACAGCAACGGCTTCCTCCGTGGTGTCCTACCATGTATTCCATTCTTGTTTAATGTTTTCCTTATTGTAGATGTGTCAACAAAAATGTTAGCATGTGCCAAGGATTTCTGTAAGTCTTTAGCTGACACTCTAGGATTCTTCTTTACCTCATTAAGCATTCTGCGCTGTGCTCTTGCAGTCATCTTTACAGGACGACCACGCCTAGGGAGAGTAGCAACAGTGCTGAACTTTCTCCATTTGTAGACAGTCTGTCTTACCGTGGACACATGAACATCAAGGCTTTTGGAGATACTTTTGTAACCCTTTCCAGCTTCATGCAAGTCAACAATTCTTGATCGTAGGTCTTCTGAGAGCTCTTTTCTGCGAGGCTTGGTTCACATCAGGCAGTGCTTCTTGAAACCAGTAAACCCAAAACTGGTGTGTGTTTTTAAAGGGCAGGACAGCTTTCAGCAACACATCCAATAATATCACACTGATTGGACTCAAGGTTGGCGCAGTCCTGGCTCCAATTAGCTCTTGGAGAAGTCATTAGGCTAGGGGTTCACATACTTTTTCCACCCTGCACTGTGAATGTTTACATGTTATGTTCAATAAAACACATGAAAACATATAATGTTTGTGTTGTATTATTTAAAGCAGACTGTGTTTTTCAAATTGTTGTGACTTAGATGAAGATCAGAGCATATTTTATGACCAATTCATGCAAAACTCCACGTAATCCCAAAGGGTTCACATACTTTTTCTTGCCACTGTATTACGAGTATAGCAGTGCGTTCCAGTGATACCATTTTTATTGGGTTAACTTTACATTTAAAAGACAAGCTTTCAAGAGTGTAAACTGGAAACTTTACTGATCAGTGAAAGGTATCACTACGTACAGGTATACTCGTGATTGTGGCAACTGGACTAACGCATTATATATATATATATATAATCTCCAGGCACAGACCCCCCCCAGGATAATATCCACAGCACTGAGCCCCCAGAATAATATGCACAGCACTGAGCCCCCAGAATAATATGCACAGCACTGGTTATATGGATATATGGATATATTTTCCCCAGTTCACATGGATGTAATTGCCCCCAGCTCATATGGGTATATATTGCCCCCAGCTCTCATGGATAATGCCCACCCACTATCATGGATAATGCCCCCCAGCTCTCATGGATAATGCCCCCCAGCTCTCATGGATATTGCCCCCCCAGCTCTCATGGCTATTGCCCCCAGCTCTCATGCATATTGCCCCCAGCTCTCATGGATTGTGCCCCCAGCTCTCATGGATTGTGCCCCCAGGTCTCATGGCTATTGCCCCCAGGTTTCATGGCTATTGCCCCCCAGGTCTCATGGCTATTGCCCCCAGGTCTCATGGAAATTGCCCCCAGGTCTCATGGAAATTGCCCCCAGGTCTCATTGATTGTGCCCCAGGTCTCATGCATATTGCCCCCCAGGTCTCATGCATATTGCCCCCAAGGTCTCATGCATATTGCCCCCAGGTCTCATGCGTATTGCCCCCAGGTGTCATTGATTGTGCCCCCAGGTCTCATGGAAATTGCCCCAGGTCTCATGCGTTTTGCCCCCAGGTCTCATGGAAATTGCCCCCCAGGTCTCATGGAAATTGCCCCCCAGGTCTCATGCATATTGCCCCCAGGTCTCATGGATATTGCCCCCCAGGTCTCATGGCTATTGCCCCCAGGTCTCATGCATATTGCCCCCAGGTCTCATGGATATTGCCCCCAGGTCTCATGGCTATTGCCCCCAGGTCTCATGCATATTGCCCCAAGTCTCATGGAAATTGCCCCCCAGGACTCATGGATATTGCCCCCAGGTCTCATGGATATTGCCCCCAGGACTCATGGATATTGCCCCCAGGTCTCATGGAAATTGCCCCCCAGGTCTCATGGAAATTGCCCCCAGGTCTCATGGATATTGCCCCCAGGTCTCATGGATATTGCCCCCCAGGTCTCATGGATATTGCCCCCCAGGTCTCATGCATATTGCCCCCAGGTCTCATGGAAATTGCCCCCAGGTCTCATGCGTATTGCCCCCCAGGTCTCATGGAAATTGCCCCCCAGGTCTCATGCATATTGCCCCCCAGGTCTCATGGAAATTGCCCCCAGGTCTCATGGATATTGCCCCCCAGGTCTCATGGATATTGTGCCCCCAGTGTCATGGATATTGTCCCCAGCTCACCTCTGCTTCTTCTGTGGCTGCCGCCGCCGCCGCACATTGCAGGCGGCCCCGTGCTTCCTGCTTCAACGCCGCTGACAGGAAGTGAAGCCGAGCGGCTCCACTTCCGGTCAGCGGGCCGTTCTAACAGGATGCACGTGGCCGCCGGCAATGTGCGGCGGTGGTGTTCGGGCTCGGGCCACAGAGGGGAACGCTGCGTTCCCGCAGCGTTCCCGCTGTGGGAGAAGTGCAACTCGAGCCCTGGTTTTATTGCCCTGGAGCTCTGGGATATGCTCATACACACTGCACATTACTGTGAGTTTTATTGCTGTGCAGTTCTTCTGATATGCTCATACACAGTGCCCATTTCTGTGGGCTGTGGGTTTTATTGCTGTGCAGCTTTGTGATACACTCATATGCAGTGCACGTTTCTGTGGATTTTATTGTTCAACCAATTAGAGCGGCTGTGATCCAGTATACTTGACATGCGTGGCTGTTCTTTGTAAAAATGCTTGAATTTAAACATTTCATAATTTTATTTATCTCAATAGATACATTTGAAATGGTATACAAAATATACAAGTAGGCACTTGGTATCCACTTTTAATAAAAAGAGAGGAAAAGGTGGAGCTTAAAGAGGAAGGGTGGGGATTAACCAGGAAGGGGTGCCTCAAATTTAAATTAGGGGGTGCACGAGTTTAGTCAGGCCTAGGGCAGCACTAAACCTAAATACACCACTGACCGTATGTGCAGGCAATTCGCCAACATTTGGCGAACTGCCTACTCTCTGGATAGCCGAAGGCCAGAAAAGGTAACCGAATGCTGATTTTCAGCGTTCGGTTACCTTTCGCCAACAATTCGAAGCTCTTTGAATAACCCTGATAGTTATCCTTTCTCTGGGCCTATTCTGGGTCATGGGCCTGGAGCTGCTGCTCCGAGTACCGCCTGGCGCAAAAATCTTTGCGCACGCACTGTTTTTTTTCTTCACGATTCAGCCAAAATGAAAATGTTTTCTATTGCTATAAACTGCAGGTTCCACCCAGGTGCACGGATCGCTATGTGGGTGCAATCAACAGCCCCCAGGACATTGGGGAAGCCTCCAAGTGCATAAAAGTCCTGTTTCACTCTTTGGAATCCCTCATGGGTGGTCGGGAATCCTATATAGTGGTGCCAGTTGTTCTTCATTGCTAGGAGGAAGCGATAGAGCACGATGGAGAAGGTGCTCTGGCTGACACCGCCTAATCCAGCTAGATCCTGCTGGAAGGTGCCAGTGGAGAGGAACCTCAGGCAGCACAGCAACTTCGTCATCCCTGGGACAGATATCCGTGACCTGACCTGGATGGGACCTCAGCTGTAGGTAGAGCCTGTTTATCTGTGTCCGGGTCAACCGGTAGCGGAGTCGACACTCAGCATCAGTCAGATGTTCCATTGTCAATCGTGTCCTTTGGACACAAGGTGCCCGTGGAGCAGCACTCTCCCTCTCCAACTCCTGCTGCCATCGGAGACGAGTTCTGCATCTGTGACGCAAAATGAGCATTTATGCTGCAGCAATAATACAAGCACACACAACATCATCCATTATATTGGTTTGGTATGAGTTGAATGGGCCAATGTGCTTTGGTGCATTTCTTTTTATGGGCTTGAATATTTGGGGTTAGCCAGGTTGTTCAGATTTGCCATTAACCCCAGCTTTTAGGAGTCGCTAAGATTATCCGAATAACGTCCATTTGGTAATTACTGCGGATAGATTGTAATACTTTACTTATCCGAATGCACATTTGCCTTTGCGTTCACAATGTTAAGCACAGTAAGCTCGCGCAAGGTTCGCGCAGGTTCACACACGGTACACGATTCCGCTCGGTTGTAGCGCTGAGTATGTAATTCGGAAGTCGGCGCAAACGGTTTTACCCCACACGTTAAAATTTACTTATGCCGGCGCCAACGTTAGTGTCAAGATTGTAATGTGGCCCAAGGTTTTGAATGTTTTTTTTTGTCCTTTGGAGTGCTTAAAAAGTTGATCCACATTCCTGTATAGCTGATCAAGCATCATAGGAATTATAGTCCTACCTTCTGGACGATGGCTCGCTAGATTCATATCTGTAAGTCACAGTAGCAGTGAGATCTTTAAATGTAAATTATAAATGTTTGTGCATATAGTTTTTTAGAACTTTTCAGTGAGTTCCATCAAAGTCTCAGATACAACATGTCCTCCGTCCACATCTAAAAAGAGCTGCCTCCCACTCGTCAGTGCTTTTTAGCACACAGCTTACATGTGGACCTCAGAATTAGCAGAATCCGACCTCTCCATCTGGAGGTGGCTTGGCTGGTCCCTTGGAGGATTGCACAGCTCATGGCGCCACGCGGTGGTAAACATCAGAACAACCACAACCCTTGGACGCTTGCCAAAGACTCCCAGCTTGTACGCGGGCCAAGTTTGCACAGGAACTAGACCAAGAATAAGGTGAGTTCGTTACCAGAGGCATCCAGCCACCCAGGCAGAAAAAACACAGCTCCAGATTGAGCCACACGGTAGAAAACACTGATTGCGGCGTTTCCGCTATTAATAACACAGGGGGGGGGGGAACGTAGGTAGAAGTAGCTGATAATCATTGGTACTGTGCTTTAATTCAGAAAATGCTGCTTAACCTTTTCTCTGCCAAGTGGGTCCTGGAGCATCGCCTTTGGACAGCCAGCAACACTGACGCCACTGAGCACAAGCGGTCAACCGTCTACGCCGAATACTAACAGTTTAACCTATTTGGATCAGCTGTTTTTTTCCACTGAGTGTATATTTGTTTAATGGTTTCATAATTATGCATGGTTTATGCTGGCACACGCATAAAATGATGCAAAAATACATCATGCATCTGAGTCATTTTTATAGAAATCCCCTTTATTAGTGGGTTTCTCTTTTTTTTTTTTTTTTACCTATGCTTCATTCACTCTGAAGATATGTCGTATTGCTGTGGAGATATTTCCTGCAAATATTGCTGCTTGTTTATTCCGTCCCAACCTTAAAGGGATATCCATCCTAGTGCTAATCTGGCAGGTCCTATGTGGATGGAACATCTCATTTTTCGCACTTCATTCTGACACTTGCACTGATAGGTTTTGTACATACTACGACTGCGGGAGTTAAAATCCTATGCTTCCATGGGATACTCAGATCAAAATGACATGTCGCAAATCTGATGGGTCTAATTTATAGCCCCTACTGACCACATCTCAGTTGTCTTATAAACCCCAGTCCCATTTTTTTGGTCTAGAGCAGTGTTTCCCAAACCAGGTCCTCGCATAACCCTAAGAGGCCAGGTTTGCAGGATATCTGAAGCACAGCACAGGTGATGTGATTATTTTGTGTAGATTTCATCATAGTTGCCCCCACTGTTTCAGTCTTAGGCTAGGGTCAGACGAAAGCATTTTTCCCCGCGAACGTGAAAAAGTGCGTCCGAACGCATTGACGTATTTTTTCACGGAATGCCCAAAAACGGTCAGACGACGCTCATTGTCGGTCGTGATTTTGTACGGATCGTCAATAAAACTCTTTTTGCGTCTGGACGTTATGTAGGCTGGACATTAGCAGCGTCTGACATCTCCTCATCACGCAAACACGCCGCTATGCCGCAGCTGCGCACTCAGTACGTCAGTACTAGCGGTTCAGCGTTCTCATAAAAATGCGTTCAAATTCCACTTGCGTTGCACGGCCGGACTTTTGTGCGGCCGTACATCGTATATTGGCCGTCATTGCCCGTCATCTGCTGCTAGTGCGGCCGTAATTATGTGCGCCAGAACGCACGTTAAAAGTGCGCTGGTCTGACCCCAGCCTAAGTTGTCCAGAGTTGTTTCTTTCGGAGTTCAATGGAGATCACCACTTTGAAATCGTCAAATGTATTCACATATCAGCTGGATAGAGTAGAGGTAACATCAGTGCTCTATAACTGTGGAGAACCAGGTTCGAATCCCAGCCAGAGCACCTCTCCAGCTAGGCAAGACATACAGGGTTATTCAAAGAAAATCGAAAAGTCACAGCACGTTCGGTGACTTTTCATTCTCTTCAATTCGGTGCGATTTGGTGATCCCATTTCGGCGACCCTGCGGTGTATTCAGCAAGCACCACAGGGTCGTCGTAGTGCAGGGAAAAGTTGCCGCAAACCCGCCAAACACTCACTGCAAAACCCGGCGAACGCACACCGAAACCCGCAACCCGTTATCTGGATTAACCCCGCCGAACACGCCAGAGAAACCCGAGCAGCCGACGATCACAGCACAGAGCAGGCGCTGAAAAAACCCGACACCGCAGACGAATGGATTTAAAAAAAAAAAACAGTACACTTGAATGTTTGAAAAGTGAAACACTGTTTGCAAAGAAACTACTGAACGAAAATGTCTGAAATTTTACATATAAGATCCAATGAATGATAAAAAAGGGCTGTTTATAGAAAAAAAAAGGATTTAAAAAAAAAAACGAAAAAACGAAATCCCAAAAAATGCTTAAAAGATCCTAAACAATCTATACATAAAGACACTTTTTACTGCAGAATATTATAATCAACAGTTTATTAGATATTGAGTTAAAACGGGAATATTTTTAACATTGAAGCCTTTGCGATTCGCCTGAATAAATCTGTTGAATGAAACCACTGAACAGCAGGGCAATTCGGCAACTTTTCACTGCTGATTTGTGCTCTCTGAATAGACGAAGCATTGCTTCTCTATGGGGATTTCACTGCCCTCGAACAGGCACCGTATGTGCAGGCAGTTCGCCAAGATTTGGCGAACTGCCTGCTCTCTGAATAGCCGAATGGCCAGGATAGGTAATGGTACGCTGAATTTCACTGTTCGGTTGCCTTTCGGCCATAATTCAGATCTCTTTGAATAACCCTGATAGTTGCCTACCACACAATATTGACTGTGGTGCCTAGTGGTAACGTATCTGCCCTTCGACCGAGGAGAATCAAGTCAAAATCTTGTTCAGCACATCCCTCCATTACAACTGTGGAGAAGCAAGTCTTGACATTACATGCGGGTTTACCCTAACCACCAGGTCGCTGCACTACAATCATGGAAAGACTAATCGATTCCACTCAGTACATCTCATAGATTGTAAGTTCTCTTGGGAACAGGGTCCCCCTGAATCAGGCCATATCACCCATGTGTGTTATTCAAATGTATCAACATGTCATGCCCAGGTACCGGGGTGGCACCGGGATGAGGGGGATATGAACCTAGGATGCAGATTAGCACAAATAAACCGGTTGATAGGGGTAGAGGAGGATGAACGTATGAGTAAACTAAACAGGTTTGGATTCTGCAAGATGATGGTAAGCGTGGAATAATTGCAGGAACCAGGAAAACAAAAATAACTGTTGCATTGCTGGATGTGCTGGTTGCAGGATGCAGGTTACAGGGCAGGAACAGTACAGGGAATATACCACCAGGGGGGTGTCAGGATGGTTGCAGCCATGGGGCATGACAGTACCCCCCCTCTTAACGGTCGCATTCCGTTTGATCAAGGACTGGCAGCAGCTGGGCATTAGCGGACAGGTTGTAGTATCTTGGATCTTGAGGTTTTGCAGGTCTCGCCCTTTGGGCTTACAGGAATAGAAGAATCTGTGGTGAGAGTGGTGCCCATATAACTGGTTGGCTGTAGTATAGGCATCTCCTCTTCTCCAGGTTCCCATTCGTCACTACATGAGGAAAAGAGATTGAGACGGGACCTACTGAACTCTTCTTCCTCTTCCTCATTGCCATAATCCCCTTCTGATACAGATTCATCGCTGGATGAAGAACAGAAACCTCGCCACGACTTAATAGGGGTGTCTGACCCCAGAGACCCCACATGTGGACTTGGGGGTCTTTTAGAGATCGTGGTGTCCTCTGGATCTGATTCCTCAGAGGGTATACAACCAAATGGAATAACATCATGCAGAGGGTCATAACTAGCATCTTCACACTCACAGATGGCCGGATCTTGTTGGTTGTGAGTGATAGGTTCCAGACGTAACTACTCCTATGTGCACATAATGTCCATCGGCTCTGGTTCCACAGATGCAGTTTCGGGCTCCCTGGGCATGGGCATGGAGACCTCCGCATCCATTGGGCTATCAGACTCTTCTCCAGAGCTGGACTTCGGCGACGCCGCGGTTTTGGGCACAGCTCTCCTAGGAGTTGGTCTGGGTACAGCTCTCCTAGGAGTGGGTCTGGAACCTGTGTGCACATAATGTCCATCGGCTCTGGTTCCACAGACGCAGTTTCCAAGTCCATGGGATAGGCAGTTTCGGGCTCCCTGGGCATGGGCATGGAGACCTCCGCATCCACTGGGCTATCAGACTCTTCTCCAGAGCTGGACTTCGGCGACCCCGCGGTTTTGGGCACAGCTCTTCGAGGAGTGGGTCTGGGTACAGGAACTTTCCTGGGTACAGGTTTTGGTGGGGGTGCAGGTTTTGGGGACCTCTTGGGTACAGGAGGTTTTCTGGGTGCACCCTCTCGTGCAGCAGACCTCCTGGGGGCCAGTTTGGGCAAGGGTACCGGCTTAGGTGCAGCAGGTTTCCTGGGCACTTGAGGTCTTTCTGAAGCATAGTAGTAGCCTGGAAGCCTGGGGTTGCTTCAGAGTTTTAAGCACTGGATCGTGCTTGGCAGTAGTAGCAGACTTAGAAACGGTGGCATGCTGATTGAAAGCAGCGGTAGGTTTCTGGGGTCTTACTGGGCAATGTACCAGATAATGGGTGGGGTCCCCACAGTACAGGCACAGGTTGGCAGTCTGTCTCCTGGCACGTTCTTCGGGAGACAGTGGGTCTCTGTGCTTGCTAGTAGATGGTACATGCTCCTTAGGTGAGGTGCCCCTAATGCCTTGCAGCAGCTTTAATATGAAATCCATCAGTTGATTAAAAAGGTCCTGCTAAGTCCTTTTAAACAACTCCACCACAAAGTGCAGAACTGCAGGTTCATTTAGTTCTGGCTGGTTCATTCTGTCATGCCCAGGTACCGGGGTGGCACCAGGATGTGGGGGATATGAACCCAGGATGCAGATTAGCACAAATAAACAGGTTGATGGGGTGGAGGAGGATGAACATATGAGTAAACTGACCAAGTTGGATTCTGTAAGATGATGGTAAGCGTGGAATAATTGCAGGAACCAGGAAAACAAAAATAACTGTTGCATGGATGGATGTGCTGGTTGCAGATGCAGGTTACGGGGCAGGAACAGTACAGGGAATGTACCACCAGGGGGGTGTCAGGAAGGTTGCAGCCATGGGGCATGACACAACCCCTTGTATACTGATCTTGCAAAGCGCTGCAGAATATGTGGCGCTATATAAATAAAGAATAATAATTATAAACATGATGGAACAACGCTGAATGGAGAATAGCCAGATTTTACTCATTGTGCGAAAAAATAACTGTTTTTCTCAGCATTGTTCACTGTTGTTTGCCTTTGCCTGCCGTTGTTGAATATTGACTATTCTGTGGATAGCTGAAGTTCTCCATAGTTGGAAGTTGCTGATGTCTCTACAAGATTTGCCCCAAACCTGCATTGTAAATGGCTGGTTGGACACTTGGCCAAACACAATGCAGTTGAGTCCATAACTTGCCTTGACTTTCACCTCTCTCCTTCCAGCAATAATTTATTTATTTTATTTATTTATAAAGGATTTTACCAGGAAGGATACATTGAGATTTCTCTCGTTTTCAAGCATGTCCTTCCAATAATGGAAGTGGGATGACTAGCATTGGCTGAGAAAGCGCAGTCACATACTGTTCTGTGAAAATTTGGAAGAAATGGTGGAATTTCAGAGGTATATTTGCATTTTAAAAAACAAAAACTATATATCCAATTTTTATGTTTTTGGTAGATAATAAATTTAAAACGCTACAAAAAAGCCTCATCACAAACTGCACTATTATACGTATCAATTTTTCCATAGAGTCTCAGCATCTTCACTCTTCTTCAGTGCTGAATTTTTTTTTTGTAAAAGGATTTTACCAGGAAGGATACATTGAGATTTCTCTCGTTTTCAAGTATGGCCTGGGTGGTGAGTATGTACCATTAGGTGTCTTGCCCAAGGACACTTACTGGAGAGGTTGCTCGCTGGGATCAAACCCATGACTCCACAGACTCTCTCCATGCAGAGCGGTGACATTACCTCTACTCCACCCAGCCAGTAATTCTTTTTAATTTTCTTGTAGCTTAATGGAACATAACATGATCACTACAACAACGTTCCCATTTCTTATATCATCATGATGTGGGCCATAGAGGTCTGTTGGTTGAAACTTTTTTTTATCTTAAAAAGGAACATTTTTATCCTCTAGCATTCCATGGTCCAAAACCTTAAATGGAGGCTTCTCCAAGCCGGGGAAACATGTGGGTTTCCTATTTTAAATCCGAAGACATCAGAAGCTGCGCACTAAATCAGGGAAGAGTTAACCTCCGACACACGCAACCAAAAATGTCAACAACTGTAATTATGAATCCTAGGGCTGGCTTAACTAAACAATGATTTTAGGATCCGAGTTTTCTGATATCTCGAGGTGAGCCGAATGCTTAGTGACTGAGGCAGAATGCCTGGGCACAGCAAGCCCATGTTGAACGTTTAGTGAATGCCGCACCTAGTATCAGAAACAGCTGTCAGAAGACTTGTGAACGACACGCCAGGTATTGGGGATCTTCTGGGTTCATTTCTGACTAATATCATCTATTAGTCCCATTTATAAAATGATTATTTAAGGCCGGGACAGCTAAAGGGGGACCAGCAACCCAGTCCTATATTCCTGGTGTTAAAGTGCTGCTAATTTGGCCTCTTTTAAGATTCCTTGATAACTTTTGAAAGACCTTCTTTAAAATATGGAATTTTGTTGAAGGAGGTATGCTGTGTCGGCTTCAGCTCATCTTAGGCCCGTGTCAGACGAACGCAGTGGTCACGTCCGTGTTGTCGCACAGTTTAACGTCCATCGTAGCACAGAATCATGAGCAATAGAGACCCACACACGAAGGGCTCTATTATCATTCTCCGCGCAAAAGCGCACGCGCAGCACAATTTTTTTTGCGCGCAGCGTTAAATGTTATCGCGCGTAAATTGACGCCGGTATTATGATCCGAGCACATCTTTTCATCCGTCCGAAAATATCACGCGTAAAAAATATGGGCGAAAATGCGCGCAACTTAACGCTGCGCGCAGAAATCAGTGGACAGACTGTTTTTACACGCGATTCAGCCAATCAGAATTAAGAACCACTATTGTCTCCCTTTCAGTTTTTGCGCCTGTCAAAGTAAATCTGAGTATACATGCTGCAGCAATAAAAAAAAATGCACGAATTCACAATTTTATTGTTTGGGTATGTGTAGAATGTGTAACTATACTGTGCTGTATTTTTTTTTTTCGTGCTGGTGTATTTGGTTTCGGCCAGAACGTTCAGATTTGCAGTTACCACCAGCTTTTCAAAGACGTTACAATTATGCGCGCAAACGTCGTTCGTAAATATTTGCGCATCGATTGTAATACCATCCGCGTACCAGCGGACAAACGCATTTGCGCTCACAATGTTAAGCATGGGATGCGCGCACGAACTTGCGCTCGCGCAGGGTTCACACAGGACGTTAACGCGCATCGTTTGCGTCAACGTCGTAATACGACACTCAACGCGACGGATTTTGCCCCTCGCGTTAACGTGTTTTTGCGCACACCGCACAGTTTTGCGCGAAGAGTGTAATAGGGCCCTAAGTGCGTCCGCACAGCACGTTGCAAACGGACACAGGTTAGGCAAGAACGTAAAACCGCTAACACGGACGCGCAGAGTGCGCCACGTCCACCACGCCCGCATAGCGATCTGTGTGCGGGATGTGGAGACGTCAGACGCAGCACATTTGCAACGTCCAGCACCTTGACGCACAAAATGCCTTTTCATATAATTTTTTTTTCCCGTATTTCCCTTTTTTCTACGTCCGTCATAAAAAACGGACTGTGTGGTGTCTACAGTATCTTCTGTCAGAACGTCCGTCCGTTGTGCACGCACGCAGAGTGCGCTCAGACTGCGCTTGTCGGACATTAGCCTTAGAGGGATATTCTAAAACAGTGGTTATTATTATTATTTATTTATAAAGCGCCAGCATATTCCGCAGCGCTGTACAATAGGCACAGTATAGACAGGGTTACAATACATTGAACAACATTTGACAAACAGTACAGGAGGAGATGAGGGCCCTATTCCCGTAGGAACTCACAATCTGGGAGGGTTGGGGTTGGAAACAGGAGGAGAGGACTGTAAGGTGAGAGTGATTGATGGTTGCGTCAGTGAGTTGGGTGGTAGGCTTCCCTAAATAGGAATGTTTTAAGGGAGCGTTTGAAGGAAGAGAAGTTAGGGGAAAGTCTGACAGTACGAGGGAGAGCGTTCCAGAGAGTGGGGGCTGCGCGTGAGAAATCCTGCAGTCTATCATGGGAAGAGGTGATGCGGGGAGAAGCTAGGCGCAGGTCACTGTTTGACCTTAGGGAGCGGGCTGGGGTGTATTTGGTGATTAGTGAGGACAGGTAGTGGGGAGCTGAGTTAGTGAGGGTTTTGTAGGTAAGGATAAGGATTTTGAACTTAATTCTGCAGTGGATGGGGAGCCAGTGAAGGGACTCGCGGAGGGGAGTGGCAGAGACAGAGCGGCGGGTGAGGTGAATTAGCCTGGCAGAGGCGTTCAGGATGGATTGTAGGGGGGAGAGGCGGGACAGAGGGAGGCCATATAAGAGATTATTGCAGTAGTCGAGTCGGGAGATTACCAGGGCGTGTATGAGTTGTTTTGTGGTGACAGCGGTAAGAAATGGCCGAATTCTGTAAATATTACGCAGTTGGTATCGGCAGGAGGAGGTAAGAGACTTGATGTGGGGGATGAAGGAAAGAGCAGAGTCAAGTGTAACTCCAAGACAGCGAACTTGGTTTGATGGGGAGATGGTGATACCCTCCACCGTGATAGAGAAGTCAGGAGGTGGGGAGGCATTGGAGGGAGGAATAAGTAGGAGTTCAGTCTTTGACATGTTGATCTTTAGGTGGTGGGAGGCCATCCAGGAGGAGATGCCAGATAAACAGTCACTGACTTTTGAAAGGACAGGGGGAGAGAGATCAGGGGTAGAGAGGTAGATCTGAGTGTCATCAGCGTAGAGGTGGTAATTGAAGCCAAAGCTGTTGATGATTTTGCCCAGGGAGGAGGTGTAGATGGAAAAGAGCAGAGGACCAAGGACAGAGCCTTGAGGTACACCAACAGATAGAGGCAATGAGGAGGAGGAGTTACCAGCAAAGGACACACAGAAGGACCTGTTGGATAAATAGGATTCGACCCAAGTGAGTGCAGTGTCACCGAGACCCAGAGAGTTGAGGGTCTGTAGAAGGAGGGGGTGGTCAACAGTGTCAAAAGCAGCCGAGAGGTCGAGCAGGATGAGAATAGAATAGTGGCCGTGTTTTTTAGCAGTTAGGAGGTCGTTGGTGACTTTGGTGAGGGCAGTTTCAGTTGAGTGTAGGGGACGGAAGCCAGATTGCAGGGGGTCAAGTAGGGAATTGGAGGACAGGAAGAGGGAGAGGCGGTTTCTAAGAGCTTTGATGTGAAGGGAAGCAGGGATACAGGGCGGTAGTTGGATGGAGAGTTGGGATCGAGGGATGGTTTCTTTAGTAAAGGGGTAACTAGCGCGTGTTTGAAGGATGGAAAGGAGCCAGTGGAGAGAGATAGGTTGAAGATGTGTGTGAGAGCAGGGGTGAGGGAGGAGGAGAGGGGAGGAATTAGATGTGAGGGAATGGGGTCGAGCGGGCACGTGGTGAGATGTGAGGAGGACAATAAGGAATTGACTTCCTCCTCAGTGGCTGGGAGGAAGCGGCAGAGGGTGGCAGAGGGGACCTCTGGGAGTGGAGGTGGCAGATAACTATCTTGTGTTGGGATGTTGCTTCTGATAGTTAGAGTTTTACTGAGGAAGTAGTCTGCCAGGTCTTGAGCGCTGAAGGCAGCTGTGGGGGGAGGTGCAGGTGGGTAGAGGAGGGTGTTGAAGGTGGACCAGAGTCGTTTAGGGTGGGAGGACAGAGTAGATATAAGAGATGAGAAGAAGGATTGTTTGGCCAAGTGGAGGGCAGAGGTGTATGACCGGAGAATAAACTTGAAGTGAACAAAATCAGCTTTAGAGCGGGATTTCCTCCAGGCACGCTCTGCGGTGCGGGAGCATCTTTGCAGGTAGCGTGTCTGGAGGGTGTGCCAGGGCTGAAGCTGGCGGCGTGGGGCCTTACAGAGTCGAAGAGGATCAAGAGTGTCTAGAGCAGAGATAAGAGTAGTGTTGTAGTGATTAGTGGCAGCATCAGGGCAGGTGAAGGATGAGGTATGAGGGAGGTGGTGAAGTAGGTTGGAGAATTGATGGGGGTCCACAGCATGTAGATTTCTGCGAGTGTGTGTGCGGGGTGGGGGAGCAGGGTGTTTAGGAAGTCCAGATAGGTTGAAAGAGAGAAGGTGGTGGTCAGAGATGGGGAAAGGGCGACAGTTGAACTCAGAAATGGAGCAGAGGTTGGAAAAGACAAGGTCAATAGCGTCACCATCGCGGTGGGTAGGGAGGAGGGAGGATTGTGTGAGTCCAAGGGAGGACGTGAGTGAAAGAAGTTTGGAGGCAGCAGGGGCGGAAGGATCATCAATGGGAATGTTGAAGTCCCTGAGAATTAGGCATGGAAGATTAGAAGACAGGAAGTGAGAAAGCCAGGTAGCAAAGTGGTCAAAGAACTGGGAGGTTGGTCCCGGTGGGCGGTAGATGACTGCCACCCTGAGAGCCAGAGGAGAAAACAGGCGGATGCAGTGTGTCTCGAAGGAGGAGAAGGAGAGGGATGGGGGTGGAGGGAGATGCTGGTAGGTGCAGGTGGGAGAGAGCAGGATTCCGACCCCGCCACCATTTCTCTCACCCGGTCGTTAAAATGTGCGGCAACACGGACGTGATCAAACCTGTCTCAAACCTGTCCTCAGGTCCCACTAACAGGCCAGGTTTGCCAGATATCTGAAGAACAGCACAGTTGATATGATTTTCTGCTCAGTGATTCCAGGATTCAGTCTGCATTTCCTCATGGTGATCTGCAAAATCTGACCTGTAAGGCTCGGGTCAGACGAGCGCACTGATCCCGTCCGTGTTGCCGCACATTTTAACGTCCGTGGTAGCATACAATTATAATCAATAGAGACCACACACGAAGTACGTCCGCACAGAAGTGCGGACGCACAACGGACACGGCAAGCGGACGCAGTTTAGGCAAGAACGTAAATCCGCTAGAACAGACACAGAGTGCGCTGCGTCCACAACGTCCGCATAGCTTTGTGTGTGAGTGATGGAACGAAGTCAGACGGACTGCATTTATACGTCCAGCATTTTTGACGGACAAAATGTTTTTCATATCAATTTATTTTCCCATCTACATCAGTCAAAAAAAACGTCAGTCACAAAAACTGTGTGGCCACTACCTTGTCGTCGGTCAGAAAGTACGTCCATTGTGCATGGACGCACAGTCCGCACAGAATGCGTTCGTCTGACCCTAGCCTAAGGGGACTTAAGGACAGGTTTGAGAAACACTGGTTTAAAATACAATGTTACATTGGTAGATGTTCTTGTAACTCAGATTGATGATGTATAGAGTGGTTATTGGATATAGGCAAAAGGAACTTGAAATAGGAAATAAAGTCAATTTTCTTAGGTTGTATTAGTGCAAAGGAAAAAGTGTGACCATCCCTGGCACCGAGTATGTAAATATACATATTTTGCGTATGTTACTGATTGAGGAAGCCAAGACCCATTGGCGAAAAGCTTTCAGGAGTTTTTATTTCCCCCCAGGTTATTTTTATCAGCTTTGTAAAGCTATACATTCATTTTAAAAAAAAAGTTTTTTTTTTTCTTTGCATTTTGTTTGTTTTTTTCCTGCTTGATTTTTATCCCCCACGAAATACATCAGAGAGGGGGGGGGGAGGGGGGAGCCAGGGTATCTTCCAGGAAAACTACAGGATCTCAGGCAGAAGAAGCTTCCTGGCGGATAGCGAAGCAGTCGATCGGGAAGGGTTGTTCCGGCGTCCCGCATGTGGAGGACGTGCCATCCCTTTAGGCGGGGTGCACACGAGTGCACCTAGTGCGCCCTTGCGCCCGCACTTACCGACACCCAGTGCAGCCATGTGACGCTGCGACGGGGCCGGTCACACATTTGTGCGCGCACGCGAAGTGCGCGTGCAGCAAGCGTCCACCCAGAAAGCCTCCCCATCGATGCGCTAGGATGCGCGCCGCCGGGGCTGCAAAGTGCGATCCTTCATAGGAGGACCGCGCTTTGCAGCGTTGAGGGGGGGCAGGCGGGCATTGAGTGGAAGGAACGTCCACTCTCACGGATGTTCCTTCCACTCTAAAGTGCGCTCGTGTGCACCCGGCCTTAATCTGCACATCGCATTTATACAGAGCCAATATTTTATATAGGCTCTGGGCAACATGAGTGATGATTTATCTATCTATATATATATATGTACAGTATATTAAAGTCACGATATATAAACTGAATTGCACTATATTGCTTTTTCTCTTCTCCATTATCCATTGATGCGAGGCTCGAGAAAGGATAAGCACGTTTTACTCAATATAAGTATATTTTCCGTACTTTCACATATTCACACCAGTTTTGCATTGATTTGCACGAATTTTATTTGCGCTTTGGAGTAACATTGTGGGATTGTACTAGTGGCTTGAGTCGTGGTAACTTTTTTGAGCCGCTGGTCAGTAATAGCTTTGCCACTGTTATCGGCTCTCTATGGAGCCAGGGACAACCCTGCCACGAACTGAGCATGACCTGATTTATTTGGGGCCGCTCAGTGATGGCGGAAAAGTCGGGTGAACTATTTGTTTTCAATCTTCCACTCCTTGTAAACAGAGGAAGCGACGGATCGCACCATCATCTGTACCATGGGATAAGGGGTAAGGGATTTTTTTGATGCGTTTAAATCTCATTGTTAATTGATTTTGCAAACTCATTTAACACCAGCGGAGATTGATTTTCCACAGAACGGCATAAAGACATGACACCTGGGGCATCACTCTGGGGTCATTCTTGCCTTCCCCTAATGGCTGACCTGAATGACTCACAAAAGTTGCAATCCCAGTAGGCCCTAGACTACTTAACCCCTTCACTGTCATGTGCTGTTTGTAGAAACAAATATGTAACCTTTATTTGAAACATGGGGTGTGTAGTTAATAATCAAATATAGGGTAAAAGTACAATTTTGTACAGAGATTGCTATTTCAAGATGGTGTAAAACTGAAATGTAAATTTGCTGATTTTTAA
Organism: Leptobrachium leishanense; assembly: GCA_009667805.1. Taxonomy (NCBI): domain Eukaryota; kingdom Metazoa; phylum Chordata; class Amphibia; order Anura; family Megophryidae; genus Leptobrachium; species Leptobrachium leishanense. The sequence continues at coordinate 384,072,324 of CM019064.1, read as the reverse complement.
TTTTTCATGTATTCATTAATCCATTACAGAAATAATGCGGAGTTGCGAGGTTCTAAACAAGGGATCTCAAACTCTGGCCTTTCAAGCAAGGCCCTCTCTTCCACTCTTCTATGAGTGTAACTTGTATGTATATTTGTTATTCCGCCACACCCATTGAACAGCGCTACAGAACTTGTTGGCACTTTATAAATACTTGTAACTGTAACAGTTGTTTATTGCCTACAATTCCCACAACACCTTGAAAGCAATAAAACAATAGACGGCCAGAGAATCATTGGAGTTGTAGTTTAGAAACATCTTAGGGGCCCAAGGTTTGAGATCCCTGTAAACTCTAGATCAATGCCGTCAAACTCTGGCCCCCCAGTTGTTTCTGAACTACAACTCCCATGATGCCACTACAACAGTGATTGATCCAGACCTCACACTGTAGTCTGCCTGTCACGGAACCCCGTGTTCAGAGACTGTGGACTGTACTAAAACCTCGCTCCTCTGCTAATCCCCTCATTTCGGGCCATATTACATAGTTGGTGCTAATTTAACCAGAGCTGTTGTAAACTTCCCAGAGCCATTACAGCCTATGGAGGTTTTCAGTTTACAACAGCTCTGGTTAAGTTAGCACCAAGTATGTAATATGGCCCTTAATCTATTGGTCGGTTTATGTTTTAATGTTAAAAGTGGTGTTTTTTTGTGACTTTTCCCCCATCAGTAGTACATAATCCAAATGCCTTTAAACCAGTCCCTCATGTTCCCTTTGTTCCCGGACACCAGGGGAAGCCTGGGTTTGAAACCATAAACTGGGTTTGAAACCCCAGCCAATCACTATCCAAGAAGCTAGACGGACCAAACGAATCCCAGTCAAGGACTGCACAGCATTCAATTTAATGGAAACATCTGCAGAAACTTTAAACCCTGGTGTCCTGAAAACCCTTTGCTCCAGCAGGGTGCTCTTTTGGCGTTAGGGTCCCACTCATGGGAGCTACCATTGGGGTGATTTTCAGGAGGGAGCTGCATTGAGAACCCACATTTCTGAGCCTTTCTTAGCCCCAGTAGCTCACACAGCAGCAGCCATGCGGCATCACCTGGGGAACTTCCACACACTGACACTCTTGCCCCTGCCTGCGGATCTGAGCGTTTTTAGACTGTGACACCATAGGGGTCCGAGCTATCAAACGATATCCCCAGATTGCTGCTGTTCCCCTGAAATCCCCCCAAGCAAAGACCCTTGCTCCGTATGACTGCAGTTACAGTTATTTATAAGGCGCCACTAAGTTCCGTAGCGCTGTACAATGGGAGACAGAATAACCAATACATATGCAAGTTAAACACATAGAACAGTAGGAGAGAGGACCCTGCTCAAGAGTTTACAATCTGAGAGGACTTGATGGAGATCATGGTAAACTGCGGTGATGGGATGTCTGGGTGGGCTGGGATGTTAACTGCTGTTACCGGATTCTGTACCAAATAAAAAGAGGCCTGCTGAAATGGCCAGTGAGTCTGCTTAACCCAATATGACCAGTGTCGTCTGCTTTATTGGGAGAAATTAAGAACTGACATGGATTCAGCGCTGCTTGCTGAAGGGAGAGTCCGGGAACTGGGTGAGGAAAACAAATCATGGCGGCCGAGGGAATATATTTGACCCTGGGCTCTCGTAACACTGCCCTTTCCCGGGCTGTTGTAGTGAAGCAGTAAAGTTTATTGAGCTAGTATTTACAGTGAGGGTGAGGACTACTTCTTGCAGCTTCTATACAGTAATACAGGGTGACAGGAGTTGGTTCCTGCAGACAATTTAATTTCTTCCCAGTGGCACAGTAATCTGCATTAAAATATATGCAAATGAGGCTTTTATATGTGTTTTTTGTATTTATTGTATTGCAATGCAAAGTCGAGTTTCCAAGGTTTTGGTAGTGAAAGGATAAAGGAACCACTAAGTGCAGAGCTACCACCAAGTCTAATTTAGCTGGAATGTACTTGTCAGCATCAGCATTGGCTCCGCTAAGGAAATGTGGGCTAATGATCCCAAGCTAGCCAAAGTTTCCTTATGCAATTAGCCAGGCAGACATTGACAAACACAACTCATTAATTTCAGACAATCTGAGTTGTCAGTGGCATTTCTGTGGCATAAATGGCATACAATGACACTCTCTGAACACCATTGGGCGATATATAAAAAATAACTACTTACATAGCATACAACAATGAACCATGTTTTGCAGTGGGGGGGATTTGGGGCTAGTAGGGTTTAAGATGTACCTGGCATCTGTCTGCACTGGACTTCAACTATTATAAGGGGCTTCTAGCATGAATTAAGCTTGAAAGTCTGAGAAATGGTAGTATAGGCTAGAGTGAATGCTTATCACTCATTACAACAGTGCTGTTTGTCATAACCTCCCATTGGCAAGGCCAGATTAACATAGGGCTATTGAAGCTGCGACTCTAAACCAGAGCCCCAAAACAGGCCCAGGAGAAAATTAAGTATGTCAGCACCGGCTCAAGATTAAAATGGATAGCAGTGGCACCACAGGAGGTGAGATCAATGGGGCAGTGGACAAAGGAAGATATGAAGAGTTGGACAGAGGCACAATCAGGATGAAAGGGATGTCCCAGACTCGCTCACATCTTCAGGCCCACGAAGCCCTTAATCCAGTTTTGCCCAAAGGCAATATTTTATATGGAACAAATTACTATTTGAAAGGCAATATTCGGAGTCAGGTGTAAATTTAACCAACACATTACTGTACATGCCAACTCCATGGCTTTGCTAGGTCTACAAGAGCCTTAAAGTAGTTGAAATTACTGTAGAAAACCGTACACCGAAGGTTTTACAGGGTGTTTGTTGCCACGTTTAATTTACTGTGGCCAGAGGAGCCCAGCTCCTCTATCCCCAGCACCCCCCCCCTCCACAGTAGGTACAATCAGTCACATTGGTTTATCAGAAAAAAACATTAATAGAAACATAGAAACATAGAAAAATGTCGGCCGATAAGAACCTTTCGGCCCATCTAGTCGGCCCAATTACATGGATACTTTACCTGGATTTATCTTTTGTTTAGGATAGCCTTATGCCTATCCCATGCTTGCTTAAATTCAATTACTGTTTTGGCCTCTACCACTTCTACTGGAAGGCTGTTCCATGTATCCACCACCCTCTCAGTAAAATAATGCTTCCTGATGTTACTTTTAAACCTTTGCCCCTCTAATCTAAGACTATGTCCTCTTGTTTTGCTACTTTGTTTCCTTTTAAATATACTCCCTTCCTCTACCTTGTGGATTCCCTTTACGTATTTAAATGTTTCTATCATATCTCCTCTGTCTCGTCTTTTTTCCAAGCTGTACATGTTAAGATCATTAAGCCTTTCCTGGTAACTTTTCTCCTTCAAAATCAATTAATGGTCAATTGAAATAGGTAAAATGTATTTTTCTGGATTTCAGAAATGCAAAAATAAAAAATTTAGGAGGACATCTTTATTTTCTGTCTACTCATTTCCAGTTCACTAGATTTATGTATGATTTAAAATAATCCTTGCTTTTTTTATTATTAAAAATCGATGATTGTATTGCATTCCGATACAAAGACGTGTATATACTTGGTTGAATTTAGTCACTAAACTGGGTAACATTGAGAATTAACAAAAGGATTAGACAATCCAAGATTTAAAAAAGGATTAACAAGATATACTACCAACTTTAGGTATTTTGCCAAAGGTTTCCAATTCTTCACGTTATACAGTAGGCTCCCATACTTACTGGACATTGTGAAAGGAGAGTAGTAGGGTATTGCTACCAATAAATATAAGCTCCGGCAAAATGGTGGACTAATCATTTGGAGAATTCCACGTCACAAAATCTGTCTATTCAAAGAAAGGTGAAAATCTGGAGAACTGGCACCAGAACAATCTAGATCAAATATCCGATTTGGAAAGGGAGATAAATGGGAGAATGTTTCTGGTTTGGCTATTTTGACCCATAATTTTCACTTCTCCATTCATCCTCCTGGTTTTCACCTCTCTCTGAATAACCCTGCTAGAATTTTCACTTCCCCAGTCATTCTCCTGAGTTTCACTTTTCTTTGAATAGACCTGTAATAGCACAAATAAATAAAACCACATTAATTTCATTTCAGTCTTTTATTGAAGCAACAAAAATAAATTAAAAATTATTCCATGACAATGAATGAATTGAAAATACATATAAAATATAATTTTATTAGAAGAAAAATCCATATTTTTTAAAAAAAAAAAAAAAAGCAAAATAAAAAGTCCTATTACTTAAGCAAAAGCTACATCAGGGCTGGGCTTTATTGTTACCCGAGGGTATTAGAAATCCTTGTCAGGCAGTTGCCAAGCACCATGTTGTCCAATCCTGAAATCCATTAAATTAGCGTCTATAGGAAAGAAGATATTCAGGTCTTCTACTGGAAGATACACTAAACAGAGATCGACATAACTCAAGTCCTAAAATTTAGGTAAAAACAGAGGGTCTTACTCCAAGGTTGGTGTAAACTTAACTAAAGTTATTATAGACTTAACCGAGCCATAGAATAGAATGGCTCTGGTAAATTTACATCAGCTCTGGTAACGCCAACGCAAACCTCGGAATATGCCCCAGACTTTGGACAAAAAAAAGCAGTTACTCCATTTTTTTTAAGGCAATTTTGTGTAAAATTTGACATTTTGCTTAACAGTCGTGTAATCTCTCGCTGGTGACGTGACCCTACATTAGTAATAATAGTGGGGGAGGGGCTTTATGTGGTGTTAGTCATCTGGTGGAGATTAGCCTTGTAGATAGAGACCAGACAAAGATGTTTATATGATTTTGTTGAACTTTTCTCATCCATTCACCTCAGAAAGAAGTTAAAATACAGAGTGCAATATTCTTACACTTTCTCAAAGTGCACCTTTAGATTCGGATCAAACACTTCACCAAAATATCAGTGACAGAAACACACTGCTGAGCCCACTCAAGCATTTGGACGCATAAGCGCACACCAACAGTCCATGCAAACACACATCTCCTGCATTACATACACTTATCAAGAGAGCTGTGTGTCCTTTAAACGTAACTGTGACGATTTCTACATTTTTGCATAGCAGAAGAGGCCTTATATATGCGCAAAACCGTCTCACCTCTGGAGCCACCTACGTAATACTTTAAAGGAACTAGGATAGCTGACGATGTCCACTTAACCAATCAAAATTCATTTCCCCCTTTTTGATTTCTGTACCTTGATACCTCAATTTTATTTTTATTTTCATGAAAAGTCCATAAGTTTAAAAAAAATTGCTCCCGATACAGCATACCCCTGCTCACATTTTTACAATATGTGTGTGTGTGTATGTTGGGGGGGCAGCAGTGGCGTCACAAGGGGGGCGGGGGTGCGGCCCGCACCAGGTGACACCACCCACTAGGGTGACACCCTAAGGCTGGGGTCAGACGAGAGCACTTTTAACGTGCGTTCTGGCGCACATAATTACGGCCGCACTAGCAGCAGATGACGGGCAATGACGGCCAATATACGAAGTACGGTCGCACGAAAGTCCGGCCGCGCAACGCAAGTGGAAAATGAACGCATTTTTTCGAGAACGCCGAACCGCTAGTACGGACGTACAGAGTGCGCTGCTGCGGCATAGCGGCGTGTTTGCATGATTAGGAGACGTCAGACGCTGCTAATGTCCGGCCAACATAACGTCCAGACGCAAGAAGTGTTTTATTGATGATCCGTAAAAAATCACGCACGAAAATGCGCATCGTATGACCGTTTTCGCGAATTCCGTGAAAAAATACGTCACTTCGTTCGGACGCACTTTTTTTACGTTCGCGTGTAAAAATGCTTTCGTTTGACCCTAGCCTAAAAATATATTTTTTTTTCACAAAAATATTTTACCAGGAAAGATACATTGAGATTTCTGATTTTTCTCATCTTCAAGTATGTCCTGGGTAGGCGCAGACATTTCAGTGTTCTGTTGTTCCCCGCACTTTGTGTAATCGAATTTCCCTGGTGAAATCACCGCAGGGTCCCTGAAATGCAGGGAATCAGCCACCGAATGCGGCCGCAAACACTTCACCCGCTGTTTTCAAAAAAACTACTGCATGAAACTGTCTGGAATTTATATATAAGATCCTATAAATGATGACAAAAAGGTCTGTTACAGAAAAAAACGCTATTAGAAAGGAAAAAAATTGTCATCTTTTTTGAAAATGCCTAATAGATACTAAAAGAAAAATAAAATCAATAAATAGACTTTTTATTAGAGATCAAAGGAATAAATGTTTTATTAGATATTGGGTAAAAACGGGAATATTTTTAACATTGAAACCTATGCAGGGTTATTCAGAGAGAGGTGAGAACCTTAAGAATGACTGGAGAATTGAAAATTCTTGGTCAAAATAGTCAAACCAGAAAAATTCTCCCATTTATCTCACTTTCCAAATCGGCTATTTGGTCTAGATTGTTCATTCTCCTGGCAATTCTCAAAGTTTTCCAATCTCTCTGAATAGCCCTGATGGTGTTGGTGTTCTCCTGAATAAACCTGTCGAATGAAACCACTGAACATCAGGGCATTTCTCTGCTGTTCGGTGTCTCTGAATAGATTAACCATTACTTCTCTATGGGGACTTTCACTGCCGTCGAACAGGCACCGTACTTGCTGGCAGTTCGCCAAAATTTGTGTGTGAGCATATCACAGAGCTCCACAGCAATAAACCTCACAGTAATGTGCACCGTGTATTATGAGCATTCAGTGTTATATGGGAGTTACTGATTTATGGGTAAGTTTTAAAAAAAAAAACCCGTAAAACTCGGGGGGGTGACACCATGAGTTACCGCACCGGGTGACACCAACCCTAGTGACACCACTGGCGGGCATGGGGGTGAAAAGAGGAAACTACACGGAACAAATGGAAAAACATGATCAAACAATAAAATTGTTCTTCATCACAAAGATTTTTGTTCATATTGCAGCATATCAGAATTTGAATGTCTGTTGATACTCTTTAATTTTTTTAACCATTTAATAAAGTGGCATTTTCTAGTGTAAATGTGGTCAAAATGTTAGATTTTAAGGAGTCACTGTAATGTGAACCACTATGTGTGATCATGCAGCAGCATACATTAGGTTTGGCACTTTAGACCCTTAAATAGAGAGATCACATTTTCTGCAATTACAGCCTAGAAGGTCCTCGCTTTATGAAATTCTTCGTGCTTATGCTTTCTCCTTCCATAATATCATATATTGCTGTGCACAGTACCACGGAAAAAAAAAACCCTGCTAGGGTATGGGAATGCATTACATTTACTGGGCTCCACGATCATTTTAGGTTGTGTGTTGACGCATTTGCCGCAGAGTAATGGCTCTGAAGATACTAGTATCTATGTATAGGAGTAATATTATACATATATACACATACACAACTCTAATCAGGGTATATATTAAAACACATTTTAAAGTTTCAAAGTTTAGCTGTTAAATTTTTTTTAAAAACAATTCTCTCTTGATAGTGTTTAAACATAAAAAGGTGCTGGTGTTACGTATTCAGTCTGTTCATAGCAACATAACAGTTCATGGGTTTTCAGGCACCAAATAGTTAATAGCCCATGTCCAATTTCACCTTGTCTATCTGCGTCGGCATCAGGGCCTGCACGGAAATGCACCTGTGCTGCAGTGAAGGGGATTCTTTTCGGCACCCTATTAGAGTTTTGTGAAGGTGGCATATCACCATTTCATTTTCCAGCTCAAATATCTAATAACCCTCCCTGCCCTGGACTGGTGGATGGTCTATCCTGGCTACTTCCTCCTGTAGGGGAACTCTCTGTAGGCCCCACTCCTTCTACAAGGCCCTCGCCTGTGGCCCCTCCAGCTCCATCCCCTTGAACTGCACCTTCCTTAGTCCCTACTTGATCTACGTGACTCTTCTGGTGTTTGCTCAAATGATCGCTGCGAGTGAACCTTTTCGCACAGAGTGGGCAAGTGAATTTCTTCTCACGGGTATGGGTGCGCACATGACGCTCAAGCTCATCACTGCGAGTAAAACGTTTGCCGCAAAACAGCCAGTTGCAAACAAATGGTCGTTCACCCGTGTGCCAGCGAAGGTGGGCTTTAAGGTGCGAAGCTTTCCCATAGACCTTCCCACAGCCTGGGATATGGCAGCTGTGCATTGGTTTCCTCTTCAGACCTGCAGCAGAAGTACCAAGTCTCTCCAACTCTTGGCAGTTTGGGCAGTCACATGATGGACGCCCAGTGCTCCCATATGATGTTCCTCGCTGAGGCTTGAGAGGCCCTGGTGTCTCCATCAAAGGACTTGCAGCCAGCAGCTTTGGCTTATACATGTCTGAGCCCAAGTTGTGCTGGGGTGATGACAGGAGGTGAGAGGATGGTGACGGGCTTGACGAAGGCGATATAGATGAAAACCCTACAGAAGGGTATGTGGCAGGGGTTAGAGTTGTGTACTCGGTGCTATATTGCGTGCTCATGCCTGTTGGACTTGTTACTGGTGGCATAGATGCTGTCAACCCATCTGATTGAGACTGGGTACCCAACCAATTATTGCTTGGATGCATGTCCCACCATGACCCTCCAGTACCTGTCGGTGAACCAGAGATCGAAGGATGATGGATACCACTTTTGTACCATGAGCTATATGGATGTCCAACATCTAAGGATGCATGGTACACCCCAGGCACACACTCTGACGCCGACAGGCTTTTAGTATCTTGGCAACCTGAAGTGGAAGGATATGAATGGGAGAATGTTCCATAGTCGCCCCCATAATTTGAGGGTGCAGGTGGTGTCCCACATGGCGTCATTAAACTGCCTCCTCCCAAATATGTTGAAGAGTAGGAGTCGCCCATCAACTTAGTGGCACTGTAGTCGTTATTTTGATTGTATGGCTTCTTCACTCCAGATTTTGTGGAAGACTGGGCATCCCTGAGAGGACTCGAGCCACCAAACTTGTTGCAGGCAGCAGTGAGCATTGCTAATGGACTGGAGACATAACGAGCTTCTTCCTGTGAGGTAAAGAGAGTAAAAAAAAAAAACCCTTAATAAGACCACATATATCTTTCAATAAAATGCAGATATGAGAATAAAGAAACTCAAAACAATTAAGAAAAAATCTATGTTATCTAATCTATGGTATTTAACAGCTAATGATGTAGAGGAGGAAAGGTTTAGATAAGGCAGCAAGGGGTGTATTGTTTTCCAGGCTACTCGAGATTAGGGATGGCAGCTGAAATAGATAAAACAGGGAGTTTAAAAGATGTCAAATTTATCCCCCCCCCCCCCCGGTTATGTCCTTTGAATACATTTCACACAACACATTGATTTGAGTCAGTGATCGACCATTAGACTCCATTAAAAGCCCATTGCCACACAGTGAGGAGCAAGTGAGGTAAAGATACTGTGGGGGAGGGGCAGTTTACAACACAAAATATCACACAATGGATGCACCCAATGACACATATGGAGTAAAATATTTTCTTAATATACAAGAGAAAAACAAAGCACATGTGAGATATCAGCAACTTAAAATAAATTTTGCGTTACTCAATTGTACTTCTGTTGTAATGGACCTTCCCCTTATCCTCTTGCTATAATATATTATATTAAGGTTATAAAAATTAATAAAGGGTTAAAATAGGAGGGTATGCGGAGAGGGTCAGGAGTAGTTGATGTTGAACCCCTCAGTTTCCCTACCACACCTGTTTTAACTCCAGACTATCCCCCATTTAAGTATAATTCTGAGGAATGGTTATCGGTCATTGGGAAAATTCTGAATAAAATTCATTTTTGTAATTGATGATAGGGCTGTGGGTACAGAGGCGTAACTAGAAACCTCAGGGCCCAGGTGAAGGATTCATGACACCCCCCCCCCCAAACCTAGGCAAAAACATATTTCGCCCCCCCCCCTCCCGTCACCATGCATTGGTCCCCTCCAGGTCCACAATGTTGTCTCCAGACAATCAGTGTCCCATTTTTTCCAGGTCCACTATGACCTCTTCAGTCCATCCCATTTTTAACGTAATGTGTATCTCACAGAGCTCCACAGCAATAAACCTCATAGTAATGTGCGTTGTGTATGAACGTATAACAGAGCTCCACAGCTGCATTGTGCACTGTGTATGAACGTATCACAGAGCTCCACAGCAATAAAACTCACAGTAATGTGCAGTGTGTATGAGTGTATCACAGAGCTCCACAGCAATAAAACTCACAGTAATGTGCAGTGTGTATGAGCATATCACAGAGCTCCACAGCAATAAAACTCACAGTAATGTGCAGTATGTATCAGTGTACATCACAGAGGTTTACAGCAACAAAACTCACTGTAATATGTGGTGTGTATGAGCATATCACAGAGCTCCAAAGTAAAACTCACAAATAAGTATAAAATGAATTTTAAAAAAGAAATCTATATATATATATATATATATATATATATACCCAGGCAGGCGAGTGTGGGACCCCCAGACTCAAGGGCCCGGGTGCGGTGGCACCCTCTACACCCCTGGTAGTTACGCTCCTGTGTGGGTACATGAAGAATGAGATGAAAAATGAGAAGAAACCCATCACTTTTTTGTGATATCATTGTTCACATTGTATTTTTTATTTCTTTTCCATTCCTCAACAATACATTAAAAAGAACGTGGGATTATTCTACTCCTGTGAGGTCACATGGTCACAAAATGGTTTGAGTAGCCATTAGGGTTCTTATCTTCTGCTAGAAGAGGAACTCCCAACAGCAAATCCAAAGCAGTAGGTAAGGAATTTTAAAGAGAATATAATTCGGGAAACCTGTCGAACATAAGGTTAGTATTACATATGTTTGGCTGGAAAGTATGTTATTAGTGGTAGCCGGGGTTGGAAATAGGTTGTTGTTAGGCAATTTGGTCCAGAATAAATATGCTTGTTTTGAAAGATGCATTGATCTGAATCCTCTAAATGCAGGAACCCGAGTCTTGAGAGTCTCTTCATATTCCTGGCTGCTAGTAAAGTCCATTGAACGTCTCCAATGGAACATAAAGGCAAGATTTAAGAACAAACCATGGGGTTTGCATCAACATTGGAAATTACACTTTAATGGGTGTCGTGATGGGCCGAAGCCAAGTGAATGAGTACAAAGTAGTGGCAACTACTTAAGAGTCTATTCTTCTGCAAATCCATGCTGAGCTCTCAGATATTTTAACTTATTTTTTCTTGATAAAATCCATTGCAGCGTTTATCCTGCTGAATGAGACCTAAGACAAAGCCACGAACGGAAACGCTACGCAAGTCTTCTCTGTATGAGATATATTGCAAGAAAACCTTCATCTTTAGTTGGGCCTTGTCAAGGAGGTGTAGCTGGTGCCACTATCACCACAACACGTGAGGGGTACAGCTCCCCATCTGGATCTATCTTTAATTCTTGTTTATTCAACTTACGTACACAGAAATAATTACAAAATCAATTTTGGGAGCACCAAGAACAGACAACAGGAACTGGAGGAACTCTGCTTATCCTTGATGTGTCCTTGGTCAGTTCTCAAGGTCTTAGGCTTGCGGCACACTAGCAAACATTTTGCCTCCGTTTGACCGTACTGTTTGATGTCCGTCGTAGCTTTATAAAGGAGTCAATTAAACACACCAAACGAAGCACTTGCGCACTTTTTCACGGACGGGCAACGAATAAAGCCATGGACGCAAAAATAACATTGACGTGAAAAAAGCTAAACGGACGCAGACACAACGCCGCCATGTATTTCCCTACGGTGTGGAGACGTCAGACGTTACGGACGCACTTTATGCAGTACTCATAATCACAATATCTCCCGTCAAAAAGTGCGTCCGTAACGGACGCAGTACAGTATGCTCGTGTGCCACCTCTCTTAGGCTGGTGTCAGACGAGTGCACTGACTGACTGAGAGTCCGTGCACAACAGACGTACTTTCTGACTGACAACAAGGTAGTGGCCACACAGTCCGTTTTTTTCACTGACGTTATTTTTGACTGATGTAGCAGGGAAAATAAATTAACATGCAAAACCATTTTGTCCATCAAAAATGCAGTCCGTCTGACTCCGTTCCATCACTCACACACAAAGCTATGCGGACATTGCGGACGCAGCGCACTCTGTGCATCTGTTCTAGCGGATTTACGTTCTTGCCTAACCTGCGTCCATTTGCCGCATCCGTTGTTTAATTTTCCTTTTCCATTTTCTTAATTTTCCCATAAGGCAACATTTACCACAGGTTTTTCTGCACTTCTGTGGCTTATCTAATCTACAGTATTTAACAGCAAATGAGGAGGAAATGTTTAGATAAGGCTGCAGGGGGTGGATTGTTCTCCAGGAATCTCGCGATAAGAGCTGGTAAGAGATCAGCAACATCATATAAACACAATAAGGACATTTCATTTTTGTGGTGATAGTGGCCCTTTAACCAGAGCTGTTGCAAACTTAACAACCCCATAGACTATAATGGTTCTGGTAAATTTACAACAGCTCTGGTTAAGTTTACACCAAACTTGGAATAGGACCCCCTGTTGTGCAGGTCCACTAGGGGCCTTGATCAGAGTGGGAGCATGTACGAACATGTATGGATTTCAAAAATCCCCGGGTTTAACCATCTAGGCTCCATGAATACAATTAAATAGATGCTCACATTGCATTTTCCCTAAAAAACATGATGATATACCGAGCAGAGAATTATATGTAGCAGAGAAATGAAGAGATTGCGGGGGAATTGCCCCATGGTTCACTAGACTATAGGGTTTGTGTCTGCCACAACCTCCCGTGACCATCTCCTGCTGATGAAATGCCACGTGAGGTGCACAGCACTGCGGGAGAGAGGCTTCAATGGGTTTCGTTTGCTAGTTTATCAAGTGGGAGACTGTAAGGACTGCTAATTATGAAATTTAATGTAGACAAATGCAAGGTTATGCACTTTGGAGTGAAGAACACACAAGCCACTTATAAACTGCATGCAGGGCCAGCTTTATATCTGAGGAGTCTGTAGACACAGAGACTTTGAGCAAGACACCTCTCTGCCGCCAAAAGAAACGCCAAAACTACTTTTTGAATTGTTATTTTGGGAGTAAACAAAGAAAAAAAAATTAAAACAAAAAAACGATTTCTCTCTGCTCACTTGACACACCTCACTTTGTGCGGTATACAAAATCAGAGATGCAGGGTTCCAAAGTCCCCTTGTCTCTTCACTGCAGTGCCGCGAGCCATGTTGATGAAGCAATGCGTTGCGCCATAACCTCCACACTTGCTGGTAGTATAGGAAATGAGAAGGTGAGTTAGTGCAGCATCAATGTTCCCTTAATAATTGTAAAGTGAACAGTAGTGCTGCGTTATAACAAAAAAAAAAGAAAACAAAATTTATATTTTATTTATTTGTTATTATATTTTTGCACGAACCTGGTCATTATTGATATCATTGGAAGGGTCATAATCTGACCTTTCCAATGATATCCTATATGTCCCTGAAGCCCAGGGCTCGACAAATCCCAGGCGCCAGGTGGCCATGGTGACCAGAAATTGCGCCCTGGTGCCTGAGCTTTTGTCAACCCATTCACTGTTGGCAGCAGGTGTGGAAAATTGGCTTGGCAGCTGATTTATTGAACATCTACAGGAATAAAAAATTCTCTTCAGACAGTGACAGCGGCACCTTTGTGTAAAATCTCCGCCCACTTCCCCCTGGTAGATCCACCGCTGCTGTGAGGAAAGATTCTCCCACACACCCCTTCCCTTCAGCATAAGCCAGGTATACACACAGCTAGGCCTCTCAGATTTTTCCTAATAACCCGCTTAGGATCCTTAAGAAAATAGTACATATCAACTGTAATAGCAGTGAGAGAGGCCGAGACTGTCCCGAACGTATTACCATAAAAAAAGGGCTCCTAACTTTTTTAGCTGGCCCCTAGATTCAACGCATATTTGTCAAGCCCTGCAGTCTAGTCTGTAGGGCTCTAGAGAGAGAGATACAGGGGTCTAAACGACTGTAAATTGAAATATTTATTTATTTATTTTTACACAGAGCAAGGTGCCCTCTTGTGGCGAGTGCCTGTAGGCACATGCCTACTCTGCCTAATTATAAATCCGGCCCTGCTTATATGGTCCAGAGTTGATTTTGCAAAAGCAAGTTCGTTTAACACAAAGGTTTGGGAGACGGTATTGTTTTCTTAATACTAGCTTGAGCGGAGAACAATGTGCCTCCATGGAATCGTGCGTTCCTCATCGGATAGCTGCAAATTATCACCTCCTATACAAAGTATACAAAGTATAGGGACTGCTGATTTGCAATAAGTAGATATAAGATCCAAGTAGCAAGTTCAGTTGCGATAGCGTCTCGAGACAGTCGCATAACGGCTCAGTTGGAGGCTGACCCCTGGATTGCAGGGTCGGGTTAGAACAGGAATGCACTTTTCTCTATTTTATATGTTGTGTCTGTCATGGCCCTCGCCGACAGCGCCGCAAAAAGGCAAAATAGGTGCCATTCCTGTCACCAGGGAAAATTCCAAACCAGGTCTTCCCCTGTTCCATGTCCAGGTGCCCAGGAGTCCACGCCAGGTTTTACTGGTGAATCTCAGGCTGGGCCTGGGGCTGGGGCTCCTTATAGCTGCACTCCCCCATAGATGGAGTACTTCTGCATTGAATGAATGAAGTCCCTCAGCTCCCTTCGACCAGCGGGCTGTGCACATATCCTACCAGACCTGTCCCAAAGATCCTGCCAAACTCAACCATACCCATTGCTATTGGATATCCTGTGTATGACCTTCTGCTTCGGTCTGTGACTACTCTCTTGCCTGTCGGATTTCCCCATATTACCTGGACTTTTGCGTATCGTTTTTGCTGGTCCTCAGCCCCTTCCTTTGTTCTGTCTCATTCCCAGTAAGTGTCCTTGTGTTTCTCCAGTTGCCCTGTGTTTCTTTCTGTTGCAGTCAGCCCTCTTCATGTCCTGCCTCTCTGTCTCGTCAAAATATTCTGTTTATATTCAGTCCAGTCCAGTTCCTGTCCTGTCCACCTGGTGTATCCTATCCTGTGACTTGTGCATTGTACGTCAGCCCTTGTGTAATAAACCTTTACCTGTTTTACCTCGTATTTCTGCCTCATTCCACCCTGTCACCGAACCTGGGCTCGACCCTGCAGCCCCGGCAATTCAGCCCGTGACAGTGTTATAAAATCCAGGGTCACGTTCAAACTGTCATTTCCGAAATCAACTTTTAAATCAATTATTGAAAAATGTTCATACAATGTCTATGCACAACAATATTTATTCTGATCTATGCTTTTTTTTTTTACAACTGAAAACAAGACCATGGATAAATTAGCTCCATTCAGCGATCAGTGGGGAGTTAACATTGCATAAGAAAAAAATATATATATATATATATATTTAAAATTGTAGCAGAGTTCCAGTCTGACCTTTTCAAAATATTTTTTTTAAAGAAAATGTAAAGAAACACTGCAAACTAGTCCGAGTCTTTTGTCAGCATAATTAGGGGTTCATTCACTAAGGCTGGGGTCAGACGAACGCAGTGTGAACGTGCGTTTAGGCTAGGGTCAGACTAACGCATTTTTCACGTTGTCCGTGAAAATGTGCGTTCGAGAATGGACGTATTTTTTCACGGAATACGCAATAGCGTCATACTATGCGCAGTTTCATCCGTGATTTTGTACGGATCATCATAAAACACTTCTTGCATCTGGACGTTATGTTGGCCACATTAGCAGCGTCTGATGTCTCCAATTCACGCACACACGCCGCTAGCGGACGCAGCGCACTCTGTACGAGTACTAGTGGTTTAACGTTCTCGAAAAAATGCGTTCATTTTCACTTGCGTTGCGCAGCCGGACTTTTGTGCGACCGTACTTGTATATTGGCCGTCATTGCCCGCATCTGCTGCTAGCACGGCCGTGATTAAGTGCGCCAGAACGCGCGTTCGCACTGCCTCAGTCTGACCCTAGCCTTACCCGCACTATATTACGGCCGTAGTAGCAGCAACTGGCGTCCAACGCAGGCCCAAACACGATGTACAGCCGTACGAAAGTTCAGCCGCGCAACGCAAGCGGCAAACGAACGCATTTTCGCAAGAACGTCGAACCGCTAGTACTGACGTACAGAGTGCGCTGCGTCCGCATAGCGGCGTGTGTGCGTGATTAGGAGACGTCAGACACTGCTCATGTCCGGCCAACATCACGTCCATTTGTTTTTTATAGCTCTGTCAAAAATCACGGCCGTAATTGCGCACCGTATGACCGCTATCGCGTCTTCCGTCAAAACGTGCGTCCATGCGTCCAGACGCACTTTTTGACGGTAGACGTGAAAAATGCGTTAGTCTGACCCTAGCCTAAATCAAGAAATTCTGAACAGAATTGAATACACACACACACACACACACACACACACACACACACTTCAGAATATTGATTCTTCTTTTTCCATTTCTACTTATTTCCCAATTTAGTGCATGAACCCCTATTTTATTATTTCCCCTCCCCCGGCAAAAATACTGTTGAAGACCCACACTAAAAATAAACAAAAAAAAAGCAACAAATTGTTAGTTTTTTTTTTTTAAGAAGGACCGAACGTACCTCTACTGCAATTTTAACCTTTTCCCGCTAGACTTGATTGCTGCCATTCAGCGCGTTAAATGTAGTAGGGGGTCTTTATTAAGGGAGTATTTGACTTCTCCTATAATCCTGCGTTACAAGGTGTTTACACGAAGCAGCAGAAGACCAGACTATATATACATCTTCCACAAATAACATTTTGCGACAAATTTCTGGAATTTATTGACCTCAAAGTACAGGCTAATATTTGCTAAGCCGGCATCTGAGGCGGACTATTATCCACAGAATTTGAAGCATGTCCATACTGGGCTTTTATACAAATTATTTTTAATGTCTCGCCATCCCACCCAAACTCATCATCTCCACCAAACCCTGAAGGCAGCGATATAAAAATACCTCTCACAAATAAACGGAGAGCGGAAGATTTTTTCCCCCCCATTTTAAACTAACGACGCTGCAGGAAATAATGTTAATAAAACAGTTTACAAAGTTTCATACGTACGGCGCTCGCATCGATTTGTTATGATTTACTAATAATAGCACGCTAGCAAAATCTGTGCGCCAGAAGAATTGCTTTCTTTTCCCCGCCGAAGCAAATAAACATCATGTTCTAATAAGGTATGACAAAAATAATAAAAAAAAAAAAAAAGCTACAAAATGTTCTTTCAGAGACTAACGGAATATATATATATATATATATATAAAAAATAAGTGAGGTATAATAAGTATTATCCCTTAAAGAGAAATTGGAATGAACTGTGTGTCCTCATTTGAGTCCCCGTTTACACTTTTGGGGATTTTCTTATTTTTTATTATACAGAACTTGAAAATGATCAGTTTGTGATTACAGTGTGTAAGAAGCTAAGGCTGGGGTCAGACTAACGCATTTTTAACGTGCGTTTAGGCGCACTTAATCACGGCTGCAGTAGCAGCAAATGACGGCCAATATACAAAGTACGGCCGCACAAAAGTCCGGCCGCGCAACGCAAGTGGAAAATGAACGCATTTTTTCGAGAACGCAGAACCGCTAGTACTGACGTACAGAGTGCGCTGCGTCCGCTAGCGGCGTTTGTACGTGATTAGGAGACGTCAGACGCTGCTCATGTCCGGCCAACATAACGTCCAGACGCAAAAAGTGTTTTATTGACGATCCGTAAAAAAATCATGCATGAAAATGCGCATCGTATGACCGTGTTCGCGCATTCCGTGAAAAATACGGCAATGCGTTCGGACGCACTTTTTGACGGTCGCTGCGAATAATGCGTTCGTTTGACCCTAGCCTTAATGTAACATGCGCACACTAAAAATAAGTTGCGCACACCTATGTAAATTGGTGAATTCCTGTGGTCTGGGGTTTTTATATTTTTCCATTCCCCCAGTTCATCCATACTAGTAAAAGATTCAGGAGTGATAATCGACTATCAGTCCCATCATGCTTCATACTTAGCTTATAAATTCATGATGACGCACAGATTCATGGGAAAATGTGGCATATTTACATCATAACAAGAAAAAAGTGTCATCTGAGCTTATCCCTAGAACACCGTGTGAAACAAAATATTTATAAACGTAAATATAAATATTTATTTATATATAAATATTTACATCATATCACTTTCTGTGCCTTTTCAGATTGCAATATTTGCATAAAATATATCTGTCCTTGTAAACAAACTCAAGCCATTATGGGGAAGGAGGAGACATATCAGGGTTATTCAGAGAAAGGTGAAAACCAGGAGAACTGGCAGGAGAAGAGAACAATCTAGACCAAATAGCCGATTGAGAAAGTGAGATAAATGAGAGAATTTTTCTGGTTTGGCTATTTTGACCTAGAATTTTCACTTCTCCTGTCAATTCTCCTGAGTTTCACCTTTAGTGAATAGACCTGTATATCTGAAGTAAAAGACAAAAAATGCTATTCCCAAAGTGTTCCAGCATTAAAACGAACACTTTGCCACATTCCCTTTATGTAGCATGGAATTCTGGGTAGGACATGCAATAATTGTCTGTGTTGTAAAGATCTGCTGTATCTATTAATACTCACGGTCGACGAACTCTAGCATGGCATTGCATAGGCAAAAAATGAAAGACCGAGTTCTATTTGCATGTCCTACCCAGAATTCCGTGCTACATACATATGGGGAGTGTGGTAAAGGAGCTCTGGGGTAACGCAATATATATAATCCCATATCACACAGCCTTCCTTGGCTTTAGAAAGAAGACCTAGGTGGCCGTTGTGGGATTTCTTTCCAAATAGAATATGAATTTATTCACGTGGCATATGATTTCTAAATACTGCTGAGCAGCACCTTTCATGCATCGCTCTCAGCAGGTGTTTTTTTTACAAGCTAAGAAGTGTCAAAGATGACAACCCTCCATAGAAAACATGTCACCCCTCTTTTCCTCAGTCAATTTCTTTAAATGGACATTCTACTCATCCTTCCTGACCACTTTATAGGTTTAGAAGGGATCAGGATGTGTAGAGTGCCCCTATCTGCTACAAATGTTGGTTGAAGTGGAGGAATTTCCTCTACCCCACCCAGCTTCACCAACAGCCAGGATTTTTGAATGTCCCAACTGCACCAGATTGGTCACTACATCACCCTCAGACTAATCGCGGTGGCGATCGGTGTCAAAGTCTGCTGATGGACCGGATCTGCGTATACGCACGCAGCCTCGATTCAGCGTTCTGCGCAGGCGCTATGGAACTTGCGTACGATATTTGCGGTTCCTACGCTACACAAATTGCACAGAAAAGCTCAAGGGACTTGAGGGTATGGGAGTCCCTTAGCTGAAGAGGAGGAGCAGGGTATGGCACGGGACAAAAGATAAATTCACCTGAAAAAGGAAAAAGGCAGTCAGCAGCCTCTGCCCAATTATTTAAGGGCAAAAAAAAAAAAAAGGACTCTACTTTCCCAAAGAGTTTCTCTTTAATAAGGTATATGTGGAAATGTAGATTTTTGTTACCAATTTTGTAATTAAGCCACAAGCTTTTCCCCGCCATATATCCGTACCTTCGCCCCTCCGCTCCGCAGGATTTCCCACCAAATAGGGTCTCTTCTCTCTTAATATGTCTCATACTCTTGTGGGATCTAGACCAGGGGACAGTAACCTTGCTCACTGTGAGACAGCGGAATGAGCTTGCAGGCAGAGGGCGCTCGCAGGTAGAGAGCTCTCACATCGATCAACTGTTCTTGGCTAACGACAGAGAGAGGGCTGCTGCAAGCTCCGCGTCGATGGAAAACAGACATAACCTCTGCCATAGTGCCTGAGGTAATATTAGCTCACAACAGCGCCCCCTCTCCTAGTGGCGCCCTAGGCAACAGCCTAGTTGGACTAACAGATGCCGCGGCCCTGTGTAAATTGCAACTCATTTGTTCCACCATGATTTTCTCTATAACTCATCACTCCCAGACACCAGTAGCCTACCCAGAAACCCCACGCTGTCTCCCACCTACATATCTGCGCTTATCTCCAGGTGCCGGCACTTCTCATATTAATTCCCCCACAACCTTTTTGCTTCAATCATTCTTGCAGTTTCTCTGACCACCATCAACCTCACACTCCCCCTGCTCCCTTTATGTCTCATTTTTCTTTGTATTCTTTTAAACCAGGGGTCTAAACGCTTTAATGGGTGTTTTGGAACTACATCTACCATGATGCAAAGCCTACCAAATGTGTGGTGGAGTATCAAAGGAGATGTAATTCCAAAACAACTGGGCGGCCAAGGTTGCTGACCCCCACTTTAGATTGTAAGCTCAGGGGCCAACTGCCAGGGCACCTGTACAAAGCGCAATAAATGCTAGATACTATGGCAGTCACGGCTGTGCATGTCTTATATTTATTTGCCCATTGTAAGGCGCTGTGGAATACGTTGACGCCATATAAATATGGAGAGATTATTTATAGACATATATATTATTTGTATTTCACCCATTTTTCAGTTTAAAACATGGGAACAAGTATATCTTCTCGTGATGTAGGGCACATTACTTCCACAGACTCCCAGAAGGGGACAGCAGGCGACTCCGTAGGATACTTAAGCTGTAACTAGATAACTTGTGCATTACAAAACACCTTATAAAACACATGCTGCTGGATTTTTTCTTTAAGTCAGGGATGTCCAAACTCCAGCCCCCCAGTTGTACCGGAACTACAACTCACATGCTTCTCAATCCATCTAATGTAGTCAGAGATCTCAAGGAGTTGTAGTTCAGGAACATCTGGGGGGCGGAGTTTGGACATCCCTGCTTTAAGTAACTGCATGTAAAAAGGAAAAGTAAAATTAGGACTATTTATCTCCTGCTTCCATTTGGTGTATTTGTCCCATGATGCAACATTTACCAAAATCTTATTGTGTGTTTTACTATGTGGCTGTGCTTTATCCCATACAGTATTTAACAGTTAATGAGGTGGAGGAGGGAATGTTTGGCAGCAGGGGGCTATTGTTCTGCCTCTGCTATCTGAGAGAAGAGATGGCAGCTGAATGAGAAAAGACAGAGAATTTAAAATACTTCTAATCTACCCCCTGGTGATGTCCTTTGAATACATCCCACACATTGCAATGAGTCAGTGATTGGCTCATAGACTCCATTCAATGGCCAAAGCCAACTTGCAAAGAGCAAGTGAAGTAAATATACTGGGGGGGGCGGGGGTTCAAGACAAAATATAACACAATGGATGCACCAAGTGACACATCAAATATTTTCTTAACTAAAACAAGCATGAGACAAAGAAAGCACATGTAAGATATCAGCATAGGAAATGTCATGTTTTGGTGGTTGTTGACCTTTAAAATCATCAGGTGATAATCTAGAGGCAGGACAACCTGCTGGGGATCTCCTGGGGTCTGAGACTGCTCTAAAACAAGACAATGAGGACCACCAGGAAGTGACAGGTACAACCTCAGCCTGCTACCAGCTGCTAGAACCTACCCCTGCTCCACTGAAAGGCATCACTACTGGCAGACACCAAGCACAGGGCTGTGAAGAAGATAAAACAAACCAATAAAAGACATGCCGGCAGTAAGGTGGGGTGTGCGGCTCTCCGGGTGTGATTAACCCCCTATATACCCCGTCTTGGCATGGCTGCCTGGCAGTGATGGGAGTTGCAGGGCAGTGCCCGGTGCTCCTGGGCTCTAGCAGTGATCTTTCCTGTCCTCATCCCGGGAGGTATCCGGTTAAACCGGCTTCTTGCCTTGTGTGTTTCCCTTTGAAATCTCTCCCGCCCGCAGACTCGGAGGATCATTCTATCCCCTCAGAGGATTGGGGAGAAAATGAAGGAAAATCAACTTTGTTGTTTCAGGACCCGAAATCCCATTCTGGTTAAACCCGCAGGCCGAGCCCTCATTATGGGCGGACATTAATCTGAACGGAACCGGCACCAGAACGCCCGATTAACCCGCGGGATGCCTGAGGATGATGGGAATGGCAGCAGCATGAGGCTCAGCAGCCAGAGAGACAGAATGATTCACTGGCACAGACAGGCAGACAAAACGAGATAGATACAGAGATATAGAGACACAGGCACATATATACACAGAGATATAGACACAGGTACATATATACACAGAGATATAGACACAGGCACATATATACACAGAGATATAGACACAGGTACATATATACACAGAGATATAGACACAGGCACATATATACACAGAGATATAGACACAGGCACATATATACACAGAGATATAGACACAGGTACATACTGCATATACAGAGATATAGACACAGCACATATATACACAGAGATATAGACACGTACATATATACACAGAGATATAGACACAGGCACATATATACACAGAGATATAGACACAGGCACATATATACACAGAGATATAGACACAGGTACATATATACACAGAGATATAGACACAGGTACATATATACACAGAGATATAGACACAGGCACATATATACACAGAGATATAGACACAGGCACATATATACACAGAGATATAGACACAGGCACATATATACACAGAGATATAGACACAGGTACATATATTACACAGAGATATAGACACAGGCACATATATACACAGAGATATAGACACAGGTACATATATACACAGAGATATAGACACAGGCACATATATACACAGAGATATAGACACAGGCACATATATACACAGAGATATAGACACAGGCACATATATACACAGAGATATAGACACAGGCACATATATACACAGAGATATAGACACAGGTACATACTGCATATACAGAGATATAGACACAGGCACATATATACACAGAGATATAGACACAGGTACATATATACACAGAGATATAGACACAGGCACATATATACACAGAGATATAGACACAGGCACATATATACACAGAGATATAGACACAGGTACATATATACACAGAGATATAGACACAGGTACATATATACACAGAGATATAGACACAGGCACATATATACACAGAGATATAGACACAGGCACATATATACACAGAGATATAGACACAGGCACATATATACACAGAGATATAGACACAGGTACATACCATATTACAGAGATATAGACACAGGCACATATATACACAGAGATATAGACAACAGGTACATATATATACACAGAGATATAGACACAGGCACATATATACACAGAGATATAGACACAGGCACATATATACACAGAGATATAGACACAAGGTACATATATACACAGAGATATAGACACAGGCACATAATATACACAGAGAATATAGACACAGGTACATACTGCATATACAGAGATATAGACACAGGCACATATATACACAGAGATATAGACACAGGCACATATATACACAGAGATATAGACACAGGTACATACTGCATATACAGAGATATAGACACAGGTACATATATACACAGAGATATAGACACAGGCACATATATACACAGAGATATAGACACAGGCACATATATACACAGAGATATAGAGACGGATACACAGGTACATACTGCATATACAGAGGTATAGACACAGGCACATATATACACAGAGATATATAGACACAGGTACATATATACACAGATATAGACACAGTACATATATACACAGAGATATAGACACAGGCACATAATATACACAAGAGATATAGACACAGGCACATATATACACAGAGATATAGAACAGGCACATAATATCACAGAGATATAGACACAGGCACATATATACACAGAGATATAGACACAGGCACATATATACACAGAGATATAGACACAGGCACATATATACACAGAGATATAGACACAGGTACATACTGCATATACAGAGATATAGACACAGGCACATATATACACAGAGATATAGACACAGGCACATATATACACAGAGATATAGACACAGCACATATATTACACAGAGATATAGACACAGGTACATACGTGCATATACAGAGATATAGACACAGGTACATATATACACAGAGATATAACACAGGCACATATATACACAGAGATATAGACACAGGCACATATATACACAGAGATATAGAGACGATACACAGGTACATATGCATATACAGAGTATAGACACAGGCACATATATACACAGAGATATAGACACAGTACATATATACACAGAGATATAGACACAGCTACATATATACACAAGAGATATAGACACAGGCACATAATATACACAGAGATATAGACACAGGTACATATATACACAGAGATATAGACACAGGCACATATATACACAGAGATATTAGACACAGGCACATATATACAAGAGATATAGAGACGGATACACAGGTACATGCTGCATATACAGAGATATAGACACAGGTACATATATACACAGAGATATAGACACAGGTACATATATACACAGAGATATAGACACAGGTACATATATACACAGAGATATAGACAGGTACATATATACACAGAGATATAGAGACGGATACACAGGTACATACTGCATATACAGAGATATAGACACAGGCACATATATACACAGAGATATAGACACAGGCACATATATACACAGATATAGACACAGGTACATATATACACAGAGATATAGACACAGGCACATATATACATAGATATATAGACACAGGTACATATATACACAGAGATATAGACACAGGCACATATATACACAGAGATATAGACACAGGCACATATATACACAGAGATATAGACACAGAGATATAGAGACGGATACACAGGTACATACTGCATATACAGAGATATAGACACAGGTACATATATACACAGAGATATAGACACAGGCACATATATACACAGAGATATAGACACAGGTACATATATACACAGAGATATAGACACAGGCACATATATACACAGAGATATAGACACAGAGATATAGAGACGGATACACAGGTACATACTGCATATACAGAGATATAGACACAGGCACATATATACACATAGATATAGACACAGGCACATATATACACAGAGATATAGACACAGGTACATATATACACAGAGATATAGACACAGGCACATATATACACATAGATATAGACACAGGCACATATATACAAAGAGATATAGAGACGGATACACAGGTACATGCTGCATATACAGAGATATAGACACAGGCACATATATACGCAGAGATATAGAAGAGATATAGACACAGGCACATATATACACAGAGATATAGACACAGGTACATATATACACAGAGATATAGACACAGGTACATATATACACAGAGATATAGAGACGGATACACAGGTACATACTGCATATACAGAGGTATAGACACAGGCACATATATACACAGAGATATAGACACAGGTACATATATACACAGAGATATAGACACAGGCACATATATACAAAGAGATATAGAGACGGATACACAGGTACATGCTGCATATACAGAGATATAGACACAGGCACATATATACACAGAGATATAGACACAGGTACATATATACACAGAGATATAGACACAGGCACATATATACACAGAGATATAGACACAGGCACATATATACACAGAGATATAGACACAGGTACATATATACACAGAGATATAGACACAGGCACATATCTACAAAGAGATATAGAGACGGATACACAGGTACATGCTGCATATACAGAGATATAGACACAGGCACATATATACACAGAGATATAGACACAGGTACATATATACACAGAGATATAGACACAGGCACATATATACACAGGTACATATATACACAGAGATATAGACACAGGTACATATATACACAGAGATATAGAGACGGATACACAGGTACATACTGCATATACAGAGATATAGACACAGGCACATATATACACAGAGATATAGACACAGGTACATATATACACAGAGATATAGACACAGGTACATATATACACAGAGATATAGACACAGGCACATATATACACAGAGATATAGACACAGGTACATATATACACAGAGATATAGACACAGGCACATATATACACAGGTACATATATACACAGAGATATAGACACAGGTACATATATACACAGAGATATAGAGACGGATACACAGGTACATACTGCATATACAGAGATATAGACACAGGCACATATATACACAGAGATATAGACACAGGTACATATATACACAGAGATATAGACACAGGTACATATATACACAGAGATATAGACACAGGTACATATATACACAGAGATATAGACACAGGCACATATATACACAGAGATATAGACACAGGTACATATATACACAGAGATATAGACACAGGCACATATATACGCAGAGATATAGAGACGGATACACAGGTACATACTGCATATATACGCAGAGATATAGAGACGGATACACAGGTACATGCTGCATATACAGAGATATAGACACAGGTACATATATACACAGAGATATAGACAGGTACATATATACACAGAGATATAGAGACGGATACACAGGTACATACTGCATATACAGAGATATAGACACAGGCACATATATACACAGAGATATAGACACAGGCACATATATACACAGATATAGACACAGGTACATATATACACAGAGATATAGACACAGGCACATATATACATAGATATATAGACACAGGTACATATATACACAGAGATATAGACACAGGCACATATATACACAGAGATATAGACACAGGCACATATATACACAGAGATATAGACACAGAGATATAGAGACGGATACACAGGTACATACTGCATATACAGAGATATAGACACAGGTACATATATACACAGAGATATAGACACAGGCACATATATACACAGAGATATAGACACAGGTACATATATACACAGAGATATAGACACAGGCACATATATACACAGAGATATAGACACAGAGATATAGAGACGGATACACAGGTACATACTGCATATACAGAGATATAGACACAGGCACATATATACACATAGATATAGACACAGGCACATATATACACAGAGATATAGACACAGACACATATACACAGAGATATAGAGACGGATACACAGGTACATATATACACAGAGATATAGACACAGGCACATATATACACAGAGATATAGACACAGGTACATATATACAAATAGATATAGAGACGGATACACAGGTACATACTGCATATACAGAGATATAGACACAGGCACATATATACACAGTGATATAGACACAGGTACATATATAGACACAGGTACATATATACACAGAGATATAGACACAGGCACATATATACACAGAGCTATAGATACAGGTACATATATACACAGAGATATAGACACAGGTACATATATACACAGAGATATAGACACAGGTACATATATAGACACAGGTACATATATACACAGAGATATAGACACAGGCACATATATACACAGAGATATAGATACAGGCACATATATACACAGAGATATAGACACAGGCACATATATACACAGAGCTATAGATACAGGTACATATATACACAGAGATATAGACACGGATACACAGGTACATACTGCATATACAGAGATATAGACACAGGCACATATATACACAGAGATATAGACACAGGCACATATATACACAGAGATATAGACACAGGTACATACTGCATATACAGAGATATAGACACAGGCACATATATACACAGAGATATAGACACAGGCACATATATACACAGAGATATAGACACAGGTACATATATACACAGAGATATAGACACAGGTACATATATACACAGAGATATAGACACAGGCACATATATACACAGAGATATAGACACAGGCACATATATACACAGAGATGTAGACACAGGCACATATATACACAGAGATATAAGATACAGGCACATATATACACAGAGATATAGACACAGGCACATATATACACAGAGATATAGATACAGGTACATACTGCATATACAGAGATATAGACACAGGAACAGAGATATACAGAGATATAGACACAGAGATATAGACACGGATACACAGGTACTTACTGTATATACAGAGATATAGACACAGGTACATACTGTATATACAGATATATAGACATATAGAGAGATACATAGATATAGACACAGATGCATAGATGGGTACAAAGATACAGATACATACACAAACAGAAAGATAAACTGTCACATGATATAAAGTCAGACAGGATAGATAAGAGACAGATACATAGTAGACTCTTGCTATAAATAAGCTTCTTGCTGAAGTGTCAAGTCCTCCTGTGTCAGCTTCTGGTGTGATCACCTTGGATACCTCTATATTTAAGAAACATGCACTGACACCCAAATCCATTTAACCCTTTCACAAGCTTCTAGCAGTGCACCCTTTATTGACCAGAATTGTAATTGTATTCGGAGAAGAAAAACTAGATTTCTCCTTGTCACCTTGAAACCCAACAGAATCCAGGTTCAGGTACCTGCAATACAGAAACATCCCACCCTTACCCCTCCCCCACACTGACCCAATGTTCCCACAGATCGTGGGGTGAGCAGGAAAGAAGGGATAAAAGTGAACCTTTAATTATAGAATAACTATAGGGTAAAAAAACACTTGTTAAGACTATTTCTGAGAAAAATGAAACCCCCCCCCTCCCCCACCACACCTAGAGAGACACACACTATCTCCCTTAAGGACAATGTTTCCCAACTGACAGCCCTGATATGTCATTGGGTTAATCCTACTGCAGGTGGTGGCTGATCCCGAGTCACCAAATGTATCCAGGACCCATAGAGCTTCTACATGGCGATGGGCACTGCCCGAAAAGTGCTGCTGATGAGAAACCAATTCATCTGTCAATCCACAAGCTTCCCTGCTGCAGAAAGCTACTAAAGGTACAGGGACCAGGGCAGCACTTATCATGTGATGCTCATCATCAGCACAGAGCTTTTCTGTGTCTATGCCCCTCTGTGGACCTGGCAGCCCTGGATACAGTCGCACAAGTAACACACATGTATATAATACAGATGCTAATTAATTCCTATTGCTAATGGAGAGCAGGTAAAGCTGCAGGAATGCCAGCCATTGCAGGATGCCCATTGTAGTGCCAGCCAGATTGCAGTTACCTCTAGCATGGGCGATGCCATCCCCCTGCGAGCTGTGTGGACTCCCTGTGTCTCCTGGCTGCTCTGTGCTCTGCTGGTCCTGGGACAGAGGAGCTCCTGATCCACCCAGTGCCCCAAGGCTCCTCCACATGGACCTCTCCTACCCATACAGTTCATTAGATGCCCCTCCCCCAAGAAACCAATACACGGGAGGGGGGCAAGAGGAAAGGGTGTGTGTGTGTGCACTTAGTGCTTCTTATTATCCACTTACAGTCCAGGGGATGCATTTGTCTGTTATCTTTATATACATTAAACTCTTAAAAGCAAAAAAAAAAGAAGTTATTTTTAAGTGAGGCACAGTCAGACCTGTCCCTTGGTTTCCAGGTCCCTGTCATCTGCTTCTCTGTAAATACAGATAAGGTTTATTTATTCTCTGTTCATGGGATTTAAAAGCTGTCAGATGATTTGGGAGGGGGGATACTGTTTTATAGACACTATGTTATCCTGTGAAAGGCCCTGATTCTTCTGTACATTGTCACATTGTTATCACAGGGTCACCAGGGCAGACAGGTAATATCAGCCAGTGTGATGAGCCCTGGGTCAGTACCAAATTCACCTTTATGGGACTGAAAATGTGACATGATTGACAATGACAGTGATAGCTGACCTTTCAGAACCACAAACCCCAGCTTTATGGTTGGCTGAGCATCTTGGGATGTGTAGTGCTGATGCATCTCAGATGCCAGGATTAGCAATGAATGACCTAGGACAGTAATATCTTTGCCCCTTTCCTCTTGATGTTGCTGAACTACAGTTTCCATGACTCTGGCCATCAGGGTTATTCAGAGAAAGATGAAACTCTGGAGAACTTTTGGAGAAGTGAAAATTCTAGGTCAAAATAGCCAAACCAGAAAAATTCTCCCATTTATTTTACTTTTATCACCTTTTATCACCTTTCTCTGAATAACCCTGTTCCCAACCGCGGTCTTCAAGTACCCCAACAGGCCAGGTTTGCCAGATATCTGAAACGCAGCACAGGTGATATGATTTGCTGCTCTGTGATTGCACGATTCAGCATGCATTTCCCCAAGGTGATCCTTAAGGCTAGGGACAGATGAGCGCATTTTCTGCGGCCACCGTCAAAATGTACGTCGATGCGTGCGCACGCATTTTTTCACGGAATACGCTTAAGTGGTCAGAGGATGCGCAATTCTGGACGTATTTCATGACGATGGGGTGAAAAGAAGTCTAGGGAAATCCGGCTGTTTGAACGTTATGTTGGCCGCACACTAGCAGCGTCTGACGTCTCCTAATCACGCACACACGCTGCTATGCGGCCGCAGCGCACTCTGTACGTCAGTACCAGCGGTTTAACGTTCTCGAAAAAATGCGTTCATTTTCCACTTGCGTTGCGCGGCCGGACTTTTGTGCGACCGTACTTCGTATATTGGCCGTCATTGCCCGGCATCTGCTGCTAGTGCGGCCGTGATTATGTGCGCCAGAACGCGCGTTCGCACTGCCTCAGTCTGACCCTAGCCTAAAACCTGACCTGTTAGGGGGACTTGAGGACCACGGTTGGGAACCACTGCTATATCATTCAAAGAACTCTGGGAATGGTGAATGATCAAGACCTTGAAAAGAGGGATTTTGGGATCCATGGTCTCTAGAACTAGGGCATTGGGGTTGATGCTCTAGGACAGGGCTATTTAAGACGCCCCAACTGTTGTACAACTAATATTCTCTTGATATTCTGTCTCTCTTAAAGGAACATATCCTAATTAATATTTATAATCTCCTATTAACAGCTTCATGATTCCCTTTCAGTGTTTGCATATAATGAAATAGATCACAATAGGTGAATGGTGAAAGATGTTACTTAACTTGAATAAAGTGCTGAAGTATGCTCCCAGGAGATGGTCCACCGCTCCAAACCAGATAATGAAAAACATATACTGTATCTTTATTTTCTTTTGACCCACTGCATATTATTATTGCCCTTGAGAAAGTCTAGTAATAGACGAAACGTGTTGGGCTTTTATCATTTTAAGATATTTTATATTTGAATAAAAGATTTAAAAGATTTATTTTATTTATAGAATTTCTCATCATTCCAATCCTATTGGTGAAAGAAGGTCTTCACTATTGGGACATGTCTGCTGGCGGTATCACCAGTCGCTGAAGTCTCCATGTTGTTTGCCATATAATGACATGCGTTACCTTTTCAGTTGAATACCCTGTACATTGATCTTGTTTTCTGCCACCTTATTGCTCTCTATGCTGATGACCCTCCCCTCCTCCTCCTTAGCACTGAAAGCAGGAGCAGCAATCCACATCCTCTAATTCTCAATCACCATATATTGCTACATTTCTAGTACCATGAAAACCTTACACAATGATTCTGCAGCCTTGACCCCCCCCCCAGATGATTTGGAACTACATCTCCCATGATGCTCAGTTACTCATTAGTTTGCTAGAGGCTCACAGGAAATGTGGTTCCAAAACATCTGGTGAGTGGTGAGCCAAGGTTGCTGACGTCTGCCTTAGGCTGGGGTCAGACTAACGCATTTTTAACGTGCGTTTAGGCGCACTTAATCACGGCCGCAGTAGCAGCAAATGACGGGCAATGCCGGCCAATATACGAAGTACGGCCGCACGGCGAGGAGAGGGGGAAGGAGAGGGGAGAGGGGGAAGTAAAGGAGAGGGAGAAGAACACGCAGAAACAGCTGGATTAACCCCACCGAACACCCCGGAGAAACCCGACTAGCTGGCAATCACAGCAAGAACAGCTGCCGGAAAAACCCGACACGCAGACGAATGAGGTGGAAAAAAAAACTGTACGCTTGAATGTTTGAAAAGTGAAACGCTGTTTGCAAACAAATTACGGAACGAAAATGTCTGGAATTTACATATAAGATCCAATGAATGATAATGAAAAGTGCTGTTACAGTAAAAAGAAAAGACGATTTTTAAAAAAAAAAACAGATTTTTTTTTTCCCAAACAAATCCCATAAAATGTCTAAAAGATCCTAAAAAATTTATAAATAAAGTGACTTTTTACAGCAGAATATTATAATAAACGGTTTATTAGGTATTTAATTAAAACGGGAATATTTTTAATATTGAAACCTATGGGATTCGCCTGAATAAACCTGACGAATGAAACCACCGAATGGCAGGGCATTTCGGCAACTTTTCTCTGCTGTTTGGTGTTCTCTGAATAGACAAAGTATTGTTTCTCTATGGGGATTTCACTGCCCTCGAACAGCACCGAACAGGCACCTTATGTGCAGGCAATTCGCCAACATTTCCTTCCTGGTAAAATACTTTCTCAAAAAAAAAAAAAAAAAACATTTGACAAACTGCCTGCTCTCTGAATAGCCAAATTGCCAGGAAAGGTGACCGTACGCTGAATTTCACTGTTCAGTTACCTTACGGCCACAATTCGGATCTCTTTGAATAACCCCCACCCTTACCTTTCCTTAAGGCTAGGGTCAGACGAACGCAGTGCGAACGCGCGTGCAGCCGCACTTTATCACGGCCGTAGTAGCAGCAAATAACGGCCAATGACGGTCAATATACGAAGTACGGCCGCACGAAAGTGCGGCTGCACAACGCAAGCGGCAAACAAAAGCATTTTTTTGAGAACGTGTTGTGATACCGCTAGTACTGACATACAGAGTGCGCTGCGTCCACTAGCGGCGTGTGTGCGTGATTAGGAGACGTCAGACGCTGCTAATGTCCGGCCAATATAACGTACAGACGCAAAAAGTGTTTTATTGATGATTCGTACAAAATCACGGACGAAAATGCGCATCGTATGACCGCTATCACATATTCCGTGAAAAAATACGTCCATTCATTCAAACGCACTTTTTCACGGATGACGTGAAACATGCGTTAGTCTGACCCTAGCCTTAAATGAGTAAACTGCAGCTTATTCTCTATTCAGAGTTATTCTGTCATTGTTTGGCACACCGGCGAATGGACTAATGTGGTTTTAAAGTGGTGATCTCCATTGGACTCGGATAGAAACATCAGTGAAAACAATGTTAAACAATGTCGACTGAAACTATGGTGACAACTACGGTGAAATCTACACTGAATAACTTTAGGCTGGGGTCAGACGAACGCAGTGCGAACGTGCGTTTAGCTGCACTTTATTACCGCCGTAGTAGCAACAAATGACGTCCAACACAGGCCCACACACGAAGTACGACCGCACGAAAGTTTGGCCGCACAACGCAAGCGGCAAACGAATGCATTTTTGCAAGAACGTCTAACCGCTAGTTCTGACGTACATAGTGCGCTGCGTCCGCATAGCGGCGTGTGTGCGTGATTTGGAGACGTCAGACGTTGCTAATGTCCGGCCAACATAACGTCCAGACACTCAAAGTTTCCTGGTTTGGACCCGTATGAAACCACGGCCGTAATTGCGCATAGTATGACCGCTTTCGCGTATTCCTTGAAATAGTACGTCCATGCGTTCGGACGCACTTTTTTACGGAGGAAGCGAAAAATGCGTTCATCTGACCATAGCCTCAGCAGAAACTTCGGTGGAAAGAACAGTGGACTGTGGTGGTGGCAGATCACAAAATTGAGAACTCACCATTATTTCACCATACTTAGGCGGGGTCAGATTAACGCATTTTTAACGCACGTGCAGCCGCACTTTATCACGGCCGCAGTAGCAGCAAATGACGGGCAATATACGAAGTACGGACACACGAAAGTGCGGCCGCACAACGCAAGTGGCAAACAAACGCATTTTTTCAAGAACGTCGAACCGCTAGTACTGACGTACAGAGTGCGCTGCGTCCGCATAGCGGCGTGTTTGCGTGATTAGGAAGACGTCAGATGCTGCTCATGTCTAGCCAACATAACGTCCAGACGCAAAAAGTGTTTTATTGACGATCCGTAAAAAAACACGCACGAAAATGAGTTTGACCGCTTTCGCGTCCACCGTAAAAAAAACCGTCAATGCGTTCGGACGCACTTTTTGATGGTCGATGCAAAAAATGCGTTCGTTTGACCCTAGCCTTATTCCACCGTAGTTCCACCAGTGAAAAAACAGTGCTTAGTGAATTACCCCTTTAACCTATTTATCCAGCTGACATTAACAGGTCTATTCAGAGAAAGCTGAAAATCAGGAGAATTGGCAGGAGAAGAAAACAATCTAGACCAAATAGCCGATTTGGAAAGTGAGATAAATGGGAGAATTTTTCTGGTTTGACTATTTTGACCTCGAATTTTCACTTCTCCAGTCATTCTCTTGAGTTTCGCCTTTCTTTGAATAGACCTGATAAGGTTATTCAAAGAGCACTGAATTTCCACCAGTTCGCTGCACTTCGGGAAATCAAATTCAGCATTCACCGCTGGGTCCCAGAAGTGCAGGGAAAATCTGCCGCAAAACCGACGATTTGAGAAAAAAAACGCTGCAAAACCGGCAACATTTTCGGCTCTGTTTCGGACTGTTTGCAAAAAAACTACTAGACGAAAATGTCTGGAATTAATATATAAGGTCCTATGAATAATAATAAAAAGGTCTGTTACAGAAAAAAACGCTATTTTTGTTAAAAAAGGAAAATATTTTGCCGAAAAAATCCCCAAAAATGCCTAAAAAGCCTAAAACAATTAATAAAGAGTCTTTTTGTTGCAAATTAAAAGAATAAACAGTTTAATAGATATTGAATTAAAGCAGAAATATTTCTTACATTGAAACCTATGGGATTCGCCTGATTAAGGCTAGGGTCAGACGAAAGCAGTTTTAACGTGCGTTTAGACGCACGAAATCACGGCCGTGCTAGCAGCAAATGACGTCCAATGCCGGGGAACACACGAAGTACGGCCGCACGAAAGTTCGTCCGCGCAACGCTAGTGTCAAACGAACGCATTTTTTCTAGAACGTCAAACCGCTAGTACGGACGTACAGAGTGCGCTGCGTCCGCTAGAGGCGTGTGTGCGTGATTGATAGACGTCAGACGCTGCTAATGTCCGGCCAACATAACGTCCAGACACAAAAAGTGTTTTATTGATGATCCGTACAAAATCACGGACGAAAAGGCGCATCGTATGACCGCTATCGCGTATTCCGTGAAAAAATACGTCCATTCGTTCGAACGCACTTTTTCACAGACAAAGTTTGGCTCTTTCTGAATACCCCTATAGATAAAAAGTTGCTGGTTTATTGTGCTCACTAAAGTCACTATTACTGATGTGATGTTAGGAAATAGCAGATTTTAACTCCGATAGCAAAATGTGTTCCCATAGTCGTAACGTCAGAGAGATACATTTGCAACTAATTATTTCCTATTTGCAAATACAATTTATTGGATTATTCCACCCTTGACCCCTTGAGCAAACGGTTATGTCAGAGTATATGATGGGCACACAGATTGACTGTTTCCCATTTTTGTGATTTTTATAAAGAATATCTTTAGAGTTCAATAAACTTTAATGCTATCAAGAAATGTCATATTCTTCTGTCATTTTGCCAGGGGATACATTCACGCAAGGTATAGAGCAGGACCTGACCTTTAGTTAAAGGGATATTCTGGCTTTGGAACATTACATAAATCAATTTAGCATGTTGCAACAAGCATTTTCCTGATTTGCGTCCGTTATTTATTTTCTACGGTTACAAGTTATTTTTTTGAGAAAGGATTTTACCAGGAAGGATACATTGAGATTTCTCTCGTTTTCAAGTATGCCCTGGGTGGCGAGTATGTACCGTTAGGTGTCTTGTCCAAGGACACTTACTGGAGAGGTGCTCTGGCCGGGATTCGAACCTGTGTCTCCACGGTTATAGAGCAGTGATGTTACCTCTACACCACCCAGCTGTTGAAAAGAAGAGTCTGTGGACTTCGCTGCCCATGCCTACATGTATGGGTTTACTTTACAGCTAAGGAGGATATTCAGCAACTGTGTTGGTCGAAGTTGCAACTACTGGCAAAAATCACCGGTGCGGCAACCGCGACAAATGCCGGCGTTTCACAAAAGTTAAATATGAGCGGTGTTAAGAGAAGCTTTAAGCTTGCAACTTCGACAAACACTTGAGGTTATTAAATACTAACCTGAGTCTCTGTGTTGACTCCTGTTTCTGCTATGCACTGCAATGTGAGTCACGAAGGCAGCGGCAGGAGTAGGTGTAGGAACTTAGCTAGAATGTCCCTCTAAGGCTGCAGTCACACGAGTGTGACCGTACTTCCCTGCGTCCGTCGCAGCTTTTGACAGGCTGGACGGGGAGGGCCACATGGGGTAATGTGCGCACTACCACTGGACGTGGTAGAGGATCGCGGTTTGTAGTGCTAAGCGCTCTAACTGCACTCAGCGAGGTGGCCACATGGGTGTCAGAGTGGAAGGAACGTCCACTCTCATGGATGTTCCTTCTGCTCAAAGAATGCTTGTGAGACCGCAGCCTCATATTGTAAGTGGCAGTCACTAGCTCACAGATGTGGTTGTACACACAGGCGTACCGTGCCTTTCCACCATTCAGGGCGCCACCATTCAGGGCAAAAAGGCCAGCATGCCACCTATAATATGCTGGTGACCATAACCAGTCACAGTTACAAGTTTTTATATAACGCTAACAAGTTCTGTAGCGCTGTACAATGAGGAGGCAGAATAACAAATAAACATACAGGTTCAACACACAGAACAGTAGGAGACAGGACCCTGCTCAAGATCTTACAATCTAAGAGGAGAGGGTTGACACCAGTGGCGTAACTAGAAACCTGAGGGCCCCGGTGCAAGAATCCATGAAGGGCCCCCCTCCACCCCCAAAAAAATATCTATAGTTTTACTTTTTTTTTCCTGCAATAGAAAAAAGATAGTATTGCCCCCAGCTCACGGGGATATATATTGCCCCCAGCTCATGTGGATATATATTTGCCCCAGCTCACGTGGATATATATTGCCCCCAGCTCACGTGGATATATATTTGCCCCAGCTCACATGGATATATTGCACCCAGCTCACATGGATATATTGCCCCCAGCTCACATGGATATATTTATTGCCCCCAGCTCATCACATGGATATATTTGCCCCAGCTCATCACATGGATATATTTGCCCCAGCTCATCACATGGGTATATTTGCCCCCAGCTCTCACCTCCTCTGTCTGCGGCCGTTCTTCTCCCTATGAGTGGCCGCCAGCATGCAGCTTGGCCGCTTGCGGGGAACCACCTGACCAGCACAGCCGCGTTCTCACGAGATTGTGGAATTCACGTGAATTCCGTGATCTCGTGCTCTGGTCAGGTGGTTCCCATCCCAGGCGAGCGGCCAAGCTGCATGCCGGCGGCACTGCTCCCAGATTCCGACGTTGATTGCCGGAATCTGACGGTGAATTGAAGAGTCGTCTGCGGCTGCCTGGGCCCCCCTCCAGTGCCGGAATGCAAGGTCCCGGTCGCAAGTGCGACCACTGCGACCCTGGTACTTCCGCCACTGGGTGGCACACTAGGTGAGGGTAAATAGAGAAAAATATGGAACGCTTCATGAATTTGTGTGTCATCCTTGCGCAGTGCCATGCTAACCTTCTCTGTATCGTTCCAATTTTAATATATGTGCTGTCGAAGCGAGCACGAAAATGGCCACTGGCAAAGACGGGTCCAAGCGCAGTGCTTTAAGTGCCTGTTGCCCACCCTCCTGACGTGCCCTTCTGGCTGTCCTCCCTGGATACACTACTGCTTGTATTATTATTATTATTCTTTATTTATAAAGCGCCAGCATATTCCGCAGCGCTATACAATAAGCACAGTATAGACAGGGTTACAATACATTGAACAACATTTGACAAACAGTACAGGAGGAGATGAGGGCCCTATTCCCGTAGGAACTCACAATCTAGGAGGGTTGGGGTTGGAAACAGGAGGAGAGGACTGTAAAGTGAGAGTGATTGATGGTTGCGTCAGTGAGTTGGGTGGTATATGTACAGGTATATTGGGGGAATTAAAGGAAGATTTCATAGTATTCCTCCATCAACACATTGACAATGGTAGGGTAGATTAGCCTTGTCTTGTGCTGGCCATAGATGGTTTCAGTGGTCCTTTCTGAGCTTTTATTTATTGTAACAAAAATTAATCAAGCATTATTGGTGTATTTAGAATGATACTCCTCTCCCTTAATAATAATGTTATTATTCCATACTCTTGCGTTTCCCAGACTGTCTTCAAGCAACCTGGGTTTGGGAGGTAAGGCGAGAAAAGTCTGAGATATATATATATATATATATATATGTATGTATTTTTTTAGGACCATGTCGCACTCGAGAGGGCTCCCCAAAGGACATCAGGAGGCTGAAAAGGTTAAAATTAAAGTCTTTGAAGTCTGAACAGAAACCTAATAAAGCAGAGAACAAGGGAGGATAATTGGACTCAGCAGCAGAGCTCCAGGTGGGAATCTGCCCCGTGGCATATTGGACAATACAGTGTGACTTCATGGTATCCCTGTACCAGGTGAAAGGAGTATATCCACAATGTCCACATACACGGCAGCCCAAATCTTCTTCACTAGGCAGATATATATATATATCTTTTATGATATGTGATGGGTATTTAGGCCTGGGTTAATTGTTTATTTATCTTAATTTGCAACGTCAGAGAGGGGAGAAAACACTCATAAAAATCAATGTGTTAGCACAGAAGAATAAATCCCAGCATGTTGTACTGTAAGATTAAATATATAAGTTTGATGCATCGACTTTCAGCTTCAGTGCTCCTGATAAAGACTGAAGTATAAAAACCAAAATGGGCATCCACCAAACCCACATTTGTTTTTTTTTTCAATAATACCGCAGGCGTCTTCTGTATCCTCAGAAAGCACCGATCCTGTAAACCGCACGCAGTATAAATTTCTATATTCTACACTATAATCTGTAATCTTGTCCAAATGCTTTAAAGTGATTATAAATCTCTTAGTATTTGCCTATATACAATGATCTGTCCCTCAGCACATTGATATTTTGGGTTTCATAGAACACGAGGATGGTAGCCCAGTTCCTCTCTCCTCCTGTCCTTTCCAAACTCAGCGACTGTTTATCTGGCATCTCCTCCTGGATGGCCTCTCACCACCTAAAGATTAACATGTCCAAGACTGAGCTCCTACTAATTCCTCCCTCTAATGCCTCCCCACCTCCTGACTTTTCTGTCGTGGTCGCGGGTATCACTATCTCCCCATCAAGCCAGGATCGCTGCCTTGGAGTTACACTTGACCCTGCTCTTTTCTTCATCCCCGACATCCAGTCTCTTTCCTCCTCCTGCCAGTTGCGTAATATCTCCAGAATTCGGCCATTTCTTACCGCTGACACCACAAAGCAACTCATCCATGCCCTTGTAATCTCCCGACTTGACTATTGTAATAATCTTCTAGTTGGCCTCCCTCTCTCCCGTCTCACCCCCCTACAATCCATTCTGAATGCCTCCGCCAGGCTCATCCACCTCACCTGTCGCTCTGTCTCTGCTGCTCCTCTCTGCGAGTCCCTCCACTGGCTCCCCATCCACTACAGAATTTAATTCAAAATCCTTACCCTGACCTACAAAGCTCTCACTAACTCAACTCTCCACTACCTGTCCTCACTAATCACTAAATACACCCAGCCCACTCCCTAAGGTCAAACAGTGACCTGCACCTAGCTTTTCCCCGCATTACCTCTTCCCATGATAGACTGCAGGATTTCTCACGCGCAGCCCCCATCCTCTGGGACTCTCTCCCTTGTACGGTCAGACTTTCCCCTAGTTTCTCTTCCTCCAAACGCTCCCTTAAGACATTCCTATTTAGGGAAGCCTACCACCCGACTCACTGATACACCTCACTGCCCCAACCAGTCCATCACTCTCACCTTGCAGTCCTCTCCTCCTGTTTCCACCCCAACCCTTCTAGATTGTGAGTCCCCACGGGAATAGGGCCCTCGTTTCCTCCTGTACTGGTTTATCAAATGTTGTTCAGTCTCAGTGTATTGTAACCATGTCTATATTGTGCCCATTGCTCAGCGCTGCGGAATATGCTGGCGCTATATAAATAAAGTATAATAATAATAATAATACAATGCAGTAGAGCCAGGGCTGGAATGCAAATGCGTTAGTTTCTAAAACTGACACAAATACTTAATGCGTGAAAGGGACAGTCTGAGAAATAGTGATACTGTAAACCATGTAGGAAAAACTACAGGCTAGCTTCCAAGCCTTAAACAGTAACCTTAAAGATGTTAAACTCTATGGATCCTATACCAACTAAAGCCGATAATATGGAGTCACTCAGGGCCGGCCCAAGACACTGTGCTGCCTGGTGTAAAGAATGAAATGCTGCCCCCCCCCCTACAAAAAAACAATATGTGCCGTGTGTAAGCATATCAGAGCTCCACAGCATTAAAACTCACAGTAATGTGTGGTGTGCCTAGTCGAGGCCCAAAATGCTACCCCTGGCAAAGTGCTGTCTGGAGCCATGGACAGAACAGCCCTGGAGTCGCTAAAGGGTGAATTCGGCACATGCTGTTCACCCTTAGTGGCCCCCTGTTACTGGCTCTATTACACGTGAGCTGCTCTATTAGCGACTCATAACAGAAGAGAAATGCTGATAACCGGCAGTGCTATAATGCACTACTGCTGGTGCCGTCTCCTGGAGTCCTTAGGACTCCATGGAGACAAGCGTAAGCTTGCACACGGTCAGTGGAAGGACAGTGGTCACTATTTGTTAACAGCTTCCTTCCTCCTAAGGTCAGGGGAGGCAGTGGAGTGCTGTGACCTATGCACAGGGGACCAGAAGTATTTAAGGGATTTTTTTTTTAGCTATTTATTATTAAGTGTTAAGTGATTTCCTGAATGAAAAAAATCACTAAACACCAGGGTCTAAGAGATTTCTTGATTTTTTTTTTCTCTAAATCCTGGTTTAGGATGAATAACGAGTGACTTTGGGATCACTCGTTGTTCTCTGGCTGCCCGTTCTACAAATTCTTCCTATACAACGTATAGGAAGTGTCAATTTACATTATGGATCCATTATATCCACGCAGCAAGCAACAGTTGAGGCTCAGCTAGGATGGCGGCTCAAGCTGTTAATGTTAACAAATGACTCATTAAGTATAACAGCCCCACTCGTTAAGCCTAACAGTTGGGTTGGAATAAGGCTCTAGGGAGATGCTAAGTTTACTAGACCTCTGGTTAAGTTTACTGTAACCTGGCATGGGCACAGAGACGTGTGTTCCAAGTCAATAGTCGTCAAATGGTATAGACATACAGCTCACAGAATAGCCACTAAATGTTTAATAATAATTTTATCTGTGATCATGTGTCTTTAAATCCTGTAGGCCCCGATCTCCAGGTTGGTTTAAGTAATGGTAGGACTTCCATTTAGAAGAACACATAAACTAGAGTAAGAGACACAATAACCGGAAGTAAAATCAGCTGGAAAAAAGTAATGGTGGTCAGACGAGTCTTTCACCCGGAGGTCTACATGCAGACAGGTGGGTGTTTGGCGTGAGCCAAATGATGCCTTCAGCTCATTCAGTTGCCACATGTTTGTTAATTATGCTGCAGAATCTGCAATAGCACCACATCTATCCGTCATATTGGAGTCTTTTGGTCTGATGATGATTGCTCTCCATGGTCATATAGCAATCAAATATTTTGAGGGAATATTATAATAGATGCATACCTCCCAAGTGTCCCTATATTTGGTCCAATTCCTCCTGTCCCTCTTTTTTTCTCCTAATGTCTTTTTAGAGGTGTATTCATAAATTCAAGGTGTGCAGCTATATAACAGAGAGGTAAAGCAATAAATCTCCCAGTAATGAGTCTCTAAACTATAATAAATGTTGTTAGAAGTCGCTCGATGTAGATAAGTTTCTTTGGTCTTTGCTCTTTGTTCTAAATTATGTTTTTAATGACATAAATAGCCCCTGAAGGTCATAATGCTACCTACAGAGTGTGGAAATAGCCTTGTTTCTGGCCACATCCCCATCGACATTCCCTAAAACACAAATATCTTTCTTTAGTCATTTGAAATGTTGGTCGGTGTGTAGAAGTGCACCGCACAGTGCAATCGCTGACCTTCCATGATGTTCCTGTATTTCAAAGACCTTTCAGGTCACACAATTTAGCCGCATGACACACGGATTTCCCCTATTCCTCTCAATCATCTGACAGTCCTAGCCTATCAACTGGTTTTTGGGGGGACTGAGTGAAGAAGCGCCACAAGTACCTGCTTAATAGCACTCACAATACATAAACAATTAAAAATAGGGCTTTGTAAGCCCATACATGAGCCCTGGTTGGCTGCTCAGTCAGGCAGTCGGTTCCCACGGTGCGCATGTGCGTTGAGATGACACCTCTTTTGGAGGCATGGCTGCCACCAGCTACACTTCCCTCTCCTGATTTTTGGCCTGACAAAGTTGACATATCTGATTTGAGGAAGACTCATTACTCGACAAACCTAGGAGAGCAACGGGATGAAGTCTAAACCATCCTCGACCGTACCATATTAATAAATATTAAAGTCATTTAGCCTTTGTAAGAAGCTGTCTTCTACAGAGGACAGAAACACTTCCTACATAATAATGGTGAAATGTCCCACCACACGTGGCTTAGGGTCTGTATGGCAGCATTTCTACAAGAACCTTTTCCAAATGGAACGAGCAACCTTACCCCTCAGCATGGCCTTGATAGGCATATATTCTTAGAGAATTGTATTCTTTATTGTACATAACATACTGGGTAATGTTACTGTTGGAAAGGAGAAGGCCTTATACATTAGGGATTATGATGAGTAGGGGACTCCTTTAAACCAGATCTTCATTTCATCAGAGATAAAATAGAGAAAATCTCCTTAAAATCACCA
The DNA here is from genome assembly GCA_009667805.1 of Leptobrachium leishanense. Classification (NCBI taxonomy): domain Eukaryota; kingdom Metazoa; phylum Chordata; class Amphibia; order Anura; family Megophryidae; genus Leptobrachium; species Leptobrachium leishanense. The sequence continues at coordinate 384,029,446 of CM019064.1, read as the reverse complement.
TAGTATATTTACCATTTTTGCAAACAACGTTATAAAGATGCTGAATGGAGGATAGTCGTAGTTTAGTCGTTTTACGGAAGAATAATCGTAGTACCGTAGCTCGGCGTTATTCAGTTATTTGTACCAGCTTCCTTTTGCAACAATGGTGAACTATTCTACCACTGCAGGGTTAGTGAATAACCTCTAAAATATAAATCAAGCCTTGCTGATGGACTCATTGTCTACATTACAGTAAAAAAAAAAAACAGCAAGGAAGTGTTGACCAATTCTTTGGTCCTTGATATGATGCTTTCTAAATGGGTAGACAACCAACATTTGTAAACCTCATTTACGTATGGACACTCAAGGCTCTATTCCAAGGTTGGTGCTAACTTAAAGGGATACTCTAGGCAACATGACCACCTAAGCTTTTTTAGGTGGTCATGATGATGCCCTGAGTATGTCCTTGTCTTTCCCCCCCCCCCTCTGCTCAGCCGATCGGCTGAAACAGCTGAGAGACGCGGAGGAGTTTACTCCGCCCTCCCAGCTGTCAGTCAGCAGAGCGGGATTCATATTTCCCGCTTCTGCCGACTATTGCCGAGTAGGAGACGTCATCGCGCTTTCAGTGCGATGACGTCTCCAACTCGCCGCAGTAGCTGGCTGGAGCGAGCCGCCAGCATAGTCTGCGGCTGCGATTAGTGTTGCGCGCATCCTCTTGCGCGTAACACTAATCAAAGAAGAAGAGGAAGCCTGCTGATTGGCTGGCTTACGTGAGAGGCGCGCATGCGCGCTTCTCACGTAAACCATTAGCCAAGTTCAAGCTGTAAAAGGACGGGAGCGGAAGAGGAGGGAGGTGAGTATATATAAAAAAAAAAGACGCCATTGGAAACAAGTGGTTTTTAGGGTAAGTATTACAGTAAAAAAAAAAATACTGAATAACTAGGTAGGGCAATAGGTATATTTTAATGGGGGGGGGGGTTTAGCCTAGAGTGTTCCCCTTAACCAGAGCTGTTGTAACTTATCAGAGCCATTATAGTCTATGGAGTTATTAAGTTTACAACAGCTCTGGTTAAGTTAGCACCAACTATGGAATATGGCCCTCAGTATGTAGAGAAGGGGTTTAGTCCTGAATAAATAAGCATGGTAACTCTCCAAGATTTCTGCTCCTCTATTAACCATTGACATGTGGCATTTAGAAATAAAAATAGGTCAGGATTTGGTAGGTAGGGTACAATGAAATAAAACTTAACATTTATTTAGTAGAAATAACAAATAGGTAGACTGTCAACCTAGCACAAATAACATATTGTGTAATGTAAGACACGGAAAAATGTTTAGGTGTAAATAGATGATGCTGATGTCAGTGGATAGGGGTTGGGTACCCAGATAATCAGGTCACAGGAGCCCGTAAGATATATATAATAAATATATATATATACCATGAAAATCGGGAGAGGTAAATCTCTCATAGGTAAAAGCAGCCCTGTGCCAACCTCGGCGGTTCGTGCCGCCTACAAGCTATACTTCGAGTCGGACAATAAAGTCTCCATAATAGGCAGACACCCTCAGACAACCAAAGGACATAGTGACAGTTAAAAGCAACCAAACATGGACACTCAATGCGTTTCGCCATACATGGGCGGCTTTTTCAAGAGTAGATGTGCTCCCGGCCTGGGGAGTTGAATTTAACCTGCCACCCCACGAACAGTGGATATCAATGTGTAAATATAAAGTTAGGCTGGGTTGTAGGGAATATTTATGATAATTGTAATCCATATCCTATATTTCTGGTGATTTAATAAGGAATCAAGTGATTGGAATCTATTACAAGCTTCTCAGTGTGTGGGCCAATAGGGAACTCCGATCACTGAGAAAAGTGGAGGATCTGAGTTCCCACGTGTTCCCCCTTGACTAAACTCCCTAATGTAGATCTTCTCCTTTACTTTCCAAAGATATGCTTGGGGATCATGGCTGGTTTGTTACAGTTACAGTTACAAGTACTTATATAGCGCCAACAGATTCTGTAGCGCTTTACAGTGGGTAAGCACAAACAAGTGACATATTAAATTATAAACATTCGTAACAGACGGCTTTGCACGTAGAATAATTGTCCTGAAAATGCAGCTCTTTATACAAGTGCTCAGCTAGACATCCCGTGAGTTTACAACAATCTAAGGGACTAAGGCAAGTGAAACAAAAGGGAACAGGGGGAGTGTGGAGATAATTACCAGAGAGAATATAGCAGACACAGCATAATGATAGACCAAGAGCTTGGGCATGATGAGGTTAAACCGAGCAAGGATAGAAGCAGCTGAGAAACGGAGGCTATATATTTAGGATAGGGGCTGGGTGGGAGGGTGGATGGGGCAGGCGGGTCGCAGAGCAGAGGGGAAAATGGTGGTGATGTGTGACTGTGGATAAAAACAAATACAGAGTTTAGAGGGGAGAGCCATTTGTTCATGCAAAGTATTTGTCTTTTGCTTGCGGGACCACAGGCGTGTGCGGCCCAGAATGTAGGGTTTGCACAAGATACATTTATCACTTACAAGCTGTACATCGTCGTCACAAACTGTTCATTTTCATGCTCTTTTCATGACCCAAATAAGAAAAACACAAAAAGTGTCATTGGACACCTAAAAAGTTAAACGCAGGAGCAGTTCACTGAGCGGGCACACCTTTCTATGCACGACTGTCGTGGTGACCATATCTATAGTTGTTGTTTGTGTAATCAAGCTGTTTGACTGATTATATCGGTCATTCATGCACGTTTTAGTGTGCAGCAGTACCACCGTTAGTGCAAGATAAAAGCACTAATGCGCGGTTGCTCACGAGCTGTCACTTTATGCCCATTAATTAGCAACACCAGTAAAGCTGGGGTCAGACTAGCGCACTAGGTGCGCCCGTACTGACGTGCCTCCCGGCGTCCATCGCAGCATTGTGGCGCTTCCACGTGGCCGGTCACACGCTGTAGCGCACACACGTATTGCGTGCGATACAAGCCGCCGTGCAGAAAGCCTCCCTATCAAAACGCTGGACACCCGTTGGACGGGGCTGCAAAGTGCGATCATTCATGTGGGATCAAGCCTTGCAGCCAGTGGCGGAAGTACCAGGGTCGCAGCGGTCACAGTTGCGACCGGGCCCTGGCATTCCGCCACTGGAGGGGGGCCCAGCGCCGCCGCCAGATTCCGGCAATCAGCGCCGGAATCTGGGAGCCGCGCGCTGGCCGTCCCTCTCCCTACGCGAGCGGCCGCTGACATGCAGCTTGGCCGCTCACGTGGGAGAGAAGCCACCTGACCAGCGCACGAGACCTCGCGCTGATCAGGTGGTTTCCGGCGAGCGGCCAAGCTGCATGTTTCCAGCGGCCGCTCGCCAAGGAGGACAAGAACGCCGGCGGAGCCTACCCTGGGCCTGGGGCCCCCCAGAGCAGGTAAGAGCTGGGATGGGGCAGTATATCCATGAGCTGGGGGGCAGAGCTGGGGCATATCCATGAGCTGGGGGGCAGAGCTGGGGCAGTATATCCATGTGCTGGGGCAGAGCTGGGGCAGTATATCCATGAGCTGGGGCATATCCATGAGCTGGGGGCAGAGCTGGGGCAGTATTATCCATGAGCTGGGGCAGAGCTGGGGCAGAGCTGGGGCAGTATATCCATGAGCTGGGGCAGTATATCCATGAGCTGGGGGGCAGAGCTGGGGCAGTATATCCATGAGCTGGGGGGCAGAGCTGGGGCAGTATATCCATGAGCTGGGGGCAGAGCTGGGGCAGTATATCCATGAGCTGGGCATATCCATGAGCTGGGGGCAGAGCTGGGGCAGTATATCCATGAGCTGGGGGGGGCAGAGCTGGGGCAGTATATCCATGAGCTGGGGGGCAGAGCTGGGGCAGTATATCCATGAGCTGGGGGGGCAGAGCTGGGGCAGTATATCCATGAGCTGGGGGGCAGAGCTGGGGCAGTATATCCATGAGCTGGGGGCAGAGCTGGGCGGCAGTATATCCATGAGCTGGGGCATATCCATGAGCTGGGGGCAGAGCTGGGGCAGTATTATCCATGGCTGGGGGGCAGAGCTGGGGCAGTATATCCATGAGCTGGGGGGGGCAGAGCTGGGGCAGTATATCCATGAGCTGGGGGGGCAGAGCTGGGGCAGTATATCCATGAGCTGGGGGGCAGAGCTGGGGCAGTATATCCATGAGCTGGGGGGGGGGCAGAGCTGGGGCAGTATATCCATGAGCTGGGGGGCAGAGCTGGGGCATATCCATGAGCTGGGGGTCAGAGCTGGGGCAGTTATCCATGTGCTGGGGCAGAGCTGGGGCAGTATATCCATGAGCTGGGGCATATCCATGAGCTGGGGGCAGAGCTGGGGCAGTATATCCATTTGCTGGGGCAGAGCTGGGGCAGAGCTGGGGCAGTATATCCATGAGCTGGGGCAGTATATTCATGAGCTGGGGGGCAGAGCTGGGGCAGTATATCCATGAGCTGGGGGGCAGAGCTGGGGCAGTATATCCATGAGTTGGGGGCAGAGCTGGGGCAGTATATCCATGAGCTGGGGGGGCAGAGCTGGGGCAGTATATCCATGAGCTGGGGGGCAGAGCTGGGGCAGTATATCCATGAGCTGGGGGGCAGAGCTGGGGCAGTATATCCATGAGCTGGGGGGGCAGAGCTGGGGCAGTATATCCATGAGCTGGGGGGGCAGAGCTGGGGCAGTATATCCATGAGCTGGGGGGCAGAGCTGGGGCAGTATATCCATGAGCTGGGGGGCTGAGCTGGGCATATCCATGTGCTGGGGCAGTATATCCGTGAGCTGGGCATATCCATGTGCTGGGGCAGTATATCCATGAGCTGGGCATATCCATGAGCTGGGCATATCCATGTGCTGGGGCAGTATATCCATGAGCTGGGGCATATCCATGTGCTGGGGCAGTATATCCATGTGCTGGGGCAGTATATCCATGTGCTGGGGCAGTATCCATGTGCTGGGGCAGTATATCCATGTGTTGGGGCAGTATATCCATGTGTTGGGGCAGTATATCCATGTGTTGGGGCAGTATTTCCATGAGCTGGGGGCAAAAATATCCATGTGTGAGCTGGGGCAATATATCCATGTGTGGCCTGGGGGCAATATATCCATGTGTGGTCTGGGGGCAATATATGTCCATGTGAGCTGGGGGCACTATATGTCCATGTGAGCTGGGGCAATATATATGTCCATGTGAGCTGGGGGCAATACTATCTTTTTTATATTGCAGGAAAAAAAAAGTAAAAATATGGATCTTTTTTTGGGGGGCTTGGGGGGGCCCTTCATGGATTCTTGCACCGGGGCCCTCAGGTTTCTAGTTACGCCACTGCTTGCAGCGCTGAGCGCACTAACTGCACTCAGCGAGGCGGCCAGACGGGCGTCAAAGTGGAAGGAACGCCCACTCTTACGGACGTTCCTTCCGCTCTCAAAAAGATGCTCATCTGACCCTGGCCTAAATCACACATTATATTTGGCACATAATTTTAAATTTGGTTTTCAACAACCAAATTTTGGCTAGAATCTTGACAGTGGTAGTCTGGCATAATACTGAAGTCATTCTGATGTCAGAGCAGTCGTTAAATCACGTTGACCTTTAACTCATCGAAAGCAGAAATGAGAAATGAAGACATTTGTTGCTGCTATGTAGACCGTGCATTCCTACAGCGGATCGGTTGGTCACCCCGGGGGCATAATGTAACCGTATGCAGAAAAAAACAACAAAAATTACAGTTGTGTTTGTTTTGAGTTACACTGCATTCGTTTCGAAGCTGTGGTAGCTTAGCAGTAGATATCAGCTGGGCTGGAGGACAGAGAGCAATGCATCAGCATGACAGGTAGCAAGGACCATAGATAGACAACATAGCTGTCGTCAAGCCAGGGTCCTCTTTGCATTGTTTCTGTTCTTCCTGTGGTTCAGCCCTGCAGCAAAACAGGCGATGAACAGGTGTGAACCTCTTCCCTGCTGAGGGCTGCTGAGAATTTATCCTTTCATTGTTGTACTGATCTGCAGGACGTCTATTCTTCCTTGATGTAATGACCTGCAACTTGCCTATCCCTGCTTCTTCTAATGATCCTTTGCATTGTCCCAGTGATGTGTCGTAATCATTGAATTTAACGCAGATTTTACTTTTTGTCAAATTTTATGTTTATTATAGCTTTCTAGGAATGCCTTGGAATTTCCAGTTATCTCAAGAAGTGATAGAAAAAGCGAATGTAGCGATCCCCCGCGAAACCGGCCAAAATCTGCCACTATAATGTAAGGTAAGACTGGGCTGAGGGATTTTCTGTTCTCTTTTGTTTGGTTTGTTTTGGTTGTTTATTTTAGCCATAGAATGGGGAAGGCATACATATGCAGATGACATTTCTTTACAATAATGAGCAATTACTTGGATGTATATTTAAAAGCATCAGGAGCGTTTCATTGGAGACGTTTCTCCTGCCCTCTGTTTGAATTTCCCTCGCGGCATCGCCAAAGGATCGCTGCAACATTAAACAACGATGTTTAGTGAATAACCCCTTACAGAAGTATTAAATTAAGACTTTTGTGTGCATCCGATTTAAAGGGACAATCTACTTTTTTCTGACCACTTTAGCTTTTTAGCCCCTTCACTGCTGAGCCATTTCACCCCTGTGTGCTGAGCTCATTTTTACCTGTTTCGCTCATCATGTTTAAACGCGATTTGAAGTCACGTTTTATTATACAAGCCAGACAATTATATATCCTTTTTTTTACGGCAGACTCGGCAGATTTATAATATATCATTAATATATGTATACGTCATGCCCTGCCTGACTATTATAACAAAAAATGCAATAAAATTAGAATTTTCAATCATCTACAGCATGTAAAAAGATATTTTTTCACATTTTATCATCTGAGCCTCTGTGTTTAAATATTCACGGCTAAATTACATTCTTCAGGCAAACGTTTGCGCTGGCGCAAAAAAACCCATTAACGCGAGGGTTAAAACCATTTGCGCCTAATCCCGTATTACATAGTCAGCGCCACAACTGCGCACAATCGTCTACCGCGGGTGAACCTGCGCAAGCTTACTGTACTTCGCGTGTCCTATACTTAACATTGTGAGCGCAAATGCGAATGTGCTCTGGTACGAGGATGGTATTACAAACTATTCGCGGTAATTACCACATAGTCTTTGCGCGCATAATTTCAGCAAATCCTAAAAGCTGCTGCTAACGGCATATATGAACAACCTGGCCGAACCCAAATACACCAGCCCAAAAAAAGGAATGCAGCAACAATATAATGGAACTCTATTTTTCAATAGAGTATCCCTTTAACAAAAATAATACTATAAAAATTGTATAATATACACAAACACACAGATAAAGAGTGGAAGTTCCTTTTAAATTTAGGTCGGCTGCCTTGGCCTTTGCATTTGTATCATCCTATAACATGCGGTGTCTTCACTTTCGGTAATGTCCCTTAAGGCAAATTATTGCACACTATCAGGGTTATTCAGAGAGAGGTGAAAAACAGGAGAACTGGCAGGAGAAGAGAACAATCTAGACCAAATAGCCGAATTGGAAAGTGAGATAAATGGGAGAATTTTTCTGGTTTGGCTATTTTGACCTAGAAGTTTCACTTCTCCAGTCATTCTCCTGAGTTTCACCTTTCTCTGAATAACCCTGTGGAAATAAAAAATGTTAAGCTTGCAGGTCTGTCCTGTAGGTGGCATGCATAAAGATAATGATACTTCAGTGCTTTGGAGGTAATTATGCAAAACGTTATGGAGGGCGAACGCTAACAATCACTACATGGTTCTAAAGAACCAGAGTAGCAAGTAATGCCGGTGCCAAGTTAATATTTATAGAGTGGGTGAACTAGAGGTGCCAACAAAATTCCTTCCAAGACCCTGAATGTAGGTAGATAAACGCTCAAAGAAAATAGACAATTTATTATAAACAAAGAAAAAATAGCTGAAAACTATAATATAGCAGAGAGTAGGTGTATATACATACACTATAGTGTTTATTCATAAAGCACTGAAAGCAACGAAATTTGCGTTTCAGCCCATTTCGCAACATTTGTCTGATTGCATTGCGTCGAAAATACGGTGAATTCACTATTTGCGAATGGTCAATGTATTTTCTCGAAATTGGAGTCGCCAAAGCAGTTATCGGACTTTCGGCAATAAACCGCCGAAGTGCACGATAACCGCCTAATGGTGCTGAATTAGCATCGGCGAATTCCTCCAAACTGGAAAAAAAATTCTACCAATAAATCAATAAACTCTGTCTAAAAAATAACAAAAAGTCCTTTAACATAAAAAATAAGGTTTGTTACAAAATAAGAAAAGTATTTTAAAAATTAAGGAAAACAAAAACGTAGTCTAAAAAAAAATACAAAAAATGAATAAAGTTGTTATAAAAAAAATAAAAAGTTTTTTTGCTGATGATGAAAAGAATAAATGGCCTTTAAATTTTTTTTAAAAAAAAGATATTGCGTTTTTAATTTGAATCTTGAGGGATTCGCTTGTATAAACGTGTCGAACTGAAACAGAAAATCAGGGCATTTCACTGGAATTTCGGTGCAGTTCGGTGTTCTTTGAATAGAAGACATGGTAGTCTTTTATGGGACAATTTTGGTGCTGCCGAATGCCAGCAAATTGCAGAAAACTGTGGCGAATTACATCGTAGTTTGCTGTCAATTCACCTGTATATGACAAATAGACAGCTTAGTGACTAGACGAATTGGCCTGAAATTGCACCGAACAGTGAAATTTGCAGAATGCCACAAAATTCTTCTTTTTATTATTTTTGTCATTATTTATGTAGCGCCAACAGCTTCCACAGCTTTTTACAAAAACAAATAGGGAAGGAGACAGAATTACAAACAAACGCTGGAACAGAAACAAGTGGTGTAGACCGCCCTGCTCAGAGGAGCTTACAATCTAGTGGACAAAGGCATAAAACATACATTAATTATATTACTCATATACTGCAGTGGCTGAAGTGAGCAAATGTTAGACTAGTCACGACGGTCATGAGTGAAGACGCAGTGCGAGTCTTCTTTGGGTTGTCTGCACGTGCAACAATACTTCTTTTCTTGACTGTATCAGAGTGTTGCCACAGTAACCCTGCAGGAATGCTACATTTTGGAGTGGCAGGAAGGCTGGAGGGTGACAATATACAGTATATCCCCTGACATATATCTCAACTGGGACAGCACCTAACTCAGGCTACTGGCGTGCTGTCCTAGGCCTGCCTTATGGACCCCTGTTTCTGGGATTGTCAGAGCAAAGTCTCCAACAATTGTGCTGAGAAAGTATCAGGCTCCCTCTGCGAAAAACAAGCTTTACAGTGATATGATAATATACCCCATTTTAATCACTGGTAATTCCCAGTCTTGCTTCGACGATGAGTATAGAGCTAGGAAACATGTAAACGGTAATAAGCCATAGGGTCAAGTATTATAGCTACCATCATGTTGAAGGACTAAGTTTGCCATGGTCATGTCTCTTGTGGGTGGCAGGGCAGGCTCTAAGGCTAGGGTCAGGCTAACGCATTTTTCGCGTTGTCTGTGAAAAAGTGCGTTCGAACGAATGGACGTATTTTTTCACGGAATACGCGATAGTGGTCATACGATGCGCCTTGTCGTCCGTGATTTTGTACGGATCATCAATAAAACACTTTTTGTGTCTGGACGTTATGTTGGCCGGACATTAGCAGCGTCTGACTGTCTCCCAATCACGCACACACGCCTCTAGCGGACGCAGAGCACTCTGTACGTCCGTACTAGCGGTTTGACGTTCTAGAAAAAAATGCGTTCGTTTGCCACTTGCGTTGCGCGGACGAACTTTCGTGCGGCCGTACTTCGTGTTTTCCCCGGCATTGGACGTCATTTGCTGCTAGCACGGCCGTGATTTTGTGCGTCTAAACGCACGTTAAAACTGCTTTCGTCTGACCTTAGCCTTAATCTAAATTATACCCATCATGGCTAGTCATCTCCAAAACTAGGCCTTCAAAACTTTTTTTACATGAGACATATTTTAGTAGTATTTATGTTAAAGAGACAGTCTAGAAAACATACCTGTTTAGGTGAATTTAAATGGGTATGTTGTTAAAGGTCCTAAAAACTTTATATCTAAACTTAACCAAAATATCAATATCAAACCCAAATATACAAACCCATTACTAACTCCAAACAAAAACTAAACATAACCCTACTATTATACTTAACATTAACACCTTAGCTTAAAGCTAAAATGATATATATGTTGGGTAAATTAAATATTTATAAGCAGACTCAAAATTTTCACTCGCCTCCTCGCCTTCACCAAGAGGAAATTTTGCCTAGAGGAATTGATGCTGTTAAATAGATAAATACAATAGAAACATACAAAATATGGCAATTGTGACAACTGTTAAGAAAACATAATAGTCATTTGGATACGTTGGGGTGTTTCACATAATATACCCAAATGGCCAAGGAGGAACACTTGCATGTTGCGAAGTTAGACGTATGAAAGAGACAAGGCTATTGGCTAATCTTTCTTACACTATTCCATTTCTTACAACTTACTAATGATGTCACCTTGCTTTGAGTCTTATTGCTTTTCAGCTCTTTTTTTCTACACTCGCACACCCGAATATATACAGCCCCCTAATAATATAAATCTTGACGCATCGGACACGGTTACTTTGTTGTAAAAGTCATTTTACCCCTGATTAGGTGAATCATAATGACAGCTTATTCCATGGTTTGCAAACAATGGCCACATCAGTCACACTTCTTATCATTTTCTCATCAGCAAGGTGTGTCCCTTTACTGTCCCAAATGAGGAAAGGGGGGGGGGATGCACGCCTGAGGGTAGGGACAGAAAGGAAAAGGACAAAAACAAAAGATTAGAGAGAAAGAACAAAATCGTGAGAGAGGATTAATCTTTAGGTTATTATATCTTTACAGAAACTATTTGGGGCTATTAGCCATTCCAGTGCAGTAAAAGTGAACTGATTAGGTTGCAGGTGCAGCTCGGATATTGGAAGTCCATGGTTCTAAAATATCTTCGTGCTCCTGTTTGCCATTGTAGATAGATTAAAATATTGTTAAATAGTTGCACCATCAATACAGATGGTATTTTATGATTAAAAGTAATTAATTAGAATTTCCCTTACAAATTGCACCCCAAGATTAAATTTTTACTAAAAATTCTTATTAAAATACTCTCTTTTTACGGATTTGTTTATTAGTCCTCAAACGATATGATCATTTTCTTTTATAATGACTTATTACATTTCTGAAGAGGTTGTCTCGTCCCAAAGTTTGGAAACGCTGAGCACAATTCCACCATAGTACTGCAGGCGGTGAGGACATCCACAGGTAAATCACACTACTCAGTGAAAATGCTAGAGGTCATACTGATGGATTCTGGGTCTCCATAGACATACATTAACCCTTTCGCTGCTGAGCCATTTCATCCATGTGTGCTGAGCTCATTTTGACTATTTTGTGCTCAACGTGATTAAACGTGTTTTGAAGTCATGACGTCATAAGACCTACAGGGTTATTCAGAGAGAGATGAACTGACCCGAAATTGCACCGAATGTTGAATTTCCGCATACAGTGCAATTTCGTGGCCATTCGGGTATTCAGAGCGCAGGCAATTCGCCAAATATTGGTGAATTGACAGCGAAACACAATGATCTTCAGCAGCAGTGAAATCCCCATAGAGAAGCAATGGTTAATCTATTCAGAGACACTGAACTGCAGTGAAATGTCAGTGAAATGCCCTGATTTTCAGTGGTTTCATTCGACAGGTTTACAGTTACAGTTACAAGTTTTTATAACACGCTAACAAGTTTAATCAGATGAATCCCATAAGGTTTCAATGTCAAAAAAATTCCCTATTTTTCTTAAATATTTATTCAACCATTTATTCTTTTCATTTGCAGCAAAAGTCTCTTTATTTATTAATTTTTTGAAGGCATTTTTCAGGATTTTTTCGGCGACATTTTTTTCAGATTTTTTTAAAATGGCACGTTTTTTTCTGTAACAGACCTTTTTATTATTATTTATAGGACCCAATGTATTATTTCCATGCATTTTCATGCAGTAGTTTTTTTAAAAACACCTTTTAAAAGTTGAATTTTTTGGGGGGGTATTAACCCTGTTCGGCGACTGGTCGGCTTTTTCGTCAGCGTTCGGTGGTCCATTTGGCAGGTCATTGGCTACGTTCGGAGGTCTGTTTGGAGGATCGTCGGCTGCATTTGGCGGTCTGCGGGTGCATTCGACAGTCTATTCAGTGGTTTTTGGCAGATCATCGGCTGCGTTCGGCGTGTCATCAGCTGCGGTCAGCTGTCTTTCGGCAGCGTTCGTTGGTTTGCGGCTGCGTTCAGTGGGTCGATTTGCTGAACTTCGTGGACCCTGTGGTGAATGCTGAATTCACCGCAGGGTCGGCGAATTTAACTTGCCAAAGTGCAGCGAACAAATGTCGGTGACATTTCGGTGCTCTCTGAAGAACCCTTAAAGTGAATAACCCTCTTCAAAGCTAGAAAGACAGAGAGATGCAATTAAAATTGTCAGGGGTATGGGGTGGGTCAGAATATTTCCAGCAGTGGCATTGCTTCTTAAACAGTATGGATTATAAATATAATGGATAAATGGGATTTGGTGAGTAGAAAGGCATTCACAAACTATTTATGATTGTAAATTCGTCTGAGCAGGTCTGTCTTCACACCTCTTGTCCCTGTTCCTAATTTTGTTCAGTCCCCCATTCTTTATAAGAAGGCACTGCAGTAACGTATGGTGCTATATAAATGATAATAACAGTAATACTAAATGCAATGTCAGACCAACATAACCTAGCAGATGGAATACAGTCAATGAAATAAATAAATAAATAGGGATTTCTTTTGGCCGCAAATGTGCATACCTTTTATACCGATTGCCCTTCAATTGCCCATTTAGTGAGTAATCCCTTAAATCAAAATGTGGATTTGTTAATAAACCAAATAAACCAATATTCAAATCTAAAAAGGCATTCTGAACATTTGTATTTAAAAAAAATCACTTAATCCAGAGATTTCCCCCAGCTAAAGTATTTATGTATCCCTATTCAAGTTGTAAATGGAAACATTGCTTGGGGTGCGTTATCTGCCTCCTGTTGGACCAGCAGCAGAGCATGAAAATCTGGACATTGATATGAAGAGGTACTGTAAAACCCTTTAACGGGGTGCACAGAGAGAAACATAGAAACATAGAAAAATGTCGTCAGATAAGAACCTTTCGGCCCATCTAGTCTGCCCAATTACATGGATACTTTACCTGGGTTTATCTTTTGTTTAGGATAGCCTTATGCCTATCCCATGCTTGCTTAAATTCAATTACTGTTTTGGCCTCTACCACTTCAACTGGAAGACTGTTCCATGTATCCACCACCCTCTCAGTAAAATAATGCTTTCTGATGTTACGTTTAAACCTTTGCCCCTCTAATCTAAGACTATGTCCTCTTGTTTTGCTACTTTGTTTTCTTTTAAATATACTCCCTTCCTCTACCTTGTGGATTCCCTTTACGTATTTAAATGTTTCTATCATATCTCCTCTGTCTTGTCTTTTTTCCAAGCTGTACATGTTAAGATCATTAAGCCTTTCCTGGTAACTTTTCTCCTTCAAGCCGTACACCATTTTAGTAGCCATGGTCTGCGGTCTGATTGCATTATTGCTCTGTTGATGACAGGTTTCTGTAAAGTCTAAAATGTTGCATATTAGCTTGACGTTTATTTATTTATCTGCAACGTATTTTACCAGGAAGGATACATTGAGATTGCTCTCGTTTTCAAGTATGTCCTGCATAAGGCTGTGTTTTTATATATATAAACTACGCAGGGTTTGCATCTGAATATCTTTTGTTGTGTTAATGTCACCTATTTAAATATTATCTTAGTGCTTAGTAATGCACATTAGTGATACTATCAGGGTTATTCAAAGAGAATCGAAAAGTCACCGTACGTTCGGTGACTTTTCATTCGCTTCAATTCGGCGCGATTTGGCAATCCTGAATGTTTGAAAAGTGAAACGCTGTTTGCAAAGAAACTACAGAACGAAAATGTCTGAAATTTACATATAAGATCCAATGAATGATAATAAAAAGGGCTGTTACAGAAAAAAGAAAAAATCGATTTAAAAACAAAAAAAACTGAAGAATTGTTTTCGCGAAAAAATCCGGAAAAATGCCTAAAAGCTCCTAAAAAATCTATAAAGAGACTTTTTACTGCAGAATATAATATTAAACCGTTTATTAGATATTGATATAAAACGGGAATATGTTTAACATTGAAGCCTATGGGAGGGATTCGCCTGAATAAACCTGCCGCATAAAACCACCGAACAGCAGGGCATTTCGGCAACTTTTCACTGCTGTTTTTTGTTCTCTGAATAGATGAAGCATTGCTTCTCTATGGGGATTTCACTGACCTCGAACGGGCACCGAACAGGCACCGTATGTGCAGACAATTCGCCAACATTTGGCGAACTGCCTGCTCTCTGGATAGCCGATTGGCCAGGAAAGGTAACCGTATGCTGAATTTCACTGTTCGGTTACCTTTCGGCCACAATTCGGATCTCTTTGAATAACCCTGTATGTTTTATCTATGAAAAGCCAAAATATGCCAATGAGGAGTTGGAACTGCTGTGACCTCAGTGAACTCAAACTACTTTGGACAACCATGGTTAGGGCAGCCTTCAGGGGGTGACAGCCCATGATGATATATTCAAAGGCCCAGTGGCTGAAGGGGGCCCTGGCCCTTACCAAACGCTGTGTCACTTGTCGAAGTGCCTCAAATATAAGGGCCACTCCATGCCAAACCGAACTGGCCTATCAAGACACCAGGAAATTTCCTGGTGGGCCGGGGCATCTGGGCTGGTAAAAGCACTCTGGCTAATCACTGAGGTAGCGATTAGTATGGTAAGCGCCAGGCAGACGCCAGATAAATATTATCTTTAAAAAAAAAGACCACAAGGGATGAAGGGCTAGAAATTCAGGGGATGGGGGAATTTCACCCAGGCTACTAGCATACTGGGAATTATGGCCACAGCTTCCTTGTGTATATCTACAACACAGTCTGTAGAGAAAGGCTTCCATTGGGTTAATTTGCCCATTTAGTATGAATTAAATATTTTAATTTTAAATTACACAGTGCCTCATTTTCTAAAGGAAATTAAATTCTCTTCTCATTTGTAAGATCTAGAGTTTTTTATTCTTAGATTATTCTTAGCATTTCTTACCTATTGCACTGAGCTATTTCATTTTTAAAATGTTGGATATATTATATAAGTTCCAATGAAAAGAAGTAAGATCAATATATATAATATTATAATTAATACATATGAATATTATATTACTTACAAAGATATATTTTTATTCTTTTATGCTTATTCTTCATTTTTAGTCTTTTTATTTTATTTTTAATTTGGGAACCTAATAGAAATTTGTCCTATATAATGCTGATATATATTATTATTCCCTAAGCACATACAGTATGTATTTGATGCTGATGAAAATAATAAATATGTTTTTATTAGGTTATATTTTCTAAGTGTATGAGCTTCCTAGATTAGCTGTCTGCGGGTTGTACGTTTGTTGAAGGAATTCACTATTTTCTAGCATTGTGATGCTGTTTCTTCCATCTTTTGTTCTAAACCGTTCTCGGATTCTCAGTCTAAGGCAGAATCACAAGGCACGAAAGGGGTTAAGCTGTGTCCTCTGAAGCCCCTAACTCTTTCTGAAGATGCTGATGGAGACTAAATGCCCTAACTTCCAGGCCTTGAACTTTCTGCCCCCGCACCTCCCTGTCTCTGGTGCCAACCACATCAAACATTGCCACGCAGATACCCAGCTTCTCCTCCCGACCAAACTCCCTGCCCGATCCCACATGTGACCCTCCCAATCACTATATAAAGCTTTTCTAAAAATATGAGCCCCCCTCTCTCGTCACCACACTCCAAAACCCACACACCTCTCTTCCTCCACCCTGCCAAGCCCTCTGAGGCCGGGGTGGTCCCCACAGCTCCAGATATTTGGGGAATGTAATATTTGGAGTTTCCGTGGCTTTGCTTTGTATGTAGAAAGGAGGAGGTGATGGGGGAACCTGTGGCTTATCATGTTAATATTTGATTTTTCTTCACAAGGACATGTATGGCGGTAGTGTTTCTTTTTTATGTATCTTGTGATTAACAAATGTTACATGGCCAGACAAGCCAGGGATCCAAAAATGGACCGGCAGCAGGAATCTCGGTAGTCAAAGTGTGATGGTGTTTTATCACTCTTATTATATATAACTGTCCGTCACCAGCCTAGATATGTAAAAATATTATATATGTGCCTGTATTAAATAACTTTTATGTTCGTTCTTCATAAAAAAAAATTAGCTTCAGCCTTGCTGATTTATATACGGCGATGACAGAAAAAGACAATAGATACCCTGGCTATTAAATATTGGGCACAATTGCATAGTTGGTGCTAATGTTGCGTCTCGATATGTAACGTTAGCACTAGGATAAGTAAGTTTAATGTCTGGAATCAATATTTCTATCTTGAGGCTACACTGGGGTGAAAAGGTTTTGCCCCTCGCAACTTAAGCATCTCCTATACCTAACATGGGGAGCACAATATTTTTAGCATCATGACAAGTGAGGTGTTACACAGTGCTGGCGCAAATTACCGTCTGTATGCGCAAGGCAAATTTTTAACAAGTCCTAAAAGCTGGTGCTAAATGATTCTGCAAATGCAAAATCATTTAACACGCTCTAAAATCCCCTATAAATCCCATACTCACCTCTCATCCCATGGAGAAAAAGGTGGCACGTTCCGCTGCTTCTTCTAACCGTGAGCAGAGTGAGACTGGGAACAAATAGTTCTCAGTCTCCTTCTGCGATCACTCCTTCTGCGCTGCACGATCTTGAGAGAGCGAGGACGTGCAGAGCTCGCAGCCCGGAAGCGCAAGCCTCCATGGAGTCCTATGGATTCACTGAGGTGATACTCACGGTGGCGCAAAAAACGCTACTGCGGCTATCAAGGAGGTTAGTGCTGCGTTCCGGGGTGAGGTGCTAAGATAGCACCTTCCCGGAATATGACGGTAACATGGAGACGTTAAGAGAAAACCTGCAAGTGCGTATTTTTCTGCTTACCGTCTGCATGCTGGCGTCCACAATGAAATAGGGCGCATAGTACATACTCGCCACCCAGGACATACTTGAAAACGAGAGAAATCTCAATGTATCCTTCCTGGTAAAATACTTTCTAAGGAAAAAAAATAATAATAATAAAAAAAAAATTGTTGGTTAGATTAAATTACGCTTCAACATATAGGACATATTTTTAAATGCAGATGGATCTAAAATGAGAATAAAAGACCACTCTTGTGGGGGAAAAAAAACCATGATCCCTATTATGTCTTTACCAAAATAGAGGTTACATAAAGATGTGAATTGGATGCGAATCGCATGTAAAAAAGTAATAATAATAATAATAAAACACAGCATGGTGTTACGTCTTGGCATCTCCCTAAACGTTCTGATGAACCCAGCTGGAATGGTAAATGATCCTTGACACAAAAGAATACGGGCAGTGCCGTCACGCCCCTGGCATGATGCTTAGTCACATCGCTCCTTAATTAGTGTTTAGTGAATCTCACGGGCTCTTGCATTTTTGCTAATCATTTCAGCTTACATGTTGTGACATTATCACAGAGTGAACTGAAGTATTTTCCTGTTACACTGTGAGCTTGATGATACAACACACTAGATAAGATGTTCATATGGTCACAGAATACTACAGTATTAATGCCCTATGACCATTTCCTTTGATCTTTTTAAACACCGCCCTCAATGAATATGATCTTCAAAACATTTCCATTGATGGCAAAGTGCTCCATAGCACGGGAGGTTTGGAGGAAGAACTAAGGAGATCAGTTCAATATAGTTTAACCAATTAGCGCCATTGTCCGTCCTATAACGTCTTCAAGGTAGGCGTCTCTAAACTTCAAAGGGCAGCATAGCGCGCCCAGCTGGTTTATGGCCCTCCTCTGGCCCACCTCCCTTACCAAAGGCCAATCGCCTGATTGCCATTGTCTAAAATCATGCAATCCCCCTGCAATTAATGTCGGAGATTGGTTTGCTGGAAATGAAGGGGGCTGGAGGACGGCCAGAGAGCTACAGGGCAAGCTAAGCCGCCATGCGACTTTTCAGTCCGCCTGCTGCCCTGGAAGAGCCACGGCATTCAGGGGTAAAGCAGGGGTCAAGTCGAAGAGGAACAGATGGGAACGCAGTTCTTCCACTATTTTTCCCGAGGGAACGGAGTTCCCATTGGTCCCATACACTATAAAACTTGTATTCAGGTGTTTAATCATATGTTAAATCATATTTATTGTAACCTATCATATATTTTTTTCTAAAATACACACACACATATATATATAAATATATGATTTGAGTGTATGCTCATGTTACGTTTGAGATGATAGTAGCTAATTGGGGGACAGAAGTCTTGGTGAAATCCCACACAGATTTTTTTATAGGACTTGACCCCTGGGTTAAAGAATCAGAGATTCATGCAGTTGAGGCTCTGTCATACACCTGCATACCTCAAATATACAGAGAGGTTATTCACTAAACATCGAACTTACAAGCGAATTGCACCGAACAGTGAATTTCACCGTTCGTTGCAATTTTGGGGCAGTTCTTCTATTCTAAGCTGTCAGTTCGCCAAATACAGGCGAATTGATGGCAAAATACGTTGCAGTTTGGTGGTCTTTGGCGGCAGCGAAATTGTCGCATAGAGAAGTATTATTTTTTATTATTATTATTATTAATTTATAAAGCGCCAGCATATTCCGCAGCGCTGTACAATAAGCACAGAACAGACAGGGTTACAATACATTGAACAACATTTGACAAACAGTACAGGAGGAGATGAGGGCCCTATTCCCGTAGGAACTCACAATCTAGGAGGGTTGGGGTTGGAAACAGGAGGAGAGGACTGTAAGGTGAGAGTGATTGATGGTTGCGTCAGTAAGTTGGGTGGTAGGCTTCCCTAAATAGCAATGTTTTCAGGGAGCGTTTGAAGGAAGAGAAGTTAGGGGAAAGTCTGACAGCACGAGGGAGAGCGTTCCAGAGAGTGGGGGCTGCGCGTGAGAAATCCTGCAGTCTATCATGGGAAGAGGTGATGCGGGGAGAAGCTAGGCGCAGGTCACTGTTTGACCTTAGGGAGCGGGCTGGGGTGTATTTGGTGATTAGTGAGGACAGGACAGAAGTAATGGTTTGTCTAGTCACAGAACACCAAACTGGACCGAAATGTCAGTGAAATGCCCTGATCTTCAGTGTTTCAGTAGGACAGGTTTAAACAGGTGAATCCCATAGAATTCTATGTAATATATACATATATTTTTTTTTAAAAGACCGTTTATTTATTTTTCTTCATTTTCAGCAAAAAGCCTTTTTTTTGTAGAACACATTTTTGTATTTTTTAGAAGAAAATTTAGTTTCCCAATTTTTTTAAAAAGGTTTTTTTAAATTCTGTAACAGACCTTTTTATTATTTTTTAAAGGACCTTTTTTGATCATATAGACACATTTTAATAGATTTCTATTGGTTTAAACACCTATTAGGAGAATAGGAGAGATCTGTTTTGGGTTTTTTGCAGTTTGGTGGAATTTGCCAAGGCCACTTTGGCGTTCTTCGGTGCTTTTCCGAGCTCTTCGGTGACTTTCTTGATCTTTTTCGTGGGGCTTCGGCAACTCCATCTTCAGTGCACTACAGTGATCATTTGGTGAATAGTGAATTCACTGAAATGTCGGCGAAATGGAATTGCCGAAGTGTACCGAAATGCACTCAAGTGAAAAGCACAAAAATTTCCCTTAAATTTCAGTGCTTAGTGAATAGACCCTTGGATCTCTAAAAGAAAGGAGATTAGGAGAAATAATGCTGCCCTCCAGCCTGCTGCCCTAGGTCCAGGAACAGTTGACCTGCGCATGTATACACCGTTGATTGTAAGGCAATATATTACAATGTGAATGCGCTAATAAGAGTTCTATCACATCATGGACTGTATTCCAACCTCGGTGTAACACCTAGATAATAATGGCTCTGGGAGGCTTACAACAGCTCTGGTTAAGTTTACACCAGGGTTGGATAGCGCCCCATGAGTATTCATAATTCTCGCAGTATACCGGGAGGTATACTATCAGCACTGTGTCACAAACTGTCTTCTAGATTTAGTCCTGGTACGGGTAACAGGCTTTGCTTTTTCCTGGTAGAGTGTGTGTTCCTGTGTATTTATATTCTGACTCAGACACTAAGCTCTCCATGAAAGCAGACCCGGCCACGCAGCCCAGACCACAGACCCCAAAACCTGGAAGGCACCCCAGATATGAAATGGTTCTGACCTTGGTGCCTCGCTGTCTGTTTTATTCACTCCCCCCTCCCACATCTTTATCTGGATCTCACCCCATAAATCTCTCCAAACTCCTCTGAGGCTGTTCATGCTTTACACTCTTGCTGGTCAGTTTGTCATCCTCTCTGCCTCTCACATCCCCTTGCGTGGATTATTTCCTCAGGATCTCATCAGTGCTGTCTACTTTGCAGCCTCATATTTATTGATGAATTAATGTGAAACCATAAAACGCTATGATACTGTTATTTATGGTCAGATTCCGAGTCAGGTGTAAACTTACCAGAACCATTCAAGTCTATTGGGTCACTAAGATACGACGCAGGACGGACTGTTATTTTATTTGAAGAGAAACAAAATTCTCATTTACAGTTGTGTTCAAAATTATTCAACCCCCACTGAAATTGAGTGTTTTGGCCAGTTTGACATTGATTTTGATCATTCAGTCATCTTGCTTACAATTAAATCAAAGAGGCACGTGTAGGTCAGACAAATATAACATAACATTTATAATGAAATAACCACAAATGTCTTTTCTGTGCTCACATCATTATCAGTTTTATTCAACCCCCAAGTGACATTCAATCTTAGTACTTAGTACAACATCCTTTTACAGTTATAACAGCTTTTAAACGTGAAGCATAGCTTGACACAAGTGTCTTGCAGCGATCTACGGGTATCTTCGCCCATTCGTCATGGGCAAAAGCCTCCAGTTCAGTCACATTCTTAGGCTTGCGCACTGCAACTGCTTTCTTTAAGTCCCACCAGAGGTTCTCAATCGGATTTAAGTCAGGTGACTGCGATGGTCACTCCAAAATGTTCCAGCCTTTAATCTGCAACCATGCTCTAGTGGACTTGGAGGTATGCTTGGGATCATTGTCCTGTTGAAAGGTCCAACGTCTCCCAAGCCTCAGGTTTGTGACGGACTGCATCACATTGTCATCCAATAGTTACTGCTACTGAAGAGAATTCATGGTACCTTGCACACGCTGAAGCTTCCCTGTACCTGCAGAAGCAAATCAGCCCCAAAGCATGATTGACCCCCCGCCATGCTTCACAGTAGGCAAGGTGTTCTTTTCTTCATAGGCCTTGTTCTTCCTCCTCCAAACATAGCGTTGATCCATGGGCCCAAACAGTTCTAATTTTGTTTCATCAGTCCACAGAACACTATCCCAAAACCTCTGTGGTTTGTCCACATGACTTTTGGCATACTGCAGTCGACTCTTCTTATTCTTTGGAGACAGCAAGGGGGTGCGCCTGGGAGTTCTGGCATGGATGCCTTCATTACGCAGTGTGCGCCGTATTGTCTGAGCTGAAACGTCAGTACCCACATCTGACAAATCTTTTCTCAGTTCCTCAGCAGTCACACGGGGACTTTTCTCCACTCTACGCTTCAGGTAGCGCACAGCAGTCGAAGTCAGCATCTTCTTTCTGCCACGACCAGGTAGCTTTTCAACAGTGCCCTTCGCCTTGAATTTGCGAATGATGCTTCCTATGGTCTCTCTTGGTATGTTTAACATCTTTGCAATCTTCTTATAGCCATTGCCCTTCCTGTGAAGAGTAATCACGTCTTCTCTTGTCGTCCTGGACCATTCTCTTGACTTCACCATGTTGGTAACCACACCAGTAAATGTCTAGAAGGAGCTGAGTATCACAGTCATTTTAAAGCTGCCTAATTGGTGCTTATTATGCTTTATTGCTGCTCCGTGACATCCACAGGTGTTTTCAATACCTGATTGAAAACACTTGAATGAACCTCTGTTCTTCAGAGTGGTAGTCTTTAAGGGGTTGAATAATTGTGTCAATGAAGAATTCACAAAAGAAACATTTACTACTGTATTACAAAACCAATTGATGTCATTTTAGTTGCATATGGTTCTTTAAAAAGTCCTTGTAGGATTTCATTCTGAATACAATTACAAATGTACACTAAATTCCCTAAAACCCTTTACAGCATTGGGGGTTGAATAATTTTGAACACAACTGTAGGTCTCAATCTTTTTGCCCCGAGCTGCGATAGAGAATCTGAAAAGAGAAGCCCTCACCCACACGGTAAAAACATTCAACAAACTTTACTACTGCATTACAACAGCCAGGGAGAGGGCAGAATAAAGGGAAAGCTCTGGGGTCACTCACTACTGTACAGGGATTAGTTTTGGGCGGTTCCTGATGTTCCTATACAGAGTATATATGCAGTCTCGCTGTACCTTCTTTATGCAGGCATTATGCCAATTTACAGATATTTATTTACACTCTGTATGGAAGCTGTATTTTAATTATCTCAATATAACTACTACAAATACCCATAATCAACAAGTATATACACTTTTATTTTATATCTATCTTTATATCATTTATTATATCTGACATAAAAGGAAAATCTGCCAGCATGGTAATCCACACCCTGTTTGAAATTGTGCAATAGAAGAGGCTCCACCATCTAATGTACAGAACTTTTCATTCAAACAATATTAAAGTAGAGCATAAACTATATTATTTATAGGGAAACTCTGGGGATTAAAAATGAAGGGGAGAGAGGAAGCAGAGGCATTATGGTTATGCAAGATCAGATTGCATCTCGGATGTAGCTGCAGTTTACTGTAGATTGACGTCTCCTATACCTTGAATGGGAGAAGTTTATGTGCCCCTTAGCAGATGGAGAACGAGCTATTCCAACAATTTTTTTAAAAATTTTTGAGAAAGTATTTTACCAGGAAGGATACATTGAGATTCCTCTCGTTTTCAAGTATGTCCTGGGTGGCGAGTATGTACCGTTAGGTGTCTTGCCCAAGGACACTTACTGGAGAGGTGCTTTTGCCGGGATCGAACCTGTGTCTCCACAGTCTCTCTCCACAGTTATAGAGCAGTGATGTTACCTCTACTCCACCCAAATTCCATTTTCCGTCTGCGTCTGACCTTGTTCTCAAAAAAATAATGTCTTTCAGACCCTGGTGTGAAGTGATAGGTGACTATGCAGAAGTACAAACACTTTAAGCTGACCCCACCTAAAAATCCTATACTCACCTTAGACCCCCTCAGTGGCAAGAGCAGCGTGGTCTGCCGTTTCCTCTCTCCTCTAGTTGAGGAACACTGAGGACAAATAATCCTCTTGTTCCTCTCCATATCCCTCCGCCACCTAGCCGGGTCTCTCTTGCACAAGAACGCATCTGTCTTCATGGAGTCCTATGGACTCCTGGAGCTGATAACACCAGAGGTGCTTAGTGCCGTGGGTGTTATCATTTAATACCTTGATGGGATTACAACTGTAACTGCTGAGAAAGCAGCTGTGTTGTAATACGGGTGTTAAATGGCAGCCACTAAATGGAAAACCGCTAAAGCTCTGGTTTTCCATTATCGCTTGTCATTTAACAGCAACATTGGCATAGCGCCCCTGGCCTGTTAGGGGAACTTAAGGAAAAGGGATGGGAAACACTGCTTTAATACATTCACAAGGCGTACATTTCATAAGGTAATATATTGGGCTACAGCTATAGCTTAAATTTTGCACAGCAGGTACATGTTTATTAACTAGCATGTGTTGGTCTTTGCATTTTTATATTTAGTTTTTATGTTTTATTTTTCCAGGTTCACTTAATATTTCTATTTTGTGGCCCCTTTTCTCTCACAAAAAATATATATTTTTTATACACTACAGGTTAGGCCGGGACCACACAAGCGCACTAAGTGCGTCCGTAGTGAGTGACCACTCCTCCCAGCGTCCATCATAGCATTACGACGGCTCGACTGGGAGGACCACACAATGTAATGTGCGTATTAGTAACACACATTACAACGGGTTTGCTGTTTTCCTCCCCGTCGAGCCTCTACAATGGACAGCAAACAGGCCTAAGCACAACCTCCATAGGAGGCTCGCGCTTTGAAGAGATGAGCGCACTAACGGGCACACAGTGAGGTGGCCACAGACACAGTTCTCACAGATGTTCCTTCTACGCTCATGTGGCTCCGGCCTCAAGTCTTATGTATTTTTTTTCACTACACTTCATGGCCCATTTCTTTCTCTTTTTGTAAATGGATTTGGGAAAATTTTCCTGGATTCTGAATTGACTAAATAAGGCTTAAATGTAAGTCGGTGGTTTCCAGGCCTTTGGACACTCGGTGGCAGCGGTGGGGGAAAAAAAGGCTCTAGTCTAGATTATACTTGGAGCTGTATGTCGCACACGAAGGAATGTGGCGTTCTGCTATTTGAAGACAAAGCGGACCACTTTTTAATATATCCACTCTCTCACAAAACTATAACCGCAGTCTTTATTTGTCTTGAATAGGCAGCGTGTTCTTTTATGTGGGAAAAAAGAGAAGATTTAACACTTTCACTACCTGCATCTCAAGCCAAGAAATTCTTCATTATTTCCCTCTTCTGTTCTAGTAAGGGCGTAGAGACTAGCATAGGTCTTCTAAAACAACATAATAAACTGTTAAGTAAACAAGTTTCATCACGAGTTATGTCTTCTCTTAACGCCTGTCCTAATCTAACCAGCGCCATATGTGCCTCGTGAAATCTGGCTCTGACAACCATATACAGAATATGAATGCTATTACAGTACAGAGAAGAGTGTGTAACAGCAGAATGAACAAAAAATAGTCCATAAGGTAATACCTGCTGCAACTAAATACTCATCATTCCAGCCCAACCATATTCTTTCAGTTTTATACGTATATGGAAGATGTTGAAATGGTGACTTTTTATCCAGCAGGTTAATTTCGATCGCCGAATAATTGAGTATTGGATTGCTTCTTCCAGGGTCATCCTCAACCCTTACGGGGCCCTTGGGAAACTGCAGTCGTACTTATCATTTTCTACGAGAGGTGGACACATGTATTTTCTAGGTTTTTGCACTGTGGAATTCTTGCATGAGAGCAACTTGCATAATTTTTTTAAAATTTTTTTTGAGAAATGATTTTACCAGGAAGGATACATTGAGATTTTTCTCGTTTTCAAGTATGTCCTGGGTGGTGAGTCTGTACCGTTAGGTGTCTTGCCAAGGACACTTACTGGAGAGGTGCTGGTTGGGATTGAACCCATGTCTCCACAGGCTCTCTCCACCCAGAGCAGTGATGTTACCTCTACTCCACCCAGCCGGTACTTTCCTTGAGAGTGATCATGTAATCCCAGGACTCGGGGTATCATTCTCTGGTTGGGGATGGTTGGATTTTAATTTTTTTTGGATGTAAATTTTTTATTTTGAAAGCACATCAGCAGTACAAAAAGATAAAAGAAAGCTAGTGGCCACGCAGGCCAGCCGAAATCAGTAGCAACAAATTACATGAAAAAGGAGGGGGTGTGGGGTAAGGGGGGGAGCGAGGCAATACAAAACAAATCGGGAGGTGCAGTCCAACAAGAATGAAAAGTGGTGGGGTCCGGTAGTGGGGTATCAGAAAAGCCGTATGATGGGAAAAAAAAGGGAGGGCGGGGGGATGGAGGGCACTGCCCAGTAATGCAAGGTGTACCCGGCTCACCCGGCAACCCAAAGGAAGAGGATGGTTGGAGTTTAAGTCTACAGTCTTCTTAACTCTTATAAGGTTGTTCACTAACATCCGAATTTGCCACAGAATTGCAGCGAAGGGTGAATTTCACCGTAGGTGCAATTCGTCCATTCAGGAAACTGTCAATTGAGAGAAATACGGTGCATTTCATCGCAATTCGGCGCAACTCAGTGGCATTTCGCAGCACAGAAATTGTCCCATATAGAGAACTATCAAATCATCTATTCATTGCATCAGAATGACCTGATTTCGGTATTTCAATTCAACAGGTTTAAACCGGTTTAAATCTAATAGGTTTTAATGCGGGTTTTTTAAAGACCAGTTATTATTTTTATTTTCTACAAAAACCTTTTTTGTTTTTTAAAATAACTTTTTGTATGTTTTAAAAGACATTTTTTTATTTTCTAAAAGACTTTATTATTTTTTAACAGACCTTTTTATAATTTTTTTAAAGGACCTTTTTTATTATTTAGATACATATTTAATTCACTTCTATTGATTTAACCTCCTAATAGGAGAATAGGAGCCTTCTATTTTTTTAAATCAGTTCAGTGGAATTCGTTGAGGCAATTTCAGCACAATCGGAGCTTTTCGCCGTTTACTTCAGTGACTCCATTTTTGGCAAAATACGGTGAACGTTCAATAAGTAGTGAATTTCCCTGAATTTTCGACTAAATGGAATCGCCAAGGTGAGCTGAAATGAAAATCACCAAAACTGAACTCCATTTCAGTGCTTTGTGAATAGACCCATAAGGCAAGGGTCAGACGAACGTCTTTGGAGAGTGGGAGGAACGTCGTAAAAATGCACGTCCTAAAGAGCGTCATAACGCACGGTAGTGAGCAGAAGAAAACGCTAGTGTGCACCCAGCCTTAGTTGTCACCAAGATAGTCAGTGCAAAGTGTAAGTAAGAGACCCAAACTGGGGGCAGACAAGATCAGTTCACCAGACATTAGAGTTTGTTTAGATACAGTAACACCACCCCTCTTGTGCACCACGGTGGAGCACGTGGTGAGTGCCATTCATGCATTGTAAATAGCAGAAGGTAGCAAGGTTCTGTCTGCGGGGATACCATTTGTAGCAATAATAATGGAGAAATGTAAGCAGGAATGTTTTTTTTATAAATCAGTGATATATATCTTTTAACCCCTTAATGATACAGTTTTTTTTCTTGATGACGCACAAATGACACGAGCAATACAGTTAATCCTGCTTTGTGCTTTTCTAATAATAATTTTTCTCTTTTTATTTTGGTGTACAAAGACAAGTTTTTATATACATAAAATATATATATATATTTTTTTAAAGAACAAACAGGGTTTTCATTTGGTACCCAATATGTATAAGTAACACATTATTCAGTATCTTCAAAACATAAAGAAATGAAAAATAATAAAAAAATATTTAGAATAAATAAAATCTTTTAGTGGCTACCTATTATTGTTTTAAATAATGTGCCTTCATAAAGCTATATATGTTGCCACTAGTAATGTTTGATGATGATTTTTAGGGTCGATATGCACACATATTTGAACAACTGGGAGGAGCAAGATGATAGTATTAAAGGGAATATTTTTTATTTTACTTCAAATAAATATATTTTTTACACATTGTTTTGGGGTTTGACTTGTGACACCTGAAATACTTATAACCAAAATATAAAAGATATGGGAGTGACAGTAAAAAAGAAGGTTTAATCACTGGATTAGAAAATTACGAGGACCCCCTCCCTCCTCAGTTAAACGGATGCGCTTTACTTACCAGTGATATTCTCAAATCTCTATAAATCATTGGAAAGCTGCGGTCACACGAGCGCACTTTTCGCATCCATCTGACCGCACTGTTTGCTGTCGTAGCTTTTCAAAGGAGAATAGAGAACAACACACGAAGCACGTGTGCACTTTTTTCAAGCACAGGCAACTAATGTTGCAACGGATGCCGAAATGGTATCGACCTGAAAAAGCTTCAATGGACATAGAGAAACCCCTGCATACAGCCTCTTTAATTGTTTTTCTCAACATCAGTCATAACTAACAGATACGGCCAGTGTCAGACGAGCGCAATAGGTGCGCCCGCACTGACGTGCCTACCGGCGTCCGTCGCAGCGGTGTGACGCTGCGACGGGGTCGGTAACACGCTGTAGCGCACTAACGACGGACGCAATGTGCGCAATCAGTGCGCTCTTGGACCGCAGTCTTGCCTGGCAGATCCACTTCAATGTTTGATAATTCACATTGATTAAATAGGAGTTTTAGTGCTTTACGCTCACTACTGTGTCATTGCTCGGGACGTCTGAAGCTCTCACACCTCTGAGACACTATTCCATCGGCGCTGATAATCATCCAGAAATACCAGCCACAGGATTATGACTCTACAAGGCTGGCCATGGGATTATAACGCTTTAAAGACTGGATGTACAATTATAAACCATTAGGGACTAACCAGTGGATAATAACCAATACAGGATAGCCATGGTATTTAAACACTTCAAACACTGACCATGGAATTACTACCCTAAAAACCTGGCCATGGGATTATCATCAACACGATTATCACCACAAATGGAAGACATTGGGGTTATCATAATAAAATTAAGCATTGCTGCCATCGTTAGTAAAATGAGACATGCAGAGCCAGCTATTTTACTAATTCACTTAAAGTATGCAGTATTAATATTTTTACATGGCGGGGGTGGGTTTGGCATGCATCGGTGCAAGATGGAGGGTCTCCTGATGTGCATGACCTGAACCATTAGCTTTACCAGGTAGCTCTGAGGAATGTTAACAACACATAAAATCAGTCCCACGTGCCACTGCCCTGGGGTGTTACACTGCTAATATCCAGTCCCACCTCATTCATAAAAACACACCAAAAATTATCATCTGCTCTTTGAATCTCATATATCCTCACTAAACAACAAAACTGTTGTATTTAGTTTACTTAAGCGGCCGCTAAAATGTATGTCCACCCGCCAATGTCCAGACAAACCTCTAGTTGTGACAGTGACCCAAATGCCTGTACAAAGCCTCCTACCACTTTTACCTCAGAGACAAAATGGTGGGCTTGTTTATACCCTGCAATAAACAGGAATGTTGCACGACTGGCCCTGTAAAAGTATCCGTAACAAATGTCTGTTGCTTGTCCCTAATGGACTGTTAATGCAGAAAGCTGCCACACTAGAAAGCGGGAAGTACGGCATGTGTGAGTAAAGAGCGGGGCGCCTCATTAACCCGTCGAGAGAACCCATCCCTGCGGCCTGCTCTCTGCCTCACCAGTACTTTAATGAGCCTCCTGACCACAGACTCAATCAGAGCCATATGAAGGCTCTGTGAGAAGGGGGAGAAAGACCCACAAGATAGTGTGGCGCATGCCCCCCTTCACTCCAAGCTATAACCCTGGTGCCGGCTTTTACTCATGTGGCTTGGGGACGCCTGGGAGAGGAGCCTGCAATTAGATTGAGCTCTGAGAGCTGTGGTAAAGCTGCAAGAGGGGGTTTATGTGCTTCTGTTTGCACATCCACTGTCTCCCTTATATGGCAAAAAAGGCTCCCCTTTCCGAAAGCAAATCCCCAGCTTCGTCATTTTGCTGATCCCCCCTCACATTAGGGGTCGCATTCCTGCAGGGGGTTAAACGACGGCGTAACATGTATATACAATGTGGTCAAGTTCATTAAATAATCAGTAAATTCTGAGGAAAACTAACATTTTTTTTACATCTATTTTCCTTCGCTAAACGTTCAAGTGACGTCTCTTTTTTGATATCATACATGGACATGAATTATAAGCAGATTTAGCGTGCTACGGCGTGGGAATACACTTTGCACATATCCGGCAGCTGGGATTACAAAGGCACTCTCAAACCATTGGATGCTGCTTGATCAGGGAGAATTAGTTCATATTAAGAAACCATAAGTGTGTGGATCATTTTCTTCAGGGTGTGTGCTCATACAGTATTCATTACTTAAAAACTAGGCTGTAACTACTTTTTTTTATTAAAAAAAAGCATATTTTAACCGTGTTTATTTTTGCTCTAAATATATTCTGTTACCAACTGCATTGATATTCTCTTTAACTTCTTCAATGCTGAACCATTTCCTCCCTCATGCTAAGCTAATTTTTACCAAATTTTTTCTCATTACATTTATCTGCTATTGGAAGATGGGTTTTATTGTAGAACCGACACAAATTATAGAGGTTATTCACTAAGTCCCGAACATG
Source organism: Leptobrachium leishanense (assembly GCA_009667805.1). Lineage (NCBI taxonomy): Eukaryota > Metazoa > Chordata > Amphibia > Anura > Megophryidae > Leptobrachium > Leptobrachium leishanense. The sequence goes on along the minus strand of CM019064.1, from coordinate 383,999,331 downwards.
AAACCGAAGTGCACCAAACTGAATTTCATTGTACGTTGCAATTTCGGGGCAGTTCATTTACTCACAAAGCTGTCAATTCTCCAAATATTGTCCCTGACGGCTGGGGTCTTCCCTTCACTGCGGAGACCCCATGACATGTGGGGGACGTCCTCTACACACAGCAGGGAATCCCCAGGACGTCGCCCATACGTCATCTGCAGCAAAGGGGTTAAACTGGCAAATCCCATAGGATTCAATGTAGAAAAGTAATATCATTATTAATTTTTTTTAAACCGTTTATTCTTATCATTTTCAGTAGGGATGTGCGTTTCGGGTTTCGGAATTTCGGAATTTTCACGAAATTTCCCGATTCGTGTTTTCGGATTCGGCCGAATTTCCGAATCGGGTCGGACCCGAAAACCGATAGATCCGAAAAGTTTTCCAAGGCGAAACGAAATATTTTCGGATTTTTCGAATGGACTTGAAATGTGTCAAATCGAAATTTATTTTTGCTCTATTCATGATTTCGGTTCCATTCGTGATTTCGGTTCCATTTCGGTAATTCTGGACATCTTATATTTAACTATTATCGGTTATATCGCTGATTCTGTAAATTTTGTATTTGTAAATGCGTATCACTTGTTTCTTGTGGCATTCGGGTCAGTTTAGCGTTTTTTAAATCGTTTTGTTCATTTTTTTTGTTCCTTGGCTTTCATACCATTTTAATATGATTAAATAAAGTTGTGAAATGTATATTCAATTATTCATAAGAAAAAAAGGATCTTTATTTAATAAAAAAAAACACGATAGAATCGCCAGAATTATCGTAGACACTTTGAAACGAGGAGAACAGACGTTCCGAAAAAACGAAAATTTCCTAAATTTCCGAAAAGTCGATACAAAAAACGAGCAAAGTGACACGAAAATACGAAAAATGGTCGATATTCCGAAAAAAAAATGTACACGAAAAACGAGCCGAACCGAAACGAATCGAAACAGAAATCGGTCGAAACGAGCCGTATCGAAAAGTTTAAACATCCGAACAAATCGAACCGAATCGAACCGAAAAAAAAAATCGGTGCACAAGCCTAATTTTCAGCAAAAAGCTTTTTTATTTTTTTGTAACACCTTTTTGTATTTTTTTTAGAGAAATTTTTGTTTCCTCAATTCATAAAAAGGTGTTATTATTTTTAAAGGACCTTTTTATTATTTAGACGCATTTTATTGCATTTTTATTTGTTTAAACACCTAATAGGAGAATAAGAGAGAGTTCTTTTTTTTTTTTAATTCAGTTCAGTGGATTTCGCAAAGGCCAGTTTGTCACTCTTTGGTGCTCTTCGCCAACATTCGCCAAATTTTTCAAGGGGCTTTGGTGACTCCATCTTCGGTACACTACGGTGACTCTACAGTGAATAGCGAATTCACCACAGTTTTAGCGAAATGGGATCGCCGAAGTGCATCAAAGTGAAAAGCATCGAAATTTCTCTGAAATTATTTTTATTATTGTAAAAAGAAAAAAAAAGGATTGTTTATTTTTATTTGGATTTCAATAATTTATAGTATTTCAATTTATTTATCCTCACTTTATCATTTAAATCTTTGTGGTTACAGATACTGTTAGGTATAGGTTAGGTCTCCTTAAAATAATTAGAAGCAAAGAGCAAGTAACTGCATTTTTAGACGATAATAAGGAATTTATGTAAAATTATATAAAATATAATTTTTCTGCTGCATTTTACCACATTGCGTTTCATGAATAGAATGAGTTTGTAAAAAAATGCTAAGCGTGGAATTGCCATTTATTATTTAATAAAGTATACGAAAGGCCAAAACGAAAGAGGGGATAATAAGTTTTGTCTATATTAGTTTCTACTTTCTATCACAAGTCAAAAATGGTAATTATAAAACCAGGAGATTTTTTTTTAATCACAAATATTTTTATCTAGCAGTATAGCAGTGTTTTTTGTCAAAAAAAGAAAGCAAAAAAATGTAACAGATTACACGGGTCTAGCTGTCTTGAGAAAAATTGTATCCCATGTTTTTGGATCTGATAAAGTTCGGAGCACTAATGTGCACCTTGCACACCCTCAATATAAAATATTATTTTCCTGAAATTTTTTTAAATGCATGTTTGGATTTAAAGTGTTTTTGTCTTCTGAAAAATAAAAAAGGATAAATAAAGTATGCATTTTTAGAAACTGTACACCTAGTTAGATCAAATGTCCCAGGACATACTTGAAAACGAGAGAAATCTCAATGTATCCTTCCTGGTAAAATCCTTTCTCAATTTGTTTTTTAAAAAATGTGGGGTTATATCTATAAAAATGGCGTCAATAAAAAACACATTTTATTTAGGTTTCCAGTCTTCGACAAGTGGTAGAATCTTTGTAAAACAGATACTTTTTTATCTCATTACATGACTTTAGCCCTCTAGAGTAAAATTGGAATCCGATTAAGGCTAGGGTCAGACGAACGCATTTTTTGCGTCGTCCGTGAAAAAGTGCGTTCGAACGAATGGATGTATTTTTTCACGGAATACGCGATAGCGGTCATATGATGCGCATTTTCGTCCGTGATTTTGTACGGATCATCAATAAAACCCTTTTGCGTCTGGACGTTATATTGGCCAGACATTAGCAGCGTCTGACGTCTCCTAATCATGCACACACGCCGCTAGCGGACGCAGCGCACTCTGTACGTCAGTACTAGCGGTATCACGTTCTCGAAAAAATGTGTTTGTTTGCCGCTTGCGTTGCGTGGCCGCACTTTCGTGCGGCCGTACTTCGTATATTGCCCGTCATTGGCCGCTACTACGGCCGTGATAAAGTGCGGCTGCACGCGCGTTCGCACTGCGTTCGTCTGACCCTAGCCTTATTGGAGTGAATCCCCCTAGATAATAGTCCCAGTATACAAGTTGCAAAACCTCAATTTAAAGTTGTTTTTCTGAATTTTGTGACAGCTTCATATCTGCAATGGAAAAGTTCTAGCTACAGAGGGAATCATATATAGAAAAATACATACTGTATTTTCTGGAGTATAAGACGACCGGGTGTATAAGACGACCCCCTAATTTTCCAGTTAAAAAATAGGTTTTGGGCTATACTCGTCATATTGTATTGTACATCCCGCGTATAAGACGACCCCCAATTTTTGGGGGATGTTTTTAAGTATAAAAGGTAGTCTTATACACCAGAAAATACTGTATTTATAAAAACTACACAACCAGCCGTTTCAAATGAGGACTTGCTAGTATTTCTACTACAAAAATAGGATGCATGTAGAATATGGCACTTAGGTTAAAAATACATTTTGGATTTAGTCCCTAAAATGTAGCATAATCTTTAAATACATTCCATGGTGTTCTACCACTATATAACCCCAGACCTCGTTAAAATTAATAATTCCCCTTTGATTGGATTCACTGATTTGTTTTGTGGTAGCTGCCATTATTTGTACTTAGAGCACCCTAGATTTTCATTAGTGTTTTTTTTTAATGAAAGTATTTCTTAAATTTAAAACCTTCACCCAGAATTAATATATAAAAAAATAATATATAAAATATATATTTTGATTTTTTTTGTAAATTTTACCATTTGTTGTTTTAACCAAATAATGTATATATCTGCAAAGTAGAACCCCAGCAGCATGAACTGAGGGATTATTTCTACTTTTGCCTCAGAAATTGTACATGAAACAGACTATATTATTTGGTGCATAAATTGAAAAAAGCACTATTTTTAAGCTTTATTTAGAATTCCACATCTAATACACTTAATTTTAAACAATATATATACCCCAAAACACTAACATTATTGGAAAGACCAGACAATATCCTTTCCAGTAATGTGGAAGGGGATGTAAAAGCCAAAACCCACCCACTGCATTTATATACCCTGCCCTCCTTCTGGTTATAATTAGGTTGATGACATCATCAATCCACCCCCCGATCCCCCAGTGAGGGCAAGTACATAACCGTCATGCCCTGGAGTAAAATGCAATATTTTGCAGAGATAATGGAGAAGTGGTCAAGCAAGAGGATGGCATGATGGCGCTAATGTCAGCTTTTTCTATAGTTCAGCTTCATTACATCATTCTTTTATTTTTATATTATTTTTACAGTAATTATAACCACAAATAAAGTATCTTGGGATTTCAAATGGGTTTATGAAGGCAAAGATAGGTCTAAGGCTGGGGTCAGACGAGCGGTAGTAAGAGCGGAAGGACCGTCCGTGAGAGCGGACGTTCCTTCCACTCAACGCCCGTCTGGCCGTCTCGCTGAGCGCAGTTAGTGCGCTCAGTTCTGCAAGGCTCGATCCTCTTATGGAGGATCGCGCTTTGTAGCCCCCGCCGAACGGGCGTCGTTGCGCTTTGACGGGGAGGCTTTCAAAATGTCTGCAGCACACTCGCTGTCGTGTGCGCAATTCGTGCGTGCGCAACAGCCCGTGGCCGGCCCCGCCGCAGCATCACAACATAGTGCGCTCGTCTGCCCTAAGCCTAAATGTCCCCTTTCCACTGCAGTAATTCATCCAGTTCTACTGGGTATATTTGTTTAGGATGACTTCATCCCGCCCCCCATAATACATCATTGAGGTTCAGTACATTACATGTCATTGGGTTATAATGTAGGCATCATCATGCAAAGTGGAGAGGTAAGTGATCCTTCTGAAAGATGGCATGATGCCAGTGTCCGTATTCTAAATTCAAACTGGCTAACATCATTATGCTATCACTATTATTTACTTATTTTACAAAAATCATACCCCAAGAGTGACTACCATCATTGGAAAAAATGACAATTCTCTTTCAATTACGCCTGTTCTGGTGTTCCAGGATTTATGGAAGTGGAGATATTTGGTTCTAATCATTTTACTCTCCCACATCTGCATATCCTGTTCAGCACTGATAGGGTTAAGAGTTTTGGTGATGTCACCATGTACGTTCGTGATGAGAAGACACCGTTCACGATGGTATTTGAAGTGTAAGTAAATATGGTCGAGGATGTATGGGAATACTGTAGTTACCAGAATTGCAGAGTGAGTGCATATGTTTTGCAGGTGTCTTCTCCAGTAAACTGGTTAGTTATACCACAAATACATTTTTTTTAAAAAGATCAGGCTGTCCCTTTTCCAAATATCTGTGTTTCAGCTTCTATGTATTAAAATAACAGTGAAATGGGTCTAAATGACCATCTGCTTCTCTACAAAGTAAAATTCAATGGTTACAGTTTAGGCTAGGGTCAGACAAACGCAGTGCGAACGCGCGTGCAGCCGCACTTTATCACGGCTGTAGTAGCAGCAAATGACGGCCAATGACAGGCAATATACGAAGTATGGCCGCGCAACGCAAGCGGCAAACAAACGCATTTTTTTCGAGAACGTGATACCGCTAGTACTGACATACAGAGTGCGCTGCGTCCGCTAGCGGCATGTGTGCGTGATTAGGAGACGTCAGACGCTGCTAATGTCCAGCCAACATAATGTCCAGACGCAAAAAGTGTTTTATTGATGATCCGTACAAACTCACAGACGCAAATGCGCATCATATGACCGCTATCGCGTATTCCGTGAAAAAATACATCCATTCGTTCGAACGCACTTTCTCACGGACATGAAAAATGCGTTCGCTTTAGATGACGCAGTGTGTATGTGCGCACTACACCATCTCCTCCCCACTTGCTCTTGGCATGGAATATGAGTAGGTAGGGTGTGGCATCTCCATTTTTTTTGTATTCAAGGTGAAAAGTGGACAATGGCATTGCATTCAAATATCTTACAATCTACATATTCATGTTCTGTATCATTGGAGAGGTCAGACATACAGGTAAATCTGTGATTAGAATCTACAGAACAGGCCTCTCTCTCTCATTTAACACATTTCCCACCAAATTCAACAGTCTCACATACCTTTTTATTTCATGTTGTGAAATTAACCCTTATATACTATCAGGTCTATTCACTAAAAGGTGAAACTCAGGAGAATTTGTAGGAGAAGAGAACAATCTAGACCAAATAGCTGATTTGGAAAGTGAGATAAATGGGAGAATTTTTCTGGTTTGGCTATTTTTTTTACTATTGAAGATTTTGATTTTCAAACAAATGGTCACAAATCGACCAGCAAGGTTGACCTCACAGGGCCGAACATAGAAAATGTCTGCAGATAAGAACCTTTCGGCCCATCTAGTCTGCCCAATTACATGGATACTTTACCTGCATTTATCTTTTGTTTAGGATAGCCTTATGCCTATCCCATGCCTGCTTAAATTCAATTACTGTTTTGGCCTCTACCACTTCAACTGGAAGACTGTTCCATGTATCCACCACCCTCTCAGTAAAATAATGCTTCCTGATGTTACTTTTAAACCTTTGCCCCTCTAATCTAAGACTATGTCCTCTTGTTTTGCTACTTTGTTTCCTTTTAAATATACTCCCTTCCTCTACCTTGTGGATTCCCTTTACGTATTTAAATGTTTCTATCATATCTCCTCTGTCTCGTCTTTTTTCCAAGCTGTACATGTTAAGATCATTAAGCCTTTCCTGGTAACTTTTCTCCTTCAAGCCGTACACCATTTTAGTAGCCCTTCTCTGAACTCTCTCTAAGATGTCTATATCCTTCTGGAGATACGGTCTCCAGTACTGCACACAGTACTCAAAGTGAGTACATGACACATCAAAACACAAAGACAGCTGTAAGCAAAAACAAAAATACGTCAGGAGAATCAAAAGGTCATCAAAGTAAATAGTTAGACATCGAAATAATACTGCTATAACATAACACATCTGCAGGAGTGAAAGAGGCAGCTGTAAACGGTATAGAGACAGAACAAAAAAAAAATAGAATAAAAAAAAAAACATCTTTAGGAATCCGCGTAGCAGAATGAAAACTTCTGCAACAAGTGTCTCGAAAGCAGGGGGGAAATAAAAGAAAGATGGGGGGGGGGGTACGGGGGGAGAATGTGGCAAAAAGGTCAAAACTGTGCCGCCACTGACAGCATCTCGAGTGGTCGAAGACCACGGGAGGAGGCCATGTGGGGAAAAAGGCACTAGGCCCGGGCACCCGGGGAGGTAGTCTACGTCCCGCAGGGTATCCCGTAGGAGCCAAATTAACAAAAATGGGGGGGGGAGAAGAAAAAAAACAAAAACATTCAATAAGTCTCATCTATGGGAGAAAACTATCAGCAAAATAAAGATAATAAGTCAACGTAATCGCACAGGTATTCAAAACAAAATCAGCAAAAAGAGTCTCTTGGAAGCAGATGGTGTCCCCAGCCGGGGAACCTCCACCAAGGAGTCGTCTAAGGCCGTCAGGAGACAAAAACAAACAAAAAAAAAAAAAAGTAGAGAGTCTACAAAAAGTGGCTTCCGCAGCGGCTTATCATAATACAGGGGAAACAATTCAGCAAAGCGAAAACTCAGAAACCCAAAAAATCGAAATAAACAGCAGAAGACCAATAGGGGGGGGGGGAGAATCTTAGCGGGCCACGGCATATCAGGGTAAGAGAGCAGAGTAACTGAAACAGGCCCCTTCAGCCCGTATCCAGCGGGAATTTGGGGTGGTAGTCCACCATAAGCACATATGAGCCTCTCCGGGTACCTCGAGCCTCCAGTATCCAGGGCTCTCCAGCGATCGCACCGGTTCCGTCTCGGGCCCAGGGCCAGCGCTGCCTTCCCGCAGCGTATAGGCCCAGTGTCCCGAGCGGTGCCGCTAGTGCACATCTCCTGGAGGGAGCCACGAGCTTCAGCCTGGGGTGCGCTGACGCAGAAGGACTCTTGTAGGCAGACTTCCCTGTGTTTTCTCGCGCACAGGGATCCTCGTCGGACACGAAGAGCTCCGGCTCTGCACAGGAACCCTTAAGCAGTCGGTCACCGCCACAGCCAGATCGCCAGGTTCCTCAGCAGCCTTCTGGAACTCCTCAGGCGCAGCTCCACTTGGGGAACCTAAACCCCTGCAGTGCCTAAGGACCTCTGTAAAACGCCGCATGTCGCCTCGCGTCAGCGGATGCTCATCTTCTCCCTCCTCTGTCAGCAGGCTCTCAAGGATCAGAAACGCTGCCTCCATGCTGGACAAGACATCCGCCTGACTCCGCGCGCACCCTCCATCCGTTCCTTCTGCCAAGTCAGCCATGTCGGCTGGGCCCTCCATCGCCACAGCCCTCTTCCAAGTAAGGCGCATCGGGGATAGCAGGGGTGCCGCGGTGCGAGGCAAGGCCCTCAGATGTGTGCTGACAAGGCCTGACGACCGGGGAGTATCCAGGGCTCCTGGATCGGGGTTCGGCCTGGTGAAAGGCCCCAAGATGGCTGCCGGATTCTCACATCGACCACAAATCAATAGTCTCTGGTCCGGGGGGGAGACAGAACGGACCCCGGACAGTACAACTCCGGTGACTAGCTGCTCTGGGTTCCTGGGAAGCAAATTCAGCGATTAAAGTCCCAGAGAGAGACGGGTCGGAGCTCCAGAGACACTCCCTTCTGCAGCCGGCCACGCCCCCCTGGTTTGGCTATTTTGACCTAGAAATTTCTCCTTCTCCTGCCAGTTTTCCTGAGTTTCACCTTTAGTTAATAGACCTGATAGTTACCACATTACCTATAATAAAGTTTCATATGTTTTTACATTGCTCCCCAAATATACACTGATCAGCCAGAACATTAAAACCACACTGACAGGTGAAGTGAAAACCATTGGTTATATTGTTACTAGACTAGACTTGTGCGATTCAGTTCGGACCTGACTGAAATGCGTCCAAATTAATTATTGCTGAATAAATTCTGATCCATCTAAATTTTTAAATAAATTTGGATGCATTTGGGGTTTTCAAAATATCATTGAATTAGGCTAGGGTCAGACGAACGCATTTTCGCGTTGTCTGTGAAAAAGTGCGTTCGAACGAATGGACGCATTTTTTCACGGAGTACGCGATAGCGGTCATACGATGCGCATTTGCATCCGTGATTTTGTACGGATCATCAATAAAACACTTTGTGCATCTGGACGTTATGTTGGCCGGACATTAGCAGTGTCTGACATCTCCAATTCACGCACACACGCCTCTAGCGGACGCAGCGCACTCTGTACAACCGTACTAGAGGTTTTACGTTCTCGACAAAATGCGTTCGTTTTCCACTTGCGTTGCGCAGCCGGACTTTTGTGCGACCGTACTTCGTATATTGGCCGTCATTGCCTGGCACTTGCTGCTACTACGGCCGTGATTAAGTGCGCCTGCACGCGCGTTCGCACTGCGCTCGTCTGACCCTAGCCTTAGACTGTAGGGCAGCTCTTTTCATGTTGCGTACATGGGACAAAACAGTTACAAAACATGCTTTGCACACTGCAAACTTAGCATATAAAATAAAGGGCAGTCCTTTAATGCATTGTACTTTGCAAACTTACACTTGACATATAAAATAAAGAAAAAGGCAGTCCTTTTCATTGTACCCTAAAATGTTACACTTAAGGGGTTATTGAAAGAGAGCCAAATTGGCCACCGAATTGCATCGAATGGTGAATTCCCCCAAACAGTGCAATTTCTTGGCAATTCGGCTTTTCAGAAATCTTGCAATTCACCAAATACGCAAAATAAGGTGACCTTCGGCAGCAGTGAAATTTCCTGTAGAGAAGCAATGGTTAGTCTATTCAGAGAATGCCGAACAGCTGTGAAAAGTTGGTGAAATGTCCAGATTTTTGTTGCTTTCGTTCGACAGGTTTAGACAGGCAAATCCCATAGGTTTCAGTGTAAAAGAAATTCCCATTTTTATTTTTTTATTTAACTGTTTATTCTTTTCATTTGCAGCGAAAAGTCTCTTTATTAACTAATTTTTTAGAATTTTTTATGCATTTTTCGGGATTTTTTTCAGCAAAATGTTTGATTCCAATTTTTTTTAAATGGCGTTTCTTTACAATTCTGTAACAGACCTTTTTATTGTTATTCATAAGATCGTATAAATTATTTCCATGCATTTTAATTCATTATTTTCTTTTAACATGCCTTTTAAAAGTTGCGATTTTGTTTTTGTCTTATCCCCCTGTTCGGCAGCTGGTCGGTTTTTTCCAGCGGCGTTCGGCTGCTGATCGGAGTTGTTCGGCGGATCGGTGGCTGTGTTCAGCGGGATTGCATCTGCGTTCCGCAATTTATTGGATCGATTTGGTGATTTTTCAGCAGCGTTCAGCGGTATATCAGATCGATTCAGCGGTTTATCGATGCGGTCCATGGGTTTATCGGCGGCATTCGGCAGATCGATGTGAAACATTTTGGGGACCCTGCTGTGAATGCTGAATTCGGATGGCTGGAAAAAACAATATATTGTGAAGATTAGTGAGTGTGAAGTTTTTTTAAAAGTTTTTGTGCATGGCAAAAAATTGTCTGCCCTTTTCTACATCAAAAATGCTCAGTATACGTTTGCATTGCATGAAAAGGGCTGCCATTTGAGTATGAAGGATTTTAAATCCTTACACATTACCTGGGTATAATGAGTCAAGCACTGTTAGCAGCACCTGCTCTGGGGAAAAAAAAGGGAGGGCTAGTTTTTTAATAGGAGTTGCCTTTTAAAGTCACTGGTGGTGCTTAAAGGGTTAAAATCAGGGCTGTTTAAAGACATCTCAGATGCCGCAAACAGCCCTAATTGCCCTGCCATGCATTTGCTAGTGTGACACCCTTGGTGGCTTAACCAGGATAGCGGTGATGCAAATCGTGTCCCAGTCATGCCGTTTGGCGACCATGCCTTTTGTCACTTGATCCAGACCTCCAAAAGATGGCAGGTAACACAGTGGCCTGCCCTTCGGTGTGTGCCCACTCAGGTCTATATAATCATATCTTATTGGTGTCATTACAGAGAGGGCCGCGATCAGGGGTGTGACAGCCCATGGCACGAAAAGGGGGACCTGTGGGTCCAGGGGGCCCGGCCCCGGTTGATTCCAAACCAAGTGACAGCTTGTCTATGTGCGCTGGGTGTAAGGATCCCTGCACGTCACCCAGTAGAGACCAACTCGGCTACCAAGAAATCTCCAGTTGGCCGCGGCATCTGGGTTCCCTCAAAGCACTCCGCTCCCTCAGTGGTGAGTCGATTAGTATGGTCTGCACATCATAGGGATACAGACAGATTGCTGAACTGCCAGACCACCAAGGCATACCTTATATGCCCTTGCAGGACCACCACAGATTTAGCCCACTCCCTGTAAGAGCCGCAAACGAGGCAAAATGTTTTATTTTTAACTAGTTTATATGTAGCTACGGGCGAGGGGTGCTTCAGTAAGCGGTCCCAAGATTTCGGCCAGTAGGCCTGATTACAGAGGACACCACCCATTCTGCAAATCAGCCTGCATTCATCCAAAAGAGCAGCTAAAACTGAAATGCTGAGGTATTCTCTGCACAAGAGACACAGCAACCCCCAACGTTAGTCTCAGCCTTGTAAGGCCCCATCAGGGGGTATAGTTGGCACCCCTCTAGGCACCTTTAGGGGTCCACATCTGGTTCACTCCCTAGGCGTAAAGAGGACAAAAATATGTCAACAAAAACACTGCGAATGATTAGAGACATAAAGTGGCCTGCCCTTTGGAGGGTACCTCCTCAGGTCGGGTCTCCTAGGAGGGTTTTAGCGGGACAGTGGTGTCACTGGGGTTTATGTCACCCAGTGCGGTAGCTCATGGTGTCACCCCCCCTGAGTTTTACTACTGTTACTCATAAATCAGAACTCCCATATAACACTGAATGTAACGACAATAAGAGTGACATTAACAGCTAGCAACCCCAGCTTAACCCCTTCACTGCTGAGCCATTTCACCCTCGTGTGCAGAGTTCATTTTGACCGTTTTGTGCTCATTATGTCTAAATGGGTTTTGAATTACCTTTTTATTACGGGTCCCAGATAAATTATATATCCTTCTCTTTCAGCAGACTTGTCAGACTCAAAATATATCATTATTATGTGTATTCGTCAAAAAAATTACATTTCCATTCAGATTTCAGTAATTTACACCAAGTAAAATGATTTTTTTCTTATTTTATCATCCAAATCTTTGTGGTTATATATTTTATAGGGTGTTCTAGTTTAAAAAATGAGATGGAAACCCGTTAACATATTTTCTTAAAAAAATGCAGGTTTTTTCACCCAAACTGAAAGAAACGCAAATGATCACTTGTGTTTTGAAGGATTGTGTTTTATGAATAATATGACATACAGGTCTATTCAAAGAAAGGTGAACCTCAGGAGAATGACTAGAGAAGTGAAAATGCTAGGTCAAAATAGCCAAACCAGAAAAATTCTCCCATTTATCTCACTTTCCAAATCGGCTATTTGGTCTAGATGTTGTTCTCTTCTCCTGCCAGTTCTCCTGATTTTCACATTTCTCTGAATAACCCTGCTAGTATAACACTGATCTTGCACCCAGCATGGGAGATGAGAAGGTGAGTAATGGCAGTGGTATTGCTCATTTTATGTGTGACAAAAGGCCAATGCCATTGCTATGAAACAAAAATAATAAAACAATTAAAAAACTTTGTATTGCATTTTTTTAATCTGGTCATGTTTGGAATCATTGGAAAGGCCAGACTCTGACCTGTCCATTGCCACCAAACTTGAGTTCATGGGGTATAACAAAATGGAGATACAGAGGTCCAAACGACCCCCACCTCTCCTCGCAGCAGGGTGGTGGCTTGTGATTTAGGCTAGGGTCAGACGAACGCATTTTTCGCGTCGACCGTGGAAAAGTGCGGTCGAACGAACGGACATATTTTTTCACGGAATACGCGGTAGCGGTCATACGATGCGCCTTTTCGTCCGTGATTTTGTACGGATCATCAATAAAACACTTTTTGTGTCTGGACGTTATGTTGGCCGGACATTAGCAGCGTCTGATGTCTCCCAATCACACACACACGCCGCTATGCGGCCGCAGCGCACTCTGTACGTCAGTAGTAGCGGTTTGACGTTCTCGAAAAAATGCGTTCGTTTGCCACTTGCGTTGCGCGGACGAACTTTCGTGCGGCCGTACTTCGTGTGTTCCCCGGCATTGGACGTCATTTGCTGCTAGCACGGCCGTGATTTTGTGCGGCTAAACGCACGTTAAAGCTGCGTTCGTCTGACCCTAGCCTTAGATGGACAAATGCGTAATAACGCATTGCACCATCGCCTCCACATTTGCTCTTGTCGTTGGTAATGAGAAGGTGAGTTAGTGCAGCTGCATTGTTTGCTTTATAAGTAAAAGCACATAATGCTACTGCCTTAGGATAGAGAACAAAAAAGGTAAATTTTGCATTTTTTCCCATTTTTCTATATTTACAGGTTACGTGGTCATATTTGGTATCGTTAGAAAGGCCAGACTCTGACATTTTCAATGACTCCTCACTTGACCTTGTTTGGTGTAAAGATTAGAGGCTCAGGGTTCCAAAGGTTCCTCACTGCAGTCTGCAGTTTAGGCTTTTGATGGAACAATGAGTAATAACGCATTGTTCTATCGCCTCCCCACTTGCTGATGACATGTGAAATGAGATGTTAAGTTATTGCAGCATCATGGTTCGCTTTATAATTGAAAAGTGACCAATAAAGCTGCATTAGAATAAAAGAAAAAAATTATATTTTTACTTATTTATATTTTTTACATACAACCTGGTCAACTGTTTTCTGGCCTTTACAATGATACCTCGCTTCACTTACCTGCTATGGTTCTGGAGATACGGGGGTCCAAATGACTCCTCTATCGCCTCCATAGGGAATTCCCTACCTGGCCAGTGGAGGTCCCATTTCTGTCATCATTGTGCCCATGTGCGATGATGTCAGTGGCCGAGGGAGTGCCCAAGGTGTGGTATGACTTCTAGGAAGTCAGACCACTGTGGGATTTCCCCTTGGACCCCAGCCAAGTGTTTAAATTGTAGGTATCTCTGTCTGGTGGTGTCACCAACTAGTTGGTGTCACCCAGGGGCGGTCCGCACCCCGTTGTGACACCAAGGTATCCAGATATTTAATTTCAGTGGAAACTGCACCATATAAAAATCAGACTGCTGTCACCCAAAAAAGGCAGCCAGAACCGAAATGCCAAGGATGTCTCCCTGCACAAGAGATACAGCAACTTCCTACGATCTCATAAGCAGGGTAGAGCTAACACGTCTCTAGCCTCCAGGCATCTCAAGTAATGGGTCCATGTCTGGATTACCCTCAAGGCTCTCTAGGTTTTATACATATATAACACAGCTGGAAGCCTGTCACACCATTTACCCAGGGGCAAATTTCCCATTTTTTCCTTTGCAAGCCAAGAAATGTCAGTACAGAACAGTACAGATTTGTAAAGCTGAACTAATGGCAGGCTTAGCACAAATGGAGACATTATAGGAAGAATTTTGTTTAATAAACTGATGTTTCCATATTCAGTGCCATTGCGAAATAAACATGAAGAAATGTTTAAAAAATATATACGCTATTTAAGAAAAAATATACACACTGTGAGAAGTACATGTTGATGTACTTCAAATAAATTGTAATATACAGGTGAGATTGGTCAGGAGCTGAAGGTGGCTGTGTATAGAACTGGCCGTCTATGGCTAGCACATTGTATGGGGGTCAGCAATCCCAACGCTATTTCAGGAAAGAGGTAAATAGTTCACAGTAGTTTATAAATAAATAAATAAGTGACAATGAATAAAGTATTTTACCAGGAAGGATACATTGAGATTTCTCTTGTTTTCAAGTATGTCCTGGGTTCAAGAACATTGAAATGTTACAGTTACAGAAATACAAAGTAATAAATGCAAGATATTAAAAAACAACACAAATATACAGATTAACAGAAAATAAATATGTAGGAAATATAGTCACTATGTTACATGTTACAGGTGCATTCTGTATTGAGGTATGTTAATAGGGAGCTCTTGAGTGACTTAAGACTGGGGGAAGATTTGATGGTGTCTGGGAGGTTATTCCATAATTGTGGTGCTCTGTAGGAAAATGAGGATCGAGCCACTGTCTTTTTGTATTGCGGTATTGCAAGTAAGGTGCAGGTCCTGGATCGGAGGTTATAGGAGGAGGGAACTGCTAGAGGAAGCAGTCTATTCAGGTAGGGTGGCAGCTTCCCAGAAAAGCTCTTAAACACCAGGCTGGAAAGGTGAAGGGTGCGTTTAGACTCCAGCGATGGCCAGTTTAGCTCTTTTAACATGTCACAATGGTGGGTCAGGTAGTTACATTGTAATGCAAAGCGGCAGCATGAGTTATACAATGTAGTAAGTTTCTGAAGGTGTGTTGCAACTTCCCTTTATGTACAGTCAGCATCAAGCATAGGTGAACTTTGCTTCACTGTGCACATAAACATGAGTTAAATGAGGTATTGTTTCAAGTCTTAAATACTGTATTAATCTATTTCTGCTGCTTTGGCACAAAATTTCCCCCTGTTCTTATTTTTGTGACTACTCCTTGTTATAAATATTTGAATATTTTGAGAAATTTTGTTTCATAAAGTTACAAGCAGCAAAGGTTGACAGACCATGAACGGATTGACAGCGTGCAGACAGGGCCACCTCTAGCATTTGAGGGGCCTTGGGCAAGAATGTTTTTTGGGGCCCCTCTCAACGCTTTCAACACCACACCTGTTTATACTTCACCATTTTTCAAAAAAAAGATACACACTGACCCCCTACGATCTTTCCACCTCTCCCCCAGATAGATTAGACATCCCCTCTCCCGTAAATTGAGAGGTGGCAGTCGCTAACACTTCTTATCATATTGAGGGTGTTATCAGTGGTGCGGGGCCCCCCAAATTGTGGGGCCCAGAGCCCCAGATAGGGAAGCCTGGTTGCTGCTGTTACCTTGCACGACATTTAGTTGCTTTGATTATGCAGCTGTCATTATGCTTATGGTTATAAAGTGTGAATTGGTGTAAAAGTGCAGAGGAATTACACCTTTTATCTAGAACGATGGAGCTGGAAACGTTAATTTTGGATAGATCCTGGGTGGGAAGATGATCCAGGGCCTCTTGTTTTTAATTGTTTGCCTGCCAGTACCTATTTGGGCAGATCCGATACTTTCAGGGTTATTCAAAGAGATCCGAATGGCTCCTGAAAGGGAACCGAACGCTGAAATTCAGTGTTCGGTTACCTTTCCTGGCCATTCGGCTATCCAGAGAGCAGGCAGTTCGCCAAATCCTGGTGAATTGCCTGCACATACGGTGCCTGTTCGTTGCCTGTTCGAGGGCAGTGAAATTACCACAGAGAAGCACTGCTTCGGCTATTCAGAGAACACAAACCAACAGTGAAAGGTTCCCGGAATGCCCTGCCATTCGGTGGTTTAGTTCGGCAGGTTTATTCAGGCGAATCCCATAGGCTTCAATGTTAAAAATATTCCCGTTTTAATACAATATCTAATAAACCGTTCATTATAATATTCAGCAGTAAAGAGTCTCTTTATGTAGAGATTTCTTAGGATATTTTAAGCATTTTTCGGGATTTTTTTTAACTTTACTTATTTTTTCTGTAACAGCCCTTTTTATTATCATTCATTGGATCATATGTAAATTTCAGACACTTTCACTCAGTAGTTTCTTTGCAAACAGCGTTTCACTTTTCAAACATTCAAGCAAACTGTTTTGTTTTTTTTTCACTCCATTCGTCTGCGGTGCCGGCTTTATCCGGCGGCTGCGCTGCGTGTGATCGGCTCCTGCTCGGGTTTTTCCTACGTTTTCGGCAGGTTAATCCAGATGTTTTTGCGGGTTTCGTTGTGCGTTCACCCTCGTTTTGCGGTGAGTTTTCGGTAGATTTTCAGTGACTTTTCCCTGCATTTCGGTGACCCTGTGGTGCTTGCTGAATACACCGCAGGGTGGCCGAAATGGGATCTGCCAATCGAACCGAGTTGAGGAGAACGAAAAGTCACTGAACGTGCGGTGGCTTTTTGATTCTCTTTGAATAAGCCTGTTTATGTGGTATAAAATCAGATATATTCATTATAGATTATTGCCATAACATTTATATCAAGGTAATAGTGTGAGTGTGGCGCTCGTCTTAATATGTGAAATGTGGGAGGACGTGCTCAATATAGGCAGGTGCTGCAGGACGGAATGTGTGTTTACAACCTCAAAAACACTGTTAAAATGGAAAATAGAAAAAGACAAATCCGGGCGCACTTTAACATTTATATCATGCACATTATTAGTAAGTGGGTATTTGAGTACACAGCTTTCTGCACCACGGTCTGTATGTTTTCTGGGACCTGAGCCCTCCTCGTCAACTTTCCGCTCTCATATGAACTTTGCCTTCCGGCATCCTCTGATTTTAGAAATTAAGCACTAGTTTAAGTATTCAGTTATATTGACCTAAAATATACAATTCCGTTGCAACTTGTCTTGGTCCCATACAGGGTTGCATGGGGTAAAATGGTTAATGCTGCGCATGATGCCAAGCAAGTTCCCTGTAGGTGCCCAGTGTTGCTCAAGCTGTCTGCCTGCTTTATTGTATCTCCCTCCTTCCTCCTTATTCTGACCACACACCAGAAGACATCATAAAAAAATACTTCAAATACAACCACCTCGCTGTGTATTGTTATTTATAGTACATGAGCCTGGAAATGGGATAATTACACGAGGCTCTCTTCTCTGGTCAGTGGGAACATCAGTCTTCCTCCCAGCCACCCGCTGGCCAGGCCCAGGCCTCTAATTAGACTGACGGCGGCTGCCCTGAGGGAGAATGGATTAACAGTGGCCAGGAAAGGCAATCCTGGGTAGTGTCCTAGTAGAGGGTTTTTAAAGACACAATAACAGGCAAAATATAAATATATGGTCAGTCTGAAGGCATTTTTTCTGGTTCCATTCGTAAATTCTTTAAGGAATATGTATACAAATTGTTACCTTGTGTTTTGTGTTGTACCTTCCCTGCGTCTTCAACTATTTATTTTTTATCATGCAGATAAAAAAAAAGTGCGCAGTTGGACTGAAAATGACAAGCTGCCCTCCCTTCTCACACGTGCTACGGTAACCTTAGCGGATCAAACTTCTAGGCTCCAATCCAGCAACCCAAAAGGGTGAAGGAAAGTCCTGAGTCCACAGACGACATAAAAGTTACAAAATTTACTGGTTAATCCAATGAAATTAATACATCAAAATCACTTATAAAAATATCATGTAGCCACCCAAACATTAACACACGCAGGGTTATTCAGAGAGGTGAAAACACCTCTGGCACTGGCAGGAGAATGAACAATCTAGACTAGCCTTCAAAATTTCCACTCGCCTGCTCGCATTTGGGAGAGTGGGGCGGACTGACCCGTGCTGGGGCCAGGTTCAGTGTGCCGCCGCCTTAATTCACAGCTCCGGTATCGGACTCTTGGAGTCCGAATCCGGAGCTGTCTCTGATCGGCGCTGCCCCCTCCCGCGCGGCCCATGATGTCCACGTTTGCGGGTCACCTGCCCACCCACAGCGTATGATGCATCACATAGGAGGGGTCAGGTGATGCGCGGGAGGGGGCGGCACCACTGCAGCGTGCCGTTCCCAGACTCGTGTTATGAGTGTGGGAGGCACGCTGCAGCCAGGGGCGGATCCAGGAGGGAAAATCGCCGCCGGTGTTCTTCAGCTGTCCCAAGGAGGCGAGCGGCCACTGATATGCAGCTTGGCCGCTCGCCTGGGATGAGAACCACCTGACCGGCTGCGCGGCTGGTCAGGTCGTTCCCGGCGAGCGACCAAGCTGCATATCAGTGGCCGCTCGCCTCCTTGGGACAGCTGGAGAACGCCGGCGGGCGGAGGTGAGAGCTGGGGGCTATACACCCATCTGTGAGCTGGGGGCTATAAACCCATGTGTGAGCTGGGGGCTATACACCCATGTGTGAGCTGGGGGCTATACACCCATGTGTGAGCTGGGGCTATACACCCATGTGTGAGCTGGGGGCTATACACCCATGTGTGAGCTGGGGGCTATACACCCATGTGTGAGCTGGGGGCTATACACCCATGTATGAGCTGGGGGCTATACACCCATGTGTGAGCTGGGGGCTATACACCCATGTGTGAGCTGGGGCTATACACCCATGTGTGAGCTGGGTCTATATACCCATGTGTGAGCTGGGGGCTATACACCCATGTGTGAGCTGGGGGCTATACACCCATGTGTGAGCTGGGGCTATACACCCATGTGTGAGCTGGGGCTATATATCCATGTGTGAGCTGGGTCTATATACCCATGTGTGAGCTGGGGCTATAGACCCATGTGTGAGCTGGGGCTATACACCCATGTGTGAGCTGGGGCTATACATCCATGTGTGAGCTGGGTCTATACATCCATGTGTGAGCTGGGGCAATATACCCATGTGTGAGCTGGGGCAATATACCCATGTGTGAGCTGGGGCAATATACCCATGTGTGAGCTGGGGCTATATACCCATGTGTGAGCTGGGGCTATATACCCATGTGTGAGCTGGGGCTATATACCCATGTGTGAACTGGGGCCATATACCCATGTGTGAGCTGGGGCTATATATCCATGTGTGAGCTGGGGCTATATATCCATGTGTGAGCTGGGTCTATATATCCATGTGTGAACCGGGGGCTATATACCCATGTGTGAGCTGGGGCTATATACCCATGTGTGAGCTGGGGCTATATACCCATGTGTGAGCTGGGGGCCATATATCCATGTGTGAGCTGGGGCTATATTTATATCCATGTGAGCGGGGGTACAATATATATCCATGTGAGCTGGGGGCATATATATCTGCCTGTGCCAAACTAAGGGGACCTGTGCCTATGTAAGGGCACCTGTGCCAATGTAAGGGGACCTGTGCCTATTTAAGGACCTGTGCCAATGTAATTAACATTAATTGTTAATGTTATTTATTTTTGTAACTTTATTCTGAATAAAACATTTAACGGTCATTTTGTAAGATATTTTAAGAGTGCATGTTTAGGGGAGGAGTTAAGGGCGGGGTTAAGGGCAGGGGATAGGTGGGGCAACTGGTGGCAAGTAACTCTTAATGTCTGGCTAGTAGCTTGGGACTTGAAATTTTGAGCCCTGATCTAGACCAAATAGCCGATTTGCAAAGTGAAATAAATGGGAGAATTTTTCTGATTTGGCTATTTTGACCTAGATTTTTCACTTCTCCAGTCATTCTCCTGGTTTTCGCCGCTCTCTGAATAACCCTGTTAATGTGCACCTGTCATACTCACCTACAGGATGTCACTATCTTGGTGATAACATTGGCACACCTTTGGCAAAGCAATCTCAGATGCAATCGGAACTGCCAATGTTTACTTGGCAGGTGCGACCAGAAGGTTGTGGTGGCACCCAACAAGTAGGGATGCACTTCAGTGGCAATATTACTTTGTTTGCATGCTAAATAGAATAAACAGTATGTTAGTATGTTGCTGTACTGTACCGATGCCAGCTACAACACGTTACCATTTCTTTATGCTTACTTTTGGACTTTTTACATTCCACTGGTATTCATAGAAAGCCTTTTTTAAGCCTTAATATAAGGTAATATTTACTGTATTTACCCATTTTTTCTTTTTTATGTCCGCTGTCTGCAGCAAAATGGTCTTTCAATTTCTAATCTATTGTTTTATACCTTGTCCATGTATATAGTATTGCATAGGTCAAACAGGCTTGCTGGCACCTAGAAGGTGGCAGCATTTCTTTCCACACTGAATGAGAGATAGGAGAACCAAATATGCAATATACTGTAAACAGGGCCGGATTTATAACTAGGCAGAGTAAGCAGGTGCCTACTGGTGCATGCCACAAGGGGGCGCCTTGCGCTTTTAAAAAATAAATATTATATATATTTTTTTTTTTACAATTTACAGTAAATTAGACCACTGTATCTCTGGAGCCCTTTGAAAAATATTACAAGATCAAACACTTTATCAGACCTGCCAACTTCAGCAGGCCTGAGACTGGGTGAAAGGGGGCATGGTCATGGCAAGATCCACGTAATTGATGTTATGACCACGCCCCTAAGGGGCTTGCCGCTTCAGTGCTTACAGAGAAATATGGCCTGCTGCCCTGCCCAGCAGCCAATCAGGCTCTGATTTAACCATTTATGCAATGCAGGGGTCAATAAATAGGCACTCCTGTTGCATTTTCCCTCAGGTCTCCCTTAGGCTAGGGTCAGACGAACGCAGTGCGAACGCTCGTTTAGGCGCACTTAATCATGGCCGCAGTAGCAGCAAATGACGGCCAATGAAGGGCAATATACGAAGTACGGGCGCACGAAAGTGCGGCCGCGCAACGCAAGCGGCAAACGAACGCATTTTTTCGAGAACGTGATACCGCTAGTACGGACGTACAGAGTGCGCTGCGTCCGCTAGCGGCGTGTGTGCATGATTAGGAGACGTCAGACGCTGCTAATGTCCGGCCAACATAACGTCCAGACGCAAAAAGGGTTTTATTGATGATCCGTACAAAATCACGGACGAAAATGCGCATCGTATGACCGCTATCGCGTATTCCGTGAAAAAATGCGTCCATTCGTTCGAACGCACTTTTTCACGGACGACGCGAAAAATGCGTTAGTCTGACCTTAGCCTAACAGCCTAGGGCTCTTGATTGTTTGGAAGGTCTGAGGAAAATTGGGTGTCACACGGCTGGACCATATGAGTTGGCAGGTCTGCTTTATGCAATCAGCAAATCTATGCCATTCACATATTTCTGTAACTTATTAATAAATAAATGTTTAATACATTAATAAATTTACATTATTTAAATGTTATAAGGCATTCTTCTGGAGGACACCAAATTGGCCATTCAAAATTTGCCAAATATTGGCGAATTGCCAGCGAAATACGCTGACCTTGAGCAGCAGTGAAATCCCAATAGAGAAGTAATGGTTAATCTATTCAGAGACACCGAACAGCACCAAAATGTTATTGAAATGCCTTGATTTTCGGTGGTTTCATTTGACAGGTTTAAGCAGGCGAATCCCATAGGTTTCAATGTAAAAAGAATTCCCTGTTTTTCTTGTATATTTATTCAACCATTTATTCTTTTCATTTTCAGCAAAAAGTCTCTTTATTTTTTTTAAATCAAGTATGTGTTGCAACCAGCAAAGGTCCACCAGTCGGCGCGGACACACGTCCAATTCCAGATACTCCAAAAATAAATAAATACCGACTCCTGAATGTGGTCAAATTGAAAAGGATTTTAATCATCCACAGTGAGCAGCAGAAGACAACGTTTCGACACAATGGTCTTTGTCAAGTCAAGTCTCTTTATTTTTTTAGGCATTTTTAGGGATTTTTTGCTGCAAAATTTTTGATTCAGATTTTTTTTCAGATTGCATATGATTTTTTATTCTGTTACAGGGGTTTTAACGCCTTTTAAAAGTCAAGGTTTTTTTGTTGTTGTTTTTTTTTTCCCCTTGTTCGGCGACTGGACGGCTTTTTTTCTGATGCGTTCGGCGGTCTGTTCAGCAGGTTATCGGATCGATTCGGTGGTTTGCCAGGTTGCCCAGTGGTTCGAGGATTGATTTCTCATTTTTTTTCGGATTGATTCGGTGGTTTTTCAACGGTTTTTTGATACGTTAGGTGGTATTCCGCAGTTTGCAGTTGTCTTCGGCGGATTTGTCAGTGGTGTTCGGTGCATCGATTCGGCGCACTTCAGGCACCCTGTGGTGACTGCTGACTTCTCCGCAGGGTTGGCGAATTAGGCCCTGTTCACACTGTGCGATTTATCGTGCTGATTTTGCCACGACGTCGCAGCAAAATCCGCGCAACGTCGCGCTTTGTAGCTTCTCCAATGCATTTCAATGGAGCTGTTCACATCTTGCCGCGCGACGTCGCATGTCGCGCGTCGCAGTAGCATGTCGCTGGCACATGACCCTTTTTTTTGCGATTTGCTATCTGCGATTTTGCGATTTGCATTGGTGGCGCTTTGCAAAACTCGCACAAAACCGCGACGTCGCGCAACATTATCGCACTATGTCGCCAATATGAAAATCGTGCAGAAAATCGCATAGTGTGAACGGGGCCTTAAGGGCTGAAGTGCACCGAAGGAAAGAACACCGAAACTTCGGTGCTCTATAAATAACCCCTTAAATCTAACCAGCACACATTTCCTGCTTTGACATTTCGGGTTTGTGCTCTTTTTCTTCCTATACAAAGTGTGTGGCTCCCTTTATCCCTGTTTCCTCATGCTTTCGTGAATACCATTTTGTATTTATAAATTGGATTTCATGCAGTTAGTTTATTATCCAAGATTCTTTCTTGCAATTACTTACAGGGTTATTCAGAGAGCGTGAAAAGCAGGAGAATGACAGGAGAATGACAGGAGAATGACAGGAGAATGACAGGAGAAGGACTGGAGAAGGACTGGAGAAGGACTGGAGAATGACAGGAGAAGGACTGGAGAATGAAAAATTCTAGGTCAAAATAGCCAAACCAGAAAAATTCTCCCTTTCATCTCACTTTCCAAATTGGCTATTTTGACCTAGAATTTTTCATTCTCCAGTCATTCTCCTGCTTTTCATGCTCTCTGAATAATCCTGTTAGTATTGTTACGATGCATTGTGTCTCTGTTATTGCTATTGTGCTGTGCTCTCCTGCAAAACCATATCAATTATTATTTAACAAAAAAAATCTAACCAGCAATGCTGTGTTGACCCAGATTCGTGCAAACGGTATTCATGCCGTGTTAAAAATAAATGTTTGCTATCATTGCTTTTTTTAATTAACTTGCTTGATAACAATAGGTTAATGAATGTTTTGCACAATCACTGGTGTCATCAATTATTCTCACCATTTAGTAGACCTGCTGCCAGACTGGTCATTTAAAACCAGATTGAGATTAATTCCACCCTCGGCGGGCCGGATCAGAATGGATCAGAGGGTATGTTTAGTGGGGTTGGTATTTTCCATTAGCCATTGTGGGAAGATGCTGGCAGGGCTTACTACCAGTAGCCACAAGCTATAAAGTAAACAATTTTTTTTTCATTCCATTTTAGATCATGGCCTCAGAATAAGTAAATTCTGCTTTCTATAATGTTTCAATTCAAAGAGAATTTATTTTTTATTTCTTTAACCCGTTGTGACAATATCAGGACAGACAAACCAGGACTGTTGACGTAATGCCTAAAAACAAGGCTGTTCCCTTACCATAAAACGTTTTAAGCAGTACTGCCATCTGGAAATACATCTGGTTGGCCTGTACATTAAACCAAATATCTACCTTCCTGAGCCTTTGTTAAGAGATTATTACGTTGTTAAAGAAATTGCGCCGTATAAATTACATTCCATCTGATGCGCTGTCTGACAACTCTGAAACCTTGATGTGTTTATTACCTTTTTTATTTTAATAGAACATGTATCATCATAATCAAAAATCCAAATCCAAATAATTAAAAGGGTGCCATATAATGAAAAAATAAGTTAAATTTGCATAGATGGAGCTATAAGCAGTTGCTATAATGGTTCCTCTTAGTCCTTTCTGTCACCCCCCCCCCCCAATAAATTAATACAATAAAATTTTATAGTTACAGATATAATCCATAGATTGTGTCTCGCACTAGAATTTGCCTACAGGTATTCTTTTTCATGCTTCTACTTGAGTTCCTTTTCTTAAATGTGGAGCAATCACCATGGAAACCAATAGAATGCTCCTGTTGATTATTCCATTTCGCAACCATCAGAATTGCCCTAAACATTGTTTCCATGGTTCCAGGGCATTCCGATAATACTTAAGCCATTCTAAATTCCACAGGACAACTGCAGCTCTTGTAGGCCACACCCTGAGCCCATCAAAAAGCCCGTAACAATGGCTGGAAAAACTAGACCATGTGTAAACTCTACAAGGTGTTGAATAAAGAGGTTTTTAAAATGGGGACTTTGGTGTAAAGGCTATTCACCTTTTGTGATTGTTAAGATTACTAGTTTCAGCCCAGTGCACACTGGGAATTTCCATTTATAATCAGAGGTGCATGGAGAATTTCTGGGGTTCCCAAATGCTGGGAAGATTTTCCATCCACCTCCCCTTAAATGCCATTATTGATATTATAAAATTTGGTCATGCTCCCAGTAATGGCTAACCTTGACCCTAAAAGTAAGCCTAAAACAAACACAAACAGTAAACTATTTGTAATTACAAACCTACCCTAACCCTAAATGTTGCCTGACCTGAACCCTATAAATGGATTGCTTCCACATTGGAACATTTTCAGAAGTTATCGAAAATTTTCAAGTGGTTCCAAAGTTTTCGATTGCTTCTGAAAAAGACACAAAGTGTCAAATTTGAAAGTGTCTGGACCAGGGGCGGACTGACCCGTCGGGCTCTTGGGTACTGCCTGAGGGCCCGCGGGTTGGTTGGGGCCCCATTTTGGCAAATACTGGCTGGCTCAGTGGGCCCCCAGTGTGCCCTGACGGTTTCATAAACCCGCAGCTCCAGTATCAGACACTCAGAGTCCAAATCCGGATCTGTCATTACCCAGCACAATGGCACACTGCTGTACCTCACTGAGGCTGAGCGGCTGTGGCGCGCATCAGCGCAGCCGCAGTTACTCTTTCTGAACTGGAGCGTCGTTTTTTATTTGTTGTCATTTTTATTGTATCCTTTGGAATGCGACCAGGAGGTGGCATCCCTTCCACGGGAAACTCTTTTCATGTAAAGCGCAAGCTTGTAAAACATTTCACACTCAGCATACGAAATACAGAATGGCATCAGTCATGTAATAAGGAAACATACCATCATACCATATCTGATGCACAGTAGTAGTATTGACAAGCGGCCATCACGGTCACGACGACCCTGACTGCATGAGTGGTCTCAAACCATTCTACATCAGCCCAGAACCCTGCCAGACGCTCAGTAGTACAAGCATGGGGGTAGGTGGACTGCTGCAGTGAATCGAACCTGAGGTCAACACACACCCTGGCTCCTCGTCAGTCACTGAGGCTTAGAGATTGATGCCTTAGGGGGACACGAAAATCATCCAATGAAAAAACACCAGTGTGATTTTACATTGTCACACCACGTATGGTTCACATATCCTACGAGAGGTGTGCAGGGAATAGTGACACAGCTGGAGTTATGCTTCCCGGTACATGCAGCTATGTGTGCATTTGGCGCAATTCGTGCAATCCCTTAAAAGGGTAGCCTGCCTGACGCTGTCAGAAAAGAGTGATGTCACCAGTGTGCAGGTGCTCGCTGTAGATACTGACAGGTGTGCACGCAGCCACACAAAAGAAGAATATTTTTTTCGTCAGATACTATAGGATGTCACTGGGGTGAGGCTCAGCCTCCCCTGACTCCGCGCCCGTGACTGTGACCAGTCACATTACCTTTAGCAGTGCATATATGGTTTTAACATAATGATAAAAGAGCAAATGTAAAAGAAATAAAAGATTTTACCACACATAACCCTGCTACAACCTGTTCTGTAACATAAGCATTGTCATGTGGTGAAAAGACTCGATAACTGTAAAATAAAATATAAATAGGTGTTCCAAATAAGACTTTCTCCATCTTCACGAAGTATCTTGTCCTGATCAACTATTCTTGTTATAGTATTATAGTATATCAGGGCATGAAATAACTCACTTAATGGGTTATTCACTCTTCCGGTTTGTTAAATGGAAATAACAGTGGATTTACTTCAGTGAATTAACTATCTAGGGAAGTTCCACTGTAACAAGAAGAAAAGGTGTCATCTGCGCTTATTCCAGCCAGGTCATCTTTGCAGCAACATATTCCGTTCCGTGGCTTTGTTTTTTGATCCCATGGTCGATTCGTTTCTGGGAGGGCATAAATGAAAGCCCACCAGCCTTTCCAATGGCTGAAAAGCCGCATGAGTGGATATGGTTCGCTACACAGCAGCCTGTGGTTTCATTGGTTAGGACTCACCTTCACTAGGAGGTGCCTTGACGTTGGCAGGTGAGCTTACACTTCATTGGCCATCGCAATAAAACAAAGCCTCTAATTCTGTTTAGTTTCACACGGTGTTACAGGAATAAGCGCAGATGACACCCTTTTTTCTTGTTATGTTTTATACATGTTGCTGGGCTGGATACATTTGGTGGTTGCAGTCGCCCAAGTGGAGAATAGGCGCGACCCCGCTCTTCCTGTACTATGTTCCACTGTAGATTTCTGTACTTTTCACCATTTTTGCCACTGTAGCTTCTGCCAAAGTCGTCTTGCGTTGCTTCTATTGGAGCCTATTGAATATCTTCACTTTAAAATCAATTAAGTATATTCACTGGTGTTGCAAACAACGGCAGGGCAGCGCTTAACAGAGAATAGCCACAGTTCACGCATTTTACGGAAGAATAATGATGGTACTGTTGTTCACTGCTCTTTGCAAAAACTCGTCTGCCATTTTTGAAGTTTGGGTCTCTGGACAGCCGAAGTTCCCAGCAGTTGCAGCAATGTGTATTAATACTGTTGTTTCCAACTACAGTTAATTTCCTCTCCAGAAGAGAGCTTCGTGAAACACTTTGCAGATGGATGAAAGATGCCATTGTCTGTGTTTCACTGATCACCATTACATGAGTTCCAAGGAAAGCAAACCTAGAGGAGTGTCTATATAACAATGTATCGTGATGGACTTTTCTGCTCTAAGGGACCATTAACCTTAAATATGTGAAGAGCCCCATTGTAACAGGACATGCTTGCATGACTAAATGCACATATAAATTCCTCTGAAGAGCCGAGTAATAACAATTCTAAGTATTGTGTTTTTTTCCCCTCCATGATGCACCCTAGGGTGTACCAAACCCAAGATCCTGTGGACAATTGTTTTCTTTTCCAAGGACTTGCATAAAGCTCGGTCACTGAGGTTTTCAAATTAAAAAGATGCCCAAGATTATGAAATTAAGCCTTCCACTGATGAGCTTTACATTGATCACCTAACCCCATCCTGCTCTACAGGTCCCTGCCGCTTTGCGACCAACCCACTCGCATTACCCTCCAGCAAAATTCGAAATATTTTCCTACTGTTAGTTGATGTCGTTGTCCAGGGGATGAGGAACGTTATGGTCAGTACACAATACACCTGCTCAGTGTCAGGGTGCCCTAAACGAAGCCAAGCCGTAAAACAGGCAGGGCAAGTAATAGATCCTTGATGGCCACCAGACGGCTATTCATGCTGGTGTGGACAAACAGAACAGTACTGGGAAAATGCATGAGGGACCCACATCCACACTAAAAAAAAAAGTTACGAGTCATTGAATTGTTTACATTTTCACTGATGGAAGGGGAGCGTCAAAAATAAAATTTAATTGGTTTCAACTTGAATGGCGACATTCTATCCAGAAGCATGAGTTGGGAAAAAAGCGTAGACCTCACCGAGGAGAAACAAGAAAGTCGATAACTTAATGAATTTAAGGTGGAGTTGACTAACATGGTTATTCAGAGAAAGGTGAGACTCTGGAGAACTTTTGTAGAAGTGAAAATTCTAGGTCAAAATAGCCAAACCAGAAAATCTTTCCCCATTTATATCACTTTCCAAATCAGCTATTTTGACCTAGAATTTTCACTTCTCCAAAAGTTCTCCAGAGTTTCACCTTTCTCTGAATAACCCTGTAAGTATTTTAACTTGGGCTGATGGATTTCCATAGACTTGTGGAAAATCGCTGAGATCTGTTCAATTGAGTGAATTGTTTCTTAATGCGGTTACGCTCGCAATTGCCTATACACATTTTTACATAGAAAAGGAAATTTACCATACAAAGCTCCATTTGCATACCTTTTAATAGAGGATTTATTGTCTCCCTGGGGAGAAACAAACTCTTATTTAGACCTCATTCCTGTCACCTTGTATATTGCTGCAAAGGATATGTAAGGAGATGCCCCACCCTCACTGCAACAAACAGTCATCAAACTTTATTGCTACACTAAAACAGCCAAAGAAAGGGCAGAATACAGGGAGAGCTCTTTTGTCACTCACCACTGTACAGGGATAGGATTCTGGGGGTTGTAATTGTTAAAAATCTCAGTGCATTATAGATACAATGTGATATTGTAATTTTCATGATAGTTTTAATCCTAATTTAACCCCTTCATGACGCCGGGCATCGCCCATTGGGTGGGGGTTAACGACAGCGAGGCATACAGGTACGCCTTGTGGTCAGGTTCCGCTGCAGGCCTCAAATTTGGCCTGCCCCCACAGCTGATGGGCAGTGCACGTCATTGGCTGCAGGGGGACAGTCTGAGCTCAGGCCGTCTCTCTGCAATGATGCACGGTGCATGCTGGCTGCAGGGAGTGGCCGAGGCGGCCCATTGAAGACAACGGGGTGTACCTGTATGCCCTGCGTCTTCAAGGCCCACCCTCTGCACGGACGGCATAGAACGTCCTGCGGCAGGAAGGAGTTAACATCAATATTTCTGGAAACAGCGAATCAATAAATAACAAGTTAAAAATCTGAAAATATTGATTATTCTAAGCATTCCAGACTATATGCAAAAACTGTTATTTTATCCAAAATGTATACGTTAACAAGACATTCCATTTTTCAAACAAATGTTATGCTTTTTTTCCGCTCAACAAAACGTGCTTGGTAGTGAAAGGGTTAATACAGCACTTCCAGAAGCCAAATGATACTACCTTTCGGCACATATGCTTCGGATAGTAGTCTCGACATTACCATCATAGAAGTGACAATGGGTGGACTTCCGAGGAAGGCCAAGTTTCTAATCCCTTGTGGATATACCTCTGCAGGACAAAGTATTAAATCTAGTTCATCGATCCGCACAATGACCTGAGCTGCATATTACTCCTTGTTTCATGCCAATGTATTATAGATAGTGAACACCTGTAGGTGGGTGTTATGTTTTTGCCTGTTCGCTATCTGTAATACATTGGTGTGATGGGAGTAATATGCAGCTTAAACCATTGTTTGGATCGATGAATTTGATATGATACTTTTGCCTGCGGACGTATATTCTCTTATGTATGGTTTGGTTGATTTGATCGATACAGCGCCAATTATTGTGGTCACCTTTTTGTGTTTCTATCCTTTAGGGCAGTGTTTCCCAACCCTGGTCGTCAAGTACCCCTAACAGACCAGATTTTAAGGATCACCTTGAGGAAATGCAGACTGAATCCTGCAATCACTGAGCCTCAAATCATATCACCTGTGCTGTGCTTCAGATATAATGCAAACCAGGCCTGTTAGGGGGACTTCAGGACCAGGGTTGGGAAACACTGCCTTAGGGTCAGTAGTTTAGTATTGTAGTTTAGTTTATATTATTTGGGTATGTAGGTGCTTTGGTGTAGCTTATGGAGATCTAGTTTATTTGGGTCAAGCGTCTGGTCTGACGGATTAGTGCAGTTGTGTCTATACCAGCTGGGATATTGCCGATTGTTTTTCTTTTTTATCTCCCCTTTTGTTGGGGTGTTATACTTTATTGGAGCAGCAAGAGAAGAAGGAAAAGCAGTAACACAGGCTTGCTTTTAATAGGAGCTTTTATTCCTGGAGCAGCAATGTTTCGGTCCTGCACTTAGGACCTTTCTCAAGCCACCCTTTGCTTAAGAAAGGCCGTGGGTGCAGGACCGAAATGTTGCTGCTCCGGGAATAAAAGCTCCTGTTAAAACCATGCCCTTCAAGACTGGTCCTTCTTCTTCTTCTCTTGCCTTCTACTTCAGGGCTGGTAACCCTGGACTTGTGGAATCATGGCTGCAGCAGTACAATCATGCATGTGCAATTCTATTTGGTTGAGACTATATTGGAGTGGCAACTACCTTGTGTGTCTTGTCTAAGCCATAGGCTAATATTTATTCAGACTACTTTGCATAGTGTGAGGTCATAGTTTTTTTATATCACAATTCAGTGATTTAATCCTACCACACTGCTGATTGACTATTTACCACGTTTTGGTAGATATCCTTCATCAGTGAGCTGATAAATGTCATCGGGGCCGCATCAGCAGTTTGGTCACCCTCAAAGGGACAGTTGTATCTGTAGGACTATGTGTCCACTCTTTATTATCATAAATTATTGTCACTGCATTCAATTATTACTGTTTTTTGTTCACACATGGATTTGCCCCCAGCTCATGGATTTGCCCCAGCTCATGGATTTGCCCCAGCTCACACATGGATTTGCCCCCAGCTCATGGATTTGCCCCAGCTCACACATGGATTTGCCCCAGCTCATGGATTTGCCCCAGCTCACACATGGATTTGCCCCAGCTCACACATGGATTTGCCCCCAGCTCATGGATTTGCCCCAGCTCACACATGGATTTGCCCCAGCTCACACATGGATTTGCCCCAGCTCACACATGGATTTGCCCCCAGCTCATGGATTTGCAACAGCTCATGGATTTGCCCCAGCTAACACATGGATTTGCTCCAGCTCACACATGATTTGCCCCAGCTCACACATGGATTTGCCCCCAGCTCATGGATTTGCCCCAGCTCACACATGGATTTTCCCCCAGCTCATGGATTTGCCCCAGCTCATGGATTTGCCCCCAGCTCATGGATTTGCCCCAGCTCATGTATTTGCCCCAGCTCACACATGGATTTGCCCCAGCTCATGGATTTGCCCCCAGCTCATGGATTTGCCCCCAGCTCATGGTTTTGCCCCAGCTCTCACATGGATTTGCCCCAGCTCTCACATGGATTTGCCCCAGCTCATGGTTTTGCCCCAGCTCTCACATGGATTTGCCCCAGCTCTCACATGGATTTGCCCCAGCTCATGGATTTGCCCCAGCTCTCACATGGATTTGCCCCAGCTCTCACATGGATTTGCCCCCAGCTTACACATGGATTTGCCCCAGCTCTCACCTGGATATGCCCCAGAGGCAGCCAGCTCTCACTTGGATACTTGCCCCAGCTCCGGCAGGGGTTGAGGGGACCCAGATGCCGGGCAGGCGGGAGTGCCTGCCCGGTGACCTGAACAGTCCGTCCTGTTGAAGGGGATGCGGCTGCGTGCGTGCGCGCGCAGGTCACGCGGTCCGGCCAGTCAGGTGGTACAGAGACTCAGTACCACCTGATTAGCCAGACCACGTGACCGGCTGCGCCTGCACACAGCCGCATCCCCTTTAACAGGACGGACTGTTCAGGTCACCGGGCAGGCACTCCTGCCTGCCCGGCATCTGGGTCCCCTCAACCCCTGGGCCAGTTTAAGGCTGGCGGGCCACATGACGAGGTCTGGCGGGCCGGATTTGGCCCGCGGGCCTTGTCTTTGACACCAGTGCTTTAGAGTCTATATGGAGCTTAGTTATTTTATTATGCAAATTCACATGGTGGGACTTCTAAGTTATCGTAACACAAAGATGTAAAATATTGATATATATACTTTTTGGATGTGTTTGCTGTCCCCTAGTGGTATGTCTATGCTGCCTCTTTTCTTTTTCTTTAGATATTGCCATATACTCAATTCTGATTTTTAATGGTGTCTCGCATATAATGAATAAGGTTGAATCTTTACGTATCATTAGTATTTAAGTGCGTGTTATAAACCTTCCATTGTAGGCCCTAGAGCAGTGATTCCCAAACCTGTCCCCAGGACACTCAACCAGGCCAGATTTTAAGGATCACCCTGGGGAAATGCAGACTGAATCCTGCAATCACTGAGCAGCAAATCATATCACCTCTGCCGTGCTTCAGAGATCTGGAAAAAGTGGCGTGTTAGCGGGTCCTGAGGACAGGTTTGGGCAGGGCCGGCGCTGCCGCTAGGCGAGCTAGGCGGCCGCCTAGAGCACAGTGCCCGCCTAGGGTGCAGCCGGGCCTGACCACTTTAAAAAATAAACTTGTGTGGTGCTGGTTCCTCTCCCGAAGCGAAAGGCCGCTGGCTTGCAGCTTGGCCGCTCGCATGGGATGGTAACCATGTGACCAGCGCACGAGATCCTCTCGCGAGACCTCTGCGCTGGTCAGGTGGTTTCCGGCGAGCGGCCAAGCTGCATGTCAGCGGCCGCTCGCTTCCTCGGGAGAAGACGCCGGCGGAGCCAGGTGAGAGCTGGGGACAATATATACCCAAGAGCAGGGGGACAATATATACCCAAGAGCTGGGGGCATATATACCCAAGAGCAGGGGGCATATATACCCAAGAGCAGGGGGACAATATATACCCAAGAGCAGGGGGACAATATATACCCAAGAGCAGGGGGACAATATATACCCAAGAGCAGGGGGACAATATATACCCATAAGTTTGAGCTGGGGGGAAATATATTTATCCAAGTGAACTGGGGGCAATATATATGCCCATGTGAGCTGGGGGGCAATATATATACCCATATGAGCTGGGGCAATATATATACCCATGTGTGCTGGGGCAATATATACCCATGTGAGCTGGGGCAAAATATAACCATGTGTGCTGGGAGCAATATATACCCATGTGTGCTGGGGCAATATATATCCATGTGTGCTGGGGCAATTTCCATGTGTGCTGGGGCAATACATACATACAGCCCATGTGAGCTGGGGGCAGTAATGTGTGGTGTTTATGAGGGTATCACAGCGCTCCACAGTAATGTGCAGTGTTTTTTTGGGGGGGCACAAGTAGATGGTCTTGCCTAGGGCGCAAAATAGTCTAACACCGGCCCTGGGTTTGGGAAACACTGCCCTAGAGGTAGGTTCAGTTTTTGCTTTTGTTTTTTATCCTATTATTTTTGCATGTGTCTTACTCATCATGGCACACTGGCAGTCAAGCATCACTAGACATCCAATCTTTCGAGGATTTGGAGGTGTCCTCCACTGATAATTGTCAATGATTTACTGGTAAGTGGTATCATTGGACTCAGAGTGAAAATCCAACTATTGCCACCAAAGACCTAAATAGGGCTCCCTAGGGTCCATTGGAATAACTGATTTTGTTGAAAGTCACCAGGTGTGAGTTAGGGATGAGCTGTTCGGGTTCAGACGGTTCTGAGTTCGGCCCGAACTTTGGCAGTTCGAAAGTTTGAACTTTGAACTTTTTGGGTGTGTTCGGTTCGAATTCGAAAAAAAAAAAGAAATTTTGAAAAAAGTATAGAAAATGCTTAAAAAAATACTAAAAAAAAATCGAGAAATAAAGAGACTCTTTACTGCAGAATATTATAAGCAACGGTTTATTAGATATTGAATTAAAAACTAATGTATACGTGGAAAGATTCTCAAAACTAAATGACCTCTGTTCACAAACGGGAGTAACAACAGGTGTTTTTAGTCTGGTAATCAATTTGATACATTGCACACTATACTGAGGTACTGAGGGGGTGGGGTGGTGTCTGCTTTTGATTGAGATTTGAGAATTAATTTCCCTCCTAAAACTTCCTAATATGCTGCATTTAACTGGTGTTTGAAAAAAATTCAAAATAACATCTAAAGCAATGTTATTTTTCACCTCGGGATTAAACATTCACAGGGTTATTCAGAGAGCGGTGAAAAGCAGGAGAATAACTGGAGTAGTGAAAATTCTAGGTCAAAATAGCCAAACCAGAAAAATTCTCCCATTTATCTCACTTTCCAAATCGGCTATTTGGTCTAGATTGTTCTCTTCTCTTGCCAGTTCTCCTGGCTTTCACCTCTCTCTCAGGGTTGTTCAGAGAAAGGTGAAAACCAGGAGAATGGCAGGAAAAGAGAACAATCTGGACCAAATAGCCGATTTGGAAAGTGAGATAAGGCTAGGGTCAGACTAACGCATTTTTCGCAGCGACCGTCAAAAAGTGCGTCCGAACGCATTGCCGTATTTTTTCACGGAATGCGCGAAAACGGTCATACGATGCGCATTTTTGTGCATGATTTTTTACAGATCCAAACCAGGAAACTTTGGGTGTCTGGACGTTATGTTGGCCGTACATGAGCAGGGCCTGACGTCTCCAAATCACGCACACACGCCGCTAGTGGACGCAGCGCACTCTGTACGTCCGTACTAGCGGTTCTGCATTCTCGAAAAAATGCGTTCATTTTCCACTTGCGTTGCGCAGCCGGACTTTCGTGCGACCGTACTTCGTATATTGGCCATCATTGCCCGTCATTTGCTGCTAGTGCGGCCTTGATTAAGTGTGCCTAAACGCACGTTAAAAATTCGCTAGTCTGACCCTAGCCTAAATGGGAGAATTTTTCTGATTTGGCTATCTTGAACTAGAATTTTCCATTCTCCAGTCATTCTCCTGCTCTACACCGCTCTCTGAATAACCCTGACAGGGTTATTCAGAGAAAGGTGAAACTCAGGAGAATGACTGAAGAGAAAATTCTAGGTCAAAATAGCCAAACCAGAAAAATTCTCCCATTTATCTCACTTTCCAAATCGGCTATTTGGTCTAGAATTTTCCATTCTCCAGTCATTCTCCTGCTATTCACAGCCAAAAAATCAGTAAACTTTTTCTGCGTGTCCGAAAATGTCTCCTCTTTTCATACAGACTGCCGCCCCAAGCAGTTGTTTATGAATAGATTAAAGGAAAAGCATTTACCGTCATTTGAAATGTCATTTTTTGTTTTTACATATTTCTATACATCCTAGAAATCCGCCACTTCACGGGCAGGTTATGGGGACCTCCTAGGCACGATATTTGAAGGAATTTTTCGTTTTTATTTTTAACCCATATTTCATGGAAAACTCACTGTCCCTTTAAAAACTTTTTTTAACTTTTTGTCCTTGTTTCCTGTCCCCCAGGGCACTACCCGGACCCCCATACACCTTTTATGGCAAATATCTAGCATATATGCCCTCTTGGAGGGCACTCTAAAAACCGAATTTTCAGCCCCATTGACTTGTATTGAATTCGAGTTCGGGTTCGGATATGAACATTTGGGAAGTTCGGGTTCGGCTCCGAACCAAACTCAGGGAGTGTTCGGCTCATCCCTAGTGTGAGTCTTTCCTATTCACGGAAAACCTCTCAATTTGTCTTTCTTTCCGATATCTCATATCTTAGAGAGGTGTTATTCACTATGGGGACCAAAATGGGTTCCTCTGTGACACCCACTCTTACCTCTCTTAGCCCAACCTTCCTCCTCTATATACCTCCTTCACTCTGTGTTTTTTGGGTTTTTTCCGCTTTCCCTCCAATTTTTCATTTTTGAATCCTCTAAAGATAAATGGTGACAGGTTTAGTTGACACAGCATGGGGGTAGCACATATCCTCTTTAATTTGTGTTGTGTGTCAATTTGATTGTTCCTCAGTCTTGACTAATTGTTGTATTGTACAGATTTAGTTTAAATTTTTGTAAATTCTTCTTTCTTTTATATACTTTACTAGTCTATTTTATGTATGTATGAAAACCTCTAATATGAAAAACTTTGAAGGTGAAAAACCAAACAAACCAAATAGCGGGCCCCATTCCATGGTTGCCAATAAACAGAGAACTGGTATGGCCTAAAGTGAAAACAAAAAAGTTGCAAGACAATATCCCTTACTGGCCTCCCAGTTAATGTACCTATTCTGACCTCGCCGCTGTGTTTACGGCTGAAATCAGAATAATAGGAAGCCGCTACCTGATACCGGCAGTGTCGTCACACCCCAACGGTATTGGCGCTCCAAGAAGGGTTTTGTGTGAAAGAATTGTGGCCTTGCAGCCCTCTGCACCTCGGGATTTTAGGTAAATATGGGATTTTGAAGGGGGGCTGATCATAATGTGTTAAGTGGTTTTGCAAAAGCAGAATCACTGAACACCATGTTCTGGGAGTCAGTATTTCTTTCAGAAACATTGACCCCAGAAGAGAACAACGTGCTACTGTGGAATAGCTCATTCTTCTCATTC
Source organism: Leptobrachium leishanense (assembly GCA_009667805.1). Classification (NCBI taxonomy): domain Eukaryota; kingdom Metazoa; phylum Chordata; class Amphibia; order Anura; family Megophryidae; genus Leptobrachium; species Leptobrachium leishanense. Next base: position 383,962,781 of record CM019064.1, on the reverse strand, counting down.
CAAGCGCAAATTAATGGCTCCAATCCAAAGTTTAAGAGTCGTTAATTTACAGTAAGCAGGTGAAATGTCTGAGTTGCTTTCGGCAAGGTCAGAATAAGTGCTAGATTCATTAGGATATCAGCTGGATTCGTTCTGAATCCCAGTAAGAGTGGAATAGAGCTCAATGTATTTTACCAAACACCAGTTTTCGACAAGTATCCAAAGGTCATTAGTGGTGTATTCTTCCCTCTTGTGGCAATTTTGCTTAATTTGTCAAATCTATACCGCAGTAAACTTAGGGCTCGATTTAAATCGGCCCAATGCCCAAAATCTGGACTTTTTTCAGGGTTATTCAGAGAGAGAGCCGACCTGGCCCCAAAATGTAACCAGACACTAAATTTCAGCAAACGGGGACATTTCGGGGCCATTCAGCTATTCAGAGAGCAGGCAATTTGCCAAATTTGGGCGAATTTCCTGCACGTACAGTGCCTGTTCGAGGGCAGTGAAATCCCCCATAGAGAAGCAATGTTCGTCTATTCAGAGACACCGAACAGCTGAGGAATGTCAGTGAAGTGCCCTGCCGTTCGGTGGTTTCATTCGGAAGGTTTATTCAGGTGAATCCCATAGGCTTCAATGTTAAAAATATTCCAGTTTTAATTCAATATCTAATAAACCAGAATTCGTTTTATTCTGCAGTAAAAAGTCTCTTTATTTTTAGATCTTTTAGGCATTTTTTTAGGACTTTTTTGTTTTCTTTTTTTTATAGCGTTTTTTTTTATTTTTCTGTAACAGACCTTTTTATTATCATTCATTGGATCTTATATGTAAATTCCAGACATTTTCATTCAGTAGGTTTTTTTTTTGCAAACAGCGTTTCAAACTTTCAGGCGGACTGCTGTTTTTTTTTTCCACCCCGTTCATCTGCGTGTCGGCTTTTTTCGGCAGCTGCTCTGCACTGTGATCACAGGCTGCTCGGATTTTTCAGGCGTGTTCGGCTTGGTTTTTGCAGTGGTTTCTGCAGGTTTTTAGCAAGTGTTCGGCGAGCTCATTATGACCGTTTTATGCTCAAAATTTATAAATGGCAGCCTAGGTCCTATTTAATTAAACCCCGGCAGACAAAAATAAAAAAAACAATTTTTTTTTATTATTATTATTTTACACCAAACCAGGTCATGTTTGGTATTATTGGAAAGGCCATGATCAGACCCTCTAGCTGCCACGGATCAGGAAATAGGGGGATCCTTTGGATCCCCCTATCTCCACTTGGCAGCTAGGGGGTTAACTGGCCCATTGACGTCCTCACACATATGGTGAAGATGTCAGTGGGTGGGGGGGGTGACCTGGAGGCCACCTCCATGTTTGAATCGCCCAGATTGGTGATCCGGCAGCAAATTAGTTAAATTTATACACAACTAAAAAAGGGAGACTCTCCCCTTTCCAGCGGTATAATTCTTTTGTTTCTAGCCATAATGGTTGTGGAGATAGAGGGCTCCAAATGAGGCGCCCCTCCCCTTAATGGATTTTACTGCAGGTGCCTGCTGATGACATCATCGTGCCTGCCGGCCCCCCCGGAAACAGCAAGGCAGACTACCAGCCTGCCAGACACACCGTGGGAGCCGGCAAGGGAGGTAAGTATCGGCAGGAGGGAGGTTAGGAGACCGCTGACGTACCATGTAGGTCCGCGGGTCTGAGTGAGACCCGTGGGCGTCATGGAACGTCTGCAGTCGGGAAGGGGTTAATAATATTCTGTATATCTATATAGCATTGCCTTCCCTAAGGGGGCTATAAAGAGAAGTTCCAGGATATTGGCTAGATAGTAAGAGTTTGCGCATGTGAAGGCCTGATATTCACAATACTGAGCGTTCAGCTAATCGAGCCGTAACATTTAACATGTACCGGCTGGATGGAATAGAAGTAAGATCACTGCTCTATAACCGTGGAGACCCAGAGTCAATCCCAGCCAGAGCACCTCTCCAGTAAGTGTCCTTGGGCAAGATACCTAACGGTACATACTTGCCCACCACACAATATCAGCTGTGTCCAGTGGTAACTTCTCTACCATTCAACCGTGGAGAAGCAAGTCACATCCCATTCAGCACTTCCCTCCAATACAACTGTGGAGAAGCAAGTCTCAACTTTACAAGAAGCAGGTTCAACCTAACCACCAGGTCGCTGCTCTACGATCATGGAAAGCCAACTCGATCCCACTCAGAAGATGCCACCAGTGAGTGTCCTTGGGCAAGACACCCAACGATATGGATGCGCCTACCACACAAAATGCTTGTACATCTCCTAGTTTGTAAGTTCCCATGAGAATAGGGTCCCCCTGAATCAGGCCGTATCATCTATGTGTGGTATTCTAATGTATCAACCCCCAAACTGATCTTGTAAAGCGCTGCGGAATTTGTGGCGCTATATAAAAAAGGATAATAATAATAATAACATTTCAGTAAAATGAAAATAAAAAATAATTTCGAACCAAAGTCATTTCATTTATAAGCACACAGGATGGAGGCCAGAAGTGATAAGTGAAGGCTGCCTAGGTGTCCTTATTTATGGAAATGAAACCCATATTAAGGGGAGCACGCTCGTGCAATGGATATTTTATGACAAGGCCTGTTATGACGCTTCTCTACCAGGGAAGGAAAGTTATCCCTGGCCTTCTAAGCAGTAAGGACCAAGCTACCAGGGCATCTGGAAAAAAGAAAAGGAAGCAGGTAAGGCTGAAGTTGGAGACAGGGCCGGATTAACATAGGGGCTGATGGAGCAGCAGCTCCAGACCCATGCCCCAGAATAGGCCCAGAGAAAAGATAACTATGTATTGATTGGCATTTGGACCCCTATATCTCCAAAACCATTGCAGTTATAGGGTCATGTGAGGTATCGTTGGATAGGCCAGAGCATGACCTTTCCAAACATGATCAGGTTTTATGTAAAAATAAAATAACGAATATTTCTTTATTCTTTCTAACACAGCAATATTTTTCACTTTCAATTAAATCAAATCAAATCAAAATAAGCTTTATTGGCAGGACCAAATACATTTTAGCATTGCCAAAGCATAAGGGGAGGTCATATGGGGTGGAGGGGGGGGTGTATATATGGCATATATGGCGGGGGAATGTCAAGTCCATGGACATTATCAGGGGTAAGGGACAATGTGAAGTGGGATGGGGGTGATTCCGTGTTGGGGATTTAGAAGTCCGGGATCTCTCATGTTCCTCTCAGTCTGTGACATTCTGTGACGTATTCGGCAGATATTTTCACCGCCGGCTCCTCTTCTCCCAGTATGATGTGGAGTTTCCTCGTCTCTTCCATAGAGGTGAAGTCCGGGATGAGAGTGGAGAGTCTCTGGAAGTGAGTTTCCCTCAGTGCTGAGTACTTGGGGCACTGTATGAGGAAGTGGACCTTATCTTCCAGGGTCCCCTGGTCACAATGCTGGCACAGTCTATTCTCCCTGGGCTTGTAAGTCTGTCTATGCCGCCCTGATTCGATTTCCAGGCTGTGGGCGCTCAGTCTGTACCGGCTCAGGATCTGTCTGTCCTTGGGGTCTTGTAGTAGCTCCAGGTATGGGGCCAGTTTGTATTCCCTCTGTAAGGATTGGTAAATGGTGAGTTTCTGAGAGTTTGCTATATCATGTCTCCATTCTCTGATATAGTTTTCCCTGGAATCATTAATTAGGGCCTTTATTTGATATTTTGTCAGCTTGCATTCATGGGGGCTTTGGATGATCAGGGTGGATATGAGTTGTTGCAGCCCACATGGTTTGGGGTGGTCCTTGTTGGCCAGTAGGGCTTTATGGTGGTATGAGTTGATGCACTTTTCAATTATAAAGTGAACAATGATGCTTAACTAACTCACCATCTCATTTCTCATGTCACCAACAAGTGTAGAGGTGATGCCACAATGCGTTATTACGTACTGTTACACCAAAAACCTAAACCGCCGCACTGCAGCGAAGACAACTGGGGGGACTTTGGAACCCTGCGTCACTAATCTTTATACCTCACAAGGTCAAGAGAGGTGTCATTGGACAGGTCAGAGTCTGGCCTTTGCACTAATACCAAACATGACCATGTAAAAGGAAAAGGAAACAAAAAACATTTTTGTTCCAAAGTGATGGCATTGTCCATTTGTCATCTATTTATTTATTTATAAAGGATTTTACCAGGAAGGATATATTGAGATTTCTCTCGTTTTCAAGTATGTCCTGGGTTCAAGAACATGGTTACAGAAATACAACGTAGTAGAATGCAAGATATTAACATAAAACCAATATACAGATTAACAGAAAATAATTATGTAGGAAATAAAGTCACATGTTTACAGGTGCATTCGGTGTTGAGGTATGTTAATAGGGAGCTCTTAACCTCCCTGGCGGTCCAATTTTTTCAAAATTTCGTTTCTAAAAGCGTCTCAATTTTTTTTAAAGGAAACGTGGTTTTGTACATAGTTAGCCTGTAATAATTAGGAATCACGCACTGAAATCCGTGCAATCAAGAGTCCTTACTGGTAAAATCCTTTATAAATAAATAAATAAATAAAAAAATAGTAAATACACGGAGTCCGATAAAGTTTGAAACACGACATAATAATTTATTATCCCAAAAATAATTATCCAAAATAATGCAAATAAATTATATTCAATAAAATACAACAAAAAACACTGAAATCTGTCTGAAAACAAGGGTAAGAGGATGTATGGTCTATTTCTTATCCTATACTGCCGCCTAGTGGCCATTCACAAACTTTGCACTTTGTTTTCTACAGTGTAAAGTTATATTTTTCTAAGTGTTCTGCTGGTCCCGCCCACCCTGCATCGTGTGACTCGCAGGGAGCCTTCCAGGAAGCAGCTCGCTGCGATCACACTGCGGGGGACAGCGAGGGAGCCAGGAGGAGGTGAGTATGCATCCAGCCCGAGTGTGGCTCGGGGTTACCGTTCACGGTAGTGAAATTTAACCCCGAGTCACACTCGGAATAACGCCAGGGAGGTTGAGTGACTTTAGACTGGGGAAGATTTGATGGCGTATGGGAGGTTATTCCATAATTGCGGTGCTCTGTAGGAAAATGAGGATCGAGACACTTTCTTTTTTGTATTGTGGTATTGCAAGTACAGTGGCAAGAAAAAGTATGTGAACCCTTTGGGATTACGTGGAGTTTTGCATGAATTGGTCATAAAATGTGCTCTGATCTTCATCTAAGTTACAACAATTTGAAAAACACAGTCTGCTTAAAATAATACAACACAAACATTATATGTTTTCAGGTGTTTATTGAACATCACATGTAAACATTCACAGTGCAGGGTGGAAACGTATGTGAACTCCTAGCCTAATGACTTCTCCAAGAGCTAATTGGAGCCAGGAGTGAGCCAACCTTGAGTCCAATCAGTGTGATATTATTGGATGTGTTGCTGAAAGCTGTCCTGTCCTTTAAAAACACACACCAGTTTTGCACACTATGTGTGGAAAAAAAAAGGCACAGCACACCAACATCAAAACCTCATCCCCACTGTAAAACATGGCGGAGGGAGTATCATGGTTTGGGGCTGCTTTGCTGCCTCAGGACCTGGACGGATTGTTGTCATTGATGGAAAAATGAATTCCAGAGCTTATCAAGACATTTTGCAGGAAAACCTAAGACCATCTGTCCGCCAACTGAAGCTCCGCAGAGGATGGGTGATGCAACAGGACAATGACCCATAGCATACAAGTAATTCAACAAAAGAATGGCTTCAACAAAACAAAATACGCCTTCTGGAGTGGCCCAGTCAGAGTCCTGACCTCAACCCGATTGAAATGCTGTGGCATGACCTTAAGAGAGCGATTCACACCAAACATCCCAAGAATATCGCTACACTGAAACAGTTTTGTGAAGAGGAGTGGTCCAAAATTACTCCAGATCGTTGTGCAGGTCTGATCTGCAACTACAGGAAACGTTTGGTTGAGGTTATTGCTGCCAAAGGAGGGTCAACCAATTATTAAGTCCAAAGGTTCACATACTTTTTCCACCCTGCACTGTGAATGTTTACATGTTCTGTTCAATAAAAACATGAAAACATACAACGTTTATGTTGTATTATTTTAAGCAGACTGTGTTTTTCAAATTGTTGTGACTTAGATGAAGATCAGAGCACATTTTATGACCAATTCATGCAAAACTCCACGTAATCCCAAAGGCTTCACATACTTTTTCTTGCCACTGTAAGGTGCTCGTCTTGGATCGGAGGTTATAGGACGAGGGAACTGCTGGGGGAAGCAGCCTATTCAGGTAGGGTGACAGCTTTCCAGAAAAGCTCTTCAACACCAGGTTGGAAAGGTGAAGGGTGCGTCTAGATTCCAACGATGGCCAGTTTAGTTCTTTTAACATGTCACAATGGTGTTTCATGTAGTTACACTGTAGCACAAAGCGGCAGAATGAGTTATACAATGTAGTAAGTTTCTGGAGGTGTGTTTGCGGGGCAGCTGCATACACTATACCTCCGTATTCAATAGCTGGCTTAAGCATTTGTTGTACAATCTGCTTTCTTCCCGAGGGGCTCAGGCAGGATTTGTTTCTGTACAGGGCACCTAGTTTGGGGTAAAGTTTAGATGAGAGTTTTTCGATGTGGGGGCCAAAGGATAGATTTGGGTCTAACCACATACCTAGATATTTGAGAGAAGTGACTGTGGTCAGTGTGCCATTTGATTTTGTCCTGACACATAGATAGGGATTTTGCAATTTATGTAGTTTAGGTGCTGTTCCAAAGAGCATCGTTACAGTTTTGTCAGTATTTAGAAAAAGTTTGTTATGTTTGATCCACTTTTCTACCCCTGTGAATTGTTCTTGCAGCACTGCCTCCAGCTGTGGGAGATTTGGTTTGCTGATATAGATTACAGTGTCGTCTGTGTACATGTGTACAGTTGAGGCTTTGCAGACTTGGGCAGATCATTTATGAATATTGTGAATAGCAGGGGGCCGAGTATTGAGCCTTGGGGTACACCGCACGTGACTGGGAGGGGGAGGGAAGTGCTTTCAGAAATGGACACATATTGCGACCGATCAGACACATATGATTGAAACCAGGTTAGCGTGCGATCACCAATACCAGAGTTTCTAAGTTTTTGTAATAAGATGCCATGGTCTACTGTGTCAAAGGCCTTGGCAAAGTCAAGGAAGATGGCTCCAGTTAGGTTTCCTTGTTCCATGCCAGCCTGGAAATCATTGGAAACTTTTAAAAGGGCAGTTGTGGTTGAATGATTTGGACGGAAGCCGGATTGATCTGGGGTTAAATAGCTCCAATACTGATAGTAATCGCGTAATTGAGTGTAAACACATTTTTCCAGAATTTTTGACATTACAGGAAGCAATGATATCTATAAAATGAGCAATACCACTGACATTACTCACCTTCTCATTTCCCACGCTTGGAGCAAGGTTAAAATTGTATATTTTCTCAGAAAAATGCAGTAACAGGTTCCCATTTAATTTCTTTTAAGAAGAATTCCCTATAGAATATCTAATCACAAAGGTTTGGATGCTAAAATGTGAAAGAATTATTTTACACGCTGTAAAAGATTGAAATCCAAATGGAAATTTCCTCACAGTATCTGCCTGGTTAGATATATCCGTATCTGCACTATTAAATAACCTAAAATATGTTTTAACTTCACTAAATTCCAAAAAAAGCCACCAAAATATTCAGCTCCAGGCCCATAGAGATCTTAATCCGGCCCTGGTTGGAGAGCGAAGAGGATATAATGGAAGAGATCATAAAAGGTAGTCACGTCCTGCAAGAGCCAAGAAACAAGGAGAAGATTTTTTTTGTGAAGTTATAGTTAGAAATGTATCAGCTTTCGACTTACTTTTTAATTGGAGAATACAATGTTTTTGTTTTACAACAATAGGAAAAAGAGATAAAATAAATCCAAGTTAATTTTCAGAAAGGGTAAAAAAATTTGTTTTATACCTGAATAAACGCTATACCAAGATAGGTATCTCATCGAACAAAACGTTTTTCAAATGTGAATTTTTTTTTGATTTTATAGTTTGTGAGCAAGAATGGATTAATATAAAACCAAAAATGTAGAAAAGAGGCAGTGTGTGTATGAGTGTGAGTAGCGGCTTGGGCTCAAAAGCACAATAATATAGCGCCACCCAGAGCCTGCTATGGGTATTAAGAGGTAGGATCTTTGCTAAGACAATCAAGTCTATTTACTAAAGGTGAAACTCCGGAGAAGTGGCAGGAGAAGGGAAAATTCTAGGTCAAAGTATCCAAACCTGAAAAATTCTCCCATTTATCTAATTTTCCAAATCGGCTATTTGGTCTAGATTGTCTTCTCCTGCCAAGTCTCCCGAGTTTACCTTTAATGAATAGACCTGAATGTCTTTTGCCTTTGAGGATGGAAAGAGTTAACAGTCCACAGCTACTTAAATCCTTTACTACGGAGATTGAGATATCTCGGGCTCCAAAAGGCACCATCTGGTGCCCGATATTGAGATATCTCGATCTGCAGCTATGCAGCCCTAAAGCAAATGAAATTAATTTGCTGTAAACAAATTTTGTTTGGGGCACCTTCTGCAGCCCAAAAGCAAAGTTGTAGCCCTGTGGGCATAATGCCTGAAGACCTAGAAACTGTGTAAAATCGGTTAACTGAATGTCCTGACATCGGACATTCAGGAGCCAACGCAGGGAACACGTGCTGCAACTGCAATGGCTGTAACTTAAATTGGCCGTAGATGGTGCCATCTACTGGCCAAACATGTTATTATTGTAAGAAATACACTGGGAGTCTGCCCAAATATGTCTTACTGTATAATTGATTAAAAAAGATTTTTCAAAAAAAGAAAACACTGGTTCCTGACAATGTTTTTGGAAGATAATGACCTTTCCATACTGTGTCACTAAAGAGGTAATACACTAAACACTGATATTCTGTTAAAAATTAATTGTTGCAAATAGAGAAAACATTGGCTATCCACTGAAGGAAAAATCTAACAACGGAAGGCAAAGTTCCGGAAAACACCTTGGCGCTACGATGTGCAACGGTACTACTTTAAATCTTCTGTAACAAGTGTAAACTGCGGCTATTCCCCATCTAACAATTTTTCATTGTTTGTAATACTGGTGAATATACACTGGCGATTTCAAAGTGCAGCTCTAAATAAACAACAGCAGGCAACTTGAAGTGAAACATCAGTGAAATATGATGACATCGACAGTAGGTTACTAAAAGAGAAAGTACTGTGAAAACTAGAGAGAAGGAATACACTAGACATCTCTGACAGAAACACCTGGAGAGCCAAGTTTGCTGACCCCCTGTCCTAAACAAACCCTCAGCCACAGCACCCACCCCAAAAACCACACGGCACAAGGAATACTGTTGTCAGGAACCACAATGTACCCTCAGGCTGCAGTCACACGAGTGTTCTTGAGAGCAGAAGGAACGTCTGTGAGAGTGGACGTTCCTTCCACTCTGACGCCCGTGTGGCGTATGGCCACCCAGCTGAGCGCAGTTAGTGTGCTCATCACTGCAAGGCTCGATCCTCCTATGGAGGATCGTGCTTTGTAGCCCTGTCCTACATCCGTCGTAGCTTTTTGACGGGGAGGCTTAACTCACGTCCAGTGTAACGCGCACACACCGTGCAGCCCTCCCTATCGAGCCGTCACAAAGCTGCGACAGACGCAGAGAGGAGCGGTCACACAGACGCACTCAGTGCGCTCGTGTGACCGCATCCTTAGCTGTAATGAAGCACGGTATTATTTGTGAATCTTTAACGCTGTATCTGCGTTTTCACAGACGGGTTGTAGAGTTGGGTAGTATAGTAAGTTCAATCCTTTGTGTATAGGACATCATAATGGTTGTACGTATCACTGGAATTGTTGCAGGGTTACCAAAAACAGAGAAGCAACACCACCTCTCCCTCCAATAGCTGTTATGGGTTTATAACTAACTCCCACTGCGCTTGGAGTGATGGGAGTTGTAGTTTTAAAACAACTATGGAGGTCACATGATCCCAGCTAATATCCTGACTCTAATTCTAGGTTCAGGGCTCCCCCTGCTGGTCGTTCTAGAGAAGACACATACAGGAGTTTAGTCCATGGGCTGATCTAGCCTCTCTGGGCAGTGTTGGTGGTGGCTTCAAGTTCCAAACGACTTGGTAAGAAGGATATAGTGTTCATATCACCGGAGGGGATCACGGGTATGAGGGAGAAGCTAGATAGGATGGAGGTTTTGATGACAGCAGCAAACACGTGTTGCTAATGATGGGAGGTGATACATGATGTGTTCCATCCCAAACTGGGTGTGACTGGGGATTGGAGAGAGAGGTTGGGGAAGGTATTATTCTTCCTACCAGCCCTGGATACCCGCCCAGGAGGCAACCCCTCCAGGGGTGGGAGGAGGAGGTCTTGTGGGGGGGGGGGGGATCTCTCCTGCTGGAGGAGGAAGTTCAGGAGGGGAATGTGTCATGTAGGAGGAGGACCGGGGGGGGGGGTCACTCCTGCAAGGGGTGGGAGGAGGTGGCCCAGGGGGGTCACTCTTGCAGGAGGTGGGAGTAAGTGGTGGTTCAGAGGGGTCAGTCCTGCGGGAGGTGGATAAAGGAGGGGATAAGGCTTTGCTGGAGCTGCATTTCATAGGGCAGGAACAGAGGAGGTGGTGAGTGTTTCACATGGACACATTGCGCGTTCCATAGCAGAGATACAGTGTCATCACACACAGTGCTCTGCTCTCCTCGAAGGTGTTACATGAGCAGCAGATGTCAGTCTTAAGGATATCCCAGGGACCTGACACATGCCCCCATCAATGACTGGAGTAAAGCTATCAGTCAGTTACAAATCAGTGGTAATGCACAAAATAAAATCTCCCATTGGACCAATACTTTGACATTGCAGATAAGTCGTACACCCCCACCACTATGATATCGAACGATATGGTAAGTTTTTACTGTGGAAATTTAAAGATACAGAACCCCAAATATCAACCCATTGCTTATATTGTGACTTTTTCCCAATACTTCAAAATGGCTTGAAAATAAAATCTCCCATTGGACCAATACTTTGACATTGCAGGTGCGTCGTACACCCCCACCACTATGATATCGAACGATATGGTAAGCAATGGGTTGATATTTGGGGTTCTGTATCTTTAAATTTCCACAGTAAAAACTTACCATATCGTTCGATATCATAGTGGTGGGGGTGTACGACGCACCTGCAATGTCAAAGTATTGGTCCAATGGGAGATTTTATTTTGTGCATTACCACTGGTTTGTAACTGGCTGATAGCTGAAAGAAGTGGCTGATAGCATTACCACTGATTTGTAACTGGCTGATAGCTTTACTCCAGTCATCAATGGGTAACCAGGATATTCACCATCCTGGTCCCTCAGATACTGCGAGCTTGTGGACTGAAAACCTCACATAAAGGGTAGAAAAGTCCAGAGGGTGGAGGCTGCCTCTGCTCTGGATGATTATCACCACGCTGACCAGATGGTGGACTCAAAGAAAATGGCTTGTAATGCATGGCCCAGGTCATTAATTACCTGCCTGACATTCTGATGGGCGAGCCTGTGCATCCTCTAAGCCAGGCGTCAGCAACCTTGGCCCTCTAGATATTTAACTACATTTCACATGAGGCTCAGCCAATGTAATGAGTAGCTGAGCATCATGGAAGATGTAGTTCCAAAAACATCTGGAGGGTCAAGGTTGCAGTCCCTGCCATAAGGCTCGTGTCAGACGAGTGCAGTGTGAACGTCCATTTTGCGCACATAATAACGTCCGTCGCAGCATAGAATAATCGCCAATGGAGCCCCCCCCCCACGAAGTGTGTCCGCACCGAACTGCAGGCGCTCAACGCACGCGGCAAAACGAACGCGAGTTAGGCAAGAACGTAAAACCGCTAGAACAGACGTGAGGAGTGCGCTGTGTCCACAACGTCCGCATAGCTTTGTGTGTGAGTGATGAACGAGGTCAGACAGACTGCATTTATACGTCCAGCATTTTTGACGGACAGAATGGTTTTCATATTTAATTTATTTTCCCTGCTACATCCGTCAAAAACAACGTCAGTTAAAAAAACCGACTGTGTGGCCACTACTGTGTCTTCCGTCCGAAAGTGCGTCTGTACTGCACGGGCGCACAGTCCGTACAAAATGCGCTCGTCTGACACCAGCCTTAAAGCTCAATGTTAATTTGTGATTCGCTGTGACCGTAAAAACAAAACTTCTCAAACAGCTGCAATAGCGATGTGTCCTATGTGTTCTTGAATTGGCCTACTTCACTACTTTGCATTTTATTTATGGAATTCAGGCATCGAGTCTCCATCCATTGTGTGATCCTCTGGAACATTTATTTTTGTGACCCATTGGATGACGGTTAAAGTTCTCCTGTCATGCCCACCTTACGTTGGTTTCCCTTTTGAGCGGGAATCCCTCCCTATATATGTGCCAGCTCACTCCGGACAGCTGACTGGCAGATTAGGAGACAAGGGTCAGCGTGTCAATCATCACGTGGACGTCACTGAGTGGTGATGTCATGACCCCGTCATCGCTGATGTCCAGACATGTCCACCTGAGGATGAGCATGGTGTTCCTGGCTAAGTGCAGTCTGTAATACTGCATTAAATCTTCAGGATCAAGATTTGTACTGGTGCTTGCAACTGATAAAGTGAATGACACCCTAAACTAAAAATGGGGGTGAGAGGGGTATAAAACGGAGGGCTTAAGGCTAGGGTCAGACGAATGCAGTGAGAACGCACGTGCAGCCGCACTTTATCACGGCCGTAGTAGCAGCAAATGACGGGCAATATACGAAAGTGCGGCCACAAAAGTGCGGCCGCGCAACGCAAGCGGCAAACAAACACATTTTTTCTAGAACGTGATACCGCTAGTACTGACGTACAGAGTGCGCTGCGTCCGCTAGCGGCGTGTGTGCGTGATTAGGAGACATCAGACGCTGCTAATGTCCGGCCAACATAACGTCCAGAAGCAAAAAGGGTTTTATCACGGACGCAAATGCGCATCGTATGACCGCTATCGCGTATTCTGTGGAAAAATACGTCCATTCGTTCGAACGCACTTTTTCACGGACAACGCGAAAAATGCGTTAGTCTGACCCTAGCCTAACTATTAATCCTTCTCCCAGTTTTTAATTTTGAGCAGTGTTTTTTTTTGTTTATCATGACACTGATACGGAGCAAACCATTGTCAAAGCACACTGCAGTTTATTAAGGATATATTTTTATCACTTAAATACTGTGTAATTCTATGTATGTTTTCAGTAAGGCAGGCGAAAACAATCTTATGTTTCTTTCCCCATCACCCTTCTTTTCTGTATGCTTTCCTTTCACACAATGCCAATAATAATAAAGTATTCAGCTTCTGTTTAAAGTTCGTTTTGATAATAATATAACTGCCCCGGGTGCCGTTACACCAACATTTCACACTCACACGCCTTATTCCTCATTCTGCCATTGCTCAGCACCAGGGCTGCCATCAGAAACCCTGGGGCCCCTTACTGAACCACTGTTCGGGCCCCTCTTTCCTTCAGTTGGCTATTTCTATAAAATAAGAAAAACGAGGCAAGCATTTTTTTTCCACCTTATTTCACAGGGAGTGGGCTAAACCCCTGGTAGATAACATGTGTTTCTTGGTGGGCGAGTGCTCGCTCTGCACCTCTACCTGAGGCAGACCATATTAAATCGCTCCCTCAGCGATTAGCCGGAGTGCTTTTACCAGCCACAGATGCCCCGGCCCACCGGGAAATTTCCTGGTAACAGGAAAGTAGATGATTGCCTACGGCTTGGCAAAGAAAGCAACCCCCTGGAACATTCTGGAAGGGGGGCATGACTGCTGGCCTGGGACGGTCAATCAAGGTGTGTGCAGGGTCATTGGTCAGGATAAATTATGTTAATGAGGTGGAGTCATATATATACACACAGGTGTGTATGATTACCTGTTCCATGTGCTGGTGATTAGAAGAGGTTGCATGTTCCCGCCCGCCCTCCCTGTTGAGGGTGGTTTTCTTTTTGTTCGTTTGTGTCACAGCTTGGCGGTATCCCTGGCCAGCGAAGAAGAAGTTATTGGATAAGCCGCCAAGTAAGGTGGGCTCTGGGAGAGACGTGCTCTGTTCCTGGTAAGTCAGGCTGAGCAACGAGCTCTGGGTTAAGTTATAACTGCCTGCCACAGGTTCAGTTGCGGTAGGGTCAGCTCTAATTGTGTGGTGTTGGATTATATATAAGAAATTTTGTATAATTTAAATAAAGCTGTGGCCTATGCCCTTTTCCAAATATACCGTGGTCTTTGTGTTTATGTCAGGGCATAGGCATAGAGGATCCAGGTATAAGCAGTCATGATATGTGAGCAGCCCCAGGTGATCACACAACAACACATAGATCAGCAGAGCATCTAAATACAAGTCAGCCAGGTCACCCCCAATCAATCACTACACATGGTTTATGCTGGGGACCTGCGGTAAGAAGTGGAGCGCATTGCTTCCCAGAAGAAGCTATCACTGTCATTGCAGATAGGAAAACCCTTCTGATCCTTGGACAGATCTGCCATTAAAAAACAAAAAAAACAACCCAAAACCGAGGCAAAACGTAAACTCCATTTAATTGTTAAAAATTTAAAGAAAAAAATCTCCCGGCTTTGGATTCCGGTACTGGAAATATCCAGTAAGATATTTTAAGGTAATTAAGGAAGGGGATGTGGAGACCAAGGGGGCCGATGTCTTAATAATTAACCCCCTCCCCTTCAGAAGTTGACACTGGTGCAAGTTTGGGCGGCTGTAATATGTAAAATGCTCTTTTGGGTACAATGTGATTAAGAAATGCAGGTTTGTGTTTCCAGGGCCTCTCAGAGGACACGATTTGGGCTACTTCCCCTTTTGAACCTCTCTGTGTGTTGCTAAAGCATGATTACGCAAATTTGTGGTAAGAGAAACAACATTTGTTTCACAAACGATCAGTGTTATTCAAAGAGAATCGAAAAGTCACCGCACGTTCAGTGACGTTTCGTTCCCTGCAATTCGGTGCGATTTGGTGATTCTAGTTCGCCGACCCAGCAATGTATTCAGCAAGCACCACAGAGCTGCCGTACTACAGGGAAAACCCGACGCACACTCACTGCAAAACCCGCCGAACACTCACTGAAACCTGTAGAAACAGCTGGATTAACCCTGCCAAACACGCCAGAGAAACCCGACTAGCCGCCGATCACAGCACAGAGCAGCCGCTGGAAAAACCCAACACGCAGACGAATGATGTGAAAAAAACAAAACCAAAAAAACCTTTGCTTGAAAATTTGAAACGCTGTTTGCAAAAAAACTACTGAACGAAAATGGCTGAAATTTACACATAAGATCCAATAAATGATAATAGAAAGGGCTGTTACAGAAAAAATGATTTAAAAAAATAAAAAAACGGGAAAATAATTTTGACAAAAAGATCCTAAAAAAATCTACTGCAGAATATTTTTACTGCAGAATATAATAATCAACGGTTTATTGGATATCGGATTAAAACGGGAATATTTTTAACATTGAAACCTATGGGATTCGTCTGACTAATAATGCCGAATAAAACCACCGAACAGCAGGGCATTTCGGGAACTTTTCACTGCTGGTTTTTGTTCTCTATCGGGATTTCACTGCCCTCGAACAGGCACCGTATGTGAAGGCAGTTTGCCAAATGTTGGCGAATTTCCTGCACAACATTTGGCGAACTGCCTGCTCTCTGAATAGCCAAATGGCCAGGAAAGGTAACCGTACGCTGAATTTCAGTGTTCGGTTACTTTTTGGGGCCAGATCGGCTCTCTTTGAATAACCCTGTATGGCTATTTGTTTTATCTAGTTTTAAGCCCCTTTGACAACGCAGGAGCCATGTAACCATTCTGCACCCATCACCAGGCCATGGTATTCTCACTTTATCAAAAATGCTTAAGGGTAAACAGCCCCTTCTCAGTTAGGCCAGGTGCTCACGAGCGCACTCAGAGTGGAAGGAACATCCGTGAGAGTGGATGTTCCGTCCACTCGACGCCCGCCTGCCCCCCCCCCCTCAGTGCTGCAAAGCACGATCCTCCTACGGAGGATCTCGCTTTGCAGCCCTGTCGACGCGCTTCGGCGGAGAGGATCTCTAGGCGCGCGCACCAGCATGTGACCGGCCCGTTGCGGCATCACATGGCTGCGATGGGCGACGGTAAGTACGGGTGCACTAAAGGTGTACGTTTAATAAGCCGTGCTAAAACTAGCTTTATCACGAGTTAACTTTACTCAGCAGATCTCTTTGTTTTACTCAGCTGCACAGAGGCTGTTTAATAACCTGAGAAAACAAAACTTATCTCACATAAAGGCTGTGAAAGTGTAACCGGAATCCACTTGGTTCACTCGGGACGAGGCCAGACCGGACATGAGCAAGGATTGTCTGAACACGAGTCTCTTCAGGAAAGGCAAACTTTTACTGTGACGTCACAGAATGCTCAGACAGGATTGAGTCGCAAAGACTGAGCATCGATTATACAGTGTCCTGAGGTTTTATACCTCAAATACATAATTAGGTACATCCCAATTAGTCCACCTCCCGGTGACACTATCCCACCCCACGTGGGTTAGTACCTCCCTTAGTCTAATACAAAAGACATTTCATTAATTGGCCGTAAATTGGCAAACTTTGTGTTAGTAACAATAAATCATGATTAGTTGCTCTCACTGTTCCGGGCTGTGCCTGGTTCCCTAACGCCTTCAGTCATTTGTTACAAATGGCACCTGGTCTGATCTCTATACTCCTTTGTATTTCTGCGGGCCCCAACGACCTTGATGTATCTTTCTCTGTGCCTGGAACAGCAGAGATCTTTCTCAACGCTTTAATTGCTTTTCTGCTAATCTCAGCACATTCCTAAATTTCAACTAAAAAACTACCTAATTATTTTCAAGTGAACCAATATTCTGAACAAGATGGTCGCCTGGCTTACACTGGCGGCCATCTTCCAGCCTATTTCCACTACATTCCCCCCTTGGCTCAAGTCTCAGGCTCTTCTCCTGAGACTTGTAGCCATTACACCTCACTGCTTCTATTCTCAAGTTCCTCATATTTGGGGGGGCTTGTTTTTGATGGGAACATACCTTGTGGGATAATCAGTGGTATATTTTGTGTCTGTGTGGGTGTCAGTGCCCTCTTGCATAGCGGCCATAGGCAAAGCCCTATACGATACAGTAGTGCCCCTACAACCAAGATCACCACTACCATCAGAATCATAGATCCAATCTGTGAAATAAATCTCAGAATGGACCCAAACCAATCTCCGATTGCTCCGAACCCACGAAGTGGATTCCAGCCTTCAGCAGCGATCCTCCTTGCTGTGTCCTGCAACTGTGCTACCTTTTCTTGGTGATCTTGAATTACCTGATAGTAGTCAGGGACATCATGTGTAGCATTCTTGGTGAATGTGCAACATTCATAGTGCATCGTCATCTCACACAATCCATTCAAGGCTGCACTGATCTGTTCCAGTGCCATGTTGTGTATCATTTGCACCTTTCGTATCTCTCGTACTTCCAGATTCAACAACTGAATATCCCAACTAGTCTTATTCAAAATCTCATCCATCAAACTGGCATAACTGTTCATTCTTGCCATCAACTCTCTTCCCCATCCAGTCCATGCTGGAAGCCAAGCCCACACTCGATCCGCTTTCTTAACCAACTCTCTCTTCTGTCTCTCAAACACCAGTGGGTACCTAGGATGAAGTATTGTATCTGAATTAGTGTCCTCCCCCTTACCTTCTGGATCGGGATCAATTTAGCCAAATAACACATTCCCGTCACTGTATGTGGTACCCATGTGTAGCACACTCCTTTACAACACACCTGATATCCTCCTTTCACTATAAATGGTGATGAATATAGTGTTCCCTTTGCTATCGCTATTGCAAACTGCCTCAACCGTCTCATCATGTCCCCTATATCCTGCCTTCCACTGGTTGCGTTCGCAATCTCTTCCTCTTGTTCCTTAGTGAACTGCCTGCATCGTATGTATATATAATGTGCCTTCAGTCCTGTTCTGAATATGTAAATGTACGATGTCCAATTGAACTGACTTGAGTTGCACGCCCCACCCTCGTTACTTATCTCTCTATCTGGGCCTAGTTGGAAGCACCACTCTGGTTGGTACACTGGTCCTATTATAGGATGCCAAGGACTGAATGGTTCTGGTTTCTCTCTGGGCATATCAACTGTCTGTACTGTAACATTTTCTGATGCAAACATACTCAAATTCATTGGAACAGATGCAAATGGTATATGAATTGTCTCTGGATGCAGTCTACTACACACCCAACATGTGGTCTGTCCAGACTTTTTAGCATAATCATATTTAAATTGCAGAAGTAGGTGTCCTTTTAGTTTAGTTCCAGATGACGCCTCTCGCTTTTGTCTCCACATGGTACGGTTCTCCATCACCGGGTGTGTGCCATTCCGATTTTTGGTGATGCTTGGACACTTGGGACATAGTCCATAAATCAGATGTGCAAGAAACAAAATCAATACCAAAATTGCCCCCACTGTCAAAAACCCTTGGGCAATTCTCTTTGCAGTCACATAAACCCAATCCCTCCCCGCCGGAATTTCAAAAACAAAAGACATTTCCGGTTGATCACGGGTCGGGGCCGGGCCCCTAAAAATAACCCTCTCAGCATTTTCCCTCAGTGGATAATTGGATCTCGCTGTATCCATCAGAACACCCAAGGGTTGAGTATCTTGGATGCTTTCAATCGAATCTCTCAGGGGCTCATGACTGTGGTCTTTGATAGCTTTAGCCTCAGTGGATTGGTCTCGTTGGGGATGACCTTCCATACTGGTTCAGGATTGGCTGCAGCTACCTTCAATCTGGAGTGATGTATCCACGGGACCACCTCGGCAACCTTTACTGCTGTAGGGGTTGATAACAGGACAAAGTAAGCACCTCTCCTTTTTGGGCCTAATGGATCATTTTTCCACTCTTTTACCCATACTGAATCACCTGGACAATATTTATGCAGTGGAGGGTACAAAAAGTGAGGTGTATTATCTCCCACCCACGTATTCAATTTCTGCATTGTCTTACCCAACAGTACAACCTGATCATTCAATTTAATTTCCCCTAATGCCCGAAGGTCCCCCCTTAGTCCATTAATCAGAGGGGTAGGCCGCCCGAACATAAGTTCGTACGGACTTAGCTTCAATTGGGGGGTGGGCCTGCACCTAATGTGTAATAAAACTATCGGGAGCACATCCAACCAGCCTAGTGATGTCTCTAGGGTGCGGTTCATCCTCTCGACTTTTCCTGAACTTTGGGGCCTGTAGGCAGTGTGTTGCTTCCAGGTGATACCCAATAGACGGGCAAGTTGCTGTAAACAGTTCTGTATAAATGCAGGGCCATTGTCCGACCCTATCTCAAGAGGCAGTCCGTAGCGCGGTATTATTTCTTTCATCAGACTTTTCACCACCTCCGCTGTCTTTTCTGTTCTTGTTGGAAAAGCTTCCACCCATCCTGTTAGGGTGCACACCATTACCAGTAGATATTTGTATCCTTTGCAGGGTGGCAACACTGTGAAATCTATCTGTAATGACGCCATCGGAGACAGGCCGATTGGCTGTTTCCCTGGAGGTTGAGACGGGCCCATTCTCTGATTAT
Organism: Leptobrachium leishanense; assembly: GCA_009667805.1. Classification (NCBI taxonomy): domain Eukaryota; kingdom Metazoa; phylum Chordata; class Amphibia; order Anura; family Megophryidae; genus Leptobrachium; species Leptobrachium leishanense. Next base: position 383,943,156 of record CM019064.1, on the reverse strand, counting down.
TCTTGGCGCATGTCACACACTGCTGGGCTATTGCTTTGCAGATTACTGACAGTCCTGGTACATAGAAATGTGGCTTCAATTGCTGTTCCATCATTTCTCTTCCTCCATGGGTACTTGCGTGGAGCGTTCTTACAATCTCAGGCGCCAGTGTTGCTGGTAGAACTATTTGTCCATTGTCTAACTGGAACCATCCGTCTTCTCCATATCCGCCTTGTTCTTCTGACAGCCATTTCTTCTCTTTCTCTGAATATGCAGGTGTCCATTCACTCAGTGGCGCCGGTAGGAGTGCAGCCACCACTGGTTTTACTTTGTATCGAGCCAATTCTCCACGGTTTCCCCAGACGAATTCTTCTTTGGGGAAATAGTATCGCCATGCGAAGAACAGCAGATCTTGTCTGTCTTGTGAATCTCGCACTGCTGGTATGAAAAAGTCCATTGCACTTTTCTTCATTTTTGGCAGCTCATTTCTGATAAGGATCTCCTTGAGGAAGAACCTTACCAACGGGGCTTGGTATTCTTCTGCTCCCAATTCTCCCTGACTCAGCAGTATCCGTGTGATTCTTAGATTATTGTGAGGGTTGGTTGTTAGATTTTCAAAACGTGAGGCGAAATTTTCTGCTCGTTCAACTTCAGTTACTTCTGTATCTTCTTCTCCATACTCCCCCATAATGTAGTGGAAATAGGCTGGAAGATGGCCGCCAGTGTAAGCCAGGCGCCCATCTTGTTCAGAATATTGGTTCACTTGAAAATAATTAGGTAGTTTTTTAGTTGAAACTCAGGCATACATAGAAATTTAGGAATGTGCTGAGATTAGCAGAAAAGCAATTAAAGCGTTGAGAAAGATCTCTGCTGTTCCAGGCACAGAGAAAGATACATCAAGGTCGTTGGGGCCCGCAGAAATACAAAGGAGTATAGAGATCAGACCAGGTGCCATTTGTAACAAATGACTGAAGGCGTTAGGGAACCAGGCGCAGCCCGGAACAGTGAGAGCAACTAATCATGATTTATTGTTACTAACACAAAGTTTGCCAATTTACGGCCAATTAATGAAATGTCTTTTGTATTAGACTAAGGGAGGTACTAACCCACGTGGGGTGGGATAGTGTCACCGGGAGGTGGGCTAATTGGGATGTACCTAATTATGTATTTGAGGTATAAAACCTCAGGACACTGTATAATCGATGCTCAGTCTTTGCGATTCAATCCTGTCTGAGCATTCTGTGACGTCACAATAAAAGTTTGCCTTTCCTGAAGAGACTCGTGTTCAGACAATCCTTGCTCGTGTCCGGTCCGGCCTCGTCCCGAGTGAACCAAGTGGATTCCGGTTACAAAAGGAAGTGATAAGTTATCACAGTGATCAGTGGATAAAGTAATGCGGGGAACTAAGGTATTCTGAGCTGCACACTGACATCCTTTGTGATAATCTACAATGTTCCTGACCAGATTTGTAGTTTACTCATCCAAACCACCCGCTAACAATATTATAAAGTACCTCCCTAGCAAAGTGCAACAGTCATTTCTCTGTTAAAATGAAAAATGCTCAAAAGCAGGATATACATGTTCTAATTTGTTCAGCATGTACCAGTACAAAATCATGAATCGAACTACCAAACAAACCGAAAAGGTGCTCCACACTCCATTTACGAATGAAATCAAATCCAAATGTAATTAACCCCTTCGTGACCAGGCGGTTTTACACAAATTCGTCCTTTAGTGACCGCTGCTGTTTTTACGGTTCTGCGCTCTTCGTGTTTAGGTCAAATTTTCCTCTAAATGGACTTTCTAAAAATACCATTATTTCCATCATATCATATAAGTTACTATAAAAAAAAAATATGAAATATGATGGAAAAATGGTAAAAATCCATTTTTTCGTAATATAATCCCCAAAATCTACAACCGCCAAAAAAGACCCCGGCTAAATAGTTTAAAAATGTTGTCCCGCGAATAGAAATACACAATTTTTATATGTTTTTGCTTTTTAACCCCTTCACTGCTGAGCCAGTTCACCTACAGTCAGGTCCAGAAATATTGGGACATCGACACAATTCTAACATCTTTGGCTCTATACAACACCACAATGGAGTTGGAATGAAACAAACACAATGTGCTTTAACTGCAGACTGTCAGCTTTAATTTGAGGGTATGTACATCCAACTCAGGTGAACGGTGTAGGACTTAAGGGACCAAAAGTAATGGGACAGAATAATAATCATAAATCAAACTTTCCCTTCTTAATACTTGGTTGCAAATCCTTTGTAGTCAATCACAGCCTGAAGTCTGGAACGCATAGACATTACCAGACGCTGGGTTTTATCCCTGGTGATGCTCTGCCAGGCCTCTACTGCAACGGTCTTCAGTTCCTGCTTGTTCTCGGGGCATTTTCCCTTCAGTTCTGTCTTCAGCAAGTGAAATGCATGCTCAATGGGATTAAGGTCAGGTGATTGACTTGGCCATTGCATAACATTCCACTTCTGTCCCTTCAAAAACTCTTTGGTTGCTTTTGCAGTATGCTTTGGGTCATTGTCCATCTGCACTGTGAAGCGACGTCCAATGAGTTCTGCAGCATTTGGCTGAATGTGAGCAGATAATATTGCCCAAAACACGTCAGAATTCATCCTGCTGCTTTTGTCAGCAGTCACATCATCAAATTCAAGAGAACCAGTTCCATTGGCAGCCATACATGCCCACGCCATGACACTACCACCACCTTGCTTCACTGATGAGGTGGTATGCTTAGGATCATGAGCAGTTCCTTTCCTTCTCCATACTCTTCTCTTCACATCAGTCTGGTACAAGTTGATCTTGGTCTCATCTGTCCATAGGATCTTGTTCCAGAACTGTGAAGGCTTTGTTAGGTGTTGTTTGGCAAACTCTAATCTGGCCTTCCTGTTTTTGAGGCTCACCAATGGTTCACATATTGTGGTGAACTCTCTGTATTCTGTGAAGTCTTCTCTTGATTGTTGACTTTGACACACATACACCTACCTCCTGGAGAGTGTTCTTGATCTGGCCAACTGTTGTGAAGGGTGTTTTCTTCACCAGGGAAAGAATTCTTCGGTCATCCACCACAGTTGTTTTCCGTGGTCTCCCGGGTCTTTTGGGGTTGCTGAGCTCACCGGTGCGTTCCTTCTTTTTGAGAATGTTCCAAATCGTTGTTTTGGCCACGCCTAATGTTCTTGCTATCTCTCTGATGGGTTTGTTTTGTTTCTTCAGCCTAATGATGTCTTGCTTCAATGATAGTGACAGCTCTTTGGATCTCATCTTGAGAGTTGACAGTAACAGATTCCAAATGCAAATAGCACACTTGAAATTAACTCTGGGCCTTTTATCTGCACATTGTAATTGGGGTAACGAGGGAATATCACACACCTGGCCATGGAACAGCTGAGAAGCAAATTGTCCCATTACCTTTGGTCCCTTAACAAGTGGGAGGTACATCTGCAAACTGCTGCAAGTCCTACACCGTTCACCTGAGTTGGATGTACATACCCTCAAATTAAAGCTAACAGTCTGCAGTTAAAGCACATTGTGTTTGTTTCATTCCAACTCCATTGTGGTGGTGTATAGAGCCAAAGATGTTAGAATTGTGTTGATGTCCCAATATTTCTGGACCTGACTGTATGTGCGCTGAGCTCATTCTGACCGTTTTATGCTCATTATTTTTAGATGAGAGCCTAGGTCCTATTTAACTAAACCCCCCCCCCCCAGACACAATTGTTTTTTTTACACCAAACCTAGTCGTTTGGTATCATTGGAAAGGCCATGATCAGGCCTTTCCAATGATTTCTGACCCTCTAGTTGCCACGGATCGGGAGATAGGGGGATCCTTTGGATCCAAAGTCTCTCCGTCTTTCCTCACTGCAGTGCCACAGTCTAGGTTGTCGATGAAACAATGCATTGCATCATCAGCTCCACACTTGCTGGCAGTGTTGGAAATGAGAAGGTGAGTTAGCGCAGCATCACTGTGCACTTTATAATTGTAAACTGAATAATAGTGCTGCGTTACAAAAATATATATTTATCTTTTTCCTATTTTATTTTACATAAGTCTAACCTGGTTATATTTGGCATCTCTGGGAAGGCCATAATCTGGCCTTTCCAATGATACCTCATATGTCCATCTAGCCCTTTCCAGAGATATAGTGGTCTAAATGATTGTAAATTAAAAAACAATTTACAGAGCAAGGCGCTCCCTTGTGGCAGGCGCCTGTAGGCACATACCTTCTCTGCCTTGTTATAAATCCGGCCCTGCGCTCACTCCATAATCCCCCATTGCACCTCTCCTGCTCTATTACTTTTCATACTCTATTTACCCTCAACTGTATGTCATCCCAATCTTTAGACTGTAGCAGGGTCCTCTTCCTATCATTAAGAAGCTCCTTCGGAATAAGGGTGTTAAATGGCTGGCGCGTGATTTATTTTCCATTGGTGTCTGTCATTTAACTACAACTACAATTTGTCTCCCCAAAAGATTCACGCCAAGCACTTACTGCCTACTTATTGATTCCTGGACACTTACCCAGTAAGTGAATAGGACAATTCATAGTGCAGTATTAAAATTCTCTATATAGTGGTGACATATCTGTTGCACGACGCTGTAGTATAAGTCAAAATAGCAAAACTAGTTTGAGAAACCACAACAAGAGGTAAGAGGAATTCTACATACAAAGGCATAGAATATAAGAGACTTGGGGTGAGTACACAAAGCAGAGGTAAATAGAAAGTGTGTGAGGTTTGCAGCGTGATTAGCTTTCAGCAGTAACATCAATTTACTGACTGAGAGTCCACAAACAAGCACAAAGGGTGCGTGCTGGTGTGTCTTGTTGGACATCTCCCCGATCACAGCTGTCAATCACTATATTTTTTTTTCCTTGACAGGGAATTGCTCAGTTTTCTACTATTTGTGACAGCAAGAAAATGCTAAATATATATAATGATTACAATCCAATGAACCCAACTATGTTTTGGCAGGACAGATGCATTCTGATAATATTTTAATTATGTTAATCAGCTATTCCCACCTGGAACCAATCAGGTAATCCTTTAAAAAGGAGAACATGTTGCTGTTACTACTTTCCTAAGGGATGTGATGCAAGATACGGCATAACAGTTAAAACACTGAAGACCAGGTCTACATTCCTCAAGCTTGTAAATACCAGGATGAGGGAGTGTCAGTAGTTCACATAGTTGGCATTTATTATATTTCGGGGCCCAAAACCAACATGAATTATTTTTTTTTGAGAAAGGATTTTCCCAGGAAGGATACATTTGAGAGTTCTCTCGTTTTCAAGTATGTCCTGGGTGGCGAGTATGTACCGTTAGGTGTCTTGCCCAAGGACACTTCCTAGAGAGGTGCTCTTGCCGGGATTCAAACTATTCTACTCCATCCAGCCAGTACAATTATTAGTGGGACCTCTGTTTCGTGAATTTTGTCTTCTTGTTCTCCCTTCACCTTCTTGGGGCCAAATCACAGCTGGAACGTTTAATTCAGAGCTCAAGCCGTACCACATAATGGATTGAAAGCTGAGCTTAATTTTGAAACGGCCTATTACAACCCGAGGCATAAGATCATCTTGCGTCTCGGAGGTAGCAGCTGCTTACTGCACATTAACATATCCTATACTTTGTATTGGAGGTGTTAATGTGCCCCTAGCACAGGGCTCAAGATTTCAAGTTCCAAGCTACTAACCAGGCCATAAGAGTTACTCGCCACCAGTTGCTCCACCTAACCCCTACCCAGCCCTTAACTCTGCCCCTAAACACACCCCCTTAAAATATCTTATGAAATTACACTGTTAAAAGGTATTATTTATAATAAAGTTACAAAAATAACAATAATACCCAGACATCAGACCCCAGATACATGTATACCCAGTCATCAGACCCCAGTGTGAGCAGAGCGAGGAGGCAGGGAAGCTCCTCTCAGTCTCCACCCCCTGCCAGTGACAGAGACGAGCTGGGTCAGGTTAGACAGCTGATCCCTGCCACCGTGCAGCCATGGGAAGGGTGAATACGCAGCACAAAATAATTTATTGTGCTGCCTGTGTGTGTGCATTTCCACTCGCCCTCACTTAATTTCCACTCGCCAAATGCTAGTAGGCGAGTGGAAATTTTGAGCCCTGCCCTAGCAGATGGAGAACATGCTATTCTAACCAGCTCAGCTTCTTCTCCATCTGTTATTATAGACAGCAAATGGTGCAGCGCCACACAACATGCATCCACCACCAGGGTGCCCAGATAGCCAATCTCAGGATATAGTGGTTTCCCCTATACCATTACACACAATAATGAAAACAATAACCTGGATCGGCGCAAATACTGCTCTCTGGGATCCTGGATCCTCGCATATATATATATAAAGGAGAAAAACAACAATAGTGCAACACTGTTTTGTAAGATATACTGTGAATGTAAGTGATGAACACCCCCACTTACAAGTGTAGAGCCGTGCACTGGCTCTAAGTGGGTCCAGACATGTGGGTAATTGTCTTCAATTTCTTAGGTGACCCCCACCTTACAGCAAGATTTTCTCTTTTTCTTTGTTCGAGGTTTGGACAGTGGAAAGGGTAACAGGAAGAGAAAATCCTTGTGTAGGTCCACAAATAAAAGGTCACAATTATATGTACAGTAGGAATTGTACTCACATTTTGTGGAGCTCACCTAGCTCATGGATATAGGCCCATAGGTTTTTTTTGGGGTGGGAGAAAAACCCAGATGAAAAACCACCAATGTTTGCAGGATTCAATGAAGCAGGAATCAGGATTGGAGATGAAAAAATTGTGGTTTATTTAAAATAATATAATTAATATAAATAATATTTTAAATAAACCACAATTTTTTCATCTCCAATCCTGATTCCTGCTTCATTGAATCCTGCAAACATTGGTGGTTTTTCATCTGGGTTTTTCTCCCACCCCAAAAAAAACCTATGGGCCTATATCCATGAGCTAGGTGAGCTCCACAAAATGTGAGTACAATTCCTACTGTACATATAATTGTGACCTTTTATTTGTGGACCTACACAAGGATTTTCTCTTCCTGTTACCCTTTCCACTGTCCAAACCTCGAACAAAGAAAAAGAGAAAATCTTGCTGTAAGGTGGGGGTCACCTAAGAAATTGAAGACAATTACCCACATGTCTGGACCCACTTAGAGCCAGTGCACGGCTCTACACTTGTAAGTGGGGGTGTTCATCACTTACATTCACAGTATATCTTACAAAACAGTGTTGCACTATTGTTGTTTTTCTATTTTATATATATATATATATGCGAGGATCCAGGATCCCAGAGAGCAGTATTTGCGCCGATCCAGGTTATTGTCTTCTCCATCTGTGCTTGATGTTATTCAAAAATGAAAATCATTTTTCAAAGGCTGGTGTTAAGTGATTGTGCAGAAGCACAGTCACTTAACACAGTACTCTAAGCCCACCAAAAAAATTCCATACTCCCCTTAAATCACTCTGTGGAGAAAGTGGTGTGTTCCAACACTTCTTTGCCCCACGGGCAGCTGAACACTGGGAACAAATAGTTCCCAGCGCTCCTGTTATATCCCTCCGCCACCCTGGTCGGATCACGTTTGCGTGAGATAGTGTCTGTCTTCATGGAGTCCTATGGACTCCTGGAGCTGATAACACCAGCACGCTAAGTGCTGCAGTGTCATAATATTGCAGCTTGCAAGTATTATGACTCAAGCTGCTGACAAATCAGCGCAGTTGTAATACATACGTACGTACGTACGTACGATAAAGGCGAGCCACAACTTAAAAAATGGCAGACGCAATCGCTTTTCCATGTGCCTTGCCTTTAACGTCTAAGGCTAGGGTCAGACTGAGGCAGTGCGAACGCGCGTTCTGGCGCACTTAATCACGGCCGCACTAGCAGCAGATGCCGGGCAATGACAGCCAATATACGAAGTACGGTCGCACAAAAGTCCGGCTGCGCAACGCAAGTGGAAAATGAACGCATTTTTTCGAGAACGTGAAACCGCTAGTACTGATGTACAGAGTGCGCTGCGCCCGCTAGCGGCGTGTGTGTGTGATTAGGAGACGTCAGACGCTGCTAATGTCCGGCCAACATAACGTCCAGATGCAAGAAGTGTTTTATTGATGATCACGGACGAAAATGCGCATAGTATGACCACTATCACGTATTCTGTGAAAAAATGCGTCCATTCGTTCGAACGCACTTTTTCACAGACAACATAAAAATGCGTTCGTCTGACCCTAGCCTTAGTTGTGATCAGGCTTACTGATACTAGATACACTAAGGACTAAACTGACTAAAGAAGGTAGATTTACTGCCGAAACACGTCTCAGTAACCTCCAATTTTATTTTGCATTTGTGTTCCTTTCCCCCCCCCCCTTAGTTTTGTGGGGGGGGGTCCCTTTTTTTTTTGCCATAGTGGTTTGTTATATCATGATTTTTGTAATAAAACTATTCACTGCTGCATTACTAGCGCTATCAGTGAGAGTTTTTATATCCTTTTCTGATGCTGCAAACCCACAAGGAGAACCCTGGATCAACACCTGCAAAGCACCACTAGAAAGGTTGGGCACAAGCCTACAAGCAGTGCCAAGGCGCACACACAGTAAGAGGCTCCAGCGACGGTGTTATTCCTAAAGGGATCCATATAACGCTATGAGAGCTACATCTCTCGTGTTTTATTTCTATTCTGCATTGAGATGACGCAAGTCGGAGTAAAGAAAGGACGAGCCACTCTTTCACCTGCCAGAGGCGATCATTCCTTAGAGCCGGGGCGTTTGGGCTCTATGCTGTGTGAGTTGGAAATTTCGTGAAGAGCATATCAACTTGGGACTGTATATGATTTTCTGCACTAGTGTGTTTGATCTTCTTTGGGGTTCAAAACAGAACGAAGAAATTTGTGGACTTCTGCTCTCCCATTTTCCCCACCCCCTTCCCAGTTTCTTGCAGCATTCGCCTGTTGAATGAAACCACCGACAATATGGATATTTCACCGACTTTTTGCTGTTCGCTGAATAGATTAACCATTACTCTATGGGGATTTCACTGCCGCTGAATTACACTGTATTTTGTCAATATTTGACAAATTGCCAACTTTTTAAATATCTGAATTGCCGCGAAATTGCACCATACGGTGAAATTCACCATTCGATGCAATTCAGTGGCCAATTCTGCTCTCTTTGAATAGCCCCGTTTAGGGCCATATTACATAGTTGGTGCTAACTTAACCAGAGCTGTTGTAAACTTACCAGAGCCATTATAGCCTATGGAGGTTTTAAGTTTACAACAGCTCTGGTTACGTTAGCACCAACATTGTAATACTGCCCTATGTCTTTGTTTTGAAGAACTTATCCATTTTAACACGGCGAGTTTCTTGGCACTTGTGTCTGGATTGATGGCAGTGCAGTAGGTCTGTTACATGTGTGATCACATGTTGTGCCTGGCCATTGAAGACGTAAAGATGGCGGCTCCCACAGATCATGGAGAAGCACCATGATGCACAGAAAAGAGGTATTTCCTTATGTGTACACACTGCGAAATAATGTGACAGGCGTTCTTTTGGATTCATAGTTTAAAATGTTATTTTACAGCAGTAGCGGATTGAATTATTTCTAGAATTAGATGCTCAGCCTGAAGTGGTGGTTCCTGATCAAACATTTCCCTTCCTCCCTATCAGTCTATTGTGTGTTTATCTTTCGGTTTGAGAATAGGTAGAGAAAATGTAATTACAAACAATCCAGACCTCCTGGTGCCCAGGGTGTGTTTGCAGCAGGAGCCAAACCATTTTGGTTTAGATTGCTTTATTTGTAGAGCAGCAAAATATACATTCCGTAATTATGTTCCCTGCAATAAACCTTATCGGCTCTTTTGGGAATAAGGTTACATTTGCTTTATGCCCTTCCTGGAGGACTCTGGTTGTATAGACAAGAGACAGTCGAATTAACAGGTTGGCTATGATCCTGGAGCCATGGACAGACCCCTGCGTGTTCATGTCACAATTTTGCACAAGCCATAATACATGTAATCTTATGTTCAGTAATACTGAAATACTTATTTCCATTTATTATCAGATGAAAGTTGTGATTTTGGTCTTAATATTTGAAAATTCAATTTCTATAAAAAGGTAGGAGCCGGCGAGAGGACTTTATAACTGACTACAGTTTTAAGTGGGAGCCAGGCAAAGATTTTTCAAATGAATAATCCAAAAATGTTTCAAGTCAGAGGTGACATTGGAAATTCCAGGGGCTGCCTGGCATGTCTTTAAAGTCTTGAGACAAACCAGATCTAGCCGGTGTTTTCATTGCTGAATGGACAAGATGTGTTTGTATGCATAAAATGTGAACCAAATGTAAATGTTCCCAGCTTTTAGATTGTTGGCCCCTGGCACCTAGAGGGGATAAAGTCTCACATTGTCCGCACTCAGAAATCATGATTACTTCAGAAGTGGGAGGAAAAGGGGAGGATAATTGGTTTACCCCCAGTGTTTTTTTGCATCTCTTATGGCATGCCATCAGATTTGATGGAGTTGATTGTTGGTGTGCTTTGGGTCCTCCCACAGTGCTTGTTACACTTTGTTACTGTAGCTTTTAAATGTTAATTTACAAGCAAGACAAATATAGTCTCAATAGATACCGATTAGGAGGCCTCATATTAACATTAAGCATGGCTCCCCAGACCTCTTTGCTTCACATAAAGACATGCGTTTTAAATAAATTGGATTGCAAGAGGAGACAGGACACCAAAATCTCTGATTCGTTTTAGAATTATTTTTTCTTGTATTCTGTGCCAGTGATAATGCAGCTAAAATTCAAAGACTGGGCAGTGATCAGAAATGACACATGTAAATAATGTTTACCCCTTTCTGCTGTAAAGATATAAATTTCTGGACCAGTAGCATTTTGTGAAACCTACACATATACAGGCAGAGCATCCCTAATCCAGAATGCTCAGGACCGCGAACATTCTGGATTCTTCCACATTTCTGAATCTGGGAGAATCTGACGTTTCAGAAGATCACGGTGGGAGAGCCGTGATTCCCTCCTTGACAGACTCCGGGCCGCATGACACACACTGGAGCTGCCAGAGGATCCCAGTCTGCTGCAGCTCTCAGGAGCCGAGATCCTGACGGCAGAGACTCTACTGAGCACCCCTGGTCTAGAATCACTAAAATCCGGATGGCTTTAAAAACTCCGGTTTTCTGAGTCTTCCCAATTTTAGAATTCCAGATAAGGGGTGCCTGACCTGTAGTTCAACTTCACTTTGTTTTATCAGGAAGAATACATTGAAATTTTTAGTAATAAAAAGCAAGATATTAAAAACAAAACTCAAATATAAAGATTAACCTCCCTGGCGTTACGATTCTGACATATTTTATATTTCAGAAAGAATCGTTACAATTTATTTGGGCCCCTGGTGGTATAGAGTGTGGCTCGGGGTTAAATGCATTGCTGAAAGCTGTAACCCCGAGCCACACTCTGGCTGCCGCTGGAGACATTACCTGTCCCTGTGCTCCCTCACTGTCCCCTCCAGACGATCGCGACATCATACTTCCTGGTTCCCTTCTCATGAGAAGGGAACCAGGAAGCAAAATGCCGCGATCAGCCGAGAATGCGATCTCAGAGGTCAATGAGGGAGCGCAGGACAGGTAATGTATGCAGCCCGAGTATGGCTCGGGGATACAGCTTTCAGCACTGAAAGTTAACCCCGAGCCACACTCGGGAATACCACCAGGGCGGGATAACACAGAAAATAAATAAATATGTAGGTAATATATTCACTATGTTACATGTTTACAGGTGCATTCTGTATTGAGGTATGTTAATAAGGAGCTCTTAAGTGACTTTAGACTGGGGGAAGATTTGATGGGAGGTTATTCCATATTTGTGGTGCTCTGTAGGAAAATGAGGATCGAGCCAGTTTCTTTTTGTATTGTGGTATTGTAAGGAAGGTGCTGGTCCTGGACCGGAGGTTATAGGATGAGGGAACTGCTGGGGGGGGGGGGGGGAAGCAGTCTATTCAGGTAGGGTGGCAGCTTTCCAGAAAAGCTCTTAAACACCAGGTTGGAAAGTTAGTGCGCTCAGCGCTGCAAGGCTCAATCCTCCTATGGAGGATCGCGCTTTGCAGCCGTTGAATGCGTGTCGTAGCATTTCGACGGGGAGGCTTTTAACACATCTGCTGTAGCTTACGCAATGGTGTGCGCACGGTACAGCACGTGGCTGGCCCAGTCGAAACGTCACAAGGTTGCAACAGGCGCACGTAGTGCACTCGCCTGACAGTGGCCTAAGGGGTTAATAGAATTCACTTACCAAAAATGTAAGTGCTGCGAATAAAGCCTTAGGTTACATTACTAGTAACGAAGATTTGATGGCGTCTGGGAGGTTATTCCATATTTGTGGTGCTCTGTGGTAAAATGAGGATCGAGACACTTTCTTTTTGTATTGTGGTATTACTAGTAATATATCATTAAATTGTTTACTCAAAGCATTTTATTTGAAGAAATTCATTTTAAATAAAGAAATCTGTTTATTAAAATAATTAATTTTTTTGCCACTTTGGTCATTTACCAGTCATTTTTGACATTTGGTGTACATGATCTGCAACAAGCTCCAGGTAGGAGGTACATGTACCGATACCTTTCGATCATGGCCAGCATTACATTTTACAATTGAGCTACAGTAGCTTCTCTGCGTAATCGGCTAGATGGTCTCACCTTCACTCCCTCCATGTATCATTGAGCTTTGGGAGCCCAAGACCCAGACACTCTTTGTCTGCTTGCTACTTTTGGGATAAACTAACCCTTGTATACCAAGAAGACCCCACAAGAATTGTCGTCTGGCTATCACTATTTGGTCTTTGTCACAGTCACGCAGATCTTTTCACTTGCCCATTTTTCCAACACATGAAATTCAAGACATGACTGTTCACTTTCTGTCTAATAGATCTCACCCCTTGACAGGTGTCACTGTAACCATATGATCAATGTTATTCACTTCAGCTGTCAGTTTTTAATGTTGTGGTTGATCTGCGTAAAAAAAAAAAAAGTTTGTAGTGAATACATTCAGCACAGATACAGTTGTGCTTAGCAATATAACCGTTTCCGTATAGCACTGCTGTGCATTTTAAATCAGGGATGTGCAGTGAGGTCAGTAGCTGGGGAGGCATTGCCTGTGAGATGTGCAATGATTTTTTTGGCACACAGGTGGACACCTATTGCCCTCCAATTCATGCCGTAAAGGGAAGCATTTGGATTTACTATTTTTGACAGGTTGCGTGAGGAGAGGCTGAGCTTTAGTAACAAGACGGCATAACACAGGAAAGGCTTGTCTCTCAACGCCGGTTTTCATGCTTTTCACCTTGAACCAGATCAGGCACATCCAAATCCAGTAGAGGCATTGACGCGGATGAGACGCATGACCACTGTATTCAGTCGCAACGCATGTGCACCTCCGCACCCACACTAGGGTTTCCAGATGGTCCATATTTTCCTGGACACATTTATTCATGCTGATGGGCAGTGGGTGAAAATCCCAGGTGACCTGTCTCAATTTTCTTCCTGCGGCATATAAATTATACATGTTGCAGGGCAGCACTTTACCCTGTGCTCCCCTCTGCATTAAAAATTATGTGTCCCAGGAAACATGGCCATTCTGGCAACCATAACACACGCATGTACACTTTCACATCTACATTCAAATTAGGGTTGCCAGATAAACCATGTGTTCAGGGACACAATCAGGCATAAATCACAGGTCACCTGCCATTCCACATATGAGTTATACATACTGCAGGGTTTGGATGTTGGATTTAGAGGTGCCCAGAAAAAGAGGATCTGGCGAGCAGAAATCAAATACATACATCCCTGCGGCTGCACTAGCGGTGCCAGGTCAGCCATGGTTCCCTGGACACATTCATCCTGGAGGACAGTGCATGAAAAATGCCACCCCGCAGCATGTAGAATCCATAAACTGCAGGCAATGAATCCCAGGCCACCCACCTTGATTTCCTTCCTGCAGGAATAATACAGGTTACCGGGCAGCACTTTTCCTTGTAATAACCCTGCATGAGGGTATCGATATCATGTGTCCAGGAATACACGGCCGAGCTAGCAACCCTACACAGTTACATAAAGCGCCAACAAATTCCATAGCGCTGTACAATGGCAGACATGCGCCTCAATCCCGGTGACAGCACGTGACGCAGGACTTCACACACCGGGAAGGACCACTGCTTCGCTATAAAACGCTCAATGAGCTCCCGGGTGGCGCAGAGCACCGTGCGGATTATAGCTGCCCCGCTAGCTGCTGCGAATTATATGTGAAATGGCGCCCAAACGCTTCAAACTCTGCCCCATCCGCCACCCAGGCCCCCCGCTCACCATTGGCTGACCTCTCTGCCCACGTCCACCTTGGCACTGGCTGCCATTGGCTCTTCCAGGCGTCAATCAGCGCGTGGCGGAGGCGGGACCAGGAGGGAGAGAGAAGGAAGGGCGAGGCCGACTAGTTCCCGCCTTCGCCACATTCCAATCCTCCCATCCCCCCCACACTCCACCCTCCGTGGCAGGGCGCGCCCTCTCGACACGTCACTGGCTGCCGGGTCCCGTCAATCAGCGGGATCCCCCCGCCTCCCGTGCCACCCCATTGGGCGGGTGGAGACGCCTCTCGGCGGGAGTGGCTAGGCGAGCTGTCGATCTCCGCCTGCGGCCCCGCCTACCATCTCCTCCCCTCCCGTCTCCGCCGCGCGGCAGGGCAAAGCAGGTTAGGTCGCCGTCTTGAGTGCAGCAGCGGTGGCCCGCAGGAAGAGATGAGCGGTAAGGCCCGGGCGGGGTGGGCAGACACGGAGGAGGGGTGTATTATGGAGGGGTGGGGGACATAAAACTTATTGCCTGCGCGACTGTAATCAGCGGGAGGAGGGGGCGGCACTGGGAAAAAAAAAAAAAAAGTTGGCGGCCATTGCTAAGTTGGGTGAAATCCCCCCCCCCCCACAAATCTGGGCCGGTGGCGGAGTGATACCGGGCGGCGTTGTGTGTGGCTATCCGCCCTCAAGTGGTTCCCCCCTCGGCATTGCCGCACAGTGTGAGGGGGTGGTGGCGGCGGTCTCCCCTCCTCCCCCAGCTCTCCCCTCCTCTGCCGCCCTGTCCCTCTGCCCCTCGGGTGGGTGGGGTACGCCTTAATTGCCCCCTCCCTTAGCTCCAGCCCATGTGGAAAACCGGCCGTGTTATTGCCTTCAACGCCCTA
This sequence comes from Leptobrachium leishanense, assembly GCA_009667805.1. Classification (NCBI taxonomy): domain Eukaryota; kingdom Metazoa; phylum Chordata; class Amphibia; order Anura; family Megophryidae; genus Leptobrachium; species Leptobrachium leishanense. The sequence continues at coordinate 383,927,936 of CM019064.1, read as the reverse complement.
CGTGGTGTTGACCGCAGCCCGCTCCGTGTAAATAGTGTGTGTACTCTAGTGGCGCTGCTGGGCCTCTTTCCGGAAGTGGAGCGTCTACCCGCGCCATGTTGCCTTCTCGCCGCACCGCGCGCCCTAACCTCCCTCCTTCCTGTAACCCGCAGACCAGGAGCACACGTCCGAGGACATGTCCGGAGGGAAGTCGGAGAGCCGCTCCGCATCGGGAGGAGGAGGATACGGTCAGAAGGGGCAGGTATGATCACCCACCGCTCACGCACACACGCTGGGCCATGCCCGCCTCCCCACCCTCCCCTCCTGTCTCACACAGACTCTGTATTGCAGGTGGGTGGAGGGGGGAGTTGGCTTTCCCCGCGGGCTGCACGCTTGCTCCCACCCATGTGGTTTTGCCAACCCACCCCTCTCCTCACTGCCCACTTGGGGCAGGATCCGCAGAGCCATCCCTTCCTCCCTGTCCCTCCTGCTCTGTGTGTGACCCAGTCCCCTGACACGCTGCTTTGTTTACATGCTGCCACCTTATAGTTTGGGGGTGTTAACTGGCTCTGCGGTCATGTCTGGCTGTGGCAGGTCAGTGGTTAACAGGGGAGGACTTGGGCCGGGATCAGGTTTTTGCCTGGATCCTGTATTGGATTTTCATTTCTAATTTATACCTACGTCTTGGGTTTACCTGTGTGACTTTTTTTTTTTGCTGCACAGCAAGTAGATAAAATGTTAAAGTGTTAATGCTTGAACATGGCCCCATCTGTTTTGTAGCCGCCCCCCACTTTAAAGTAGTTTTTTTTTCTTTCTTTGCTATTTAGTTGTTCAATCCTAGCAATAACTCAACATAAGCAAACCTTTTGATACCCTAAATCCTAGCCTGATCGGAAGTTAACTTGTAATTCATGTTGTTTTAAATAAAGCTATTGTTTCTCTTATCTGTAATCAGATTAAGTTTGTTATGGTTCCCCTCCCTGCTGGATGCTGAGCCCCTCAACCCTTTCCTGCTGGATGCTGCACAGTGCTGCCCCTTGATGATCAGCACACGTGTCGTAATATGCATGCATCCAATCGTACGCATATCATTTGAAAAGGTACAGCTACGTGCACTTGTAAGGCTGGCGTCAGACGAGCGCGCTATGTGCTCCCCTACTGACGTGCCTAATGGCGTCCGTCGCAGCATTGAGACACTGCGACTGAGCCAGCCACATGCTGTTGCGTGCACAACAGCAGCTGTGCTGTGTCCGTGCAGCAGTCCTCTCCGTCAAAGCGCTAGGACGCGTGCTGACGTAGCTGCATAGCGTGATCCTCCATAGGAGGATAGAGCCTTGCAGCGCTAACTGCACTCAGCGTGGTGGCCAGAAGGACATCGAGTGGGAGGAACGTTCACTCTCACGGACGTTCCTTCTGCTCTTCAAATATGCTCATCTGACGCCAGCCTACAGTGATAGTAAGTTCCAAAGCGCTGTACAGTGTGCCAGATTTAACAAATATGCATACAAGTTAGACAGAACAGTAGGAGAGAGGACCCTGCTCAAGAGCTTACAATCTAAGAAAATCATTATATACAGAGAAACTTGGCAGTTTTTGTGGTTTGACAAAATCTGCCTAGAAATATTCAGCCCCCAAAGGTTTTCATCTTCAATAAATCTTTGTGGTGACCCGACTGACGCTGACATTTTTAACCAACAATATCTCCTATATATCTATCTCTCTCTACATCTCAGCAATTCAGAGAATTGCTTTGCCCACGGAGCGCATGTGCTACATTCCCCATGTGCAGCAAGGAAATCTGGGTAAGACCTGCAAATGAGGTCTCCAATGTCCCATATGATTGAACACCTAAATAACATTTTCCAGCGTGGGTCTGCATGACCTGACTCCTCGGTTTTATTCAGAAGTTCTTGCAAGATGGTCAAACTCTGGTTCCACTAGCTGACCCTTACTTGGCATGAGTGGGTGGATCTACTTTGTTTGTTCCCAACTCCTGGAAGAATTTTACATACCTGTTTGACATCAGAATATTTGAAGTAAATCCTGCGAAGCAGCAGTGGAGTTAAATAGGTTTATCCCTTCACCACGCAAAAACGTTTCGTCACTAAGCTTGTCTTTGCCAAGTTTGTTTGACATCCGGGTTATGGGAGTGTCAACAAATCGGTAGCACAGGATTGTCATTGGCTGCATTTGCTCAATCGGTGAAAAAAAAATCTTGTATTTTACCCTATTGGTTAAAGCCGTAACGCTACAGTGCTTGGTTAAGAGGGTATTTTAAGTGGTCCAGTCCATAATATCTACAGTTGTGCTCATAAATTCTACCAGGGTATGTAAACTTATGATTTCTTGGCCATTATTCAGAGAATATGAATGATGACACAAACATTTCTTTCACTCATGGTTAGTGTTTGGCTGAAGCCATTTATTAACGGAGTGAAAGAAATGTAACTGTCGGCCATTATTCAGAGAATATGAATGACAGTTACATTTCTTTCACTCCGTTAATAAATGGCTTCAGCCAAACACTAACCATGAGTGAAAGAAATGTTTGTGTCATCATTCATATTCTCTGAATAATGGCCAAGAAATCATAAGTTTACATACCCTGGCAGAATTTATGATTTCTTGGCCATTATTCAGAGAATATGAATAAGAAATCATAAATTCTGCCAGGGTATGTAAACTTATGAGCACAATTTTATGTCCCAGACTCTCTTCTTGAAGCAAAATCACATCCACCACATCGGGTCCCTCAGGACCACATACACCCCGGTGCTAATAATTGTGCTCGGATTCCATCAGGGCCCAACCCTTAATCTACAGATTCAACAACCATCAAGAATCTTGGCGAATGCCCTGTTGATCTCACTCGATGATCGGAGTACCCAACAGTTAAAGACAATCTTAATACTTTATTCAATAATGATAGAAAGCAAGTGAAACTATAAATGGAGCACAGAAATAAACACGCACAAAAAACTGTATGAGAGGTGAAATCTGGCAACAAATAAGACAAAGCCCAACGGTGAAACCTTAAAAGCTGTGAGTTACACCAAGAGCTAGGTACATGCAGTGGCGGAACTACCGCCATAGCGACCCATGTGGGCGCTATGGGGCCCGGTGAGGATGACTGACAACCAGGGGGCAGCCAGTGCAGGTGCCCCGGGCCCCCCCCCCCCATGGTAATCCCCACTGCTCCCTGGCTGTCAGCGGTGCCCCATGCCCAGCCAGCAGCTCGCGGAGTCTGAGCCTGGCAGCGCCGTGCCCCCCCCCCCCCCGGTGCTGCCCCCCAGATCTGCAAATTGTCGGCCCCTTGCTGATTAGGTCACGCGGCGCGCTGCGTGATGTCATCGGCAGGGGTCGACGGATGGTGCTCTCTCTCCAACCTCCCTCTACAGTGACCGGACGTCTCTCTCCCAGCTCCCGCAACCCATGAGGTATGCGGGGGGGATTAATTGATATGGGGGATTCATTATTTCCCCAATAATTTATCCCCCAATAAATTGATTATGGGGGGATTTATTGATATTGGGTAAATTGATATGGGGGATTAATTGATTTTATAGGGGGAGATAAATTGATATTGAGTGGGGGAATATTCTATTGGGGGTAATTGATATTGGCGGAGAAATTAATTATTATAAGCGGTTGCCTGTCTACTCTGTGCCACATGAGTGTAGTGTGTTCATTTTTTTGGGGGGGCATACAACATTTTGCTATGGGGCCCTGTGATTTCTAGTTACGCTACTGGGTACATGTATAGCACAGATAACTTTATTAGGATATATGCATGGAATATACAGAGAAGAGATACCAAATTTGAATTTAAAAAAATGCTAGATTAGTGTCAAATGTCTTAGCATAAATAAATCCTCATTCTATAAAACCTAGACCCAGCCTAAATGATCTATAATCAATAGTAACTACAGTACACCTACACACTGTGTGGACATATTTTGTTTGTATTGTATACATCTATCAAACGCTCCCTTAAAACATTCCTATTTAGGGAAGCCTACCACCCAACTCACTGACGCAACCATCAATCACTCTCACCTTGCAGTCCTCTCCTCCCTGTTTCCAACCCTTCTAGATTGAGTTCCTACGGGAATAGGGCCCTCATGTCCTCCTGTACTGTTTGTCAAATGTTGTTCAATGTATTGTAACACTGTCTATACTGTGCCTATTGTACAGCGCTGCGCAATATGCTGGCGCTTTATAAATAAAGAATAAACTATCTCGCTGCCCCTGAAATCTAAATATTTTTTTTCAAAATATCTGTAAAAGCAGGGTAGATGGTAGTAAAAGGACCTAGTTATTCGCACACGTATCGCCCCTACCTCTGAGTAGCTTTCTTTAATTATCCCTTATCCATACATGATTATACAGTTGAAGGGACCATATTAAATATGCAATTGGGGGGGAGCAGACTAAGGATGGGAGAGGACGCACTTTACTGAGCTCCCTGGCTGACCTTTCTAATGCATATTATTTGCTTCCCTCGAACGGTTTTGTGTCCCCCCCCCCCACTTGGTGACTGTTGTCCCTTGGAGGTGGGGGACCTGTGCTGTGCCAGGTAGTGGGTCCCCTAGCCGACGACAAAGCCAGGTTCGGGATTTGGGCCTACTGGTGCGTCTATCCTGACGGCCATTTCTGCAGCCTGTACCGTTGCATTGGGTTGTGGTGCCTCCCTCACACACGTCTCCTCCCTTCGGGTCGCTTTGTTTTCATGCGCTGATGGCTGACCCTGATTCCTGCCCCCTCACAAGGGGGATGCAGGCAGAGCTGCTGAGAGACTTTAGGGATTTGTGGATCCAAACTCAGTGGGAGGCTGGATGGAGCTTCGTGGTGACTGTCTATGGACTTACTGTGGAGCTGTTGGAGGTGTAGCCCTGTGGAGATCCTACGGGGTGCGGACAAGTCCCCAGCGGTCCAGGAGATGTTGCTTCTCCAAGCAGGCTGTGGATGTGTGCCCTGGTGGTCTTACCTGTAGCGGTGATGGATGTCCAGATCGTTGGCTGCTGTGGCCTTCTGGTTCTCTGCTCCCTTTTGCTGTGCCTGGGTGGTCTGACAGTTGCAGGCTTTCCCTGGCCTTTCCGGAGGTGTGGAGGCTGATCTGCTGCCGCTAGTGATGTGGATACGCTGCCTGGCATGTCCTACGGACGAAGTTACGCTCCCACTGAGGTGGCACCTCTGGGTTGCCTGTCCTGATTCCTGATGTGTCTTCCCTTTGTTGCGCTGGGTGCCCTGTTTACCCCCTCTACTCTGGGACAGTGGATGACACCCCTGCTTCTCCACCACTCACATGTAACCTTGGCTGTAGGCCTCACTGGATTGCTGTGTCGGTATACTTGGTGCTGGTGACTAGGGATGAGCTGTTCGGAGTTCGACCCGAACTTTGGCAGTTCGAAAGTTTGCGAATTTCGAACTTTTTTGGTCTGTTCGGTTCGAGTTCGAAAAAAAGGAAATTTTGAAAAAAGTATAGAAAATGCTTAAAAAAATACTAAAAAATCTAGAAATAAAGAGACTCTTTACTGCAGGATATTATAAGCAACGGTTTATTAGACATTGAATTAAAAACTAATGTGTACGTGGAAAGATTATCAACTCTAAATGAGCCCCACACACGAAGTACGTCCGCACGGAAGCATGGTGGACGCAGGTTAGGCAAGAACGTAATACTGCTAGAACGGACGTGCGGAATGCGCCACGTCCACGTAGCTTTGTATGTGAGTGATGAAACGAGGTCAGATGGACTGCATTTATACGTCCAGCATTTTTGACGGACAGAATGTTTTTTCATTTTAATTTATTTTCCCTGCTACAGTCGTCAAAAAATACAGACAAAAAACAGACTGTTTGGCCACTACCTTGTTGTCAGTCAGTAAGTGCGTCCGTACTGCACGGACACAAAATTCTTGCCTAACCTGCGTCCACCATGCTTCCGTGCGGACGTACTTCGTGTGTGGGGCTCCATTGGTCACAATGCTATGCTGCCACGGACGTACAAATGTGCGGCAACACGGACGTGATAACTGCGCTGGTCTGACCCAAGCCTTAAGCAATGTTATTTTTCACCTCGGGATTAAACATTCACAGGGTTATTCAGAGAGCAGTGAAAAGCAGGAGAATAACTGGAGAAGTGAAAATTCTAGGTCAAAATAGCCAAACCAGAAAAATTCTCCCATTTAACTCACTTTCCAAATTGGCTATTTGGTCTAGATTGTTCTCTTCTCCTGCCAGTTCTCCTGGCTTTCACCTCTCTCTCAGGGTTGTTCAGAGAAAGGTGAAAACCAGGAGAATGGCTGGAAAAGAGAACAATCTGGACCAAATAGCCGATTTGGAAAGTGAGATAAGGCTAGGGTCAGACTAACGCATTTTTCGCAGCGACCATCAAAAAGTGCGTCCGAACGCATTGCCGTATTTATTTCACGGAATGCGCGAAAACGGTCATACGATGCGCATTTTTGTGCGTGATTTTTTTTACGGATCCAAACCAGGAAACTTTGGGTGTCTGGATGTTATGTTGGCCGGACATGAGCAGGGTCTGACGTCTCCATCACGCACACACGCCGCTAGTGGACGCAGCGCACTCTGTACGTCCGTACTAGCGGTTCTGCGTTCTCGAAAAAATGCATTCATTTTCCACTTGCGTTGCGCAGCCGGACTTTCGTGCGACCGTACTTCGTATATTGGCTGTCATTGCCCGTCATTTGCTGCCAGTGCGGCCGTGATTAAGTGCACCTAAACGCATGTTAAAAATTCGCTAGTCTGACCCTAGCCTAAATGGGAGAATTTTTCTGTTTTGGCTATTTTGACCTAGAATTTTCCATTCTTCAGTCATTCTCCTGCTTTTCACCGCCAAAAAATCAGTAAACCTTTTCTGCGTGTCCGAAAATGTCTCCTCTTTTCATACAGGCTGCCGCCCCAAGCAGTTGTTTATGGATAGATTAAAGGAAAAGCATTTACCGTCATTTGAAATGTCATTTTTTTGGTTTTTACATATTTCTATACATCCTAGAAATCTGCCACTTCACGGGCAGGTTATGGGGACCTCCTAGGCACGATATTTAAATGAATTTTTCATTTTTATTTTTAACCCTTATTTCATGGAAAACTCACTGTCCCTTTTTAAAAACGTTTTTTTTTTTTTAAACTTTTTGTCCTGGTTTCCTGTCCCCAGGGTACTACCCAGACCCCCATACACTTTTTATGGCAAATATCTAGCCTATATGCCCTCTTGGAGGGCACTCTAAAAACCGAATTTTCAGCTCCATTGACTTGTATGGGTTCGGACCAGAACATTTGGAAAGTTCGGGTTCGGCTTCGAACCGAACTCGGGAGTGTTCGGCTCATCCCTACTGGTGACACCGCCACCACCACTAAGCAGCTTAATGACGGCTTCCACGCTCCCTGACACAAAGGTATAAAAGTGTCTTTAGGTGGATAGAAGCTCTTTACGACTCCGGCCAGGATCAATTTGAACGGCACATTACTTCCCCCTTTCCTCATTCGCAACGGGACGAGACAAGGTTGTCCGCTATCCCCACTCTTTTTTGCTATCTCCCTGGAACCCCTTCTACAGGTGATTACGATTTGACACCTCTAGCCATTTAATCCAAGTGGGAGGACGTACTCACAAGGTGGCGGCGTATGCGGACAACCTTTTTATTTTTTTGTACAACTGTTATTTTTCCTCACGCTCCTCCTTCGGGTTTATGGCTCCCTCAGCAATTCTAAAATCAAAGTCTGAAATCCTGGGGATCTCCATCCCCGATCGTTTAAAATCCCAACTATGTGACTCCTTTCTGTTTCGATGGTGCTCACGCACCCATAAATATTTAGGCATTCATCTGACCCCACTGCAGACAGAACTATACGCTACAAACTTCGCCCCCTTCCTACAAACTATTGGAACTGACCTCTCTAACTGGGCCCATCTGCATATCCCTTGGTTTGGGCGCATCAGCGTTTTGAAAATTAACATTCTCCCGCGGAATCTTGTACTTGATCCAGGCGATACCGATCCAGATACCTATGCATTTTTTTCGAATGATTCAGAAATTATTCCTCGGTTATGTCTGGAACGAGACAATCCCGTTTTTGTCTTCACTTGGTCACGGCCCCAAAAGACAGAGGTGGTCTGGCATTGCTGTATATATGAGGTTACTACCACGCGATCCACGTTATTCACTTAGTGGAATGAAAGGTAAAACCCCCCTCCCCCCGCAGAAATTATGGATACCCTTGGAACAGGTTGGAGTGGACTGCCCTCTCGCTTATCTCCCGCGGCTTATTGAAATGGCTTTGCTTCCACCTCTCCGTCATCCTACGGTATCAGCTACTGTCCAGATATGGACACTGTTACAGGCTGCCATCGACCCTTGGGGCCCCCCCCCCCTTTTTACCTGTCCACATGCTGCCTACATTCTCTCCCCATGTTCGCCCACTTAACCTTTTCGATGTGACTGTGACCCCACTATCTCACATGTTCTTAACTGGTGACCAACATTAACCACCCCAGGATATACCACTGGCACGCCCGCACTCCTTCCTCGCCATATTCCATTACCACCGTTTTATCACACCTGCGCTCCATGAGCAAATATACCCATCATCTCACTGAATTTGAAAAACCTTTTACTCGCACCTCCCTACCGACACATGGGATTTCGCTGATCTATGGCTTAATACAGTGACTGACCTCCCCCCTCATGCCCACATTTGTGGCAAAATGGGAAGCAGAACTACAGTAGTCCCTCGCTGAGGAACAGTGGGTGAAATTTTTTTGCCCTTAAGACCGAAGAAACTGCCTATAAATTGCTGTTGCAGTGGTATAGGACTCCTGCTTTGCTGTCCTCCTATCTCCAGGGTGTAGATGGGTCCCGCTGGAGGTGTGCCCCCCCCCCCCAAGCTGACATGATACATATGTGGTGGTCGTCGTGCTCAATCATTCAGCCGTTTCGGCACAAGGTCCATGATGTACTCCGCCAGGTTTCCACATGCCCATCGGCCTTTGACCCTGCCCCTATGTTGCTGCATCACATTTCGTTATCATTAGAGGATTACAAATGCTCGCTTGATATACGGTTGCTTAACACTGCTAAAGCAGTCATCCCCCGATACTGGAAGTCTACGACCACACCCCCCCATCTCTGGTTAAGAGAGGTTGAAACACTCCGCTCGATCGAAGATCTAGTATCCCAAGCAAATCAACTACCCAACACCTCCACCAATGGTTTTACTGGCCCGCAGCAAGACCCTGCTCATAAGTCCTACACAGCACCTTGCCTCCCGAACCCTTGGCTGTACTTGCCTTTTCTTGACGTGCTGACATGTCTCCTCTCCCCACCCTGTATATAGTGCTCACCCTTAATTGTCTACTATACTGTACTCTAGAAGGAGATGTTCTCATATGCTCACCGCTCTCTTCCCCTCACCCTCCCCTAATCCCCTCTTGATAACACATGGTTCATTTTCACATGCCATGTATATATTTTTTGAAAATTTGAATGTTGGATGAGCTGCGGCTTATCTTGTTGTTCTACTCTGAAACGTTTAATAAAATAAGTTTACAATAAAAGTATACAAGTGTCTGTTATGCAAAATGCAATGCATAGTTCTTGAATTTGGAGGATTGGGGTTCCGTCAAATGCATAGATGTGTTTTCACAGGGTAATTTTATATTGCATTGAGTACACTTGGTACCCTTTTCATTGTGTAATGTGTGTGACGACCCCTAGTAGGGTGGATATCACATTGGTCTTAAAGGGATACTCTATTTAAAAAAAAAAAAAACTCTTACATCAGGGCTTGACAAAGCCAGGAGCCTGGTAGCTGCTGGCTCCTGGAATTTTACGCCTGGCTCCTAAATTTCCAGTTTATTTTACACCAATCTAAAAGCAGTCTTTGGCATCTAAAAACATCTAGTTGGCTTCAATGTTTTCTTCCTGTCTCCTAAATTTAATGTAAATATATCCAGCCCTGGTGTATTTATATAGGAGTTCGTGTGTGTGCGCCTGCAGTGGGTAAATAGGGTGTCCGATGACAACAGAGCAATGTCACAAGGTACAGATGTTAACACAAATTATATAAATAAAAAGAAGCAGCTAAACTAAAATTTGGGTCAGTACAAACCAACTCCTAGATGCAGAGGCAAGGTTCCCAACATTTCTGTGAGGATTTGTCTTTCAAGGTATACCTTGATAAAGGCGAATCCTCGCGGTAACGTTGGCTCCTCGATTCAAAGCAAATTTGTCAAGCCCTGCGATTAACCCCTAAGGTACTGGCTGGATGGAGTAGAGGTAATATCACTGCTCTAGAACCGTGGAGATACAGGTTTCATCCCGACAAGAGCATCTCTCCGGTGTCCTTGGGCAAGACACCTAACGGTACATACTCGCCACCCAGGACATACTTGAAAACGAGAGAAATCTCAATGTATCCTTCCTGGTAAAATACTTTAGTTGTGTGTATATATATATATATATATATTTTTTTTTTAAAGGCAAAACCTGAATGTAATACACAATGTGATCTATAGTCTCATCGTTATCATCTTGGCTGCTGAGCCATTTCAACACTGTGGAAAAAATTGTATTTTAAGATTTTGTTTTTAAACTGAATGTGGTCATGCCTGACTCTGCCCTTTCCAATGACTCCTCAATCTAACCATGTAGAACACATGGACGGGGATACAGCAGTCTGAGGAAGTGAGGACACTGGATGCCTTCACTGGTGGGGGGGGGGCGCAAGGAATAACCTGCGGGGGGCAATTATGTTGTCGTCCCCTGTAGGAACGCCTATTCCGGTGTGCTTTAATTCCTACTGACGGGGTGGTCCTACTGCTTTGTCGATGGACATGTTCAGGAAAAAAATTCAGCTTCATTTTTGGTGGCATGTGAACTAGACACCAAGAGGGAAGTCTTCAATCAGCCCTGCTAAGCAACTTAATGTTTTGTGAATGAAGGGGGGCGCCTAGGATTTATCGCGATATGCTTTTTTTAAATCACAAATCATTTGGTAACCGCTGATTGGTGATGTAGACGGGACTTTTAAATTGTGCTTCAGTTATATTGTGGGAAATTCTTGGAGCCTGTCACACATTCATGAATTCAATTTCTTTTATTTTTTGCAGGACTCTCAGCCGTCTCCTTTGGCTTTATTGGCTGCTACATGTAGCAGAATTGAACCCCCAGAGAACGGTAATGGAGGTGTCCAGCAGCAGAATGCAACTGAACTGGACTTGAGCACAGCTCAGATTCAACAGACTGCCAACGGCTGGCAGATCATCTCCGCTCCTTCTATTTCATCCAAGGACCAGGCTGGAGGGGATGCCTCCTCCAAAAATCGTCCTATAGCACCTGGGCAATTTGTGGTGACAACTGCCCCCAATATGCAGAATCAGCAGGTTTTGGCCAGTCTTCAGAGTGTGATGCCTAATATACAGTATCAAGTCATACCACAGTTCCAGACGGTGGATGGACAGCAGTTGCAGTTTACCACTGCTCCTGGCCAGTTAAATGTTCAGCAGGATGCCTCGGGCCAGCTACAGATCATCCCAGCTAATCAGCAAATTATGACCACCAACCGCGCTGGTGCAGGGAACATACTCACCATGCCCAACTTACTGCAGCAAGCTGTCCCTATTCAAGGTATGAACATTTCCAACAACGTCCTCTCCGGGCAGACTCAATACTTAACCAATGTCCCTGTTTCTCTTAATGGCAACATCACGCTACTTCCTATGAATGCAGCATCACTAACTCCTACATCACAATCTGTGACTCTTGGTTCTCAGGAAAATGGCTCCCAGGCAGTCACAACTGTGGCTATGAGCTCATCTGGCCAGCTTCTCACTTCCCAAGCCAATGCTTATTTTACCAATGCCAACAGTTACTCTACCAGCACCACCCCTACCAACATGGGTATAGTGAACTGCAGTGTCGGCAGCACCCAAGGCACCAATGTCCAAATCCAGGCATCGCAGCGCTCAAGCGGCCAACTCAACATGGTCAGCGATGCTCAGCAAGGCGGCACACTCCAGGGCCAGCAGAAAGATGCAGATCAAGCACAGCAACAGCAGCAGCAGCAAATTCTCATTCAGCCGCAAATCTTGCAAGGAGGTCAGACTATCCAGACCCTGCAGGCTGCGCAGCTAGGTGGCCAGACCTATAGCACCCAAGCAGTTTCCCAAGATGCACTGCAAAACATACAGATCCAGACAGTGCCAAACACTGGCCCCATCTTGCTTCGTACCATAGGACCCAACGGGCAGGTCACATGGCAAACTATCCAGCTTCAAAATCTTCAGGTTCAAAATCCTCAGGCTCAGACAATCACACTTGCTCCTATGCAGGGAGTCTCCTTGGGCCAAACCGGCAATGCCACTTCCATGTCTGCTGGCACAGTAACCGTTAACGCGGCCCAACTGTCTTCCATGCCTGGACTGCAGACCATTAACCTGGGTGCCTTAGGAGCTTCAGGGATTCAAGTGCACCAGCTTCAAGGAGTTCCTTTGACAATTACGAACGCAGGAGGTAAGTGCCTTTTGTGCCACATTTAAATTTTTCTTCAATGCACTTTTAAAACTGGCAGTGCACTGTATGTATTAACTCACCTTTCTCATCCGTATTGTACATCTTGGTCTAAACCGGCATGGACCTTAATCCCAATCCGAAGCCATGCTTTTGATTAAAAATAGAAAATCTAAAGGACTAGGGACTCAAATTCCAGGAGTGGGCTTTTAAGGGATATTATAGGGGGGGGGGGATATATTTCAACAGACACATGGGTGTTTTTAAGTCGAGGCTTGATAGAGGTTTTGTATCTATTCTCCCGGTGTCCAATTAATTAGGCTGGGGTCAGACGAGCGCACTTCAGAGTGGAAGGACTGTGTGTGTGACAGTGGACGTTCCTTCTACTTGACACCTTTGCAGCCCCGTTAACGCGTGTCTAGCATTTTGACAGGGAGGCTTTGTGCACGGATGCTTGTTGCACGTGCATTTCGTGCGCTCGTTCAAGCGTGAGACTGGCCCCGTTGCAGTGTCAGAACGCTGCGACGGACGCCAGTAAGCACATCGGTACGGGCGCACATAGTGCGCTCGTTGGATACCGGCCTTAAGGTCACTTCTCCAACTTGAGTGCCTTGTCATTCCTTCCGTTAGGCTTTGGTGTGTGGGTGCTTGGACTGTTCTGGACTCCTATGCACCTTTTCCTACCTCATGGTGTGCAGAGAGTCAATTTTATGTTTTTTGTTTTTTTTGTGGTCTAAGAATTGCTGTGTCCATTCCCCACTTCATGGCATGTACCTTGTTTAAACAATCTATTCTGTAATGCATGTTTGTGACCAATAGGTGTCGATCCAGCTTCTATCGTTTCAAAAACTGGGGATAAAAAAATAATTATGTACAGAAGTGTTTTACAGTGTGCAACAAATCAATGCGCCAAGGAGTACTTGGTGACACAGTGTGGAATTAAACTTTTTTCTCCATGCTATTCATCCAGTCGTCTACTTTTAAAACTTGCTATAGCAATGGTCTTTGCCTATTATGACTTTTTTTATTTGGACACGATGGATGTACGTACTTTAATTACTGAACATTATTGTAAGACCTGGGTGCCCTCCTGTCACTGGCATTCTGATTCACTCGCATCGTTCTTTTTGTTCTTGTGGTGGTGGACAATTCCCCCTTCTCACACACCCCTCAAGTTTAAATTTCCAGATGTGAACAGAAGTTGTTTTTGGTTCCGTGTAGGTGTAATGTTAATTTTTAGTTTTTTATAGATTAGGATTTAATCTATAATTCTCTAATTGCACTTGTGTTTGTGAATGTTTAATCATGCTGCTATTTCATAGTCTGTGAATCGCTGGCCGCACAGGTTTTACTGGTTCTCTGGAGAGGTCACTCAATTGTTTGTCTGCAATTTACTGATCAGTAACGTGTCGTCGGGAGCTTTAAAGGCACGCGAGTTCCTACGTATTCATATTTAACATTTTGTGGTGGACGTCTGCATACAGGAGAACTAAAACTGACAAGTGTGTGTATATCAAGAGTAAAATACACTGTTCGTTTTCCAAATAATATTACCGTAACCACGTCCTGGCTTATTTGCTGACCAGCTAAACTTGACGTCCAGCACCTGGTGACTCGTTGCTTACTGGTCCCAATGTTTGATATTATCCAGGCCTCTTAAGTGGGCCTGACATGACACTTTTCACTCTGCATGAAGCCTTTGTGAATGGTTCACTGGGGCCCATCGGGTATAGTTGTACCTGGCCAGCATTACCGACCGACCACTAGTGACATCTTGGTGATCACACCCCACCTTGATGCTTTTTGAAGCCATTGGTGCCGACTATAAACTGCTTTGTGAACCAGTAGCCCTTTAAAAGCACATGTACCTGTGACTACAACAATGTAGGATATGAAATCTAGAAGGGAAAATTTGGTTTTCCAATCTGCAATACATAAAATTATTTGGTTTCTGGCTCGCATGGCACCACTAACTGGGTTAATCTCAAAGCGCCGGTATCTGCTGGTGTTAAAATGCTGACATTTCACAAAAGTAAAATGCAAAGAGGAACAGGAGAGGATTCACAATGAAGCTTCTCCAGTCATTTTACTTTTGTGAATGCTGGCGTCTGCAACACCGGCACAATGTGAATAATTCCTTCCTTTAGTACTCCTTGTTGAAGCGGTAAGATTTTTTTTTATTTGGCAGCATACATTTCTAGTTGGGAATGTGTAGAAGAGGGGGCAGCAGCACAGTTGTTTGTAATTTAGGTTTTGTACTCTCTGCAATGTTTGTCATTTGACTGTATTTACTAAAACCATTTATTTGGCATGTTACGATCACTCCCTGATTTCCAATATCAGTAGATGGAAGTGGCCATATCAGTCTCCATGCTGGTCCTGACGGGCTCCATAATGACAACTCTGCAATGGAAGAGGGGGAAACCAGCCCAGACCCTCAGCCACAACCTGGCCGTAGAATGCGCAGAGAAGCTTGCACCTGTCCATATTGCAAAGACGGCGAAGGAAGGTATGTGTTATGTAGTTTTTGTCCTAGACTATTGGCTGATCAGGGTCATCCACTGGAAGCGTTTGGATGACCCAGATCGGCCGATGGACAGGCTGTCAAATGAGAAGGAAAAAAACTGTCTTTGGCCCTGACACCAGAGACAGCAACACTGAATGCAGCCTGCTAGCAAAGAGAAAAATAAGACAAAAAATAAAAAAAAAGCCTAGTCCTTTCTGTTTTTTACAAAAAAAACTGAACCCATAAATTTCACCAAATCAAGAAGTAAAAAAAGTCTTCTTTGCTGCAGATTTTAAAAAGAATATTTTTTTACTTTGAATCCTATGGGCTTCGTCTGTTGCATTGAATCACTTCTCCATGGGCCAATTTCCCTGCCGCAGCACAGCAGTTTAGCTATACAATTCATCTTTTTTCATGTAAACTTATACCAGATCGTCCAGTCATCGTCCAATAACTCACATTTGAAACGGGTAAGATTGCTAGTCTGTTGTCGCAAAAATTGTCTGAAATCGTCCGTTGGTTGGATGCAGTGGAAGAGGACTGATTCACCTGCATGTTGTAGGATCGGTCGGATGACTTCAGACTATATTGAATGATCGCACAAATACTGACCCAGTGGACGACCAGCCTGAGATGTCCATTTGAGCCTTTACGTATCAGAGTGGTTTTACTTATTGTGACTATACACCTGCATCTCAATAAATTAGAATGTCATGGAAAAGTGTACTTCGTTAATGCAACTCATTGTGAAACTTCTGTAATTAAATTAATTCAATGCTCACAGACTGAAGTAGTTGAAGTTTTTTGGATCTTTTAATTGTGGTGATTTGGCTCACATTTAACAAAAACCCATCAATTCACCATCTCAACAAATTAGAATAGGTTGACATGCCATCCACCTAATCCACTCAAAACACCTGCAAGGGTTTCATGAGCCTTCAAAATGGTCTGTTTGGTTCACTAGGCTACACAATCATGAGGAAGACTGCTGATGAGACAGTTCTCCAGAAGACCATCATTGACACCCTTCACAAGGAGGGTAAGCCACAAACATTCATTGCCGAAGAAGCTGGCTGTTCAGAGTGCTGTATCCAAGCATGTTAACAGGAAGTTGAATGGAAGGAATAAGTGTGGAAGAAAAAAGGATGCACAACCAACCGAGAGAACGCAGCTTTGAGACTTGTCAAGCAAAAAACCGATTCAAGAAATTGTGTGAACTTCACACGGGATGGAGTGAGGCTGGGGTCAAGGCATCAAGAGCCATCACCCGCAGGCGAGTGAAAGAATTTGGCTATAGTTGTCGTCTTCCTCTTAAGCCACTCCTAAACCACAGACAACATCAGAGGCGTCTTACCTGGGCTAAGGAGAAGAACTCGACTGTTGCCGAGTGGTCCAAACTCCTCTTTTCAGATGAGAGCAAGTTTTGTATTTCATTTGGAATCTTAAGGTCCTAGAGTCTGGAGAAAGAGTGGAGAAGCTCATAGCCCAAATGGCTTGAAGTCCAGTGTTGAGTTTCCAGTCTGTGATTTGGGGTGCAATGTTATCTGCTGGTGTTGGTCCACTTTTTTTGAAAACTGAAAGTCCCTTCACCCGTTTACAAAGAAATTTTAGAGCACTTCATGCTTCCTTCTGCTGACCAGCTTCTTAAAGATGCCGATTTTCATTTTCCAGCAGGATTTGGCACCTGCCCACACTGCCAAAAGTTGGTTAAATGACAATGGTGTTGGTGTGCTTGACTGGCCAGCAAACTCACCAGACCTGAACCCCAAAGGGAATCTATGGGTTATTGTCAAGAGGAAAATGAGAAAGAGACCAAAAAATGCAGCTGAGCTGAAGGCCACTGTCAAAGAAAACTGGGCTTCCATAGCACCTCAGCAGTGCCACAGACTGACAACCTACATGCCACGCCGAATTGAGGCAGTAATTGAAGCAAAAGGAGCCCCAAGTATTGAGTACATTTACAGTATTTTTATAAAGCGCCGACATATTCCGCAGCGCTGTACAAAGGGCACAGTATAGAGACAGGGTTACAATACATTGAACAACTTTTGACAAACAGTACAGGAGGAGACGAGGGCCCGATTCCTGTAGGAACTCGATCCTAGAAGTGTTGTGGTTGGAAACCGGAGGAGAGTACTGCAAGGTGAGTGAATGATGGTTGCTTCAGTAAATGAACCGACTTTCCAGAAGGCTGCCAATTCACTAAAAAAAAAAATCTTATTGGCTTTATGAAGTATTCTAATTTGTTGATAGTGAATTGGTGGGTTTATGTTAAATGTGAGCCAAATCATCACAATAAAAAGAACCAAAGACTTAAACTACTAATGCACAAGTTTCACAATTTGAGTTGAATTAATGAAATAAACTTTTCCACGACATTCTAATTTATTGATGTACCTGTATGTAATTCTTTCTGATGCCACACATAGATCTTTATTCTGATCAGACGGGTAACAAAGCCACAAGGATGGAAAACGCATTTCAGAACATCAAGCCTTGGTGGCTTGGTTACAAGCCAGCAGCTTTTTTTAGTTCTTATAGGGATGCTAATGGTTACCAGTAAGCTGTGCTACTGCTGGTATCCTCTCCTGGGGTCCATAGCACTCGATGGAATAAGACAGTCATACTTGTAGGCAGGTTTGTAAAATCGTGACTTTAACGCACGGTTTTAACTGTTCTATTGGACTGCACCTGCTGCAAGAGGTGACATGCTGTCTAACTGGTTATTGATGCGTGTTCGAGAAGCACAGGTACAGCTTGCAAAGCCAACCGTTGGCATTATGTGGGTTAATATAACCTGACTAAATTTGTACACCCGGGGAAGCTGAGTGATCAACTTTAAAGATCTACCACAGTGCCCTTGGATGACACAAGTGGTCGTGCCAAGTTGCTTAACTCAACTACGGTGTCCCAGTGGATAGTCCCATTTTAACATTTTGTATTCCAGGGAAAGTTATGGTACTCTACATATTTGTTTGGGTCTATCTTTTTTCTTCTTGAATGTGGCACATTATTACAGTGGGAACCTCCATATTAAACAATCTTACTATAACTGATAGGTCTAGATGCCATTTGTTTTCCTTCTGCGATTCTTCAGCTTATTGCTTTGTAGCTCATATGAAAATGTCGTCTTGCACTCAGTCTTAATTTTTTCCACGTTCCCTTTTTTTTTTTTTTTTTTTTTACCCCTTGTTTAGGAGTTCCGGAGACCCTGGAAAAAAGAAGCAGCACATATGTCACATTGCAGGCTGTGGGAAAGTGTATGGGAAGACATCCCACCTGCGAGCTCACTTGCGCTGGCACACAGGAGAACGACCGTTTGTCTGCACGTGGGTGTTCTGTGGGAAGCGTTTTACCAGGAGCGATGAGTTGCAGAGACACAAACGAACACATACCGGTGAGTTTTCAATTTATTTATAAAGTATTTCACCAGGAAGGATACATTGAGATTTCTCTCGCTTTCAAGTATGGCCTGGGTTCAAGAACTTTTAATTGTTACTTTGTGTTTCTGTAACAACTGTAATAAAATGCAAGATATCAAACACAAATATACAGATTAACACAGAAAATTAAATATGTAGGAAATCTATTCACTGTTAAATGTTTACAGGTGCTTTCTGTATTGAGGTATGTTAATTGGCAGCTCTCCATGATGGGAGCAATGGGTGCTGTCCTTGTATTTACCCTTTGCCTAAGAATGCATGCTCTATTTAGTTCATCTTATTTTTTTTTTTCTTTCTCTAGGTGAGAAAAAGTTTATATGCCCAGAGTGCCCCAAGCGATTCATGAGAAGTGACCACTTGTCAAAGCACATAAAGACACACCAGAATAAAAAAGTCCCAACTGGCCCTGTTGCCATGACAACTGTGCACATGGACACTGGAAACGGTTCTGATGGCAGCACTGCCTCCACGCCAACTCCTCAGACCCTTATCACCACCAACATGGTTGCCATGGAAGCCATTTCCCCTGAGGGCATCGCCAGACTGGCAAGCAGTGGCATCAATGTCATGCAAGTGGCAGACCTGCAGTCAATCAATATAAGCGGCAATGGTTTCTAAGAGCCAATTCGTGCAGACAGGACTGTAAATAAACAGGAGGAATAAGTTTTGAGTTTGGGAATAGGGGGATGTAGTAAAATGATTATGGGTCCAAAATGAGCTGTATGTGGAAAGCATGAAATCTGTGCCACATTTAGAGGTGGATGGGTGTGCCAATTTGCCTTATCAACCGAATTGAGAAGTCCATGTCCACCCTGTTGCTCTAACCTTCTCATTGATCATCCATTGCTTTATTTCCAG
Source organism: Leptobrachium leishanense (assembly GCA_009667805.1). Lineage (NCBI taxonomy): Eukaryota > Metazoa > Chordata > Amphibia > Anura > Megophryidae > Leptobrachium > Leptobrachium leishanense. Next base: position 383,908,614 of record CM019064.1, on the reverse strand, counting down.
GTTCCAGTTTCAGAAATGCCATGCCCTGAGATGGGCTGGATAAGACAGCATTTGTTCATCCACTTAACACAGTGTATATGTTTTGTTCCCCCTTGGTGATGGATTGCGATACACATAACATCCAAACATTGTTTAAACAGGGTTATTCAGAGAGCGTGAAAAGCAGGAGAATGACTGGAGAATGAGAAATTCTAGGTCAAAATAGCCGATTTGGAAAGTGAGATGAAAGGGAGAATTTTTCTGGTTTGGCTATTTTGACCTAGAATTTTTCATTCTCAAGTCATTCTCCAGCTTTTCACGCTCTCTGAATAACCCTGATAATCTTGACTGTTTGGGCCCATTGCCAGAACTTTTTTTATAAATATATATTTCTATATATAAATTTAATTTTTTTTTTTTTTTTTGCTTTCATTTATAATTATTCTCAAAACAAATAATAAGGTACACCCCTTTACCATCATGCCTTGTTAAGTTGTTTGCAATGCAATACAATTTTTGACCAAGCAATGCTATATGGAATATTTAAAAACTTTCAATAAAATTACCAAAAAAAAATACAGTAAGTGCTTGGACCAAAAGTTGCTTTGGTCACTCTATAGCCTTAATTTTTAACTTTTTTTTTTTTCTTTCCTTCACCTGCTCAGCAAGGTATTTTTTTTTTCCCCGATCTCATTTATGCTTAAAGAAAATAATTGTATAATCACAACACGGGTTTTTATTTGTGGCATGCGATTTTGAAATCTGCTATTTTATGTGTACATCTAATTGGAGTATGGTTTTGGTGCCGAGAAAAAATTTGATCTATTAAAAGCCTGCCGTTGCAATATGACTGTGTGTATATGCAAGGGGGGAAAAAAAGAACTGTACAGTAGACTTCAGTGTTGGCCTGACCTGATGGTAAGCCTGAGCAGGTTTCAGTGGGTGTTTGTCGGGCCCTTGCTCTGTAGTGCTCTATTCACGTCCATGCTGAGTCAAAGTAACACTGCTGCTGTAGCATGTTGGCACTTCTTGGAATAGGGAAACCAATTTCACAGGGCGAGTGCACCCATCCTCCCTTGCAATCTGGCAGCTAAGTGGCATTTTTTTTTCCTTCTGGGAATTGCTGAGCTGATGAACAGTCTAGGTCAGGACTGTCAAACTCTCCCTCTCCATTTAAATATTTCTGGGACTTGAAGGCATCAACTTTGTCAACTGGTCTAGGCTCTGAATTCTGCAAAACCCTGTTGATTACGATAGATGAATGATGACGGATCCATTTATTGAATTGAGCATGGGTTTTGGTGAACAAAAACCTGAAATGAAAATCATTCGTCGTCGTTTCATTTTAACATTTGTGTCTCCAGGGTAAAAGTCAGCAATTTTGGCTCTGGTGTCAGGTACTCTTTCCCCCCCCCCCCCCAAACCTTTTTGTCGTTGCATGGCATGAACGTTACTTTTAATGTACTGTCAGCATTGCTTGGTTTGCTCTATACAATCAAACAGCAGGCTTGCCACTGAAATCCTAAGGTAGGTCTGTCAAACTCCAGCCTACCAGAAGTTTCTAAACTACAACTCCCATGATTCCCTAACCATCTATTACATTTGAGGATTTCTGGGAAATGTAGGCCTTAACATCTTAGGGGCAAGGAGTCTGGCAGCCTTGTCCTAAAGGATATTTTCCTTTTTTGGTAATGACAAGACCATGAAAACAAGTATATTATTTTATTTTTTTTTTTGCTCGTGACAAACTGGAAAGGATTTTGCATCAAACATTAGCTACCAGCACTTTTTTCCTGTCCTAATCTCCACATTGCTAATACTGACACATAAGCTCATGTTTTGTCCATTGTGTAATGTTTTTCATTCTTCCACTTTCCCTTCCTTTCCTCAGTTATGGGTGAAGACCCTTTTTATATGAATTGCTCTTGTAAATATGCATATACAGCTTTTCTATTTTCAAATTTTGCGGTTTTCTCAACCTCCCCAAACTCCTTTACATATTTTTATATATATATATATATTAAGGCATGGCCTACACATAAGAGTAATGTATTTTTATACAGTTTTGCTCTCTACTAGGATAAATTCTGTATTCTTGTAATTAAGATTTAAAGAGTTTGTATTCAGATTAGGGACTGCTGAAGGATTTGCTCTCAGAGGTCAAGTCCGGGTCGGTTTTATTTGGCTTCATTGATGTATGTGATGTTTTTTGTTTTGTCATGCAGTTTGCTACATTGTCTTGTGTTGCATCTTGTGCTTGTTCCAAGTTGTGTGAGATTTTCTTGATACAGCTTTATTCCTTCAAATTTCATCTGTGCCTTTTTTATGGTAAGGAATCCCAAGATATAATGTAGAATAGGATTCTGTTCTTGGGAAATTAGTTTGTATGCCAAATTAGTTGGTGGGGTAAAATTTTTTTCTTTGCAGTCGAATTTGAGTTTATACTGTACAGAGTGGAACGCACACAACAAAACTGCTGCAACCAGCAAATGTCGGCAATGAGGGGTGCTCATGGACTCCTGAGTGGCCAAGTGCCCTGCCCAATCCGATTTTGATAAGGCTGAGACCAGGTGGCTTTTATTGGAGATGGACAACATTTCGGCTGTCTGTTTAGACTTCATAATATTTCCCCCATATGCTTATATTTTTATCTCCCCACTATCCTGTCCAGGCAGTCCAAAGGGGATGTCTTTGTCAGGTCTTGTCTTTGTGTTTTTTTTTTCTTTTCACAGCCTCTTGCGTACAGTCAGAGCTTTTACAGAGCGTTTAGGGTGTCTATCACCAGCCACCGCTGTTGCCACGACCATTCAATGCTGAGTTATCTGCTACTGTTCAGTATCCTTTGCAAGTGCTCTCCCCAAAAGACTGTCTTTAGGCTGTTACTGCCTGGTCTCGGTCTTCTCAGTTTGTTTTAAATGTCTTTGTTCTTTCTTGTACATGTAAATTTATTGGGCAGCTGGAAGAAACCGTTTGTTGTATCCCTGTTGACATTTGGGATGAAAATGCCAGGCTCTGCAAAAGCTGGTCTCCTGTTACCTGGCGCAAAGTCTATAAGCACATGTAGTCTTTATATTAAGTATATTGAATTGTATGTGAAGATCTTTTATAAATAAAATGCTGCTCCTTTCCTCGGTGACACATCCTGGGGGGGTTTGCTATATTAAAACGTTTGTCTGACCTCTTGCACTGTTTAAAGTGTCGTACAGTTTCCGGTGTTCTGAATGCGTTCCCTTCACTTTCATCAGCAGTACTCTTGTAATGTTTGTTGTCTTCTGTGTCTGAAAACATGGGGTTTATCCTTCTGTTACAAAGGCTGAATTGGAAATAAGATGATTTGACCCGTAATTATGATCTCAGATTATTTGTATAAGCTTCATGGGGCTCACTAGAAGTGACTTTGAAATGAATGTGCCACACCGCAAGACTTATATCGGTTTAGTATAGGCCTTGCTACAGTGTATATAGCTATATATTTTTTTTTTCTTTCAGGGAAATACAATCTTATTAGGTGTCGGTCATCTGATGCCGTATCACGAGAGCAGAGTGTGCAGGGACATTGTTTTGTGATTTGGGACAGGAACAGCATATCAAAGCCGATGCCTGTAAGCGAGGCATGTTTAACGCGTTCATACAGTATACTGTTGTGATTGCTGAGCAGTCTCGACCTTACTTTATAATATGGCAATTTCGCACGCAACGTAGGGTATCTGCCCACACGTTCTCAAATGGCATTGGGCTAATGCCAGACAATTTCTTCAGTCACTCTTAATGACTGTGATCTTTCCTGTCCTCTCGCCACATGTTCCTGGGGTTACACTGCTTGTTGATGGAATCGGCATTGCATCGGGGTTTCTTACCCTTTCCAATCTGAGTCGATGTCTTTAAAATAGGCTTGCCTCTTAAAACGTTTTTTATAAAACGCCATCCTTTCAACAATCGCCAAAAGTTTAGCCCCTTAAGGACCAGTGATGTAACTGCTACATCATAAATGCATTAATTTTTTTTTTTCCTTCTATTTAAAGACCCTTGGTTCTTAAGGGGTTAAAGTTTGTACTGAGAAATTTAAGCAAAAGATGTTTGGGGGGGGGGGGAAGAGAGACAATGTGGGGACATCATACACATGACTCTCCTGTATATTGAATTAGCCAGGAGAGGCATGTGTATGATGTCCCCACAGGGGGGTTTGCCCCGAGACCTGTGCAAGCTGCACTGGCGATAATGCTAGGGCAACTGTTACTGATTCTTGCCAATGTCGTATATATAACGTGCCAAATCCTTCTGCTATGCAAGTCAAAGACGTGTGTGTCTCCCAAGTGCCAGTGTTTGATGATGTAGCCAACACTGACACAAATTGCTGTTGCAGCAACCATGACTTTTCACAAAAGGTGAAATCCAAGCAGCCACAGAAGCTTCACTGTGAAACCTCTCCTGCTGCTGTTTGGATTTTCTTTGTAAAATTCTGCCGTTGCAACATGGGACGCTCTGGGAGTTGAGCCCCCCCCCCCATGTCTGTTTTGGTGGGCTCGCTCTGTGCATCTTTTAGAAATTAGCTTGTCACAAGCCAGGATTTTTTTTTTCTCTCTCCAGCGGGGCTGTTCTCCAGTTAGCTTTTTGGTATCTGTAAGCCGACTCCTGCCTCTGGAAACGCACGTGATGCTCTGTGAATATTATTACAGTATAATTTGTATATGCAAAATTTTTATTTTTTTTGGTTCAGGCTAAAGTTGTGCTGTATGTAGACACCTCTTCCTTTCCACCTCTTCCTTTCCACCTCTTCCTTTCCACCTCTTCCTTTCCACCTCTTCCTTTCCACCTCTTCCTTTCCACCTCTTCCTTTCCACCTCTTCCTTTCCACCTCTTCCTTTCCACCTCTTCCTTTCCACCTCGCTTTAAAGATGCCAAGGGGACCACTTAATACAGTACAGATTCAATATGCTATAAGAGATTTAAACGTGTATGGTTGTAATTGCCAGTTTCCTAGAAATATTTAGCTGTTACTGCAATTTCTCACCATTCTGTTGTAAGATACTGTGTGCCAGAGCCTCTTGGTATTTATAGGGCACCGGTGTAACCTTTTTGATTGGTTTAATTTCACAAAAATACCCTAATGTTTTAAAATTATATTTTTGAGTCTTCCTTTACACTACCTCCTGTCTTTTTGTAAAATGCCATTCTAGCCAAGCATCATTGGAAATCCTAGTCCTGGCAGCACATTTTCCTGGAGCTCTACGATCAGAGCCAGGAAGAAAGAATGGAATTGCAACACAAAGCTGGTAACTAGGGTGCCTACCGTGTGGCAATACTATGGCACCTCTTGCAGACTGCTTTCTTTCAGGCGGTCTGGTCTGTTGGTGGAATGTGAAAGCCTTGGAGGCACTTTAGTCAGTACAGCTTTTAACATTGTCATGAAACCCTATCGGAAGTATTGTTGCAGCCGCATTTGTCGTCTTTTACTGGGTTTTTCTTTTTCGCTAACGAAATTCTGTGATCATACACCTTGACCGTTGCTGTTTGCAATGACGCATTTTACTTAACCGCTGTATGCATTTTTCCGGATTAGGGGGTGTGCAGCCTAGAAAAATTGTAGATATTTAACATTATTTTATTAAAATATTCCAGCACAATATGGGGGGGGGGTGTGCCAATCAAACTGGGAATTGTGGACAGTTTGAGGAGTTTTGGACTACAGTAACGTTTCTTTGTCCAAAAAGAGCATTTTCTTTGGGTTTTGTTCCACAATTCCCAATTTCGGCAATTGCAAGCAAAACAAAATCCTGTGTTTCTACAGTCTATTCTGTGGTGACCACGTGGATGCATCAAGCCATTGGCTACTATACATCATCTCTGGGAACATTAAACCGTGCCTAGTCTTCTACAACACTGGCAATAAATATAAACTATACTTTACCTTCTGATGTTTTCATATACTTTTTTTTTTTTCTGATGAAATTATGTTGGAAACCTTTTAAAGTCTTTCCTTATGTACAAAATTATTGTAGTTTATAACTCTTTGTAAACTAAGTTTTCATTTTTAATAAAGTGTCTAAGTTGTATCAAATTAGGCTTTCGTGGTTTTCTTTGTTCTTTCAGTGTATTGATAGTCTCAAACCCTTTTTTTTTGTTAAACTGGGAGATCTTGAGTGAGATTTACTTTTTCCTGATGGTGATGCATATCAGTACTCTGTCTTAAATGATATTGGTGCATCCCTAGTGTTGGGGGGGGGGGTTGGGAGTTTGACGATGACCCTTTTTTATGGTCGCTTTTCATGCAAAAAAAGTATCAACAAACACTGTTAAAGCTAGCAGCACACAATTATACACTTAACACATCCCAGTAACCTTTCTGCAGTGCACATGTGGGAGACTACATGGAGTGTCCCTGCAGCATGCAAAACACGCACACAAGTGTGTCCGATCAGTGGGGCTTTTCCTCCCCATACTTGCCTGTCAGGGTCCTGCAGTGGTCTGACGTCAACCCTGCTCCTATACCCCTTCCAGCACACTGATGTCATTGTGACAGGTGCGATGACCGTTTCAGGTGCCCCCTCTGCAGCAGAGCCAGAAGGGTGCTTGCAAAGGGGGGGTCCATTGGACCCCTCTCCCGATCGGGAGGACATGCAGAAAAAAGATCAGTCTGACCTTTCCAGCGATGCCTCTCTTACCCCTTGGGTCTGCGATCTTTAGCTAGATCGTGGACCCCTCCCAGAGGTGACTGACATCTTGATGTCAAATCAAGCCTCTAGGGCGTTTCATGTGGAGATGGGGGGGGGGGGTGGAGTGGTCCTTTTAGACCCCCATATCTCTCAGATTTGGTGGCAGCTAGGACCTCTTTGGTAACATTTGGAAAGGCCAGAACATGGCCTTTCCAATATTGCCGAACATGACCAGGTTACTGGTTTAAATAAAAAAAATCTATTCATGCAGCACAATTGTGCACAAGTTATGTAGCGATGTTCAATGGGTGAGACAGAGTAACAAATATATAGATACAAGTTAAACCCACAGAACAGTAGGAGACCCCGCTCGAACGTACAATCTAGCTAAAATCGTGTAATTTCACAAATAGGAACTCCTTTTTTATTTAAGTTCAACTGTACCTCATAGAATACATAACTGTAAAGGCTTGGATGACAAAATTTTACACACTGTAGATGACTGAATTTTGTTACAGCATTCAGCCAGGACATGACACACATCTGTCTGCTTTAAAAAAAATAAAAATAAAAATTGTCTGGGATGTACAATAAAACAACAAATGGAGTTTAAACATGAGCACAAAATTGTAAAAATGAGCTCAGCAGTGAACAGGTTAGGCCCCGTTCACACTCTGCGATTTATCGCGTGGATCTTGCGAAAGCGCGGATTTAGCGGCGCTATGTAGCATCTCCAATGCATTTCAATGGAACTGTTCACATCTTTCCGTGCGATGTTGCGGTAGCATGTCGCTGGTCCATAACTTTTTTGCGCTTTCCATTGGTGGTGGTTTGCAAAATCACGACATCGCGATTTATATAAATCTCATGGAAAAATGCGTGATTTTCAAATCGCAGTGTGAACGGGGCCTTTAAACATTCAGTGTTGTGGAAAAAGTGAACACTTGGATTTAAGAGCCAGTTGATCCTCCTTTGGCAGCAATAACCCCATCAAGCATTGCTGGAAGCTGCCGTTTAGACCAGTACAGCATTCAGAAGACATTATGGACCACTCCTCATTGCAGAACAGTTTCAGCTCAGCCATATTCTTGATGTCTGGTGTGAACAGCTCACGGGTCATTCCACAGCATTGGGGGGGGGGTGTTTAAGGCATGTGCCGCTCCAAGATGGAGTCTATGGGATTGTCTATGACGTGTTAACATGTGGTTTCAGTCGTCTCTCACACACCTTGACATCATCTTGGGTAGTGGTGCTCAATTTCTTTTAAAGTTTATACATATAGCCTACAGCTGGGGTGCTCAACCTTGGTTCTTCTCTCATGATCCTCAGCTGCTAAAGTAGGCAGAACCTTGTAGGAAATGTAGCTTTGAAACCTCTGGAGGGCCCAAGGCTGATTATTTAAATTTCAGGCATGCAGTAAATATAAGTTTTTCTGCAAAGCCAATGCTTTATTCATGGGGTCTTGGACACTACCTGTTCAATATTTAATGATTAAAGTCTAATCATCTGTTTTCCTTCATTGAGAATGTGGTGTACCCTGATGCATTTTGAATGGAAGCCCACTTTCTTCGGAGCCTAGCCAGTGCGAAATTGTCTCCATATATAGATTAGTTGTATAGCGGACAGGATATCTAGGCTCTTTGAGATGAATTTAACACTTTCCAGCTTTATGCAGTGTGGCAGTTCTTCTATCTTGCAAGACATGGTTCACATCAACAGATGCCTTTTTGTGAATGGCAAAGTCAAAATCCTGGACTGCTTTTAGAACTCTTATTTCATTAGTTTAATGCAAATGTGTGCCCAGATTTTCACTTTTTCCAGACCATACTGTGAATATTTGAGGTGTTGTATTCTTTTACATGCTGAGTAATTAGTTTTTAAAGTGGGTTTGTACTTTTCCTATAATGGCCAAAGTGTTAAGACCTTACAAGGAGACTTTTTTTTTTACGTCATTAGGTGATTTCTACAGGCTGTCTGGATCGCACCAAATTCACAGTGACAGTTTGAGGCAGATCAGCAACAGGCACGTCTGCTTAGCCATGTGATCAATCTGATTGGGTGGTACTTGATCACATGGTATTGTGACATTTTCAAGACTCCTTTCTCATCTGGCTCAGAAACAAAGACCGACACACTGTGTCTAAGAATCAAAGCCGTTTTTCCAGTTTCATCGCTTCACTGCTTTGTTTGCTGTGCTCTACGTGTTTTTCTTACCTCCACCCCCCCCCCCTGATATTCTGGGGATTTATTGATGTAGGGTACAAAAGGTTAGAAAATGTGTATTGTGAGTTTCAACAATCAAGAAGGAATTGCCATTGAATGATGGCAAATATCAAAAGACAGAAAACAAACCCTCAAGGTTCAAAACAGCCAAACATTGTGTAATAGACTATACCTCACTGTAGTCATGTAGCCACCTGGCACTGTGATTGGCTGTGCTCCTTCCAGACTAATGTCTGCCCTCTAGCCTCAGCCGTTCTAATTTATAACCTTCATTGAAATGGGGAGTGTCTTTTTCTTTCCACAAGTTCTGTGAAATGTCATGGAGACCATATTTGTATTTTTAAACGTCTGCTCGTAGGTGACATGCCTGCTAGATTTGACTATTGCTCTCAAACCGCTGCCTCTGTTCTAATCCTTATTTAGGGATATTCAGGAAATTACAAGGTTCTCACAGCCCATTCTGTGCTCCTTGTCTGGCTATTGCTTCCTCCATAAATTGTGTCTCCGATACCTTTTCTGTGCCCTCCTTGCAGGCGTGCAATCTGCTAACTGGTTTGTGGCAAGCACCTCTCAGGTGGCCACTAGGATAGGCTTCATTATTTGGAGTTGGAGCTGAGGGATGGTAATGGGAGGGAAATGGCCAGTCACAAATCCCTTTAAAAGACTTGAAGAGCAGAGAGTCACAGCTGCAGAAACCTGAAAAATATAAATGTTAAAGGTGATATTCTTCTGCAGGTTGAAGGCTCGCGATGCAACCATGAGATTGCAAGTCACCGACCCTTTGCAGACCCGCTGCTATTAAAGCAGCAAACTCCTGCGGTTGCATGCCTGGGTGGAGGAAAGCTTGATTTACAGAGCAGTGGCGGGAGCAGAGATGGATTCACCACTAAGGAAAATTTAGATCCGGCAACAGCAAAGGTCTGTAGAGAATAGCTATACAACAGGGTTTCCCAAACCTGTCCTCGGTACCCTCAACCAGGTCAGATTTTGCAGATCACCTTGAGGAAATGCAGTCTGAATCCTGCAATCACTGAGCAGCAAATCATATCACCTGTGCTGTGCTTCAGATATCTGGCAAACCTGGCGAGGCGGAGGGTCCTGAGGACAGGTTTGGGAAACACTGCTATACAAGATGTCTCTATCTGGGATCTGGTTGGGTTTTCTTTTCTTTTTGGAATGCCATATATACAAGTGAAGCTGATAAGGGCCATCAAGCCTGACTCTAATGGGTTTATTCACAAAGCACTGAAATGTCAGCATGCTACGGCGATTCAGGTTCGCAGACCTTTTGGTGAATGCACTGCTCATTGCACTGAAGATGGAGTTGTCATAGACCGGTGAACTGCAACCAAAAGAACCCCCATAACTAGTCTCCTAATAGGCAGGGATGGTGCTAGACTATTTTGCTCCCTAGGCAAGACCAGCTACTTGTGCCCCACCCAAAGAAAAACCCTGCACATTATCTTGGAGCTCTGTGACCCCCCTCATAAACACAGCACATTACTGTGGAGCGCTGTGATACCCTCATACTCACTATACATTACTGTGGAGCTGTGGCCCTGCTGATTTGGCCGCCTCTGATTTTGGCTGCAGGGTGCGCTGCTTGAAGTCTGCCGCCAGTGCATAGTGTCCTCACTGAGGCTTGGGGAGAGGTTTTGGGGCCCTTACAGTTGGTGGAAGGGGTTATTAGGGCCACTCATTTTGGGGGAAGGATGAGAGTGACGTTGGGGTAATTTACTGTGGGGGAGGGAGAGTGACGTTGGGGTAATTTACTGTGGGGGAGGGAGAGTGACGTTGGGGTAATTTACTGTGGGGGAGGGAGAGTGACAGTGGGGTATTTTTCTGGGGGGAGGGAGAGTGATGGTGGGGTATTTTTGTGGGAGGAGGGAGAGTGATGGTGGGATATTTTTCTGGGGGGATTGATGGTGGGGTATATTACTGGGGGGTAATGGGTGAGTGGGGTATATTACAGAGGGGGGAGTGATGGTGGGGTATATTACTGGGGGGTAATGGATGAGTGGGCTATATTACAGAGGGGGTGCTTATACTGGGAGGGTGTGTCAGCCAGTGGGGAATGGATGATGGTGGTCAGGGGTGTTTTCCAGTGGAGGGGGACCTGGCATGGGGATGTGTACTGCAGTTTGCTTGTGCGAGCGAGCAGCAAGTGGGAGGAGCCGCCTCCTCCTGATCAGGCTACCTCCAGAGCATAGGGATTGGATGGCACACGTCATGTGGCGTGCCATGTGACCCAGCCGGCCGGCTCCCTCTGATTAGGTTATAGGGAACGCCGGATGTCTGGGGTATTGCAGGCGCCGTGCCCAGAACAGCACCGGCGGTGGATAGTGCAAGGGCTGCCCTTGCACCTTGCTGACACCTGGCTCGGGGCCGGTGTTCGGCCATAATGGCGAATTTGCCATAATGGCGAACCGCATCACTTCCGGTGCACCTACGTCACTAAAAATTATCAAAAACAGCGGTGTACAGCATCCGGAGGTACAACTCTAGAAACGCCCCGTCCCTTTAGAAACGCCCTGTGCCAGCACCTCTAACGAATTAACCATCTCAGCGTCTCCCCCAACAAACCCCCCCCCCGCCCGCTCAAGTTAATCAGCCGCCCCGTCTCAGCACTTCTCCCCGCACCGAGCATCACTGACTCCGGGGAGGGATTGCTCTATTCTCCCCTGGGGGAACCTTCCATTGCAGGAGACCCAGGGGTGCTGAGTCTGGGCGGCTGATTAACTTGAGCGGGCGGGGGGGTTTGTTGGGGGAGACGCTGAGATGGTTAATCCGTTCTGTCTGTGTTCCAGCGTGTATGATAGGGGGAGGAGAGGTGCTGGCACGGGGCGTTTCTAGAGTTGTACCTCCGGATGCTGTACACAGCTGTTTTTGATAATTTTTAGTGACGTAGGTGCACCGGAAGTGATGCGGTTCGCCATTATGGCAGAACACCGGCTGCACCCCTAGGTGACACTGCGCTCTAGGCGGCCACCTAGCTCGCCTAGTGGGTGCGCCGGCCCTGCTAATAGGTGTTTAAGACATTTTATTCGTTTAATATGTCTAATAAAAAAGGTCCTTTAAAAAAAATAAAATTAAAAGGTCTGTTAAATAAATAAAGCCTTTTAAAAAAAATTGAGAATTAGAAGACACTTGAGTAATAAAAAAGGTGTTTTAAATAATAAGACTTTATGCAGAAAATGGAAAGAAAAACCTGAAACCTATGGGATTTGCCTGTTTAAACCTGTCGAACGGAATCACCAAAAATCCAGGAATTTCTCCCACAATTCGGCATTCTGTGAATAGATTAACCATTTCTTCTCTATGGGAAGATTTTGCTATCGCTGATCTGTGTCGAACTGCTCTTTATTTTGCTGTCAATTTGCCAGCGTTTGGCTAATTGACAGTTTAGTGAATACACGAACTGCCCTGAAATTGCACCGTTTGGCAGTGGCGGTTCGTGGGTTATTCATATGGGGGTTCACAATACATAAATTTATGAAAATAAAATTTACATTTACGACGTACTGTACAGGTTAAAACACATTTCTGTTTGTACACACAAAGAGCAGTCCTATATATTACACAGTAGGTCTCCCTCTCTCATCTCTTGCCCCTTTTTCTATTTTTCTCTATATCACCACTGTGACCCTTTTCTTTTTCTCTAGCCCCAGTGTGCCCTTTTTCTGTCTGACTTTATCACCACTGGGACCTTTTTCCACCAGCCACTGTGTGCCCCCCTTTTTGTCTATCAGCTCTGGCACTGCCCTTCTTAAAATTTTCTCTATCAAGCCAGCTTTATCTGAATGTAACAATCCGCTCACTCTGGCATTTTTCAATTTAATAAACAGTTCTCTGCTGTTTTTTTTCCAGATCTTTATCTCCACTCTGCAGTCTCTGCTTGCCTGTTGTCTGACACCACCTCTCCTCACGCTGCTGCTGCTCTCTGATCTCATGCACGCAAAACGTGATGAGGTCATGTGTGGCTTGTGGGAGGAGCCTTGCTGAGTGAAATGAGATCAGGGCTGGTGTTCTGGCACATGTGGGAACCTCTCATATGTGGGGACCGGCGCACTTCCGGTGACGTTTCAGCCGCTCACATCAAGGAACCACACCACCAGCAATGCGCATGCGTGCGCGTACCGCCGATTCGTCGGAGACGCACTTGCTGCGATTACAGCCATCTGTAATTGTACTTGGGGCTGGGGAGACACAGGGTATATATCAATCAGAACTTCACAGGGACTGCTTCCTGTTATTTGCTGAAAATATCAGCAGATGGCAGGACAAACACTGTATCGCCCTTGCAGGACCTCATACAGCTGTGCTCTGCAAGCAGCCTGCGTGTGCCTGCATGAGAGCTGGGGTAACCAATCGGCGGTACGCATGCGCATTGCTGGTGGTTCCTTGATGTGAGCGGCTGACACGTCACCGGAAGTGCGTCGGTCCCCACATATGAGAGGTTCCCACATGTGCCAGAACACCGGCGGGCCTGGCACAGTGAGAGCTGTGCTCTTGTGTGGGCTATGGGACATGCATGGGAGGTGGATCTTTACACTGGCAAAGATCCTCCTCCTCTACCCTGCTTCCCTGGTTTCCTGCCACACGTGCGATGGAAAAAGGGTTGTGTTTTTTTACTAAATGAGGCTGGCTGCCTGTTGCTGTCTGAGCCTGGGGGCATTACATGACCTTCAGGCTCCCCCAAATCATAACGCACACCCTCCCAAAAAAAATAATCTGCAATTTTTAAAAAAATTATTTTATTACTATTATTATTTTTTGTGTTGGTTTGGGGGTTCACATGCTCATATGGAGGAGCCTCCACTGCCGTATAATGAAATTCACTGTTGGTGCAATTTGGTGCTTGGTTAATAACACCTTAAGTTCTCTCAGTGCTGGGTGGCTGAAAGAGACTTCCAGGCTACCACCTAGTCCAATTTTATTTTGAGAAAGGATTTTACCAGGAAGGATACATTGAGATTTCTCTTGTTTTCAAGTATGTCCTGGGTGGCGAGTATGTACCGTTAGGTGTCTTGCCCAAGGACACTTACTGGAGAGATGCTCTTGCCGGGATCGAACCTGTGTCTCCACAGGCTCTCTCCACGCAGAGCAGTGATGTTACCTCTACTCCAATTGCACTTCACTATATACACATATAGGTTAGGTAATCTTAGGACTCCCTGGGACTTCGCTGTAGAGTATCTTCCTAGCAACCTGTGTCTTTTGTTTTCCCAGACAAACATATTGACAGCTGGCTGGAGACTTGCCAATCCCTCTTGGTCACTGACACCAGCAATGCCTGAAACAAAAACAAGAGCCTGGAAAAGACGGTCATTTTTATTAGGGATGCACCGATACTGGCATTTTCATGAGTACTCGCTACCCGTGCAAATGCCCCAATACCTCTACCGATTCCCAGAAGCCAGTACTGGGCTTGCCGGTATCCAAGGGGCTGGGGCCACTGGCAGAATGCATTAACAGCATTCTGCCAGCATTCCCCTCTGGCTGGCCATGTTCCACTGAGCTGGTGCCACGCTGTGAAGATATCGTGAGAGTGCATCACAGCCTGGTGGCCACTCTGAAACACGGCCAGGCGGAGGTGAATGTTCGCGGAATGCTGTTAATGCATTTTGCCAGCAGCCCCAAAGTCTGAGGCCTGGTGTGGTGTCTGTTGTCAGGGTGTTTGCAGGCTGTGCACTGGGTAAATGGGGTGTCTGGCCATACATTTCAATATTAACATAAATTGGACAGGCTTTCAGCAAAATTCGAAAATTATTTATTGGAAAGTGGTCACATGACATTAAATAAAAGTATCGGTACTCCGGTGAGTACCTGGTAAAAAAGTATTGGTACTCGGCCTTAGACATATTTTTTTTATAAAATATCTGTGCAGCCCTAATTTTTATACTGTGGATGCGTCCTCTCCACAAAATCTGTTTGTCCATCACAGTCACACCAGGAGTGGCTGACCAGTTTTATGTAATTATGACTGTAAAGGTTTGTGAAGTCTCTAGTGAGAGATGTATCTAGAATAGATATCTATTTGCAAACATTTGGATGGCAGATCTAGTGCCTATAATATCTACTGCCGCAGCAGGAAAGTGGATGGACAGTGCACATAATTTGGCCATATTGACCTGGGATCCTGAGATGTCACCATAGGAGATCAGGAGCCGAAGAAGATGGGCCATGGAGAATAGAGGGTCTCAGAGTGAGGAGGATGTTGTGTGTATGTGAAGAGTGTAAATTGATAGCAGGTGTATTGGGGCAGTGGCACATGCAAAAAAGGAGAGACTCCAGAGAGGGAACAAATAGTAATGGAGAAAGAGCGCGCCCTTGTCGAATGCCCTTGGACATGGAAAACAGGCTTGGGAACGTACCGCAGATGCAGATGTTGATCTGCACTCTCAAGCCTTTAGTGCCTGTGTGAGGCAAAAGCAATAGAGAAACACCTATAGCGATCCCTTTTTTGTAAGCTTTTTCACAGATTTGCCAATCTTTGTTTCCCTCCATTTTTACACACTCACACACCTTTATATATGCAAACATTGTGTGTCTGAGGTATGTCAGTGCTAGAAAGTGCATCGATGCCCAATGCAGTAGGTTTCTAATACTTCCAATAAGTGCATTTGGGTTACAATATTCAAACATTGTGTTTACAATGAAAGTGGTAAAAAGAATAAGGTTTAGCACAAATTTATAGTTGCAAAAGAGGTGAAAGGGGTGAATTTTAGGATTGTTAAGGTAAAGGAGATCTTGTGTTTGGGGTGGTAAGGGTTAACAAAATGTCTCATATTTCCTCTTAATATATTGAGCCGTTGGTAGTCAAAATCATATATACGTTACGTTGGAATTGTGAAAATGAAGGGACAAAGAAAGCATAGTCTGAAATGCAACATTATACCCTGAGAAACCAGGCAGAAAAATGCTACAGTGATACAAAATTTTACTCCCAACATTGCACTGTATACCTTTTCACGCCAGCTTTTGTGTACCAATTTTCATACCTCTTTGCTGTAGGACACACATACACACAGTGACAGGCTCCCTCTTCTACTAAACCCAGGACCACATTGTGCCTTGATACGTGTCTGACGATCCTGCTCTAAGGTGCAGTACCATGGGCAGGAGTCTCTAGATCTAAGAGCATCTTGTATCTGAGCCGACGTTGGAGATCCTGGTCGGGTTGCCGATTCTACACACCGGCACATTGCCCTTTTTTGGACATTTGCTTTTGCTGTCGGTAAGAGCTGGCAATCCTTAGCATTGTTCTGTCCGAAGACATCGAGCTAAACCTTCTTGTCTCACAAACTTGGATACCATATTTATTTTGATCTCAGATTTATTAAGACAAGCCAGGTGAAACTGTAATACAGTAAAAACAAACTTCATAAACATCACATTGCATGCATAACAGCATTTTCCTTACTCGATGATACAGTAAACTTACTTTTTTAGCTCTCTAGGGGTACATGGCGATGGATGAGAAACACATGCCTCGCTTCCAGTAATAACTTTCAGACACAAAATGGTGAATGCTTCACTTCCTGTCAAGATTCTACCCAGCATTCTCTGATTAATGATAACTTCCTTCCTATACATGCACTAATATATATGAAATGGTTTAACAGCCGTACTACCACAAAAGGACACTAGATGGTGCTACACTTCACTATAACTAATGTACCGTACATTACAACTTTACACAAATCTATCACTGATTCTTCTTATTAAAGCATAAACATTATGATAGACAGCACACTCCCCGTCTGACGTCACACGACGTCACTAGCAGAGTCTTCCATAGAAAACAACAGAGCAAGTTCGTTCACTGGTCTTAAGAACACTTTAACCTCATTCTGTTGAAAGGTCCTGACCTCGACCTTACGGACACGATTATCTTTGCTTGGGAGTACTTTGGTGATCAGACCTAAAGGCCACATGTTCCTTAGCGTCTGACAGTCTTTCATTAGCACAACGTCTCCAGGTTTAAGATTGGGCTTTCCAGTGTGCCACTTTCTCCTCACTTGTAGAGTAGATATACATTGTTCCTTCCACCGGTTCCAGAAGGTATTGGCAAGAACTTGTACCTGTCTCCATTGTCGCTTGTAAAGATCTTTCTCACAAAACTCTCCAGCTGGAGCACCGGCAAGATTAGTCTTTTGCGTGAGCAACATGGCGGGTGTGAGGATCACCGGGTCTTCAAAGTCACTTGAAATTGGTGTCAAAGGTCTGGCATTAATGATAGCTGTAACCTCTGCCATAAAGGTCACTAAACATTCGTGAGTAAGCCTTGCAGTTCCTACTTGCAGGAAGATAGAGTCAAGAATTCTGCGGGCTATGCCTATCATCCTCTCCCAGACACCTCCCATGTGAGAAGAGTGAGGTGGGTTGAAGATCCACGTGCAGTCTTGTTCACTCAAGTATCTTTGTACTGTAAGGACGTCCAAGTTAGAAGGAATTTGAAGTTCTCTTACTGCTCCCACAAAGTTTGAGCCCCTGTCAGAACGAATGAGTCTCACTGGACCCCTAATTGCTATGAAACGTCTCAGAGCATTAATAAAACTTGAAGTGTCCATTGACTCAATAACTTCAATGTGAACCGCTCTGATGGACATGCAAACGAATATAACTGCCCAGCGTTTACTGTTTGAGTGTCCCCTCTTTGTGTACCGGGTGGCGACAGACCAGGGACCGAAAACATCAAGGCCAACATTGGCAAAGGGTGGATCCATGCTAAGTCTGTCAGATGGTAAATTGGCCATTTTTTGTGTCTGTAACCTTCCACGAAGTTTTCTGCAGATGACACACTTGAAGAGGATCCTACTCACACATCTCTTCGCTCCGGCTACCCATAGTCCAGCAGCTCTTACAGCTCCTTCAGTAAACAGTCGACCCTGGTGTTTAGTTTGGACATGGTAGTGCTGAATGAGTAAGTAGGCAATATGATGGTGACCGGGAATCACTAACGGATGTTTCTCTGAGAGTTCTAACTCGCTTTCTCTCAAACGGCCTCCTACTCTCAACATGGCATTTTCATCAAGAATTGGATCAAGTTTCTTTAAACTACTGTCTTTAGGAACAGGTTTCTGGTTGAAAATACAATTAATTTCTTTAGCAAAGACCTGTCTTTGTACAACAGATATTAACCAATTTTTAGATTGTTCTAGGTCAGTCGCTGAGTAGCCGTTTTTGCAGTGGTGCCAACCTCTGCAACTGTCTGGAGTCAGTGGTTTTTGTTTATAGGACTGAGCTATGTGGTTCAGGCAAGTAATAGCTCTAACTAATGACCTCCAGGTGGAAAACCTATTGAAACGGTGAGTTTTAAACTGGTTAAGAGAAGTTGTTGTAACTGCAGTAGATACCTGAGGGCGAATTTCCTGATCCTTGTCTGCATCTATTAACTCGAATGTGGCGGGGTCTTTAATGTTACAGTCGGTACTGCGTAGAAAGGTGGGACCTGTGAACCAAGAAGTACTCTCAAGGCGGCTGGCTGCTACAGATCTGGTCGCTAGGTCTGCAGGATTACGGTCTGTGGGCACGAAATGCCATTGCTCTGGGAGGGTAGACCTCCTTATCCTCAATACTCTGTTATTGACATAGACGTAGAAACGTCTAATTTCATTATGGATGTAACCCAAAACTATTTTGCTGTCTGTATAAAACTCAGCTTTTTGAATTTCTACGTTTATCTCTGTTGCAATTAGTTCAGCTAGCTCTGTAGCCAAAACTGCAGCACAAAGCTCCAGCCTGGGTATAGTGTGCTCGGGAAGTGGTGCAAGTTTGGCTTTCCCCATTACAAACCCTATGTGGCATTGTCCTTTATTGTCTATGGTTTTCAGGTAAGATACAGCAGCAATTGCCTTAACAGAAGCATCCGAAAACACACAAAGTTTTTGCGTCTGATAGTCCTCAGATGACAGAGGGACATATGGGCGTGGGATGTTAAGGTTAGATAAAACTGTCAGTGAGTCCTTCCACTCTGTCCATAGGTTCTTCTTGTCAGTGGGGAGAGGGTGGTCCCAATCTAACGACTCACAGGTCAAGTCTCTCAGTAGTGCCTTACCCTGGATAGTGATAGGTGTTGCAAAACCTAAAGGGTCGTACAGGCTATTTATGGTAGACAGGACGCCTCTACGGGTAAAGGGTTTTTCCTCTGTGTTCGCTTGAAAGGTAAAGGTGTCAGATTTTAAGTCCCATAGCAAACCAAGACTGCGTTGCATGGGAAGTGAGTCTGTGCCTAGATCTAAGTCCTTTAACTCGTTAGAACGATCTTCGACAGGAAAGGCCTCCAAGACTTCTCTACTGTTGGAAGCAATCTTGTGAAGTTTTAAGTTGGAACAGGCAAGCATTGCCTGAGTCCTTTTGAGGAGACTGATAGCGGCTTCATTTGTAGGCAGTGATTTCAAGCAGTCGTCTACGTAGAAATCTCTGTCTACAAATTGTCTGACATCTGACCCATACTCTGACTCGCCTACTCTAGCAGAGTGTCTGAGGCCATATATAGCAACAGCAGGGGAAGGACTGTTGCCAAATATGTGTACCCTCATACGGTATTCTGTGATGTCTCCAGAAGGGTTGTTGTCCTTGAACCAGAGAAATCTCAGAAAGTTACGGTGTTCTTCTTTAACAAGAAAGCAGTAGAACATTTGTTGTATGTCTGCCATGAACGCAACTGAATCTTTGCGAAAGCGAAGAAGCACCCCTAACAGTCTGTTGTTAAGGTCAGGGCCCGAGAGAAGGACATCATTTAGAGAGACACCCTCATGCTTGGCGCTGGAATCGAACACCACTCTAATCTGCCCTGGCTTCTTAGGGTGGTAAACCCCGAATATGGGTAAGTACCAGCATTCTTCTGTGTCTTTGAGGTCTGGGGTTATCTCAGCATGACCGTTCTGGAATATTTTCTCCATGAAGGAAAAGAAATGTTCACTCATCTCTGGTTTCCTTTGGAGATTGTGTCTTAGGGACGAGAGGCGTTTATGTGCTAGTTCTCGGTTGTTGGGCAAACGTCGTCTTTGAGGTCTAAAGGGAAGAGGTGCAACCCAGCTATTAGTCACATCTTTCTCTATACTCTTTTCCATAAGTTCTAAGAAGAGTCTATCCTCTATGGACATTGCTACCTGGTCATCTTCCTTTGTCCTCTTAAACACTGTGCTTCCTAAGTCATTTTGGTCGTTGTCGTAGGTGTTGTTGTGTGGTAGCTCTTTTATGAGGATGTGATTCTGACAGGGTTGGAGAAGAGAAGGACGACCATTCTCGAAGGTACTAGTGAGCAGGTTATTAACAGATGCCGGTTTATGAGCACCCCCTAGGCAAACATCACCTATAATGACCCACCCGAGGTCTAGTTTTTGGGCATATGGGGCGTTTTGGGAACTGTTTATCAGTTTTCTAACTTTATGGACTTGCAAGATATCTCTCCCAAGAAGTAAGATTATCTGAGCCTGATCGTCTAGTTCTGGTATGAGATGTGCTATGTGCTTTAAGTGAGTGTGGTGAGCTGCTGCGTCTGGTGTGGGAATCTCTGACCTGTTGTCTGGCATATGGTTGCACTCTATTATGGTCGGTAAGGGTAGGCATGTCTTACCATCCATAGATTCAATTTGTAGACCGTCAGCTCTTCTCCCCGCCGTTTCCACTGTACCTCCACACGTTCTAAGGGAGTAAGGGCTGCTCGGGCTTTTAAGGTTTAGAATGTCAAAAAACACAGATCTCGCTAGTGATCTATTACTCTGATCATCCAAAATGACGTAGAGCTTGACCGCTTTGTCTCTGCGTCCTTTTGGGTAAACTCTCACAGGACAGATTTTGGAGCAGGATCTGCCGCCTGTAGTTCCTTTGCAGACTTCAGTACACTGTGAAGTGATTGCCATGGCGTCTGTACTAGAGTCTTTGGCTTCCCTGCCTTGCTCTGTGTCACCATGCACAGTTGGGAGGGTTCTTGGAGTAGGCCTTGGGTGTAGAGCTGTGTTGTGCTCTGTGTTGCCACACTCTGTACACTTGACACTGACCTTGCAGTCCTTGGCGAAGTGCGTAGATGAAGAGCAGCACTTGAAACAAATGTTGTTCTCCTTGAGGAAAGCTTTTCGCTCCTGGATAGTCTTTGTCCTGAAGGCTCTGCATTTCTGTAGAGGATGTGGCATCTTATGTAGAGGGCAGAACTTTGTAGGGTCGCTGTCTCGATCCTCTTTTGAGACTCTGTAAACCTTTGGGAAGAAATGTTAGTTTTGTGCACGGCTACTGGAGCTCTGGGTTGTTTGGGGCCAAAGGAAGTGGAATAAGACACTGGAAAAATGAAACTGGGGTCATCTTTCATTCTTGCTTGTCTGTCTACAAAGTCTACAAACTCACTAAAGGGTGGAAAAGGCACATTGCGATCTCGTTTGTAGTTACAGCCATGAGTGATCCATCTTTCGTGTAACTCATAAGGAAGTTTTTGTGCTAAGGAGTGAATCCCTCTGGCAGAGTCAAGATAAGAAAGGCCAGGTAAGTCCCCTTCTGCTTTAGCCACTCGTAACTCCATACACAGATCACTGAATTCTCTGAGCCTTTGATAACCTCTGCTGGGCATTTTTGGGAAGTCTTCTATCCTTTTAAACAGTGTATTCTCTATAGCTTCTGGTGAACCATAACACCTATCCAGTCTGTCCCATATGTTTGTAAGGCCTATCTCAGGGTGATTTATGTTAATGTCTCTGATCCTTATGGCCTGTTCAGCAGACTCATTGCCGAGCCACTTTACTAGGAGGTCTATCTGTTCCCTGCAGGATAGATCTAGACCATGAATAGCACTCTGGAAAGAGGATCGCCACGCCCTGTAGTGTTGAGGGCGATCACTAAATTTGACAAGACCTTGGGTAACTAACTCACGTTTCGCAAGGAATTTTGCAAAGTCTATAGTAGCCTGATTGTGATTGGAGTAGGTTGCTGGTGTATTTTGGTGCGGTGTATAGGCATACCTGATAGAAGTCTCCTCTTTAGGTGTGTTGGGCTCATACCTGCTTAAGATTGGCATTTCATACGGACTCGTTGCATACACCTTTGGAGTGAAGACAGGTGTTTGGTAGTTGTATGACGGCTGGGTACCTTGTGGAATAGAAGGTCTGGTTGGGACGGGAAAGTCTGGCACCCTGTCGGACCTTTCTTGCTTGTCGCACTGGGTTCCGAGGTCGTCTCGTCTTTGCTTTATCTGTTGTGACTCACCGACGTCCTGTTTGGTTTCTTTTTGTGGGATGCTGCTTGGGTTATAGTGCTGGTGGACATATTCTGAGGTTCGTTGCGTTGCATCTTGACTGTCTTCCTCTAAACTCGGCATGCTTCTACATTCCTTTGACTCAATGTAGACAGCTGCTTCTAATGCTTCTGCTTCTGCAATGGCAACGGCAACATCTCGGTCCACTGCCAGCCTCTCCATGTTAGCTTCTAAGATAGCTTGCTGTAATTTCAGGGATGTCTCCTGCTTTTTCATCTGTAGCTCTTGGTCTGCGAATGCGACCCTGGCTCTTGCTGCTTCCGCTTTCGAACGGGCTATGGCTGCTGCATTTGCGACAAATGACTTGGATGAGCTTGCTTGTGATCTTGTTTTGATTGAAGATGTCTCACTGTGAGGCATGGCTGCGGGGAAGAAACTGTCTTGCTGTATAGAGACCGCTCGTGTCGATGCTGCGCGCCTCTGTGTAGCTTGGCTGCTTGCTTCGCCTGCCACAGGTATGTTTCCTTAAAGCCTCTGACTGTATGGATGCTGTGTAGCCCGGGCTGTACAGACTTCGCAGTCAGCTTATCTTCCTCTCAGAGGTCAGCTAGAAAATTTCACTGTTCTTTCCGAAGACATCGAGCTAAACCTTCTTGTCTCACAAACTTGGATACCATATTTATTTTGATCTCAGATTTATTAAGACAAGCCAGGTGAAACTGTAATACAGTAAAAACAAACTTCATAAACATCACATTGCATGCATAACAGCATTTTCCTTACTCGATGATACAGTAAACTTACTTTTTTAGCTCTCTAGGGGTACATGGCGATGGATGAGAAACACATGCCTCGCTTCCAGTAATAACTTTCAGACACAAAATGGTGAATGCTTCACTTCCTGTCAAGATTCTACCCAGCATTCTCTGATTAATGATAACTTCCTTCCTATACATTCACTAATATATATGAAATGGTTTAACAGCCGTACTACCACAAAAGGACACTAGATGGTGCTACACTTCACTATAACTAATGTACCGTACATTACAACTTTACACAAATCTATCACTGATTCTTCTTATTAAAGCATAAACATTATGATAGACAGCACAAGCATGGACACTTTGCAAACACTGTTTGCAACTGACGTTTCTTCTGCATGGTAGAAAAATATGTATAGCGTTATCTGAACTTTACTGGAAATGGTTAAAACATATTGTAGTGAGGTGAATGGTGTGTTAGAGAGCCATAGCATTTCTCATTATTTTACTGTAAAAAGTTCCATTTTCTTCCCTTGGTAATGGAAGGAAATTACATATTTAAAGTTTAAAATGAATTTTTATTAAAGGCTTTGTTTAAATTTTTTTCTACAATGAGATCCTCCATTTATATATCCCGTTACATTCTGCTCCTTTTTCTTCACTTCTGTACTTTTATTATTATAACCTTTATATTGAATTTCAGGGGATGGACATCTCAAAGGTCACGTCATACCTTTATTTCATCCCAGGCTCAGGCCATCCCCTCAAGGCTAGTCCTTCAAATCTAGCCAACCTGTATTAAGGTCAAGCAATCACCTCCCTCCTATGGTCTTGTCGCTCCCCCCCCCCCCCCGGTTACACATTCCATTCAAAAAAGTTAGTCCTTCTCCATCTAAAAAGGTCAGGCTGTCACCACAAAAGCCACTCTAACCAAACGATGTCAGCCCATCCCTAAAATCCAATAAAAATATAGATCAGGACCATACATCTGAAATTCATCTCTATGTCCATGTACCCCAAAGTTCAAAAGTGACGTCATACCCCTGAACCAGATCAGAGATATGACACTCCTCAAAGCATTGAATTTTCCTGTTGGGAAACCGCGCACTCCTAGAGGCTTCAAATGAATCTTCTGTGGTTTGAGTTAAGGATTGCAGAATTGATAATTGTTACAGTAACCGTAAACTAAACTATGGTGCTTCAAAGAGAGAGAGAAAAAAAAGTCAGTATTGTTTACCAAGGTTTATTTACATATAGCTGAACAAATAACCTGGAGGGACATCCGCTCTGTTGCATGTTTAATATAGATTGTGTGCCACCTAATATTGTATTTTATACACCGCGTGGCTGTGGAGTAGTCTGTCAATCTGTCTGTCTGTGCTTCTTAGCATCTATAGGTCTAGTAAGTCATAAGGGTTTATTCACAAAGCACCAAATTGTTTGCAATCTCAGGGCTTTGTTTTGCCGCATTTTGGAGACTCTATTTTGCCAAAATACAGTGAATTCGCCATTTAGCAAATTGTTACCGTAGGTTGACAAAGCAGTAATTGGACGTTGGTGAAAACCCTACCGAATTGGCATCGGTGAAGAAAAATGTCAGTTATAAAATAAAGTAAAAAAAAAAAAAAAAAAGTATTCTAAGGGTCCTTGCAAAAATGAAAATAAATGGTGTTTAAAAAAATTAAGATTACATTTTTACATTGAAACCTATGGGAGTCACATGTTTAAACCTGTTGAATTTAAATACAGCATGTCGTCAGTATTCTGGGGACATTATAGTCTTCGGGGGGGGGGAGAAGGGTTCAGTGCTGCCGAATTGCACTGTATATCGCAGTCAATTCACCAGTATTTGGCATATCAACAGGTTAGTGAATAGATGAATTGGCCGAAATTGCACCACACTGAAATTCACCATCCAGGCACAATTTGGAGGTTCAAGAATAACGTCTCTGGTCTGACTGTCCTCGCCATTATCTGTAGGTCTATGCCAGTGCAAAGGCATAGTAGTCAGTGTCTATTTCAGTCTGGGTGGGGTTAAGTATATAAAAAAAAAAAATTCATCTGACATGAATATTGAATATTTTTGTATACATGTTCGTTGATGCCAAACGTGACGTTAATCACGGGTCATCCCCCTGCTCATCGACTCACACGTGATTGAAGCTGCTTCTATGGCCCCACCATTCCTGAACCACTGGCACTAATGATCCTGCCATCCAGTAAAGTCCCCTGGTCTTCCTGAACCCCAATCCCTTTAGACTGTAAGCTCCTATGAGCAGGGCCCCTCTACCAAGGCCAGACTGGCCATGGCATTTGCCCGGTATGCCCTGTAGGCCACTGGAGAGCAGGCCTTCATCGTTCCTGCCTGGCGAGGATGCCTGGGGAACACAGTCAGTGTTCTCTAGGCTGCACCCTAGGCCTGGCAGGGGATTTTAAGATGGTGCACCAGATGGCTGGCTGCCCTGTGACCTAATCAGAAGAAGCCAGCCAACAATTGGCCCCCTCTGATTAGGTCACAGGGCACGCCGCATGACGTCTGCTGCTAGGATATAGGGCGGCAGATGTTACATGATGCGCCCTGTGGCCTAATCAGAGGGGGCCGGCCGGTTTCTCTGATTAGGGAGTGCTGGATGGCTGGAGGGGCTGTGCATGGGAGCAGTAGGGGTGCCTCTCAGGACCCACAGGGAACGGGAGATGAGGATCAGGGTAGAGAGCCCGGGCATGGCTCCAGGACACTGTCACCTCATGGAGTCTAACATGCCAGGGCCTGGGGGGAGCCCGCTCCTCTCTCAAGAAGATGGGCCTTGACATCACAGGGAGGACCAGCAAAACTCCATGAATGAAACTGAAGAGGGAGGCGAGTGGCAGCTTATGGGGTACATTGGCCATTCCTTCCTGAACTTAAAAAAAATTGCCGCTCTTCGCAGCCTGGGGAAGGTTTGGACATCACCTCTGTGAGGGACTCCAGCAGCTGGTCAGGAGACCTGACACAATCTGGCACCAGAACCTCGGATCCTCCCAGCTGGCTAAGTACCGCCTACACCATTGCAGATGCCAGCTGAAGTGCCCAGTAAGCGTTGAGGATGGTGGAATCCTGAATAAAGTCATGATAACATGTTAGTGATTAGAAAAACATTTAAACCTAATTGTTTTCTAAATGTTGAAGGATTAGATCGATTTTAGGAAGGGAGCTCTGCAAATATTATCAGCAGAGGTAAAGATAGCAGAAACAAAACCAGTGAGAGAATCCATAGGAGTGGTGTTAGCTGCAGGAGGAATGCAACAAGCTGGCAATGTCTGCAGTTGTTTTGACCAAACGTATCCATCCGGTTTTTCCAAATAAGCCTGCATGGTGGATAGGGGCTGAGAAACCTGCACGCTGCATATGTCCCACTTGTAATGTCAGGGAGAACACATTGAGTCGCTGTACTGGTTCAGATTCTGAATCTGTGGTTAGGTATCAGAGTTCCACAGTAATGTGCGGTGCACATAAGGGTATCACAGAGCTCTACACTAATGTGTAGTTGTGTATGAGGGTATCACAAAGCTCTACAGCAGCGTTTCCCCAAACTTGTCCTCAGGACCCTCCACCTCCCCAGATCTCTGAAGCACAGGTGATATTTGTTGCTCAGTGATTGCAGGATTCAGTCTGCTTTTCCCCAAGGTGATCTGCAAAATCTGGCTTGGTTGAGGGTCCCGTGGACAGGTCTGGGAAACACTGCTCTACAGTAATGTGCAGTGTTTATGAGGGTATCAGAGCTCCACAGTAATGTGCAGTGTATGAGGGTATCACAGAGCTCCACAGTAATGTGCGGTGTGTTGAAGGAACAAAAAAAAAAAAAAAAAAGGCTGCTCAGTCCAAAATGCCCAGGCCTACTTTTGTCCCAGCCAGGACATGCCCTCTACACCTCGTTTCCATCATATGTCTGTTTCTCGTTCCCTTTGGTTATTGTAAAGCGCTGCGGAAACTGTTGGCGCTATATAAATAATTTTTGAAAGTGACACAAACGCTTCAGTGATCAGGCTTTGTGGCATAATAATACCACCTCCTCCCTTGCCTGGTTTGACAGGAAACAGTATTTTCTGTTGCCCACCAACAGGTCACCACCAGGTAGCTGATCATCGATGTCCGCATGCTCAGTTTGACATCCTCACTAGCACCGGTGGTCAGAGCATCCTGTGAGGCCAGGCAGTGGACTGGTTCTGCACATGCACTATGGAACTTCTGTAGAGAAAGCATGCATGTTCCAAGCGATGTACAAATTGCACATCCCACCCAATAGAATTTGCGTAAGGTACGCAAGATGCATAAAAAGCTGCAGGGACATGCACATTGTGGAAGCCTTCAGCTGGAGGGGACCAACAGTGAGGGCATGCCGAATGAGACATGGAGCGTAATCCCAGCCAAAGGGAAGGGGGGGGTGTATTGTTATTAGAGTGGCCCTGTTTACCGTGTTAGCTTTCACCATTACCACTAAGGCTAGGGTCAGACAAGCACATTCTGTGCGGACTGTGCGTCTGTGCACAACGGACGTACTTTCTGACTGACAAGGTAGTGGCTAGGGATGAGCTGAACACTCCCCGAGTTCGGTTCGAGACCGAACCCGAACTTCCCATTTGTTCGGGTCTGAACCCAAACTCGAACCCAATGCAAGTCAATGGGGCTGAAAATTCGGTTTTTAGAGTGCCCTCCAAGAGGGCATATATGCTACATATTTACCATAAAAGGTGTATGGGGGTCCGGGTAGTGCCCTGGGGGACAGGAAACAAGAACAAAAAGTAAAAAAAAAAAAGTATATAAAGGGTCAGTGAGTTTTTCATGTAATAAGGGTTAAAAATAAAAACCAAAAATTCCTTCAAATATCGTGCCTAGGAGGTCCCCATAACCTGCCCGTGAAGTGGCGGATTTCTAGGATGTATAGAAACATTTAAAAACAAAAAAATGACGTTTCATATGATGGTAAATGCTTTTCCTTTAAATCTATCCATAAACAACTGCTTGGGGCGGCAGTCTGTATGAAAAGAGGAGACATTTTCGTACACGCTGAAAAAGTTTACTGATTTTTTTGGCTAAATTATTGTGAAATATATGCAGGCTTTGGATGAAAGTAACAATAGGTGCTTTAAAATTGGTCCTTTAGCGTCCCCAACAGTGCCGTCACACCGTAACCCCTCTGAGGATATGAATCTGATACAGGCGTCAGTGGCAGTGCACCCAAATATTGTGCTTTTGGTGCCAGGCCTGCAAGTACTATCATACAGTAACCCCTCTGTGGTATTGTGGAAGAATGCAGGGGTGGACTATGTGGTCCTATATTGAAAAGATAGGATTCTGGTCAAGGCGTCAGTGCACCCAGATATTGTGCCTTTAATGCCAGGCCAGCAAGTATCATCATACAGTAACCCCTCTGTGGTATTGTGGAAGAGTGCAGGGTTGGACCCTGCTGTTCAAAAAAATAAAATGATATAAATCTGGCACAGGCGTCAGTGCAGCCAAATATTGTGCCTTTCATGGCAGCAAGTGCATTCACACCGTAACCCTTTTGTGGTATTGTGGAAGAGTTCAGTGCTGGAGGTTTTGTGCATGCAGAAGACATACCCGATCTATTCCGTTACTTCGGCATCAGGGGATTGATAGCTGCTGATCCAAGACTGATTCATTTTTATAAATGTCAGCCGGTCTACAGAGTCGGTGGACAGACGCACTCTTTTGTCTGTGACAAAACCTCAAGCGGCACTGAATGTCCTTTCGGAAAGCACGCTAGATGAAGGGCAACCTAGTAGCTGCATAGCATATTGGCTAAGTTCTGGCCAGTGATCCAATCTCAACTCCCAGTAAGCCAGTGGATCATCTGCTGGAAAGGTATCCAGGTCTGCCCTTGCCCCTAGGTAGTCCTGCACCATATGGTGAAGACGCTGGCAATGGGTGCCTACATTTGACGTCCCTGGGCATCGAGGACTAAAAAATTTTTAAAAAGCATCAGTCAAGCGGCCCTGGCCTTCACCACTATTCCTCTGATCACCCGTAGCCTCAGAAGCACGTGTGTCAGCACTTGGTAATCTACCAGTGCCTGGAAAGGTGTTACACAAGTGTCGCTTTAGAGCGTCCTCATGTTTTTTCATCCTGTGCTCCCTCTGTGCGGGCAGGATGAGCTCTGCAACTTTCCCCTTGTATCGTGGATCAAGAAGGGTTGCCAACCAGTAATCCTCCTCCTCCTCCACTTGCTGGGAATGACCGTCTGAAGTGGCTGCAGACTTTTCTGGCCTGGATGAGAAGCTCTGGCAGCCCTGGGTACTTGGTTAGGAAACGCTGTACCACCAGATTTAGGACGTGTGCTAGGCATGGTACATCCGTCAATTTACCCTTGCGTAGGGCGGAGAGAAGGTTGCTGCTATTATCGCAGACGATCATTCCCAGCTCAAGCTGGCGTGGTGTTAACCATCTCTGTACCTGCCCCTGCAGAGCTGACAAAATTTCTGACCCGGTGTGGCTCCTGTCCCCTAAACAAACCAGCTCAAGCACAGTATGGCATCTTTTTGCTTGAGCCATTGCGTAGACCCTGTCAGGCGTCAGAAGGAGGAGGAAGAGGTGGTGGTGGTGGAGCAGACAGACCTCATACAAGCAGCTTTCTGGAGGCGTGTTGGATGAACAAGCTCCAGCACAGAGCCCTGTCTTGGATCCTTCCCAGCTGCAATCAGAGTTACCCAGTGTGCCATGAAGGAAATGTAACGACCCTGTCCATGCTTGCTGGACCATGTGTCTAAAGTCACATGCACCTTGCTGCTGACTGCCTTTGCCAATGACTCGATAACATTGTCTTCCACGTGCTGGAATGGCCTTGCGTGAAAAGTAATGGCATTTTGGAACCTGCCACTGTGGTACAGCACATTCAGCAAAGTCACGGAAGGGAGCAGAGGGCAGCAGCTGCAATGCGAGTAATTTTGCTAAGCTGGCATTTAGACGCTGTGGTTGGGACTATTTTTTCTTTCGCTGCAGCAGCTGCAGCAACGTAATCTGACTGCATAAATCTTCAGCCACTGTGATGATGTCACATTGTGAGGAAGGACCTGGTACATCCATTACTGTAGCATCATCCCTGTCGGTGGAGGTTGTAGGCAATGACATGGCAGGACATACAGTGGGGGTAGATACAGATGAGGAGGACCTATGCAAAGTTTTGCACCAACGGGATGTGTGGCACTTATTCATATGTCACCTCAAGCACGTGGTACCCAAGTGTCCAGTATCTTTCCCCACGCTTAAGCCTCATCTGACAGATTACAAATAGCAATGCTGCGCTCTACTGCACATTTCTTAAAGAACTCCCAGACAACAGAGTTCCACCGGAGCAGCTCTGACATGTGATGCCTTGGACTGGCTAGTGCTACGGTTGGTCACAGAGGATGTTGTGCCTCGTGTTTGCTGTGCCTCCTCACTTAATTCCTCTGTTCGATCTGGCACCCAGGTGGAGTCAGTGACCTCATCATCACCCCCTCTCTCCTCGTCACTGGAGCCAACTTGGCAGTATGCTGCAGCTGCTGGGGCAACATGAGTGCCAGTTATTTGTGTGTCATCACTGGCACTCCCTTCCTCTAGGTTGATTGAATCAGCACTGTACTTGCTGCGCATCCTCAAGCAGCATGTCACTCTCATTGTAGTCAAACAATTCAGCTGACTCCTCCGTGTGTGATAGCGAGGCTACGGCAGGAGTAGCTGTGGACATGGACTGTAAAGCACTAGAAGCCTGTCTGGCAGAGGACTCGGAGGATGAGGATGGCCTGGTTAGCCAATCCACCAAGTCCTCTGTATGTTGCTGCTGCTTAGGACAAGCGTGCGCCTGCAGAGGATGCACCACGACCAGAGGCACAGCCTCCCGCCACAGGGGCTGCTTGCCCTCTTATCTGTGTCTGGGAGCGTCTGCCTGTCCTTTCAGACATGGTGAGCGATATATACAGAACTATATCAACTCTGGTATAACTCAGATCACCTCAATTCACAAATGTTTTGTAGAAATTAGGGAGCCCCAAAATACTGCATGGTACTGGATGTGTGACGAGACACCGATCACCTCAATTCACAAATGGTTTTAAAGAAAGTTGTAAACCCCAAAAAACCTTGCTGGCACAGTGACAAGACACACATCACCTAAATTCCCTGATATTTGGTAGAAATCAGACTCCCCAGTAGCGTGGCAGACCGGCAGTAACAAGACACAACTATCTTTGAAATCTCCTCTGAAATGCGTGCAGAATCGGCGCGTGGAAACGTTAGTGTGCTGCAGGACTTAGAGCTTGGCATAGTGTTGAACCAGTCTTGCACCAGACCTGTGGTCAGGTGCAAGGCTGTAGCCAATTACGAGCTTCAGGCCAGTGGGAAAATGCATTGTGGTCGAACATGCGGTGAACACCCGGAAATGTTCGGTGTTCAATCTCATCGAACAGGCCAAGTTCGGGTCAAACCCCAAACCGTCCGAACCGCTCATCCCTAGTAGTGGCCACATGGTCTGTTTTCGTGGCTGACATTTTTTGTGACTGGATGTAGAAGGGAAAATAAATTCATATGAAAAACATTTTGTCCGTCAAAAATGCAGTCTGTGTGATGGATTGAAGTCAGACAAAGTTATGCGGACGTTGTGGACGCAGCGCACTGTGCGTCCGTTCTAGCCTAACCTGCGTCCGTTTGCCGCATCTGTTATGCGTCTGCAGTTCCGTGCGAACCTAGTTTGTGGGGCTCCATTGGTCATAATTATATGCTATAACGGACGTACAAATGTGCCGCCACATGGATGTGATCAGTGCGCTTGCCTAAAGAGCTAGTCCTGGTAGTGCACCCAGAGCCTTCCTAAAATTATGCCCTATTCTAGGGATGTGCGTTTCGGGTTTTGGAATTTTCACGAAATTTCCCGATTCGTGTTTTCGGATGCGGCCGAATTTCCGAAAATTTTTAGATCCGAAAATGGCAGATCCGAATGGACTTGAAATGTGTCAAATCGAAATTTATTGCTTTGAAACGAGAACAGACTTTCCGAAAAAATGAAAATTTCCAAACTTACGAAAAGTCGATACAAAAAAAAACGAGCTAAGTGACACGAAAATACGAAAAATGGTCGAAATTCCAAAAAAAAAAAAAAAAACACGAAAAACGAATCGAAAGAGAAATCGGTCGAAGCGAGCCGAATCGAAAAATCGAAAAAAAAAAAAAAAAGTGCACAAGCCTACCCTATTCCTGGCTATTTTATTGCAGCAATACAGTTTGAGGGTGGGGACTCCTATCAACGGTGACATCCCAGTGAGAATAGATTTTGCTGCTGGGGCAAAATATAAAAGCCTGCTTTATAAAAAGAAAGTGTGCAAATGGTGTTCCATCCATGGACTAAAGGTCTTCACCCCTTCATTGAAAATATCAAGTAGCTGCGCCGGCTCTGAGTGTGCAAGTTCAGACGGTTTTCTAGGAAAACATTAAATAGTAATTGGGCTTCCCACCCAGACTGTTTTGCGAGTCATGTGTACACTTTTGGGATCACTTGCCACATGGACCCATGACTGCCTCAGCTCAGACCCTCAAATGATTTTTTCCACTTACAGTATGCTGCTTTTTTTCATGGACGCTCACAATCCACACACGAGAAGCTAAAGAAAGTCTGGTTACAATGGATCTGACATTTGACTGTTGGGGGTGTAAATGCACCGATTTCCCCACGGCCCCTCCAGGTATGTAATTTACATCTCCCACGATTTCCCATCTGTTGCAGTTAGACAATTTTGGGAACTATAGGCCAAAAAAGATCTGGGGCAGGAGTTTCAGGTCCTTACCTGAGAGAATCCCTTCACTACACGGCTTCCCCCGCAGCAGGCTTTCCCCTCACGCCTGTTCAAGTGCTTTCAGTGGGCAAAACACTATTCAAGACACGCTTCACCATAACCATTGGTGGTCACTGACAGGGCCCCTTCTCCATTCAGAAAAGGCACACGGTCATAAGCCTGACAGTACCAGCACATAAAGTTGGTTATTTTGGTGTCAGGAGCAAATGCCACTCAGTTCACACAAAAAAAACAAATGTGACCGATCAAGTTTATTAAACTTCCAAAAGCATACAAATAAAACCACATGACAGTGTTAGAAAGAAAACCTGTAGTGCATTAGACAAGCAGAGACTGCAACAGCTTTACAGAGATGTATACAAAAGACTGTCAGACATCATCCTCAGAGTTTCTCAAGCTGGAGAGAAGGAAAAAAAAAACAAAAGTAACGGGTTATACAATAAACCTCATTTCAGTTACACAAGAGTGCTTTGAGTCAAAAAGTGTGGCTAAACAGGACAGGTCAAGTGTCACTAAAGTTAAAGTGAGCTGAAGTCGAAACCATTAATGACAGGACTGCCCTGGATTTTAATATAGCAACAAATGTATCAGCATCTCCCATTCCATTACACTAGCACAGGGGGTCAGCCACCTTTGCTCCCTGATGTTTTGAGAACTACATTACCCACCCTAATGGGTGACTGAGCATCCTAGGAGATGGAGTTCCCAAAACATCAGGGAGCCAGGGTTGCTGATCTCTGCTTTAGCAGAAGGATTCTTAAACTGAACCTTTCATGTACAGCCATGGAGCATGTATAATGGCATTTAGAAAGTCAATTGATACAATCTTACAGAAAGCCACAATACACAAACTTTATATCCTTCCAGAGTTCTCCATCTGCAAAGAAAGCAACCTGGAATCCCTTCTATGCATTTCACCAGGACTTAGGAAATCTATACATTGCAGTAGCCAGTTTATGTCTGTACTTGGCCTTTTAAATATACTATATGGAACCCATCAGCTCAGCATGGCAGCAATCCTAGGTTGCCTTCCATTCACTGACTGATGGCCTGGCAAAAAGCAGTAATGGCCTTGGAATATCTGGATGTATAAGCAATAGTTTATCAGCACAGCCTCCTCCAAACAAGGTATAATATGGCATGTCCTGTATTAAGTCAACTGTCTCGCCGGAGTGAATGGGGGGGGGGGGAATCCCACTGCATACGAGTCTCGCTTGCTCAGCGAGAGGCATTGAAGGTGGCATACTGGGGCTTTAATGAGTGGAGGACAAGAGATGGGCTAAGTGGCCATAGACATTTGGACACGTTTGCTTTAGTAAAGCAGTTTCAGAACGTAGCATCTTTCAAAAAATCTGACTTTAGGAACTCCTTTTGAAATGCCAAGGTTTGCGCCTACCAACTGGGAAGGCTGCCCACTGAGATAACCAGGAAAAACACCCATCCACTCCTGCCATAAGTAGACAATGGGTGAAATGTTCCCCCTTTGCCCCACAAGTCTCCCATCCTTCCAGAATCTGTAGTACAAAACTTAAGGTCTCACCTATTCAGGTAGGAATGGACAT
The DNA here is from genome assembly GCA_009667805.1 of Leptobrachium leishanense. Taxonomy (NCBI): domain Eukaryota; kingdom Metazoa; phylum Chordata; class Amphibia; order Anura; family Megophryidae; genus Leptobrachium; species Leptobrachium leishanense. The sequence continues at coordinate 383,874,422 of CM019064.1, read as the reverse complement.
CGCTGTAGCCATGGTACCGAGCTAGTGGAAAAAGCATGCCAGTAGCGCTCCTGCCTTCTCGCTGGCGACAGAAACTGCAATTGCAGATCCCTCTGCATGGGGGGCATTGCCAATCCTACATGGAAAACAGGCTATATTACAGAACAAAGTAATTTTCAAGATCCTTCTGGCACGAACCTAGACCTCCCATTCCATCGTTCAATACACATCGAAAGATTACGTGCATTTTGAGCTGTATTCTCTAAACATGGTTCCTGAGCAATAATTGTTTAGGGATTTGATCAACTCATGTTTGTTATCTTGATCCAGATACAGAACATCTAGAACATGTAGGTCGAGACATGAATAGGGTCAATGTAGGACCAATTCACACAGCATTAGCATGTACCTGGGCAAGCAGAATCTTTCCAAAAGACCATGGGCCCTATTCCATGGTTGGTGCCAATGTAACCAGAGCTGTTGTAAACATAGCTGAACCGAACCATTATATTCTATGGAGTCAAGGCCCATCTGTGTGTAGAATAAACGTGGTGGTATACTGACTGTGTAAAGCAGAGCTCTCAAACTCTGCCACCCAGATGTATATATGCCTACAATTCCCAGAACTCCATCAATGCAACAGAGGGCATGGGGATCATGGAAGTTGTAGTTCATGGACATCTGTGGAGTGCTGGAGTTTGACAGCCCTGGTGTAACATTTGGATACTTTCATATAAAACTATGTGTGGTATACCATCAAGTTTAGAAATTCAAAATCAAGGCATCAGGATAAGAAAAAAAAAAACTCACCCCAGAGGACATATCAGGTGCCACCAGAAGCAAGAGGATCCAGATACAGGTAAAATATGACATCTGGTAAACTCTAGAGCATTTTGGTTTTTTTGGGGGGGGGTGGCCTTCCTTTATACACCACACGGCAAGCCTCAGAGTCAATATTAAGGCACGACTAGGCCTTTAAAAAGTCAGGGATCAGCAGCCTTGGCACTTCAGATGTTTTGGAAATACATCTCCCATTATGCTTAGCCACTCAGGTTGTCCAAGACATTTGGAGGGCCAAGGTTGACTACCCCTGCTTTAAGATGTTCCAGCTAGCTGCCTTGCGTTCACACATTTGTCTTAGGTTTATGAAAACAAGTCTAAGGGATGCCCAAACTCCAGCAAGTCAGAAAGTAGGAGCCACTCAAGTCACTGGAGATATCACTAACCCTATGACCCCATTTATGCAGCATTTACTCACAGGGTCAAGAAGAACCTTCCTCACATCCTCTCCGTATCTATTCCTCAAACAGGGCCCACAGAACTGTCCCCGAATTCCTTGACACTCCACATTGCGACAATTCGATTTTGTGTCTATCGTCTTCTGGCGGCATTGGTGGCAAGTGAATCCCTGAAACCAGATATTAGATACCAATCATAGTGCTATCATATTAGACCACACATGTAATACCCAGCGTCACCTTCATGAACATTGTTAAAATACTGGTGGGCTTTTTGCCCCATCTTATTCCCCTTTCCTCATTGTGCCCTCCATCTGAAACTTTCCTGGACAAGCACTTCACGTTACAGTTTTGATCATAAACATGTTAAATAGCACTGCGTGTGGGTCATTCTGAAAAACTAGCACCCACGCACTTTTATGCAACTGTTGACCAAAAGGCCTATGAGGAGCAATGCCAGGGGAGCTCATGTATGCAGCATGTCCAATGTATGCAGCATGTCCAATGTATGCAGCATGTCCAATGTATGCAGCATGTCCAATGTATGCAGCATGTCCAATGTATACGCAATGGCACAACAAATTGAATACATTTACAGCTGGTGTGTTACAGCATTGAATCTTAAACCAAACAAAGTATAGATCAAAAGGATTCACTAAGGCACAAAAAAAAATCCTGCTCAGGATTTGACCTAAACTAAAGCCAACCAGTGGGGCAAAGGGAGGTTAGATTTTGGATCAGTGTATAGGAGCATGCATTAGGATTTTGTGTTTCTCTTACATTCACACTGTGGTACACTTTATCCCGCACGGAGTCTGCAACTTTCTTCAGATCAGCTTGTGTTATTTCCTCAACTGGACGCACCACATGAGGAATGATTAAAGCACTTGGGCGGGAAGAGCGGCGTCTACGTGGAGTGGCTTCCTAGAAGAAAAATTAAAAAAGCAATGTGTAGTCTGGGATACAGATTTTATAAAATTATATTTTTGATCTGGGTCAGAACCTGGCTGGTTACCCTCACTTTGTGCTTCTGGAATATTGTGGTGTATCATCATAGCCCCATTCACTGGGTGAGACTAGCATCGGGTGAAAAGCACAACTGATTTTTTGCAGAACAGACCAGCCATTTATACAGTACAGAATCAGATAAAAGCATAATCCCATTAAGTAGACCAATACCCACCCAGACAGCCCGACATCATAGCCGGCCATTTTCAGAGATCTGCTGGCATCCTAAATATCGTCCCTTTCAGGGTGATCCTGAGGAAGCCGCAGCCTGCCCATAGTACCGGTTGATAGCTCTGGACGCCAATATGTTGCAGTCCAAAAAGCACTCTGATCCGTAGGCAGGGGGCTGGAGCGCAAGATTACAAATTACGAGCGGTGAACCATAGTCGCGGCAGCATGAACCCGACAGAAGAACAATGCTGTGAAACACTGGTTCCTGTTTGAGCTTATCAGTAACCAGTCTGAACTGTACCCCAGTGAAGGGGTAACAGAGCAAAGCCTGGGTGCAGTGCTCAAGGTTGTAGTTTGGAGGGTCTCTCTGCTGTGCCTAGCTGGCAGGCCGTCCAGAATAGGCAACCGAGGCTCAGACTGGGCAGGGGAAACAAAAAGCAATGGGTGGGGAAAACTTGAGCAGCAGAACAGGGATTATGCTCTTTACAGAACGTATACACATAGCCACAAAGCAACACTAAACCAATTGTGACACTTTTCAATGCAAATTAGCCGTACTCCATGTGTTTCTGGTATTTGAGCATCACGTGACCCAGGATTTGATTTAACAATGTTGATTAGAGTAATCCGAAATCTGGTTAGAAAGTTGAATTTAGAATTGTTTATTCACAAAGCACTAGGTTTCCTGTAGTTAGACAAATCTTCCTACGGCTTCTTGGCATTTCAAAACAAGAAATTCAAATGGTTGTCACAGCCACAACTATGGTAAGTGCAGTTTGTTATGAACCGTGAAGTTCAACTTTCTAACCAGATTTCTTATTACTCTACCCACAATGTTAAAAATGCCAGAAATATCATTCCAAATCCTGATTCTTTGGTGTTTTACCACAGGTTTTTGTCCACTGCTGAGCTTCCTGGGGTTTTTGTTTAGTACATTGCACGGATTGGCTGAGCCACTTCCTGCTCTGGATACAGCACTATACATTCATAATATTGTCAGCTTAAAAGGAGCATGTCACCTTGTTTCACATTTTTGCATATCTGAAATTATCCAGTTAAGTTAGTGGTGGTTAAAAATGTCATTTGAGGGATGAGGACATTACATCCTGTCCTGTGGCAACCACAATCAACATTCTACTTTTTAATGCTTGCTTGGTCATACCAAATGCCCCAATCATAGCCACTAAGGCTGGGGTCGGACCAGCGCACTTTTTTTTTTTTTTTTTAAATTCTTTATTTAGAGAATTATACATAACAAGAAATTCACGAAATCAAACGTAGAAAAAGACAGCCATCTAGGGCTGGCCAAACTAACTACGGTCAGCCAGTCAGATAATGTAAGATGCAAGTAGTAACAGGTCAATAAGGGAACAATAAAAACAAAAAGCAAGAAGTCCCAACCTTAGTGAAGAATGAAAACACAAAAGAAACACATAAGCATGTAGGACTATCAACGTAAATGCCACAAATTGTCCTGATAGATTATACTCAGAGCTTATCTATAGACCAGTGACACGTAAACAGAGAAGAAAAAAGCTGGCGGGTAAACAATATCGCTCAGGTCTCAGTCTGGCTGAAGTTCCGGAGGGTCCGGGGAGATGCCCGCCGCTTCAAGGTCGGACCAGGCGGTTTCAGGATCAGTGATGGTGTAGGGGACATTATTATGTGTCACCACCAATGCTCCCGCCAAGCCCCACCGATAACGGATCCCCCTCCGACGAAGAACCGCAGTCACAGGACGGAACCGTCTGCGAGCAAGCAGAGTCTGGAATGGAAGGTCGTGATACAAAGCCAACGTGGAGCCCTCAAATTTCACTGGATCTCTTGCGCCAGGAGCAGACATAAGCTTGACCTTAAATGCTACGTCTCGAAAGGCCACCACGACATCACGGGGTGTCCCCTTCGAAAGCGCCGCAGGTTTCCGAACCCTGAATACCGATCCGATCACATCTGGCTTGTCAGGAGGGAGTCCCGCCATCCGAAGGGCCAAACGAGACACATAAGCTGGGAGTTCATCCGACGACACAGAGTCCGGGATGCCTCTGACCCTGACGTTACGACGGCGGTGTCTTGTTTCCAGCATCTCCACAGAGCGGGACAAAAGCTCGACCTGGGATCTTAGACCAGCGACCTGTCCCAACAGGTGAGTATGTTCCGATAGCACTGTAGAGGTCGTCGCCTGCACTGCTGTCACCTGCGCACGGATTGTTGCCACCTCCTCCCGAATCGCCGCCACTTCAGGTTTCCACACCCCCCGGATCTCCCGGAGTTCGTCCAGGATCCTCCGAAGGTCTCTTTTCGTAAGAGGAAGATCATCATCCTCCTCCTGCCGACTTTCCTCAGGCTGTGTCATACAGGTTTCGAGTGAGGTCGCTCTCGTTTGTTGTGGTTGGGCACCCGGTCTCAAAACGTCCTGTCGTAATGAAGCCACACTACTGCTGGCTGAAAGCTGGTGTTCCTCGGCCAAATCCCCGTCAGAGAGGCCACCAGCAGCAAGTGAGGCACTCAAAGACGCCGTCAGCGCTGCTTTTCGTTTCTTTTGCGCCCTTTTTTTTTGCTGCTGCAGATAGTGGTTGGGAGTCTGGTGCCCGAGATTGTGGGGAGATCCAGGTCATCGCAGAGCTACCACCCGAGTGCCAGGGGTCCTCTTCATCTTCCGAAAAGTCATAGCCCGGGGGAGGGAGGAGGAGATCGCATCTCCCTTCGAAGTGGACCCACCTCTCATGGAGTCCCGAATGTCCCTCTGTCTGGACCGCAGCTTCTGTGAGCGACCGGTGGGCATGTCACCAAAAGCGCAGGCACAAGGAAGAAGAGCGGTAAAAGGTCTCAGAAATCTCCTTCCAGGCTTCTAAAATGGCCGCTAGTACTAGGCCCCGATTGTGCTGCGGGGGTTAATCCACTCCGGAGCGTCAATTTCGGGGGTAAGGCAAACTCACCAAGTCCCCCAGAGACCGTAGAGCGTTTCTCAAGTGCGAGAAAGCGACGGAAATAACTTTAAAAACCGTGTTTATCACGGAGCTCCTGCAACATGCAGCCGCTCGCTTCCTCGGCTAGCTCCGCCCCCCCAGCGCACTTTTAACGTGCGTTCTGGCGCACATAATTACGGCCGCACTAGCAGCAGATGATGGCCAATATACGATGTACGGCCGCACAAACGTCCGGCCGTGCAACGCAAGTGGAATTTGAATGCATTTTTTTGAGAATGCTGAACCACTAGTACTGACGTACTGAGTGCGCAGCTGTGGCATAGCGGCGTGTTTGCGTGATTAGGAGATGTCAGACGCTGCTAATGTCCAGCCTACATAACGTCCAGACGCAAAAAGTGTTTTGACGATCCGTACAAAATCACACCCGAAAATGCGCATCGTCTGACCGTTTTTGCGCATTCCGTTAAAAAATACGTCAATGCTTTCGGACGCACTTTTTCACGTTCGGGGAAAAATGCTTTCGTCTGACCCTAGCCTAAATCTTCCTGTGGTGGTCAACTGGTTATGACAAATGGAAAATTATTATTACAGTACACTACTTTTCCTGTTTACCACCTATTAGGTCTCTTCATCAGTCCAGATCTCAGAACAGCTTGTGTTGGAGAAGCCCCAACATGAATGGCTGATCAATAGACCAGGAACTGGCTCCAAAGACCAGCAGTTACAATACACTTCCCTGTGAGAGACTCACTTCTTCAGCCATCAGATCCTCCTGCAGCCTGTTCATCAGTTGCCTTTTCCGCTCAGTCTCAGGAGATGCTGGCTCCACACCTCCCATGGAACGGGTCAGACGTCTGGTGGCACGCTCTGGGTTCCTCCTCTGCTGCTGAGGAGTTTTAGATCGAGGTCCCCTCCTGGTCCTCTGGAGGGGGAAATGCAAAGTCATAAAAGGAAGATGAAGATTTTTCAAAAGTCAAGACATACTAAAAATGAAAAAAAAAAGACCAAAACCCCCAAAGACAGCACAGTGTTTAGACTTTATACTCCACACTCACTGGTGTGCTGCTGCTGCCGCCCGGCTCTATGGGGTCCGTTAAGCTTCCAGGGAGTTTCTCCAAGTCTGCCATAAGTTTAGCAAGCTGTCAAGAAGCAAACATTGGTTATGAGAACATGTTATGATCAGCCACAGGTCTACACCTTTACATGTTCATGGCTAGTAAAACTAACCATGGCTTTATTGTCCTCTATGTTCTTGGCCCTTCTCTGTAAGAAGTTAGCCGGCTGTTCGTCCTCAGAGTCCGAAGACACCGTTTGGACGGGCGGTGGGATTGGAGTCTCACGAGATGGACCAGTATCATTTTCCTCTGTTTCGTCTTCACTGCTTTCTGAGGACATTGCAATGTTTTTGAAAGCCACTCTGAGTGAGAACCTGGTGGGGGTCCCGGATGAGGGGTCTTTTGATGGTGTCTTTTTTAAAACACTCTGGAAAATAAAAATTGGTATGTGGTCGAGGAAAAAAAAGGTTAATTTATTCGTAGTAACAAAGTACAGTGTTTTATTGCATCACACAATTGAAAACCCGTATTTTAGCAAGAAAGAAGGCTGGTACCTCCTAAATCCATCACTACTTCTATAGTCCAACAGGCCCTCTCCTCAAATCCATCCCTAGCAACATGTAAACTCGATTACACCGTGTACTTAAAATGATGCACCACCACAAGCATTAGGTATTGAAAGCAAATGCTGGTTGTGATTATGTATCACTATCAGGGTTATTCAGAGAGCGTGAAAAGCTGGAGAATGACTGGAGAATGACTGGAGAATGACTGGAGAATGACTGGAGAATGACTGGAGAATGACTGGAGAATGACTGGAGAATGACTGGAGAATGACGACTGGAGAATGACTTTCTAGGTAAAAATAGCCAAACCAGAAAAATTCTCCCTTTCATCTCACTTTCCAAATCAGCTATTTTGACCTAGAATTTTTCATTCTCCAATCATTCTCCTGCTTTTCATGCTCTCTGAATAACCCTGTAAGTGTTATTTTCCTGGAAAAGTGGCTACCAAGTAGGGTCGCCAGATCAGCCATGTTTTCCTGGACACATGGAATTTATTCAGACTGAAGGGCAGCACATGAATAATGCAATTCCAAAGCATGTAGAATTCATATGCGGCAGGCAAGTTATCAGATGTATTCCAGGTGACCTGCCTTGATTTCCTTCCTGCAGTATATTAATTATACATGTTGCCAGGTAGCACTTTTCCCTGTGCTCCCCATCTGCATGAAATCGTGACCAATCTGGCAACTCTACCAAGACATGCAAATCTGATGAGGTTCCAGGAAAATTTAAAGAAGAAAATAGTTTTGTCATTGCTCACTTTTAGGCTGGGGTCAGATGAACGCAGTGTGAACGTGCGTGCAGCCGCACTTTATCACGGCCGTAGTAGCAGCAAATGACGGGCAATATACGAAGTACAGCCGCACAACGCATTTTTTCGAGAACGTGATACCGCTAGTACTGACGTACAGAGTGCGCTGCGTCCGCTAGCGGCATGTGTGCGCGATTAGGAGATGTCAGACGCTGCACATGTCCAGCCAATATAATGTCCAGATGCAAAAAGGGTTTTATTGATGATCCGTACAAAATCACGGACGAAAACGCGCATCGTATGACCGCTATCGCGTATTCCGTGAAAAATGTGCTTTTTCACGGACGCGAAAAATGTGTTGGTGTTTAAACTATGTATAAATAGTAATGTTGCTGATAAAGCCATACTGCAGAGCACGAGTGCATGGTGTGCCCAGGTTTTCCCTAATGTTGGGTCGAAACCAAACATTCAAGTTAAACTTTACCCCAAAGAGCTGGTGCATTAATGAAAAACTCAGGACAGGGTTTGTCCCAAATTCCAAGGATGTAGCGAACACGTAGAAGGATTCTGTACGAATAGGAAAGGTTTGTAGCGCTTGGCTCTGCTAGGAGGAATTCTTAGGACTTTGCAGATGTGCAATAGGAGGCTTGGGATAATAAAGATTGTTAGCACTTGCTTCTTGAAAGTTGACTAGACATTGGTTGCCGGGTCAGCCATGTTTTCCTGGACACAAAAGGTATTCATACGGATAGCAGTGTATTAACACTGCAAACCTGCAGCATGTGGAATTTATACGATTCAGGTACAAAGAGCAATCCCAGGTGACCTTGATTTGCCTAGTCCTGCAGTATATGAATTATACAGGTTGCAAGGCAGCAACCGCTGGGCTCTACCGCTGCATGACATGTGTGTCCCGAAAACATGGCTGACCTGGCAACCCTAGTTGTCATTGCCAGCTCGGGCAAGTCTGCCCGGACACATTTTTACCATGTTATACAGAGGGGAACAGTGAAATTTGCATCATGTAGAATTATGCTGCAGGAATGAGATCACGGCAGGTCATCTGGGATTCCGTTTTAACCACTTACCTGCAGCGGATAATACATATTGCTGGGATCCACTTTTCAGGCGCTGCCCATCAGCATTAATTAAATTATAGGAAGTCCAGGAAAACATGGCCAGGCATTTCTAGAAAGATTAGTTCACTGTACACAAAGCCAACTTTCATCCCCCCCCCCACCATGTAATTTTAGGGACAAACAGGGCATGAAAAGTGATGCCCTGTGCTAGGAAGCATGGGAGCGCCCAACAGAACTCAGCATTTTAGAAGCCGGCATCATCCATTTGTAAAGAAAAAAACTTTATGGCTCAAAGCATAGATATAGCAAGGATTTCAGATTTGATAGGACCATGGGGAGCGGAGGTTCATTCGGTTTCAAGGTTTAACTTGCTTTTCCCACAAATGCCCTGCAGGATTCAAACATTGTGAAAAACAGAATACCAGGAGATTTTCAATAAAGCAAATTACAAAATAAACAAAGTCTAAAAAAAATTTACAGCGGGAATTGGTCTTAAAATAACCTTATAGAAACATTGTTCAGCCAATACTGCCCACTTAAAGGGTTAATGTCCAATCTGGAATGTTTGGGGCTGATGGCTTATTTTACTCTATCAATACCAATAAATACAGCAGCTATTTCAGAAAAACAAAATTTCCCTAATTTTACAATATAGGAGAAGGGGGGGGCAAGATTCAAATGGTGTGTATTTTTCACCTTAATTTGAGGCATCTTGTCTACAGCAAATAAAGCAGCAAAGCCTGATCTGTTTGAATCTGAATATACTCAGGGATTTAGCAGGCCCACCCCTCCCTTTATTTAAACCAATTAGAGGTATACTCCCCATGCCCCAATTAAAGGGATAACTCCCAGTGGATACTAACCCTGACCCCTATTGGTGGAATGCTATCCAAAATAGTAGAGTATTAGTACTCACTTTTGTGTCAATTAGAAGTAACAATGATCATTGTAGTCAGTTTGTTCTTGTTGCACTGCTTAGTCATCTTCAAGCTTCCTGTCTGTGTTGTAATATGCTGGATGGCCACATGATGGCAGCACAGGTTCTTCCATTGAATGTAGCCTCTCATTTTTAGATTTGTTCTGTGCAAGAAAATAAAATGGATTTGTATAATTTAATCAATATTTTTCTTTTAATTAGTTTTAGACCAAAAGATGTTTTTGCATGTGCATCTTCGGTTCCTTCAAACTATTATCCCTTGGACAGAGGTGTATCCTGTATCTGCAGGTAGGAATACTGACCTGCCTCCTGTATGTATTGTAGAATTGTAGGGCCCTATTACAATCTTCACACAAACGTTTGCACGCACAAAAAAACATTAACGCCAGGGGCAAAACCCTTTGCGCTGAACGTCGTATTACAATGTCAGCGCAACAAACGCACGTAATCGTCTACCACGGGTGAACCTGAGCGAACACTGCGCAAGCGTACTGTACTGCGCGCGTCCTATACTTAACATTGTGAGCGCAAATGCGTTTGTCCGCTGGTACGCGGATGGTATTACAATCTATGCGCAAAATTTAACGCACAGCGTTTGCTCGCATAATTTTAACGACTCCTAAGGCTGGGGTCAGACTAGCGCATTTTTAACGTGCATTTAGGCGCACTTAATCACGGCCGCAGTAGCAGCGAATGACGCGCACTGACGGCCAATATACAAAGTATGGCCGCAGGAAAGTCCGGCCGCGCAACGCAAGTGGAAAATGAACGCATTTTTTCGAGAACGCAAAACCGCTAGTACTGACGTACAGAGTGCGCTGAGTCGCATAGCAGCGTGTATGCATGATTAGGAGACGTCAGACGCTGCTCGTGTCCGGCCAACATAACGTCCAGACACCCAAAGTTTCCTGGTTTGGATCCGTAACAAATCACGCACGAAAATGCGCATAGTATGACCGTTTTCGCGCATTCCGTGAAAAAATACGTCAATGCATTCAGACGCACTTTTTGACGGTCGCTGCAAATAATGTGTTCATTTGACCCTAGCCTAAAAGCTGGTGTTAATGGCAAATCTGAACGTCCTTGTCGAAACCAAATACACCAGCCCGAAAAAAAAAAATACAGCAAAGTACAGTTACACATTCTACACATACCCAAACAATAAAATGGAGAAGTTGTGCGAGTTTTTTTTTATTGATGCAGCATATATGGGCAGATCGACTTTGACGGGCGCAAAAACCGAACGTGAGATAATTGTGGTTCTTAATTCTGATTGGCTGAATAGCGTGAAAAACAGTCCGCACACCGATTTCTGCGCGCAACGTTAATGCGCTCGTGTTTTTGCGCGTCTTTTTTACTCGCTTTATTTTTTGACGGATGAAATAATGCGCGAGGATTGTAATACCAGCGTTAATTTACGCGCGTTAACGTTTAACGCTTTGCGCAAAAATTCACGCGTTTACCATGCATTTTTGCATGAAGAATGTAATAGGGTCCGTAGTGTCTTTACCCATTGCACTTTGTACAGCTCTGCAGAATGTGTCAGCGCTTAATAAATAATAATAATAATAACAATCTAGGCTCAGTCAGGATTCAAGTCCTAAAAAAAAGAAGTGTGGAAACTCACCAGGATTTCTGTCCCCCGATAAGCAATTATCACCTAGCATGTAACACAAACATACACTCAGATCTGTATATATGTGGAATATAGCAAAAATATATGATAAATCCTATATTCATTGTGACTTAATAGAGAAATATATGATTGAACACCTGACTACAAGCTTTAAAGTGTATGGGACCAAAGGGAACGCCATTCCTTCTGCAAAATTAGTGCAGGAACTCCGTTCCCACACGTTCCCCTCTACTTGACCCCTGGGCTCGGTGCTGCCATAGGCTAAATTCTGCTGCCAGACCCCAATATCAAACAAATGGGTCAACATGAAACCAAAACAGATTTGCAAGACCTATCAGGACCATTTATGTTTTAGAACAAAAGCAAAGCATCTTGTTTACACCAAAGTTGTTATTCAGAAACATAGAAACATAGAAAAATGTCGGCAGATAAGAACCTTTCGGCCCATCTAGTCTGCCCAATTACATGGATACTTTACCTGGATTTATCTTTTGTTTAGGATAGCCTTATGCCTATCCCATGCTTGCTTAAATTCAATTACTGTTTTGGCCTCTACCACTTCTACTGGAAGACTGTTCCATGTATCCACCACCCTCTCAGTAAAATAATGCTTCCTGATGTTACTTTTAAACCTTTGCCCCTCTAATCTAAGACTATGTCCTCTTGTTTTGTTACTTTGTTTCCTTTTAAATATACTCCCTTCCTCTACCTTGTGGATTCCCTTTACGTATTTAAATGTTTCTATCATATCTCCTCTGTCTCGTCTTTTTTCCAAGCTGTACATGTTAAGATCATTAAGCCTTTCCTGGTAACTTTTCTCCTTCAAGCCGTACACCATTTTAGTAGCCCTTCTCTGAACTCTCTCTAAGATGTCTATATCCTTCTGGAGATACGGTCTCCAGTACTGCACACAGTACTCCAAGTGAGGTCTCACCAGTGCTCTGTACAGTGGCATGAGCACTTCCCTTTTCCTACTGCTAATATCTCTCCCTACACAACCAAGCATTCTGCTAGCATTTCCTGCTGCTCTATTACATTGACTACTTACCCTTAGATCCTCTGAAATAATGACCCCTAAATCCCTTTCCTCAGATGTTGAGGTTAGGACTGTATCAAATATTCTATATTCAGCCCTTGGGTTTTTACATCCCAGGTGCATTATCTTGCACTTATCCACATTAAAACTCAATTGCCACAACTCCGACCATTTTTTTAGTTTACCTAAATCATTTGTCATTTGGCTGATCCCTCCAGGAACGTCAACCCTGTTGCAAATCTTTGTGTCATCAGCAAAAAGACATACTTTTCCATTAATACCTTCTGCAATATCACTAATAAAAATATTAAAGAGAATGGGTCCAAGTACTGATCCCTGAGGTACCCCACTGGTAACAAGTCCTTGCGCCGAATAAACTCCATTTACCACAACCTGTCACTCAGCCACTGCCTAATCCATTCAACAATATTGGAATCCAAGCTCAAAGATTGCAATTTATTGATAAGCCTTCTATGCGGAACAGTATCAAAAGCCTTACTGAAATCTAAATAAGCAATGTCTACTGCACCACCTGTGTCTATTATCTTTGTTACCCAATCAAAAAATCTATAAGATTAGTTTGGCATGATCTCCCTGAGGTAAACCCATGTTGTTTCTGATCCTGTAATCTATGTGTTTTTAGATGTTCAACAATCCTTTCCTTTAACATGGTTTCCATTAATTTCCCCACTACTGACGTAAGACTAACTGGCCTATAGTTCCCCGATTCCTCCCTACTACCCTTCTTGTAAATGGGCACAACATTTGCTAATTTTCAGTCTTCTGGGACGACTCCCGTTAACAAGGATTGGTTAAATAAATCTGTTAATGGTTTTGCTATTACATCACTGAGCTCTTTTAATAATTTAGGGTGGATCCCATCAGGCCCCATTGACTTATTTGTCTTTACTTTAGACAGCTGCTGTAGAACCTCCTCCTCTGTAAACTCATATGTAAATGTCTCTTTAGTGTTTCCTCCTAACTGAGGTCCCTTTCCTTCCTTTTCTTCTGCAAAGACTGAACAAAAATATTCATTGAGGCAGTCAGCGAGACTTTTATCCTCTTCTACATACCTTCCTTCCTTTGTTTTTAATCTAACTAATCCTTGTTAAGCAGAAAGCCCTGAAATTCCAGTGAAATTTCAGTGCTTTCTCGTTTGGTGCACTTCGGCGCACTTCAGTTCTCCGACCCTGCGGTGAATTCACTGTTCACCGCAGAGTCACAGAAGGTGGAGCTGCCGAAGAACGCTGCTGACCGCTGAAGACCACTGAATGTCATCGAGGACCTCTTATCAGACCGCCGAAAAAAAAAACCTCCGGAATTCTGTTATTCTTCTAAAAGGTGCTTAAACCAATACAAATGCATGAAAATGTGTGGAAATAATAAAAAATGTCTTAAAAAAATAATAAAACAGTCTGTTACAGAAACAAAATCTAAAATTTTGCCTAAAATAACATTTCTAATGAATGGAACACGCTGCACATCTCCTTGACCACTTTAGCTTTTTAACGTAGGCAAGCTGTGTGAAATTCCACCCCTTCTTTCTCCCCCCTCCCTCCTATTATGTTTGCCCGATATTCATGTGTGAAGATGAAGAGGAGGAGTTTCCCCCGCTCAGACAAGTGTAACCTGTAAGCCTAGCTTTGAATATCCCGCCTGCAGGTCACCAAATAGGTCACTGATGATGTCAACACACTCTGTGCGCTGACACCATCCTTTCTCTGAACACTTGCAGCAGCGAGCTTTCTAACAGAACGCAGCCAATGGATTGGTTGTGCGTGTGCACAATGCATTGTTCTTGGCAGGCACTGTGAAACTTGCGCATGTGTGCAAGGTTTGAGCGAAACGCAATTTGCATTGCATACGTTATGCAAATTGTGTTGGAAGCTGCACGGACTTCCACATTTCAGAAGCACTGAGCTGAAGGGGAGGAGCAGCGAACGCCTTGTGAGAAAAGGTGAGTATTTCCAGCTAAAATAAAAAATAAAGAAAAAATTATTGGGCAGCTACTGTCAACAGCATCTACCCAATTATATATCGGCAAAAAGTGCGTGTGGAGGGATTTTTTATTAGAGTGCTTTTATTAAAGACTCACTACCAGGTGCTTTATGCCTTCTGCAGCTCTGTTATACACCTGCACCCCTCAAATATATTGAATTTTTAATAAAAGGGAAATAGGGTAATAAGATGTGGGTAGGATATATATTTTTTAATATTTCTCCCTCTATTTGCCCTTTCCATCCCTCAGCAAGTATTAAAAGGATACGCCAACCTGACCTACACAGAAATGCATCCCTTACCGTCTGAAATAATTGATGCCAAATGATGCCTCATGAACAGCACCTTCTTAAGACCCACATCTGCTGAGTATTTCGGGATATTACCTTATGATATATAGCATTTCCATTCCTACAATACCCCTCTTACATACTTTTAATATGGATATGAATGCTTCACAGCCCTCCTGCTTCCGATCCAAACCCCTTCTCTCCCCCCTAGCTTTGTAATGGGAGAAATATGCATAAATATAGGAGATATGTCTAAATTTCAGCCATTTGGGCGCAACAATTGTTGCTGGTCACAATTACTGCCTACTGACGAATTCTAGCAGACCCGATTCCAAATACAGCTTTCTAAGCGCAACAATTGTTGCAAATCATAATTTCTCTCTATTGACAACCATAGCTCCTGATGAAGCTGCCGATAGCCCGGGCAATGAAACGCGCGTTGGGCTACCCATGGTTGTCAATAGACATAAATTATGATTTGCAACAATTGTTGCGCTTAGTCAATAGACAGTAATTGTGACCAGCAACAATTGTTGAACCCAAATGGCTGAAATTTAGGTTTATTAGTGGAATGCCAATGGACAGAGAATAATATATTGATTGCAAGCAGCTTATTGTGGCGACATGATGCTCATTCAATATATGGGAAGTACGGAATCGTATCGACTTGATGTCTTGTATGTGTGTGTGAGCATGACTATATTATTATAGGGTCAGTCCATGAGTCCGATACCAAGGAGACTTAACGGGCCAGCTCCAGTTCACTTATACAAGAGTAAGGTTGCCAATAGACTGTCGGGTCTATTCAAAGAAAGGTGAAACTCAGGAGAATGACTGGAGAAGTGAAAATTCTAGGTCAAAATAGCCAAACCAGAAAACTTCTCCCATTTTTCTCACTTTCCAAATCAGCTTTTTGTTCTAGATTGTTCTCTTCTCCTGACTATTCTCCTGACTTTCACTTTTCTTTGAATAGGCCTGTGTGGTGGAATACTAACAGGTCTATTCACTAAAAGATGAAACTCTGGAGAACTTTTGGAGAAGTGAAAATTCTAGGTCAAAATAGCCGATTTGGAAAGTGAGATAAATGGGAGAATTCTTCTGGTTTGGCTATTTTCACCTAGAATTTTCACGTCTCCGAAGGTTCTCCAGACTTTCACCTTTCTTTGAATAGACCTGTAAATATTTTGGTGCCCAACAAGCAGAAATTGAATAATATTTACCACAAGCAATGATTCTGATAAGTCCTGTTAGTAGGTTAACTAAGGCTCGTGTCAGACGAGTGCACTGATCACGGCCGTGTTGCCGCATATTTGTTCGTCCGTTATAGCATATAATTATGACCAATGGAGCCCCACACACAAAGTACGTCCGCACCGAACTGCGGACGCATAACGGACGCGGCAAACGGACGCAGGTTAGGCAAGAACGTAAATCCGCTAGAACGACGCACAGAGTGTGCTGCGTCCGCAACTTCTTCATAGCTTTGTGTGTGAGTGATGAACGAGGTCAGACGGACTGCATTTATACGTCCAGCATTTTTGACGGACAAAATGGTTTTCATATTTAATTTATTTCCCCTGCTACATCAGTCAAAAATAACGTCAGTTAAAAAAACCGACTGTGTGGCCACTACTGCGTCTTCCGTCAGAAAGTGCGTCCGTACTGCACGGGTGCACAGTACGTACAAAATGTGCTCGTCTGACACCAGCCTAAATAGTATACCCACGCAAAGCACCGACATGTTTTGGAGTGGATTGTATGGCTAAAACACAGACTTCTTTTTACAGGGTTATTCAGAGAAAGGTGAAAACCAGAAGATCTGGCAGGAGAAGAGAACAATCTAGACCAAATAGCCGATTTGGAAAGTGAGATAAATATGAGAATTTTTCTGGTTAGGCAATTTTGACCTAGAATTTTCACTTCTCCAGTCATTCTCCTGAGTATCACCTTTCTCTGAATAACCCCGATAAAGAAATCTGAAGGGATATAGCCAAGAAACCACACACATCCGCATCAAACTATTGACAGAACACTATATTTTGGATATTTTAGACGTCACAATGAGTGGTTTTAGCAATTGCAATAAAAGTAAACTTTTAACGAGCACTAAGGCTGGGGTCAGACGAACGCATTTTTCGCGTCGTCCGTGAAAAAGTGCGTTCGGACGAATGGACGTATTTTTTTCACGGAATACGCGATAGCGGTCATATGATGCGCATTTTCGTCCGTGATTTTGTACGGATCATCAATAAAACCCTTTTTACATCGGGACGTTATGTTGGCCGTACATTAGCAGCGTCTGACGTCTCCGAATCACGCAAACACGCCGCTATGCGGCCGCAGTGCACTCTGTACGTCAGTACTAGCAGTATCACGTTCTCGAAAAAAATGCGTTTGTTTGCCACTTGTGTTGCGCAGCCACACTTTTCGTGCGGCCGTACTTCATACATTGCCCGTCATTGGCCATCATCTGCTGCTACTACGGCCGTGATAAAGTGCAGCTGCACGCGCGTTTCGCACTGCGTTCGTCTGACCCTAGCTGAATGGAGATCATTTTCCTTCCTCGTTTGGGAGGAATCTTTTTTTCCTGGTACTACTGGTGTTGGATCTCCTTCTCCCTGAAATCACCTCCTTATTGAGGTTGATGGCAGCACCTGCCTCATACGTACATTAACAATACTGATTAGATTATCTCTGCAACTTTTTTCTTCTGCTTTAGAAAGAAATATAAATAAGGTGTTGAAATCCAGACGTGTCATTTTGTGCCATCTGAATGCAGTTTCCATCCCTCCTTCACAATGTACCCAGATCCGCACTCCCCCTGGCATAACGTAATGGCCAAAATACGCCCCGTGTCTCATATCCTTGAGATTCTTCTACGTCTCTTGATCTCACAGCAACCTCCCCCACCTGCATCCAGAAACACACCGAGCAGAGACAGACAGGGCGGACAATGCGAAAAGCAAGGCACCTCGAGGAAAGATCCCCTTAAAGAATCATTAAATTTAAAAAAAAAAATGGGCATAAATTGAGATTTTTACTTGAAGTAGATAGGTCTAAGAAGCAAGTTGACAAGAAAGAATCAACACTTCATTCCTGGGTTATTTAGTCTCAGAAAAGTGCCCCTAGCCCACAGCTGATGGGAATGTTGTCGGCGGGGTTAGGCCTCAGCCTGCTCATGATTAGCTCCACAGTGCTCCTTCAAGGTAAGGTTCAAAATGGCTGCCTGGCATGTTACAATCAGAGGGAGGGAAAGCCCCTTTGAGCTTTTCCCTCACCCATGTGTCTGTTTCTAATGCTTCAGTGGATGAGCACAGTGGGTGTTGTAGTCTGTATACCTTCTGTGCACATTTCTGGTGTTTCTTTTTGTATAGTGTGGATAATATGTGTTATTTTCTCCCTTAGCTGCCAATCCTAAAAGCATCCTTTGCGAGATGTATGAGAACACGTCTTTACATTACAAAAAATCTATGCACAATCTTGGGGAACCAATAGAGCCAGGAATTATACGTTGCAACAGCTGCTGTATGGCAGTATGGAAAATCCACAAAGGGGAGCTGCAACCTGGTCTATTAGGTGAGATGCCATGTTTTTTTTAATATAGATATATATAAATATAATATTTTGCCTAGTAATTCTGGCATTTCTTGAAGTTGATTCTTTTGTTACCCCACTGTATGCGAGGTAATATTGTACAGAATGAGAGAAGAAAAAAGGATAAATACTTAAGTAGCATAACTTCGTAATGCATATTGTGTGTCAATTTTCTGCTCAAGGTTAAAAATGCACTCACAAGACGTCAATGAAAAGGAAGCTTATCCGCCAACATCAATAATCCATCTATAGGAAAGGAAGATGCAGAGGTAGTGCATATGTAAGGCTGGAAGTAGATAGGCTAAAGGGACAAACTTTTGTTAATACTGGGAGGGTGAGAATAACAGAGGGGGTTTTCTGCACTGAGAGCCATTACCTGGTCGAGAATGTATAGAGCAGGGACGTGCAGTCAGGGGCGGCAGGTGAGGCAGGGCCTCACCTGCCATAATTCCATTAAGTGGGGACTGTAAATTTTTTAAAATACTGTAAAATCTGCTGCTATTTAAAAAAAAAGTTCACATACTCGCCTGCTCCACGCTCCCCCACCTTCAGTCTCTGTTTCTGCGCTTTTTTTTTTAGTTCGCTGGCTGCTGTGTTGTGATGTGAATCATCACACAGCAGTGGCAGCCTGCTATGAGCCTATGCAATTTGCGTAGCTGAAGGTGGCTAAAAGATTCATTGATGTCTGCAGCGCGTGTCTGGCGCCGCCTAATTCCTGAATCTACGCTCTTCAGTGCCTCAGAGAGGCACTGAGAGCAATGGAATTGCTTGGGCCAATGGGAAAACACCATTGATCTCAAGCAATTCAAAACCCGCCTCCATGGGAGGCATGCCATGGACACGGTACCACCCACGATCATTTAAAATACATTGGCAAGATTTGACGTAAGCATTTAACCACTAGCAGCTCTCTATCTATTATCATCCCTGTTATAAATAAGACTTCATGTTAGCGGAGCGATTCACACAATTTGGAGCCACTAACACAGGGGTCAGTAACCTTTGCCCTCCAGATGTTTTGGATCTACATCTCCCATGATGCTCCACCACTCATTAGGTTGTCTGAGCCACATGGGAAAAGTATTTCCAAAACATCTGGAGGACCAAGGTTGCCTACCTTTGCGCTAACAGGTACTTGCAGATGGACCACATGTCACTGCTAGTGTTGTCTCGTGGAGTCCATGGTCCTCTATGGAGACAAGGGAGTGCCCTTCATTGGGATTGCATCTTACAAAGAGGGCCAGAAGGAAAATTGAAGCCATTTGTTCTCAATGTTGTTCTGGTTTATGCAAGAGGAGGCAGAGGATGGTGTTGTCCTCAGCACCATGGGACCAGAGAGATGAGTATTGGATTTTTTCAGGCTGGGTTTCTTTGCATGCTTAGTGATTTCGCCAAAGGAATTTGTTTTACAAAATAATTTAAATGAATGAAAATTTGCATGATTTACAGCTATTTATTCCACTGCAGCTATTTTGTAGTAAAATATGCTATTTGCCCTGTATTTGTAATTGCCTTTAGGCCGGGGTCAGACGAGGATCGAGCCTTGCAGCGCTGAGCGCACTAACTGCGCTCAGCGAGGTGGCCAGATGGACGTCAGAGACCGTGAGAGTGGATGTTCTTTCTGCTCTTAAAAACGCTGGTCTGACCTCAGCCTTAAAAGTAAAAGATAAAAAAAAATACATATTTAACAATAAATATCTCAATGTGTATATATATATATATATATATATTAACAGGGCACCGGGAAAGCAGATACACAGGTGTTGACTGTCTTGGCTAGGATTTACCAGCAATGTTCCTTCCGAGAAACTAATGAGCTGTCCAGAAAAAAATTTTTGGGAAAGAAATCTCTGAAAATGAAACAAAAACACACCTTTTGCACATTATACAGGGGCAAAATATTCTAAGAGCGCACTGATTGCGCACAATGCGTCCGTTGAAACAGATGCGCTTTATAACGGATGAGATTGTGGTTACATTGTATCAGTTAGTTTTGACTGGCATTGGGAAAAAGAAAAAAAAAACTGTATGCGGGGGTTTCTCTATGTCCGTTGTAGCTTTTTCACGTTGCTGCCATTTTGGCGTCCGTTGCAACATGTGCTGCCTGCGTATGAAAAAGTGTACACGTGCTTCGTGTGTTGCTCTATAGACTCCTTTGAAAAGCTACGACGGACGCGAAAAGTACAGTTAGACGGACGCGGAAAGTGCACTTGTGTGATTGCATCCTCAATCTTTCTTGCTACAAGCTAAAAGGTTTCCAAAATGACATTTTCCCCCCTTCCTTTACTTTTATGTTAGGTTGCTATCCAGATAGAAAAGTATGTGCATCGCCAGTTTGTACTCCAGTCATCGAGTCATCACCGTTGCATTATTGCTTTTGTTCCTCAAACATGTGCAACTCCAACATCACCATTCCCCACCAGCGAATCTCCCGTGAGTATACAGCTCAGCTTATTCAATGGGCTGGGTAGGCTGGCACAGGGCGTCCTACAGATCCATTCCTAAGGTGCCCACAGGATGATTTGGCATTATGTGCAAAGGGGCTTTGTGGAGTAATGTTTGTGTTTGGGGGCTTTTTGGTCTACACAACTATAGACTTCCTTACGTTGGGTTATTATAGGTTAATAGTTAAGAAGAATACTATACTACATCTTACAGAACAAACTGTTAATGCAGGGTATCATTTGCAATGAGATAAATAACTAAAATATATGCTCCTTGCGAGCAGTGAGAGCGTGGTTGCTTTTGAAATCCGAGCTAATTAATGAGACATAAATGTCGTACATTCAATGGCACACTGCCAAAGACCTTCAGGTACTCAGAGTCTGTTGTACTTTAAGTTCTATTCTTGCATGATTTTTAATTATCAGGGTTATTCAAAGAGAATCGCCGCACGTTCGGTGACTTTTCGTTCTCTTCAATTCTGTGCGATTCGGCGATCCCATTTCGGCGACTGTGCGGGGTGTATTCAGCAAGCACCACAGGGCTGTCGTAGTGCAGGGCAAACCCGACGAACATTCACCGCAATACCCGGCGAAGGCACACCGAAACCCGCAAAAACATCTGGATTAACCCTGCCGAACATGCTGGAGAAACCCGAGCAGCTGCCGATCACAGCGCAGAGGAGCCGCCGGAAAAACCCGACACCGCAGACGAATGGAGTGAAAAAAAAACAAAACAGTACGCTTGAAAGTTTGAAAAGTGAAACGTTGTTTTCAAAGAAACTACTGAACGAAAATGTCTGAAATTTACATATGAGGTCCAATGAATGATAATAAAAAGGGATGTTACAGAAAAAAGAAAAAGGATTTTAAAAAAACTGGAAAAAAATTTAGCGAAAAAAATCACAAAAAATGTCTAAAAGATCCTAAAAAAATCTAAAAATAAAGAGTCTTTTTACTGCAGAATATTATAATAAACGGTTAATTATTAGATATTGAAATAAAACGGGAATATTTTTAACATTGAAGCCTATGGGATTCACCTGAATAAACCTGTCGAATGAAACCACCGAACAGCAGGGAAATTCGGCAACTTTTCACTGCAGGTTTTTGTTCTCTGAATAGCATTGCTTCTCTATGGGGATTTCACTGCCGTCGAACAGGCAACGAACAGGCACCATATGTGCAGGCAATTCACCAGGATTTGGCGAACTGCCTGCGCTCTGAATAGCTGAATGGCCAGGAAAGGTAACAGTACGCTGAATTTCACTGTTCGGTTACCTTTCGGCCACAATTTGGAGCTCTTTGAATAACCCTGTATGTATTAGATTAGTGGTTCCCAACCCTGGTCCTACAGTACTCCTAACAGGCCAGATATCTGAAGCACAGCACAGGTGATATGATTTGCTGCTAAGTATTAGGATTCAGTATATAGGATTCAGTCTGCATTTCCCCAAGGTGATCTGCAAAATCTGGCATGTTAGGGGAATTTAAGGACCGGAGTTGGGAACCACTGTATTAGTGAACATCTCTGCATAGTGAAGCCCTCCATGTTAACTCTGGACACAGATATGTAGGGCTTTTTTTCTGCTGGTATGCACCGGTAGTCAGTACCGGCACCTACTGGCAGGGCAGACACTCCTCCGCTAGGAAGCAGAGGATGTCTGCAGCTATGGTGGAACCATCCTGGCGCCGATCGCGAACTTTGTCCGACATCTTGGATGTCCACTCCACCTGCGGGACCTATCCCCGCCCTCTGACATCATTGCGTGTGGGCGTGATGACGTCAGATGTGGGAGTTCCCCTCCCACCAGGCAGAGAATGCCCTGTGTTCCTTATGGAGGAGATTCAGGGGTCTTATTGCTGTGGAGCCAGTGGTGTATTTAGTTTTTGTGCTGCCCTAGGCCTGACTAAACTCGTGCATGCCCTAATTTAAATTTGAGGCATCCCTTCCTGTCAAGGGCACACCTCTTCCTGGTTAATCCCCTCCCTTCCTCTTTAAGCTCCACCTTTTCCTCTTAGAGCTCCGCCTCTTCCTCTCTTTATATTAAAAGTGGATAACAAGTGCCTACTTGTATATTTTGTTTACCATTTCAAATGTATCTATTGAGATAAATAAAATTATGAAATGTTTAAAATGGCATTTTTACAAAGAACAGCCACGCATGTCAAGTATACTGGATCACAGCTGCTCTAATTGGTTGAACAATAAAATCCACAGAAACGTGCACTGCATAGGAGTGTATCACAGAGCTGCACAGCAATAAAACCCACAGAAATGGGCACTGTGTATGAGCATATCAGAACTGCACAGCAATAAAACTCACAGTAATGTGCAGTGTGTATGAGCGTATCCCAGAGCTCCAGGGCAATAAAACTCAAAGTAATATGCAGTGTGTATCACAGAATCCACAGCAATAAAACTCCCAGCAATGCAATGTGCAGTGTGTATGAGTGTATCAGAATCCACAGCAATAAAACTCCCAGCAATGCAATGTGCGGTGTGTATGAATGCATCAGAATCCACTGGAATAAAACTCCCAGCAAACCGAGTGAATATGAGCACACAGCAATTATTTATTCTATATTTACCGGCCTCCGTCCGCGGTAGGGCTGTGTGTAGAGTCAGCAGGAATTGTGTACGGACTCAGCAGGAGGTCCCTCCAGGCCACGTTAGGATCGCGGCTGTGCCTGTGCGTGGAGCCATCTTGTCAGCAGTGGGGTGCCACTGCCAGAGGGTGCACCGTGGCTTTGATTCCCTTCCCGGTGGGTGTTCAGTCCAGAATAGAGTGAGAGTCCGTGCTAACGAATGGGCGGGCAGGTGCATGCATGTCACGTGGTTCAGACAGTCAGGTGGTACTGAGACTCAGTACCACCTGACTGGCCGGACCGCGTGACCTGCATGCACGCAGCCTCACCAGGAGCCAGGCAGCTCAATGACAAATTTCTATCACTGCAGTGCTGGTTAAGGAAAGGTCCACTTTAAACAGCAGTAAGCAGACAGGGCTTCATATTCTGCTGATACCCCCCTTTACCTGCCATTTACTGTCATCTTCTCTCTCTGCACACAAATAATAGATTTTTATTCTATTCGATTTTATTCCGTATGCAAACGCCCTACTCCGCTGCTCGTTGTTTGAGAACATAGCTCAAAGCTGACACACGGTGACAGTGGCACCTCCTAATGACACCCAAATAATCACTGGTACCTGGGGCGGCCCGCCCTCCGCCACTCCCCTAAGTACACCACTGCTCTGTGATATGCTCACACACAAGTTTGGCGAACTGCCAGCAAGTACGGTGCTGTTTGAAGGTATTGCAAATCCCCATAGAGAAGTAATGGTTAATCTATTCAGAGAACACCAAACAGCAGAGAAATGGCAGTGAAATGCCCTGATGTTCGGTGGTTCCAATCAGCAGGTTTATTCAGGCGAACCCCATAGGTTTCAATGTTAAAAATATTCCCGTTTTTATGCAATATCTAATAAACCATTTATTATTTTAATCTGCAGTAAAAAGTCTTTATTGATTTTTTTTTAGTACCTTTTAGTAATTTTTCAGCAAAATTTCCCCCCCTTTTTTTTAATAGCGGTTTTTCTTTTTTCTGTAACAGAACTTTTTATTATCAATCATAAGAT
Organism: Leptobrachium leishanense; assembly: GCA_009667805.1. NCBI lineage: Eukaryota > Metazoa > Chordata > Amphibia > Anura > Megophryidae > Leptobrachium > Leptobrachium leishanense. The sequence goes on along the minus strand of CM019064.1, from coordinate 383,850,078 downwards.
CTTATATGTAAATTCCAGACATTTTCGTTCAGTAGTTCTTTTGAAAACAGCAGGCCACGGGTTTGCGGTGGCAGCATTCAGCGGCCGACTCCATGCGCTTTGGGGACCCTGAGGTGAATGGTGAATTCACTGCAGGGTGTGGAAATTTTATTCCCCGAAGTGCAGGGAACTACAGAACACCAAAATGTTGGCGTTATTTCGGTGCTCTGTGAGTAACCCACTTAGTGGTGAGGTTTTTTGCTGCCCCCTGGAAAGTGAAAGCCTAGGCCTTGCCTACCCAGGACATACTTGAAAATTAGTGAAATCTCAATGTATCCTTCCTGGCAAAATACTTTGCAAAAGTAAAAAAAAAAAGAGTTTTTTTAAGGGGTGGGGCCACCAGTGCGGGCCGCCGCCCCCTGGATAGTGCCGCCCTAGGCCTAGGCCTTGTTGGCCTAGGCCAAAATACACCACTGTGTGGAGCTCAGTGATACGCTCCTACACACTGCACATTACTGTGAGTTTTATTGCTGTGCAGCTCTGTGATACGCTCATACACAACGCACATAACTGCAGATTTATTGCTGTGCAGCTCTGTGATACGCTCATACACACCATACATTACTGTGAGTTTTATTGCTGTGCAGCTCTGTGATACGCTCATTCACACCATACATTACTGTGAGTTTTATTGCTGTGGAGCTCTGTGATGTGCTACACACCATACATTACTTTGAGTTTTATTGCTGTGGAGCTCTGTGATGTGCTCATACACACCATACATTACTGTGAGTTTTATTGCTCTGCAGCTCTGTGATACACTCATACACACCATACAACCCGCCCGGCAGCAAAGAGTTAAGAAACATCAACAGTAGAGCTTTTTTACACACATTTTTTGTAAGTTTGCTTTGATGAAAATTCCTCCTAAGAACAATAAAAAGTTACTAGCCAAGGCCTCAAAATTTCCACTCGCCTGCTCGCATTTGGCAAGTGGAAATTACATGAGGGCGAGTGAAAATGCAGACGCAGGCAGGGCAGGATAGGGGTTAGGGGGGGAAACTAGTGGCGAGTAACTTTTAAGGCCTGGCTTAGCTTGGGACTTGAAATTTTGAGCCCTGTACTAGCCATTACTGATGCCAGGTGAGTTTTACTTTTATAGTTTTTATACAGGTGAGGCGCTGGCCCAGTTACCCACATGCATGAGCCTCCATTGCCCTTCTTATCTCATAACCAAGAATCTCTGCTCTCATCCCTTTAATAGAAGAGAGGACGTCCTTTATAAAAGTCTGAAGGTTAATGTAGATGTGTGCTCGGTGTTCTGAACAATTCTCAATTCTCAATAATCCACTGCTGAATCTGTACGTCGTAAACTAGGAGTCTGATAAACATAGGAAATACTCATATCTGGAGAATAGGATTTCTATGATTTTAAGAAATAAAAAGCATGCTTAATTCTTTTATGTGAGGTCACATAACCGACAGCAAAGGCGGGAGCTTGTGTAAAACATCACCTGTGTTTCAGGTTTAGGGTTTTAGAGTGGGGGGGGGGGCGGTCACTTATCATGGAGCACACAGGTGGTGATGTAGGAGGAATTGAGTTGCTCTCACTGGGTTTCTTATCAGCCACACAAACTGAGCCGGAGAGATGCGCTCACTGGAACCTGTCCTGTGATTGGGCCGGACCTGCGAGGGAGCGACGGAGGAATGCTAGCAGCTTCAGTAAGGGAAATCCCTAGTAGCTGTCATCGTCCATGAATGTGTGACATTGCAGTGCCCTGACCTTGGTTGGCATCAGCGCGCCATGAGTATGGCATCAGCAAAATTATCTTTGGTTTGATTTAAATTGTTACCCAGATGTAAAATGCTGTCACTGGGGAGTTTATACACTTTAAGTGTCATGATTCATTTATTCACAATTTAACTGATAAAAAAATCAGTATCTTTGCTAATTTCTGACATTTACCCCTTTTTTTTTGAGATGCAGAACCAACAAAAAAAAAAACGGTGTTTTTTTTAATCTTATCTTCCTGGATAAAGAAACTTGTAAATCTTAGGCCAAAATATACCACTGCACAAAATTCCCAAACGCCAACAACTCCCCTGCTGTGGTTTTAGTATTTTTTAACATTCTGCTTATTACTCTTAATGTTTCCATTTCCTCCTGCAAATGATGTGCAATTCCTGAGTTATCGAATATAATCTTCATCAAATCAGGCCAAGATACTGAGAGTTGCTGGTAGTAATAAAGCACAGTGAAATTCCACTTTACATCGCTGCTTAGAGCATGATGCCAATAAAGTGTCGGTCGCCACAAGCTTAAAGGGACACTCCAGGCTGGTGTTCACTCCACTTGTATTGCATTGCTAAAAAAAAAACAACAAACAACCGAAAACAAGACCCTTATATTGGACCTTCTCTTATTGGCTGCACAGTTTCTTTTAAAGGGCAATGTCATCCTTACCTACAGGATGCCACCATCTTGGCTATACCCTTGGCACAGCATTGGCGCAGCAATCTAAGGTGCAAACAGACTTCAGCTTCACCGGTGAGAGCTTAGTGAAAGATGACGAGTCATTTAAGTAATTAAATGCATCGGTTAAGCTGGATTTTGCATTATACAGCTACTGGTAGTATTACTACTCACGAGTTGTTGATGCCTGATGATACTCTCCCTGAAAGCTTCCATCGAGCCCATACTGAGCATCAGGTTATTACAGCTGTACGTGGTTAAGTCACAGACAGAGGTACTATAGCTATGAAAAAATGCAGAATGTCTGATGCCAGCCAGGGAAAGTGCAAATATGATGTCATCAATTGATCATTTTCAAAAACAGAATACAAAGAAAATAATCGAAAACTTATAAAAAAACCAAAAACAAGCAAACAGTGAACAAATTGTATATGTCTGGCCCAGGGAATGTCCCTTTAATATATTACATGTATTATTTATGGCTATATTCTAATCTGTAGCTACTAATCCTTCACGTGTCTAAGCAAAAGCTGATTGTGCTAGTCCATCCAGCAAGCTAACATACCTTACCACTACAGCTATAAATATGTATGTATACCTCTGTGCCATAGCTGTAGCCTTGGTGTGATTGACTTTTTCTTTCTAGCCAATCACATTGCTTTTCTGCTGCAAGACAAGGGGTACATTACTTTACGGTATTTAAAAATAACTGGTTTGTGCCTGTCGGCCATAATTACTGTAACATGGGGATCCCGCACCCACGTGCAGAATGCTCCCCTCGCCGCCCGTATCCTGAACGAGTACTGATTCTGGCTCAAGAACCCCGAGTCGATAGTCAGAGATCCTTGCACGGTGAAATCCAAATTGGAAATTACTTTATTTTGGGTTTACAGTTACGAACATATAAAGGTAAAACACGCCCCAGCATTTCCATGCTGAATAGTCTCCCAGTAGCTTCCCCCTCCCACACACGCACACGCCTTGGCAAGACAAGGGGCAGGGATAATTAGTTTAAGCAAGATCCTGGAGGTTGGAAGTGGTTTGATGGAATCCTGGGGAAAATAAAGGAATCAGATACATAAGGGAAACAGCACAGGGTATACAACAAGACACTACAACAAACACAACACATCGGGACTAATAATATAACACAGACATCAGGGAATAGGGCACAGAAAATACAGCACCTCCCAAACTCATCTCTAGATCCATGTACCCCAAGTCTCAAGTGACTGCCATCAAAATTACATTATGACACAAATATTTTGTAACGGGTGGAGGCTGGACATCAGGAGCGATCTGTGTGACACCTTCATCATCATACATCCCCGTAATTCTATTTTTACCCCTTGAGTGAGGAGTAGGAGGGCAGTCGGACAGACCAACCATAATGGGTAGGTTTCGTAAAACCAACTTTTAATTCTAATCCTTATTTTTCACCCATTGTTCTGTCACCATGAAGCCAAGTGAGATGGGGAGTTTCTTTCACTTGTTCCACATTTCTTGCTCTGATATAAAAAAAAAACAGTTTGCTTAAGGCTAGGGTCAGGCGAACGCATTTTTCGTGTTGTCAGTGAAAAAGTGCGTTCGAACGAATGGACGTATTTTTTCACGGAACACGCGATAGCGGTCATACGATGCGCCTGTTCGTCCGTGATTTTGTACGGATCATTAATAAAACACTTTTTGTGTCTGGACGTTATGTTGGCCAGACATTAGCAGCGTCTGACGTCTCCCAATCACTCACACACGCCTCTAGCGGACGCAGCGCACTCTGTACGCCCGTACTAGCGGTTTGACGTTCTAGAAAAAATGCGTTCGTTTGCCACTTGCGTTGCGCGGACGAACTTTCGTGCGGCCATACTTCGTGTGTTCCCCGGCATTGGACGTCATTTGCTGCTAGCACGGCCGTGATTTCGTGCGACTAAACGCACGTTAAAACTGCTTTCGTCTGACCCTAGCCTTAATGTTTGAAAAGTGAAACGCTGTTTGCAAAGAAACTACAGAATGAAAATGTCTGGAATTTACATATAAGATCCAATGAGTGATAATAAAAAGGGCTGTTACAGAAAAAACGATTTAAAAAAAAAAAACGGAAAAAAAGTTTCGCTAAAAAATCCCGAAAAATGCCTAAAAGATCCTAAAAAAAATCTAAAAATAAAGAGATTTTTAACTGCAGGATATTATAATGAAGGGTGTATTAGATATTGAATTAAAACGGAATTTTTTTAAATATTGAAACCTATGGGATTCGCCTGAATAAACCTGTTAAATGAAACCACCGAACAGGGCATTTCGTCAACTTTTCACTGCTGTTTTGTGTTCTCTGAATAGACGAAGCATTGCTTCTCTAAGTGGATTTCACTGCCCTCGAACAGGCACCGTATGTGCAGGCAATTCGCCAACATTTGGCGAACTGCCTGCTCTCTGAATAGTCGAATGGCCAGGAACGGTAAGCGTACGCTGAATTTCACTGTTCGGTTACCTTTCGGCCACAATTCGGAGCTCTTTGAATAACCCTGATAGTTTGTGTATAAATCCTTATTGACCCAAGCCCCCCCCTATCATGTGAACTGTCTGTTAACCATTCTTTTTGGAATTGTTCTGTTCTTAATAAATGCCACCAAACCCATCACCAAATATAGTTGCTGTATATAAAAAAATAGCAGAAAAACAAAACAAAAATATTAAAATAATATATATGGTTTAGTTCAGGGATCTCATACTCCGGCCCCCCAGAAATTCCCAGAAATCTATGAATGCAATAAATGGGCAGAGAATCAGGAGTTGTTCAGCAAAATCTGTGGGGTCAGAGTTTGAAATCCCTGGTTTAGTTAAATATATATTTTTCCAGATTGGATTTTATATCCCAGATCTTGCAGCTTGGGTGTCAGCTCACTGTGCCTCGCTATTTAATAAATATGATGTTAATGCATTTTATTCTAACCTTTGCTCAGTTTCTACTATACACTGTTGGGAAACAAACCCACCAGAACATGTGAGTAACATAACTACGTCATTCTTACCATGTGATTTACACGTCTGAATTAAATCCCCCTCTGTGATTGGTTGGAAGACATTTTTTGATTCGAAGCTCTATTATTACTGCATATTGCGTTTATCTGATACATGTGCAGTATGGGTAAATTTGTATTTTTATCTGGTGGATGATTGTTTTATTTTGGTGATCGATCACTCAATTATGTGCTAAAAAATAATAGAATTAAAATAAGAACTTGAATTATTAGGCAACAAATGGAGGTTCGACGTAAATCAAATCTGAATCTGACTCGGTTTTAGTTTCCATTGATTTAATTCATCTCAAGCAACTCATATTTACATATAGGGAATTTATATACCGTGTATGGAGCTGCCAATAGAAGCTATTGGCATCTTCTACTCACAACACCAGGAGGCTACCCTTTGGTTGTGTTACTGCGCACAACTACTTTACCACCCTCTATAGACAATCACTAAAGAGACATCTGACTACAGACGAATCTCACCGTAAATAAATACACAATTATTCAATAATACTAAAAATGTATGGGCCCCCTTACTTAATTTGGGCCAGTAAAGGCTTAATTGCCTTTTCCTTCTACTAGTAGTTACTATGTTAGCCATTGGGCACCACGGAAAAACCAACAGGAGGCCTTGAGCCACTGAATAGTGGCAATGCTACCAGGATTCGGCTGTCAGAACCACTACCGTTCAGTGGTGTCAGAGACTTTGACTGTTGTGTTTTAACAGAAGACATGTCCGAGGCCAAAAACAGCAACAGTAAGCCCCAGGAGGAGCCATTAAAGCGAAATGACCCCATATCCTGAATCCAATGTAATGTGGCACTGACAAGGGACTGCTGTTATGTGGCATCTGACGCCTAGGCCCCATTACCTGGCTGAGACCACTGCAGGAACTCACCATCACTCCACCCCTTGGTGACAGTCCTGGTGTTCTACAGGATATTCTGTATCCACTTCATATCGCAAAAGACGAATGTCGATGAGATAAGTCATCCATCTTTAAAATGACACCCTTTGAGTGATAGTTGACAAAAATGTGACAGCCACCATAGTAGAAGCTGAACAATATTTTGTACTTTTCTGAGAATCTATACCTTGCAAAACCATAAGAGTAACCCATAAAACACAGACATATGTATACATATACACTGCCTGATTAAAAAAAAAAGTCACCACCTGGATTTAACCAAGCAAATATGTGTGAGCCTTCCATTGGATAATAATTGCAGTGATTAATGTCTTTCAGTTTCAACTGCACAAAATGAGGTCATGTGACTCCCTGAATATACTGAATGAGCAGGTTTTTCCATTAATGGGTTTTTCTTCCCTGATGTCATAAAATGGCAATGCCAGGATTCATTGGGCTCAAATTGTGCAAGAGTGGTTCAGGGAGCATGAGACATCATTTTCACACATGGATTGGCCTCCACACAGTCCAGACCTTAACCCCACTGAGTATCTTTGGGATAATGTGCTGGGGAAGACTTTACGCAGCGTCCAACTCTCCCATCATCAGTAGAAGAGCTTGTTGATCAATTAATGCAACTCTGGATCTAAATAAATGCTGTGACATTGCGTGAGCTTATCAAAATAATACCACGGTGAATGCGTGCCGTAATCAAAGTAAAGGGTGTTCCAAGGAAATACTAAAGTGTGTGACTTTATTTTTTGGCCAGACATTGTATATTTTTTATGCCATCTCTTCCATAATAACTCTCTAAAATAATGTTATCCTTTGTGACTGCCATTTTCCAGGTGATCATTTTGCGGTTTATTCAGCTATTGCAATCCTATTCCTGGTATTTTGTGTCGCAGTGTTCATCAAAGGTATAGTGGCATTAACGTGAAGGTCCAAGATCGCCCTCTTTTTCTGTTTTAATCCATTCTACACATTTGTCTTTCTTCCTTCGCAGCTTTAAGAAAATTTCAATTTGGCTGCCTGATAATCAGAAAGCAAGACGATCTAGAGCTTCAGGAAATTATAACTCCGGATGAGGAGGACTCACCACCAACACTGCCAGTGGATGGACTTGTTTTAGTCCAGGTAGGTACATACTGCCGCTATACAAGGCCAGCAAGGCTTTTACACACTCTGGGATACCAAGTATTTATTTCAAGTGAAGACTTGGTGTTTCGATTCTCCAATGTTTTGGGATCACCTATTGCAGGGGTCAGCAACCTTGGCCCTCCAAGGGCACTATCACTTCCTTTGCGCTAGCGCTCACATAAATGAGCTTTAGCGCTAGGTTAATTGAGGTGATAGCGTGCCGTAAAGATCACCTCCCGATCACTAACGGGTTAAAAAATCCATTAGCGAATCATATTAGCGCTTTCTTTTAGCGCCAGCTTACTGTACTTTGCTCTCCCTAGGCTTAATGTGAGGAACGCAAAATGTAAGCATATAGCAATTATCGTTAGGTTCACATAGTCCTAACACTAATTACTCCCCCCTTTCGCTAAATAAAACGTTTGCTACAGCTTAGAGCTGGTCCTATCTGATTATGCTTCTGCAGAATCACTTAGCTGCAGCTGTAAACCCCCCAAAAAAATCAAATACTCACCTTTCATCCCACGGCGAGAACGGTGGCCCTATCTGCCGCTTCTGGCCGCCGAGGAAAAAAGTCCCCAGTCTCCCTCCGCGATCACTCTGCCGACCTGCAGGGTCTCGCGAGAGGTGAGATCCTGCCAGTCATGTGACCCGGCAGAAGAAGCTTACATGGAGTCATATGGACTCCACTGAGGGGATGCTCACGACGGCGCTTTAGCGCTGCCCCGAGCACCCTGGAGCATAGCGTCCGCTACAGGGCAAGCTGTTGGATTCAGTGCCTGGTCCGTAATCTACAGGTAAAACAGGGACGCTAAATGGAGATTAGTGAACGCTAATTTTTCCCCTTAGCGTCCCCGTTCTAGCTGTAGGGAGGTGATAGGGCCCCAGATGTTTTTGATCTGCATTTCCCACATGTTTCTGACAACCTAATGACTGGATGAACATCATGAGAGATGTAGCTCCTAAACATCTGGAGGGTCAAGGTTGTTGATCTCTTACCTATTATATCAGGAGTGACATGTTAGAAAGAATATTCCTTAAAATTTAAGTCACATAGAACCCTGGAACTAAAAAATGACTTACACAGTAGTCACAGCCATGGCACTTCCACCATGTGTATGCCTACATGTCACAGCAATGCTAGATACTCAGACTCGCTTGAACCATATGACAGCAGGTCATAGGGCACAGCTCTTTTTTTGATATTGAACGCAATGTACAACCCATATCATGGCAGCGAGAATATGTGGGAATATTAATGGCATGGTTGCGATGTGAATTAGTCTAATGTGTGTTTCCTTCCCCTCACAGCCACTCAGAGAAGAGCGCTTAGCGGCACACTTGTGGCTCGGTGTTCTTCATGGTAGGAGTGTGATCATAAAAGGCTATCCACCCCATCTTAAAGAGCTTTACAGAAACGAGTGGAAGATCATCAACCTCCTGGCCCGTTTTCAGCATGAGAACATTGTGCGGCTTCTTGCAGCCGGCAGTGGTATGGTGGGGAGCTTGGAGAATCACCAGTTCCTCGTTCTACAGCACTATCCTCAGGTCAGCAACAAGGGTGGTGTCTTCACACAAATTCTAATGTATCTGTGCAAGTTATTTTCTTATTTGAGACCATCTTTTTCATAGACCACAGAGAAAACAAAATCCCAAGTTATACATATACTTTCTGTACGATGAGCAAGGTTTATTAACCACAATTTGTAGGCATATGTTAGCTGATATCTCTTACTGGCTCCCTGTTACTGGGCCTGCTCCAACCCAGCTGCTCTACAAGAGTCTTGAGTCAGAATAATAGGGAGCCACAGGCAGATACCGGCAGCAGCATTGGGTGCTACCGCTGGTATTAACTTCTGGAGTCCATAGGACTCCATGGCGCAAAGTGCAATCCTGCCATGAGCTTGGAGGAACCATGGTGGAACCGCAGAAGACACCGGGAAGTTTTTTTGTTCCCAGTTTTTCACTGCATATGGCAAGAGAAAATGATGGATTGCACCACCCTCTTCACCATGGGATCAGAGGTAATTATGGGATTTTTTGGGTGGTTTACGTCAATTATTATTTTTTTATTATCCTTTATTTATATAGCGCCACAGATATTGCAGCACTTAACAAGATCAGTGTACAAGGTGTTGATACATTAGAATACCTCACATGGATGATGATCTGATTCAGGGGGACCCTGTTCCCAAGAGAACTTACAACCTATGAGATGTACAAGTATTTTGTGAGGTAGGCGCATCCATATCATTAGGTTTCTTGCCAAAGGACACTCATTGGTGGCGTCTTCTGAGTGGAATCAAGACGACTTTCCATGATTGTAGAGCAGCGACCTGGTGGTTAGGTTGAACCCGCGTCTCGTAAAGTCGAGTCTTCTCCACAGTTGTATTGGAGGGATGCTCTGAATGGGATTTTGACTTGCTTCTACACGGTCGAAGGGTAGAGGCGTTACCACTGGACTCCACAGCCGATATTGTATAGTAGGCGAGTATGTACCGTTAGGTGTCTTGCCCAAGGACACTTACTGGAGAGATGCTCTGGCTGGGATTCGAACCTGGGTCTCATGGTTATAGAGCAGTGCTATCACCTCTACTGCATCCAGCCGGTATGTGTTAACAGCTTTTGCAAAATCACTTAACACCAGGTCCTGGCAGTTAGTATTTCTTTCAGAGATTCCCACTGCAGCAGAGAAGCACAAACGTTGTTGGAATAGACAAAATATACAAAGTATAGAAGCCGTTAATGTACAGTAGGCAGCTACTAAGTCCCAAGGCATGCACGGCAACTGCATCTGTGAAGTTAATGACTGCAACCGTTATGCCTAACAGGGCCCTTAACAAGAGCGAAGTGTGCAAGCTAGTAGAGGGCGTTAATAAGCCACAGCACCAGTATAAAGTAGTGCAGTGTGCTCTTATCAATCTGTGTATGTCATATATCTATTACTGTAGATACTCGAGTATACCGCTAGATTTTGGTGACAAAGATTTACCTTACAATTGGAGGGGTCGCGTTATATTTGAGACATCTGCATTGCGTGTTAAAAAAAAAACTTTGCCTTGCTCTGGATCCCAATTTTCCCGGAAGTTCCGATAGTCTCGCTAAAGTGAATGCGGTCTCCCTGATGCTTGCAAACACTTCAGGCACTGCCGGATTCGGGAGAGGTGGGATCCATCATGGCCAGAGGGCACGCTCGGTTTAAGCCAATCATTCACCTCGCTCGCCGGCCATCTAATCGCTAATAAAGAAGACGGATGGCCAGCGGCTTCATACTTAGTAACAACTGCAATCATTCTAGAGCAGAGCACCCTGGCCTGAGGGGGAGCCTGACTGTGTTGAGAGACCCTGGAAGGATCTTAATTGTTTACCGGTACAGTATAGTTTTGCTCCTCGCGTTATATTCGAGTCTTGAGTATTCTCTCATTTCCATAATAAATCTCTATCCATCGCGTTATAATCGGGTCGCGTTATACTCGAGTATCTACGGTACTATATTTTTATACCAGCGCTGAAGAATATGTTGAAGCTATATAAATAATTGTTATTGTAATAAGTGCTGAACTGAACTTCAATCTGAAATGTAAGTAATAACATTCTGTGCGCAAACCACACTAGGTATCAACATCTGTAAGACGGCTCTGCTCATAAAGTGTCAGGATCCCCATCTCTGACCACCCCAGGATCACATTCCTTGCTCAGGCAGCACATGTAAAGTGCTGCCCCCGTTCCAATTCAGCAAGGAGAGGGGTTAAACAGTAAAAGCACAAGCACCACACACACCACACCCTCCTGCTTGCAAATAAAGAGACACTCCCACCTTTCTACCATGGCTTCTCATTGCAAGTCTATCCTGCAAACATAGCTGAACTATTGCTAAAGACTTACCGTGTATCAGACCCCTGCTTGCTTCAACGACTATCCCGCTGTACCAGTCCCTCGACCTAGGATCGCCTGCTGACTATTCTCCTGGATAACTCCCATTGTACCACGCCTCAGATCATATAACATCAGCCTAACCAAGGTACCTTCAGAGCATCCCTGCATCCTGGGCTTAGACTCCATGAACCTGTGGTGCCACCCCAGTGCCATTCCTGACATAAAGGGCCATATTACAATGTTGGTGTTAATTTAACCAAAGCTGTTGTAAACTTAAAACCTCCATAGACTATAATGGCTCTGGGAAGTTTACAACAGCTCTGGTTAAGTTAGCACCAACTATGTAATATGGCCCAAAGTATTTTAATTGGCAATAATTTTTTTTTTATTTTCATACTGTCAGTGCAAGCTTAGCTTTAGATTTGATACTCAGTCATTTTCATTTTTTCAATTTGGCTTTTTTAAAGCTACTCCATTTCTGTTATTTTACAATAATAAACTGTTGAAAAAAAAAAGCTTATGATTGAAATTGTTATTTTTTATTTTTCCATTGGGACAGATCTAGTTATTGCAATTTACATAGAAATTTAATTTTGAGTGTAGTCAATGTATCTGTTGTCTCCTTATTATGTCTGTACATTCACTGTCCATGCACAGGGATCTCTGAGAAACTATCTGACGGGTCACACCACCGACTGGACCACAGCTTACCAATTGGCTGTATCCCTGACGCGAGGGCTGGCGTTCCTTCATACATACACATGTGGTGGTAAGGAGGGTTTTTGTGTTCTGGCAATACTGAAGCAAATCACTTTGACTGTATCTGTCATCTATCTCAGTGATTTTCATCCTACTGTTGTGCCACAAACGGATCTCGAGTGTATCACAGGAATTTGCTGTGCGATGGCAGAATAAGGTGTATGAGTAATCGGACAGTGACACAATGTGGGTGTAACGGAGCAATGGCACAAAGGGTAGAACAGTGTTACTAAATAGGACACAATCTTAACATCTTAATACTCGTTTTATTAAATGATAAAATATATCCTTAATAAACAGCCGATGTGCCTTGACCAGATTTTGCTCCTCATCAGTATGCTGAGAATTATCTATCTATGGGTTGTGCAATAAATAATACTCTTTGGACATGGGTTCGATTCCCAGCAAGAGCACCTCTCCAGTAAGTGTCCTTGGGTAAGACACCTAACGGTTCATACTCGCCACCCAGGACATACTTGAAAACGAGAGAAATCTCAATGTATCCTTCCTGGTAAAATCCTTTCTCAAAAATAAAAAATTACATGGAGGGCACTATCAGCTGTCCTGAGCTAAAAACCAGAATGCAAAGGGGAAAAAATGAGCTTCCCCTTTGTATCCCGGTTTCCCCAGCAGATCGCAGGGCAGGCATCGAGTCCGGCAGCCTGCCCCTTAGTGATCATTAAGCACGCGGATGCTGGGGGCAGCGCTACAGTGCCATCCCCATCATGCCCTCCATTGCGCCCATAGGACTCCATGGAGAATCGTGCTGCCGGGTCACATGACACTCTCGAGATCCTGCTGGTCGGAGGAGTGATCACAGAGGGAGACAGGGGACTTTCTTCCCCCAGTTTCCCTCTGGTCCCGGTGGCCAGAAGAAGTGGATCGGGCCGCCGTTCTCGCCGCGGTATAAGAGGAAAGTATGTGATTTTTGGGTGGTTTTGAGCTGCAGGTAATGGATTCTGCAGCAGCGCACACTATTACCTACACCTCTGAGCTGGTGGTAATTTTTTTGTTAGCGCCAGCTCTTGTTAACTAGCGTTAAGACCAAGAGATCCTAACGCTAGTTACTCTGCACTTGCACTTTGCGCTCCCCATGTTAGGTGTAGGGAGCGCAAAGTACAATAAACTCGCGCTACGAATTGCTAATTAATGGATATTTTAACCCGTTAGCGATTCAAAGGCGATGTGGGCGCAGCGCTGTGACCTCCTTTAAGCAGGGCTGGATTAACATAGGGGCAGATGGAGCAGCAGCTCCAGGCCGATGCCTCTGAATAGGCCCAGAGAAAGGATAACTATCAGGGTTATCCAAAGAGATTCGAAAAGTCACCGCACGTTCGGTGACTTTTCGTTCTCTTCAATTCGGTTCCTTTTGCCGATTGCATTTCGGTGACCCTGCGGTGTATTCAGCAAAGAGCACAGGGTCCCCGAATTGCAGGGAAAAGCTGCCGAAAACCCACCGAACACTAACCGAATGCACGCTGAAAACAAGCAAAAACATCTGGATTAACCTTTGAAAAAGACGAACAGGAGCCGAACATGAGCCGAATCACACAGAGCCGAAGCAGCCGTGACGTAGAGGAGGCAGTGAATAAATTAGAAAAACCATTTGTATGAATCTGGGAAAAAGAAACGCTGTTTGCAAAGAAACTACTGAGCGAAAATGTCTGAAATTTTCACAGGAGGTCCAGGGAATGATAATAAAGAGGGCTGTTACAAAAAAATAAGTAAACTGAAAAAAAAAAAAAAAAATCGGACTTTTAAAAAAAAAAAAAAAAAATCAGAAAAATGCTTAAAGTATCCTAAAAAATCTATAAATAAAGAGACTTTTTGCTGCAGAATTTTATAATGAACGGTTTATTAGATATTGAATTAAAACGGGAATATTTTAACATTGAAGCCTATGGGATTCTCCTGAATTAATTTGCCGAATTAAACCACCGAATGGCAGGGCATTAGGGGAACCTTTCACTGCTGTTTTGTGTTCTCTGAATAGCCGAAGCAGTGCTTTTTCATGGGGATTTCACTGCCTCGAACAGGACCGAACAGGCACCGTATGTTCAGGCAATTCGCCAGGATTTGGTGAATTGCCTGCTCTCTGAATAGCCGAATGGTCAGGAAAGGTAACCGAACACTGATTTTCAGCGTTCGGTTACCTTTCTCAAGCAATTCGGATCTCTTTGGATAACCCTGTATGTCTGCATTTAGACCCATGTATCTCCAACCCCATAGTGGCTACAGGGTCAAGTGAGGTATCACTGGAAAGGCCAGAGCATGGCCTTTCCAATGATATAAAACATGACCAGGTTTTATGTAAACAAATTACATAATAAATATTTAGTTTTTCTTTCCAACAGTAATATTTTTCAGTTTTCAATTATAAAGTAAACAATGATGCTGCACTAACTAACCGTCACATTTCTCCTGTCACCAACAAGTGTGGAGGTGATGGTACAATCCAATGTTACGAATTGTTACATCAAAAACCTAAACCGCCGCACTGCAGCAAAGAGCACTGCAGGGACCTTTGGACCCCTGCGTCATTAATCTTTACACCTCACAAGGTCAAGTGAGGCGTCACTGGACAGGGCAGAGCCTGTTCTATGCATTAATACCAAACCTGACCATGTAAAATTGAAAAGAAAAGAAAACAAGTTTTTATTTATTTATCTTTAGTTTCAAAGCGATGGCATTGTCTATTTGTCACATATAAAATGAGCAGCACCACTGCCATTACTCACCTTCTCATTTCCCACGCTGGCAGCAAGGTCAGTGTTTTATACATAGTCATATTATTCGTTAAAAAAAAAATATGTTCCAAAACACAAGAGAAATGTTTAATTTTTTTTTTAAAATTGTTTTGTTAAAATTTTATATTTTCTCAGAAAAATGCAGCAACAGGTTCCCATTTCAATTTTTTTCACAGTATCTGCACTATAAAATAACCAAACATATGTTTTCATTTCACTAAATTAAAAAAAAAAGCCACCAATCTTCAGCTCCAGGCCCATAGAGATCTTAATTCAGGCCTGCCTTTAAGACAACGCTAACGCTGATGCTACTTTTAGCTTGAAGGAGGTGATAGAGCCCAGAAAGTAGCCAAAACAAGCAACATTTCTTCTATAATCAGGAATAACACAAGTGTCTCTAGTGGTGAGATTTATATAGTACAACTATTTTATTATTTTTTTTTTAAATTAAAGTGACAGTAAAGGTGTTATTCACTAACCTCCGAATTTGCCAACAAATTGTACCGAATGGTGAATTTCACCGATCGGTGCAATTTCGAAGGCAATTTGTCTATTCACTAAACTGGCAATTCGTCACATATTGGCAATTCGAGAGCAAAATACAGAGTAATTTGGCAGCGATTGATGGCACCAAAATTGTCCCATTAGAAACAAACAATTTGTCTATTCACAGAAAACCGAACTGCACTGAAATTTCAGTGAAATTACCAGATTTTTGGTGTTTCAATGTGCCAGGTTTAACTGCCTGGCTGTGGCTGTGGAGGACGCTCTGAGCGCACCCACTGGTTGCTGAGAACATTCTCAGAGCATTGTCGCATCCACACGGATTGGTGCCAATTTGATGCTGACCGCAGTGTTTTCCCGGTGAGGACTGGCATCATGGGGAATGCAAGGTATCATTGGAAAGGCGAGACCAGTGATTCCGAGCTTGAGCAGGTTATATGTAAAAGTAATTAAAAAAATTAAATAAAATTCAAAATCCTTTTCCCCCCAATGCAGCACTATTATTCCTCTTCAATTATAACATGAAGAATGGTGCTGCTCTAACTCACCTTCTCAGTTCCCACAATGCCAGCACGTTTGAAGGCTTTGTCACAACGTGTTATTAGGCATTGGCACATCGAAAACCTACACCTCCGCACTACTGCGAGGGTCGCAGGGGGCACTTTGGAACCCTGCGTCTCTGACATCTACACCACACAAGGTCACGTGAGGTGTCATTGGAAAGGTCAGAGTCCATGAAATGTGTAAAAATAGAAAAAAAGAAAACCATTTAAATGCAAAATGTACTTTTTTTTCTCTGTTCTGAGGCCGTGTCATTATGTGCTTTAAGGCTGGGTTCACACGTCTAAGGCTAGGGTCAGACGAACGCATTTTTAACGTGCGTTTAGCCGCACGAAATCACGGCCGTGCTAGCAGCAAATGACGTCCAATGCCGGGGAACACACGAAGTACGGCCGCACGAAAGTTCGTCCGCGCAACACAAACGAACGCATTTTTTCTAGAACGTCAAACCGCTACTACTGACGTACAAAGTGCGCTGCGTCCGCTAGCGGCGTGTGTTTGTGATTAGGAGACGTCAGACGCTGCTAATGTCGGGCTAACATAACGTCCAGACACAAAAAGTGTTTTATTGATGATCCGTACAAAATCACGGACGAAAGGGCACATCGTATGACCGCTATCGCGTATTCCGGGAAAAAATACGTACGTTCGTTCCAACGCACTTTTTCACGGACATCGTGAAAAATGCGTTCGTCTGACCCTAGCCTTACTCTAACTCTAATTCACAGAACGCCGAACTGCACCTAAATGTCAGTGAAATTCCCAGATTTTCTGTGCTTCAGTTCAACAGGTTTAAGCAGGCGAATCCCATAGGTTTCAATGGGGAAAAAAATACCATTTTTATTCAACTGTTTATTCTTTTCATTTGCATTAAAAAGTCTTTTTATTTATTCTTAAGAATTTTTTAAGCATTTTTCTGCATTTTTTGTAGACAACATTTTAGATTTGTTGACAAGTTTGGTGAAAGCCCTTTTCTAAAAGACATGGTTGAATGAATTTGGTTTGGAAGAACTTGACTGGCCCGCACAGAGCCCTGACCTCAACCCCATCAAACAGCTTTGGGACCAACTAGACCAGGGGTCAGCAACCTTGGCTCCATAGATGTTTTGGAATTACATCTTCCATGATGCTCAGCTACTCATTAGATTGGCTGAGCATCATGGGAAATATAGGCCCAAAACATCTGTAGAGCCAAGGTTGCTGACCCCTGAACTAGACTGAAGATTGTGAGCCAGGTCTTCTTGTCCACCATCAGTGCCTGACCTCACAAATGCTCTGTTGGATGAATGGGCAAAACTTCCCACAGAAACACTCCAAAATCTTGTGGAAAACCTTTACAGAAGAGTGGAAGCTGGTATAGCAGCAAAGGAGACCCAACTCCATATTAATGTCTATCAGGGTTATCCAAAGAGATTCGAAAAGTCACCGCACGTTCGGTGACTTTTCGTTCTCTTCAATTCGGTTCCTTTTGCCGATTGCATTTCGGTGACCCTGCGGTGTATTCAGCAAACAGCACAGGGTCCCCGAATTGCAGGGAAAAGCTGCCGTAAACTCACCGAAAACTAACCGAATGCACGCTGAAAACAAGCAAAAACATCTGGATTAACCTTCGAAGAGGAGCCGAACAGGAGCCGAATCACACAGAGCCGAAGCAGCTGTGACGTAGAGGAGGCAGTGAATAAATTAGAAAAACCATTTGTATGAATCTGGGAAAAAGAAACGCTGTTTGCAAAGAAACTACTGAGCGAAAATGTCTGAAATTCACAGGAGGTCCAGGGAATGATAATAAAGAGGGCTGTTACAAAAAAAAATAAGCAAACTGAAAAAAAATAAAAAAAAAAAATCGGACTTTTAATTTTTTTTAAAAAATTCAGAAAAATGCTTAAAGTATCCTAAAAAATCTATAAATAAAGAGACTTTTTGCTGCAGAATTTTATAATGAACGGTTTATTAGATATTGAATTAAAACGGGAATATTTTTAACATTGAAGCCTATGGGATTCTCCTGAATAAATTTGCCGAATTAACCACCGAATGGCAGAGCATTAGGGGAACCTTTCACTGCTGGTTTGTGTTCTCTGAATAGCCGAAGCAGTGCTTTTTTGGGGATTTCACTGCCCTCGAACAGGGACCGAACAGGCACCGTATGTTCAGGCAATTCGCCAGGATTTGGAGAATTGCCTGCTCTCTGGATAGCCGAATGGCCAGGAAAGGTAACCGAACGCTGATTTTCAGCGTTCGGTTACCTTTCTCAAGCAATTCGAATCTCTTTGGATAACCCTGAAAGTATTTCGAATGCCATGTCATAAAAGTCCCTGTTGGTGTAATGGTCAGGTGTCCCAATACTTTTGCCCATATAGGGCTATATTACAATTAGGGATGCACCGATACCACTTTTTTAAGACCGAGTACAGATACTTTTGTTCAAGTACTCACCGATACCGAGTACCGATACTTTTATCTTATGTCATGTGACCGCTTTCCAATAAGAACAGAGCTCATATAAAGCCCCCAGGTTTCATGGATAATGCCCCCCAGCTCATGGATAATGCCCCCCAGCTCATGGATAATGCCCCCCAGCTCATGGATACTGCCCCAGCTCATGGATACTGCCCCAGCTCATGGATACTGCGCCCCAGCTCATGGATACTGCGCCCCAGCTCATGGATACTGCGCCCCAGCTCATGGATATTGCCCCCCAGCTCATGGATATTGCCCCAGCTCATGGATATTGCCCCCCAGCTCATGGATATTGCCCCCCAGCTCATGGATAATGTCCCCCAGCTCATGGATAATGCCCCCCCCAGCTCATGGATAATGCCCCCCCCAGCTCATGGATAATGCCCCCCCAGCACATGGATTTGCCCCCAGCACATGGATAATGCCCCCCAGCTCATGGAAATGCCCCCCAGCTCATGGATAATGCCCCCCCAGCTCATGGATAATGCCCCCCCAGCTCATGGATAATGCCCCCCCAGCTCATGGATAATGCCCCCCAGCTCATGGATAATGCCCCCCAGCTCATGGAAATGCCCCAGCTCATGGATAATGCCCCCCCAGCTCATGGATAATGCCCCCCAGCTCACTCTCCGCTCATACTTACCTTCCTTTAGCGACTCCGGGAAAGTCTTCGCGCGCACGCGCTCGTTGGAAGGACCCCAACTGTGACCACGTGGGACCATGTGATCGCGGCTGGGGTCCTTCCAACGAGCGCGCGCGGGAACTTCCCCGCGTCGCTAAAGGAGGTAAGTATGAGCGGAGAACAGCTGCAGGGCCTGTCCGAATGCTCTATCTGCATTCGGACAGGCCCTGCAGCTGCTCTCGCCACTTTGTTATACTTACCTTCCTGAGCGACGCTGGGAAAGTCTTCGCGCGCACGCGCTCGTTGGAAGGACCCCAGCTGCGACCACGTGGGACCATGTGATCGCGGCTGGGGTCCTTCCAATGAGCGCACGCGTGGAAACTTTCCCGGCGTCGCTCAGGAAGGTAAGTATAAACAAAGTGAGGAGAGCAGCTGCAGGGCCTGTCCGAATGCAGATAGAGCATTCGGACAGGCCCATCTGCATTCGGACAGGCCCTGCAGCTGCTCTCTCACTTTGTTTATACTTACCTTCCTGAGCGACGCCGGGAAAGTTTCCACGCGTGCGCTCATTGGAAGGACCCCAGCCGCGATCACATGGTCCCACGTGGTCGCAGCTGGGGTCCTTCCAACGAGCGCCGCGTGCGAAGACTTTCCCGCGTCGCTCAGGAAGGTAAGTATAAACAAAGTGGGCGGAGCAAGCTGCAGGGCCTGTCCGAATGCAGATAGAGCATTCGGACAGCCGCCCCAGCCCCTAGGATGCCGGCTCAATGCCGGCTTCCGGTATCGGAAAAAAATATCGGGGGTACTGCAGGAGTACCAAGTCCTCCTGCAGTACCCGGTATCGGCACCAATATCGATACTCTTATCGGTATCGGTGCAACCCTAATTACAATGTTGGTGCTAATTTAGCCAGAGCTGTTGCAAACTTAACAACTCCATAGACCAGTGGTTCCCAACCATGGTCCTCAAGTCCCCCTAACAGGCCAGGTTTTGAGGATCGCCTTGGGAAAATGCAGACTGAATCCTGCAATCACTGAGCAGCAAATCATAGCACCTGTGCTGTGCTTCAGATATCTGGAAAACCTGGCCTGTTGGGGATCCTGAGGACCGCGGATGGGAACCACTGCCATAGACTATAATTGCTCTGGTAAATTTACAACAGCTCTGGTTAAGTTAGCACCAACTATGTAATATAGCCCCAGTATATCAATACAAAGATGTCTGTCTATATGTATTCATATCAGGCTGCCTATAGTTATCCATGTCTGTATGACATACCAATATAACGGAATTATATCGCTGAAGTCGAAATTTCCATCGCGTATAGACACAAGAGCCGATCATTCCGACAATATTTTAACCATAAATCCCAATATAATCTCAAGTAAGTATGTCGACCAGAAAAATAGCCAAGTTGTGGTTATAAAAATCTGTAAATTTGGGCGATTGAGTGGAATTAACTGGAGCCTAATGTGATTAAAAACCAGTCCTACTGATAATGCTGTAGAAGACGTCTTGCTATTCAGTTGGCACTAATAGCACATTTTCACACTGCATTACAAACCAAAGGATTTAGCATACTTACTTTATGACATTTCTGATTTCCTCTTATAAGGTTTCTCACCCCCCCCCCCCCCTTAACACACTAACTAAGATGGAGACACCCAACTTCTCTTTCTCACACACATTGGAAATGTGATATAGCTTCGGGAACAAACAACATGTAACTTTCTCACTATCTATCTCTCTCACGATCTCTCTCTCACTATCTCTCTCACGATCTCTCTCTCACTATCTCTCTCACGATCTCTCTCTCACTATCTCTCTCACGATCTCTCTCTCACTATCTCTCTCTCTCAATCTCTCTCTCACTCTCTCTCTCTCACTATCTCTCAATCTCTCTCTCAATCTCTCTCTCACTATCTCTCAATCTCTCTCTCAATCTCTCTCTCAATCTCTCTCTCAATCTCTCTCTCAAT